>JARWMC010000008.1:278310-1478310 GCA_029959065.1 Colias behrii | reverse complement strand
ATTATGGACACGATATTTTATTGTTTCACGGTAGTCGCCTTGTCGTTTGCTCAAGTACGTGAAATTGAATGATATATTTTTTTTTATAAAGTCAAAACCATTTTCTTTCAAATAAAAACTTGTTTTTATTGAAAACAAAAGTGTTGCTAGGAATAAGTATAAAATTAAATAGTAATGTTAGGATATCGAAACATTTTTGTATAGGCCAGAACGATATAGTGGAAACGCGCTCTAAGATCTGAGTAATATACACACCACTACATATGCAAAAATTTCTCCAAGCTAATTTACCTGTAATTCGTATGAAAACCGCTGTCGCCAAAATCAACACATTCAAACCGAAAGCTAAACAGTACACACAAGTAAACTATGCCTTTTATTGGACAGCTTGATTTTAGTGAAAACTAACTTAACTATTAAATTAAGCTTTTGAATATGTATCCTAACGCACGAATTTACGGTTTATTTTAGAATAACATCCCTAAGTATATGAGACTTTTTGCTCCAATACGAACAAACGTGATAATAAGAATGGTCGACTGTGTCATTCATTGTTATTTCGATTACTATGGTGACACTCGTAATACTTGTAAATATTCTATAATTTTAAGGAAAAACGGCATTATTTCTAAAAAAAATATTTTCCGATGAAATATTATTCCTTTATAAGTATAATTACAACTTGTGGAAGAATTTCCGCAATGGGAATTGCTGAAACACACCATGTATACACTCATACGTCTCCAGAGCAACTGAACAGTGACGAATGCACTGGTGATGTGAAAATCACCTGAGTGGCGACAAGGTCACGCACGCTTACGACTTCTAGTGTCTTGTTATTTAGATTTCTATGGTAGTAGTATATTAATTCACTCTTCCATACATTTTTTTGCTAAGAAATATTGACTTATTTGAAATAACTATTTTTCTTGCAATAAGCGTAAAAAACACGTGATTAATTCGCGTCATTACTATGTAAACATTGCCTCAAATATCAGAATACTTAAATCACTTTTCTTAATAATTAGTTCATGGTAGGTATCTCCTCTAATGACTGGATAAAAAAAAAGAAAAGCAGCGAAGGTAGGGAATATTAGAAATATCTCGATTCTAATTTCCTTCAGTAAAATGGACTTCATTTTTCTATTATAAAGTTCCAAAGTGAATATAAAAATGGAACGGAGGTCGACCTCTTTCGTGAATTATTACTTCACAATACTCTCAAATCTATAACGAATTTTCCTACAAATCCAGTTACCGAACTTAGTCTAAGATATGCTGATACATTTAAATTTGTTAAAATATAACAATAAATAAATCACACATCAAATAATATAGAAAAGGAAAAGTTACATCTCAAACACGACTGAAAAGACTTTTATATGAAGATTTTTAAAATATGTACAATAGATGGGCTATCAGCTAGTTCTTTATAAAAACATCGTATTAATAAAGTTATGATCGTCAAAATACATATTATTTCCCATATTTTATTGAGTATGTGTTATAAACTTTATATCACAAACGTAATTAAAACATACAAATAATGAAAATATGACATTATATTCGACATGACATGTTTTGACTGTTATGTTAATATGCCAATACATAAACAAAAGCAATTATTGCAAATAATTAACCAACAATAGTAATATCTTTTTGTATTTTCTAATATTGATATATTTCCCTTTTATCTTTTCAGTCACGGCGGCCTATTCTGACAAAGATCTACAAGAATACAACAATATGCACATATAAGTGTTGAACCTACTCCATCACTCTATTGGTATTAAGTAGAGGAGATTCCACATCACCGTAGAGAAATCAGGTGCAGAATTTATTGCAATGCGTGGAGTTTAAGGAAAATAATCACAACCAAGAAACGATAAGCTTCAAGGACACGGACGGGAAAGTTACAAATGACTGACTGATTGTACAAATAAATGAACGAAACGGACTTTGTATTTTTTTTTTAACTCAAACTGAAACTTCTTGATCATAAGAAATATAGCCTTTTTAACACTTGTACTCATATTTTCATACTATGTCATTTTAATAGACAGTTTGGCCTATTTTTTTATTTAATCACAAACTGAACTAAAGATCTGAACTGAACTTCAGATAAATAGGTATACTTCATATTTACACAATGTCATTTTATCAGACAGTTAAGCAATATCCAGAAATTGTAAATCTGGCTTTATTTTTTACACCAGATCTTACACTACAATATTTTAAACTAGCTCCATTTACTACCCTATATAACCTATTTGATATACGTACCTCTCAAACAAAATTGCTACGGAATGTTAACCGTGCATTTGACGGGCTTCAATATACAGCTTATTTATCTTTTAATATTTCATTCTATTTGTTTATTTTGTTTGTAAACATTTCGTGTAACGTTATTAAGAGTTCGCATGATTTAATTGAATTTGTGTTTCATAAATATAGCTATGAATTTAACGTTCATGTTGATACTTATAACGAAATTGATAATTGAGTGTTGTTTCTTGTTTTATAACAAAAACTACTGGTTATATTTGCTATGTAACTGAAACACTATTATAATAATATACTAGCTTTCCGCCCGCGGCTTCGCCCGCTTTGTCTAAAAGCTAATAAATTATATACTAAAACCTTCCTCTTGAATCACTCTATCTATTACAAAAAACCGCATCAAAATCCGTTGCGTAGTTTTAAAGATTTAAGCATACATAGGGACATAGGGACAGAAAAAGCGTCTTTGTTTTATACTATGTAGTGATACTATGGAAATATTGTGAAGATGTTTTTGTCTGTGTGGTTTGTACCAAATAAGCTCTGAAACTATTGGACTGACTTCCGAATTATTACACCGATAGATTATTTTCTACAAGTTACATTACTCCTAAATGACAGGTAAGGATATTTATTGTTTCGATCCCGGAGTTCGACTCATACTGCTTAATTGCAACTGTATCAAAGTTACTATTCAATATCGTAGAACAATACAAAATGTGATTTTCTTTTAAATGGAGAATGCGTTTGCACCCATGGATTGCGAGGATTACGAGGAAAAAGATGGATTATATCCGACTGCCCCTGGTCAGATCGCAGTAGACCTACCTACTAACTAACTAAACTTCACGGTTCATAATATAAAAATAAGATATTAATTCTATACCTAATCTATAGCCCTAATAGTATTAGTACAACAAGTACGTACATAAGTAGTATAGTTTTCTTTTTTAATTCATGACTATATAGTATAAACCAAATGCTCTTTCCACAATCACCTGTCCGTCTCTATGTATGCTTAGTACTTACATCTATAAAACTACACAACGGATTCTGATGCGAATTTTTAAATAGGTAGAGTGGTTCTTTAAGAAGGTTCTAGTACAAAATTTGTCAATTTTTAGACGAACAGGTGAAGTAGAGTGAAAAGCCAGTCCAAAATATAACAAAATAAGTGGACGATATAGAGATACAGATAATAAATAAAAATGTTAGGACGAAAGTCAAACTACACACACGTCATCGGCAACAGCTGGTTTTAAATATAATAGATTTGTTTGTTCACTGGCCTGTATATTTCACTGCGAGTCGCATTAATCGTGGAAGTGGAAATTGTTTTTTTTTACAATACATATTTTTTAGGAACTGACATCGTTAGTTTTAAATGTTCACAAGAATAAAACGTAAATAGGCGCTACACAGAGCGAGCAGCCTCGCGAGGCAATTGCGAAACCTCGTGTCCCGTAATTTTGCTCAGCCAAAGTAAATCCATACAGACGGAGCTGCTTCGCGCGGAAAATGCTTTGCGAGGCTGCTCGTTCTGTTTGGTCCACTTAATGAATATTTAGTAATATGAATAATTTTGTTAGTACCTAATCTGTCCTTGATTTTTTTTCGTTATGTTTCGTTCTAGTAGTAAATAGTGCCTATGTTGGAAATAATTAATAAGTTATGTAATTTATTATACTAACACGAGAATACATTAAGAAGTTTAAACAAATAACAAATATAGGATAAGATAAATAAATAATATAACTTTTTCCTAACACAACTCATTCAGATTTCAGAGTTACGCATTTTTCGCTTCATAATGAACTTTTTCTCTAGTTTAATTAAAACTTGTGTGAACGTAATAAGATCCTCCCGTGTTATTAACTACATTGCAATGATGGCGGTTTTGATTTCATTTCCTTTGTTGAAGATTTTTAAATAGAATATTCTATTAATATCGTGTTATCCTACTACTATTATAAAGGCGAAAGTTTGTAAGTATGGATGTATGGATGTTTGTTACTCTTTCACGTAAAAACTACTGAATGGATTTGAATGAAACTTTACCACAATATAGCTTATACATCAGAATAACACATAGGATAGGTTTTATACCGGAAATCCCACGGGAACGGGAACTATGCGGGTTTTCCTTTGAAAACGCGGGCGAAGCCGCGGGCGGAAATCTAGTATTAAATAATTTTAATATAATAATAATATTTAATATCTCTTTCTTTCTTTCAGGTTATAATATACCTATTGTTTTATTTATATAAATTATTATGTTCCAAATTACTTTGCTCTCCTAGTTTTTCCCATTTCAGCCAGAAGTAGTGTTTTTTCAAAGTGTTTGTATGATTCGTACAGTTTATAACATAAATGGCTTGATGGATTTAGGCTTCAGAGGCTGAAGACATTTTAAAATTATTGTGAAAATGATGTTGGATATAATTTATTTTCCCAAGTATGTTTCTTTGTTTTTGTTTTCTAATAATGATTACCGATATACCGGGTCAAATCAAGTGTAGTTGAGGCGTACTACCATGATCCAAATTTTGTTATCTCTATCATATTTAATGCCAAAAATAAAAATATTATTCACTTCAACAAATAAATTATTTTCATCACGCGCCACTACGAATGCATGTTTGAAAAATGGAAGATTGCGTTTTAACGCGTTTCGCACTATGTATTAAAAATTGACAAAAATAAAAACCGATTGCACCATATTCTCTTCAAAGGAGAATATTGTTAAAATTTGCGATAGAGCTCGGATGACAAAAACCGTTCTCTAATAGCTACGTTACCTATAAAGGGAAAATTGTCTTTTAATGGAGTAACTTTTGTTGTTTTTATAACGTTAAGTTTTAAGAAATATTTTGAAGCAAAAAATTACGTAACATAGCCAGGCATTTGATTGCATCACTAGGTACCTGATGGTAAAAATAGAACAAGTAACTTTTTTGTCTCAATCATAAGATTTGAAAAAACAATTTTTAAAATTGTTTTTTTGAAGCTGTATCTTTCGACGCTGTATCTTTCTTTCTTTTTTTTCTTTATTTCTAGGAGCAATCGCTCCTAGAAATAAAGAAAAAAACATTAATTACAATGGCAAAATTACAGTAAAAAGTAAAATTAAAACGAAAAAAAAGGGGGATCACGTGGTGGTAAGCAACAAACCAACTTATTTGCAAAGAAAAGCCTTTGCTCGAAAAAAATGGATTTAATAAAAAATATTTTAAACAAAATATTATGTTTGTTAAAAATAAATGAAACTATTGAAGCAAAGTGGATTGATTTTATATACCATTTTCCAATATTATATTTCGGATTAATTCCATGAACCCCGGATTTCAGGTATATTGAAAATCAGAGTAAAAGGGTTAACCTTAACCCTTTAAATCACTTAGTAGATTCCTTTTTGATAGAGTACCTACACTTACTGTGTATGGTATTTATTTATATTATGTATTTTTATACAAATGTAAGAATAAAATTATTATAAATTGAACCAAATATGTACTAACTAAGACAATTTAAATATAACAAGCGATTTTATCAAATCAATTAATAGCCTCATAACCTGTCGGAATTTATTTTCAACAAGGTAAATTTTGCATAAGATAACCACAGTTTTCGATACTCGGCTATCTACATGTGAAAGGCCTATTGAAATCTGTTCAGCTGTTACTAATTAGCGAAACAAATTGTTACTGATCAGATAATTTGACGAATAAAAAATGAATAAAATAAAACAGACACCTATATTTAGGTTTTGCTTTTTACCAGTAGTATTTCCTTCCGTATTAAGTACTTAAAAAATACGTATTATTTTGACAATTGAAAACTAACTACACGAGAAACCTCTGTATTCCCGCAATAAATCACTACATAGTATAAAACAAAGTCGCTTTCTCTGTCCCTATGTCCCTATGTATACTTAAATCTTTAAAACTACGCAACGGATTTTGATGCGGTTTATTTAATAGATAGAGTGATTCAAGAGGAAGTTTTTAGTATATAATTTATTATGTTTTAGACAAAGCGGGCGAAGCCGCGGGCGGAAAGCTAGTAGTCAATATATCTCAAAGAAACTTCAGGCGCTACAGAATTCATAATCAATGGAACTGCAAAGCTGAACCAACAAGTTTAACTGGAACAAAGAACTCAATAATGGTGGTAAATAAAACATGTTTTTAACAATCTTGTTACGAACTTAGATTAAGTTTTCTTTCAGGAATATTGGAGTGAAACGATGTTCATAACTGCATTATGGATATTTATTTTCCTTGCTTGTTGTAAGAGTGTTATCCTAGTCCTATCCTTCCTAGGAAACTATAATATTTCATGTAAATATTATAAATGCGAAAATTTGTGAGGTGTATGTGTATGTATGTATGTTTGTTACTCTTTCACGCAAATACCACTGAACCGATTACAATGACATGTAGCACACGTATAGAGGGTAACTTGGATTAACACATAGGATAGTATAGTATAGTGTAGCCGCGGGCGGAAAGCTAGTAATATTATAAATAAATTTATTTTACAAATTATTAGATATAATAAATAAACCAACGATTCGATTTCAATAAAATGTATAGATGAAGGCGTAGTCAGTCGTTTGTCACAGAAATTTACTAGTCGACTGAAATAGAGTAGGGAAATATGTATTAGTAAATGCTTGCTAGGCTGCTATGTATGAAATGCATGAAATACTTGCATACTTGAAGCCGGAGGCACGACTCTAGTTCAACTTAAAAAGTGGTCTTATCGACTTGGGTACTATGCTAAAAATTCTCATATTTCTAAGTATCTGATAGGTACGGGTATACTTAATCTTTTTAAAACATAAAATTAATAGGATAGAGCCCGGACGACGTAGTCCAACTAATATTATAAATGCGAAAGTTTCTAACCCATTGAGCCCCGAACGGCCCGATCGGTCCACGACACAATAGATTTTCTATTGTGTCTGTGATTCCGGGGCCTGAGTTACTAAGGATGCATATATGATTCTCTTTCACGAAAAAACTACTAGACAGATTTCTATGTAACATTGCAGTAATATAGTTAATACATTAGAATAACACATCGAGCTATAGGAATTCTTGATTTTATACGCGGGTTCATCTGCAGATAAAAGCACGCGGCACAGCTAGTCACTACATAGTCCCTATGTCCCATTGTATGCTTAAATCTTTAAAACTACGCAACGGATTTTAATGTGATTTTTTTAAATAGATAGAGTGATTCAAGAGTAAGATTTTAGTATATAATTTATAAGGTTTTAGACAAAGCGGGCGAAGCTGCGGGCGGTAAGCTAGTAACAAATAAAACATTAATCCATATCATTAACTCAATACAAAACAAACGCGACATAAAAAGTACTCATTCGATAACTGAAGCGAATCATGTAAAATTATAACAAACCCAAGCGGGCCATTCATTTAGAAATTCTGCGGTGAACATTCCATAAATTGTACACAAAGTTAGAGAATAATTTTCCACGTCTCTGTTTATTATAAACAAAGTTTGTTGCGATCTATGAAACTGGGATTGTGAATTGCGATTTCAGCATGTAATTCACATGTTATATTATAGCAATTCAAATGATCCCAATTTGATGGTAGTTAGTTATGCTAATTATTGTGTTGTTCATTATTTTTGGATGTTTTTTGAAGTGAAACTTCTTTATCTTCTTTAAACGTCTTTATTTAACTTCTTTATTCTTTATTTTCTTCATAACATTTTTTCGTTACGCGTGACATTTTTCCGTTACGCGCCATCTTTTTCTTATCCCTACCACGCGTGATTCGACGTTTTTCTGAAAAGTTGCATAAAGTAATTTTTTTTGAAAAATAAGGTAAAAAAGAAGTTTCACTTCTTACGTGTGTACTGGTACACGCACACATTTTTTTTTTATTTTTGTTTGTATCATAACTGAGGCACGACGAGTATTTTCTCTAAAAATAAATATCAGCATTTGCTTAAGTTACTATTGTAACAAGTACTACGAACAGATTCCTTTAATAGGTAAGTACCGGCTTTTCCGAAGAAATACTTTTCCACATCAGAATTTGTATTAAATAAATGATTTTAAAATTATCAAAATTTAGTAAGCATGGTGTTTAAAATATATCTAAACTATATCAACGACATCTTAAATATTTTAAAATACGTAACGATACACTTCAAAACTTTCAATCTATAACTTATTTAAACTAAAATATTTGATACAATTCAACAAACGTAATAATGAAATAAGCAACAAATATTACAAATAACAATATTAACATAATCATACAGATAAAATTGTCTCTTTAAATATGCATTTTCAGTGTTAATTATGGGATTAAAATACACAGCAATTTCCGAACGAGCCGTTTAATATCGATTTCAGATATATTCCATTTATTTGTTGGTAATAGTTATTAAATTATTATCGTGGTCGCGTAATTGTCATCATTAATTAATCTTTACGGTATAATTATGTTATCTAATTAGAAATATTGGGTACAATGTTGTTATGTTATTATTATATACTTGTTTAGTTAAATCTCTATGTATATAGAGCTTTTGTTCTATGGGTTTATACATACATGTATATAAGAGAATATCGTTGTATGTACACCACTTCGTCGTCGTCGTCGTCGTGTCAGCCGTGGGACGTCCACTGCTGGACAAAGGCCTCCCTCAAGGTTTTCCACAACGCCCGGTCACCGGCGGCCTGCATCCAGCGGCTCCCTGCCACTCGGACCAGGTCGTCTGTCCATAACTTAAAACTCAAGAACGGCTGAACAGATTTTAAGAATTGTTTGTTGGATTTGCCTCCTGATTAGGTAACCTTAAAAACTAAGTTTTATTTGAAAAAATTTATATACGGATGGAGCCAGGGCGATATACAGTATAGGACATAGATACTATAGAGTACCAACATAATATTTTAAGTCTTAATATTTATATTAAAATTATATATGTATATTTATCAGCCATCTGGATTCCATTACACAAGCGAAAGCTTAGTATGGGATTAGATCGTGCCGTGTGTGAAAAATAGTCCTGAATATTTAAACTATTATTATAAAGAGGAAAGGTTTGTAATTATGTATGTATGTATGGTTTTCACGCATAAACTACTGGACCGATTTCAATGAAATTTAGCACACATATAGAGGGTAACTTGGATTAACACATAGGCTAGGTTTTATCCCGGAAATCCCACGGGAACGGTAGATACGCAAGTTTTTCTTTGAAAACGCGGGCGAAACCGTGGGCGGAAAGCTAGTTTATTTATATGTATATGGTGTCAAAAGAAGAATTTTTCATTCACTTATTCATTTCAAATAAGTATGTCAGTACCTTTAGCTGAAACATTAAAATACACGTGTGTTTACGTACAAATGAATCGTAATTAACTCAGTATCGAGTTCGCTCCACGTGTAGAATGTTACACGAGGCACACAAGTAATTCGCACGTTTAAGCTTTATCAATAGGTTAACTGTTATAATGTATCGTCTACACTAATATTATAAAGAGGAAAACTTTGTTTGTTTGTTTTATTGTAATGAATAGGCTCATAAACTACTGGACCGATTTTAAAAATTCTTTCACCATTCCAAAGCTACATTATCCACGAGTAATATAGGCTATATTATTTCATCATGCTAAGACCAACAGGAGCGGACTGCGGAGTAATGCGGGTGAAACCGCGCGGCACTGCTAGTCGTAAATATATTTCCTAACAATGTAATATCGTAATTAATGTATTGTCCTTCTTAGAAACTTAACTAGTTAAGGTTGAAACGAGAGAATATCTTGGTATAAAAAATTACTGTTTTTCAAAGTCATATTAGAATATAATTGTATTGTCTGGGATCCATATGAAAAAAAATATATCTTAATGTTAGAGAAAATCCAAAAAAAGTTTTGTAGGTACGTATTTAGACAGATGTATGGACACTATCCATACATGTACCCGTCTCTGTATGTATACGGTATGACAGGCTTTTTCAGTCTGGAATCGAGGCGTAAATACATTTTACTAGTACACGTTTATCAGGTGCTAAATGGTGGTATAGATAACCCATTTAGTCTTGAACGAATTTCTTTTAAAATTCCTCCAAAGTTCATTTATAGTGTAGCGGCTCCTTCTGGGTTGGGACTACGTCGGGGTCGTGATTTCCTTGCTGTGCAGCAAGGCGTAAGAACTGTGTCTGGCCGTAACGCCCCCTTGGTGCGTTCGGTAAAATTGGTAAACGACTTACTCGCTCTGTTACCCGAGACAGATTTATTTAATACTAGCGACCCGCCCCGGCTTCGCACGGGTGCAATGCTGATTCTAAATACACTACAGAAAAACTGTGAACGTTGTATATAAAAACATAGCGGCCCGCTCCGGCTTCGCACGGCCACGGGTATAAAATATATAGCCGGGCGGCCGGCCGGTACCGCCGCAAACGCTACGTCCCGCAATTTTTAAATCTGTAATATCTTCGAAAATATTCACTTAAATCATACGGTGTAAAGGGCCATATAGATCTATATTAAATGAACAATGTATTCAAGGTATTTAATTGGTTAAGGATTAATGCTGTATTGGTTAAAATCGCTTCGAAAATTAGCCATTATTTGTCGTAAAAAGTAAATGACAAAAAAAAGTTATTGTGGGTTATCCATAAGAGATAGACATATACCATCGCGGACTTTTCTGTAGACCTTTTCAATGTGTATAATACTTAGTACATTATTTTGATAAAACTCGTAGGGTTCAGCCTGCGTTTGCAATGTAAGCGGAAAAAATGTAATTTTTTACGACATCACATTAGAAACCTCGAAAATAACAGTACTTCTCCACTATTTAATGGATGTTATTATACATATAAACCTTCCTCTTGAATCACTCTATCTATTAAAAAAAACCGCATCAAAATCCGTTGCGTAGTTTCAAAGATTTAAGCGTACAAAGGGACATAGGGACATAGGGACATAGGGAAATAGGGACAGAGAAAGCGACTTTGTTTTATACTATGTAGTGATTTAATACGTCCTTAAATACGTATAAATCGAATGTTTTTAAATTCTTAAGTCGATAATTAATGAAAATTGTATTTTATTTTTATTATTTGATTTTAATCTAAACATGTAATGCTTTGGGGTAAAACCTGTAAATTACTTGTGATTATGAAATAAATAAATAAATAAATAAATATTATACCTATACTAGCTATACCCCGCGGTTTTAGCCGCATTGATCCGCTCCTATTGATCTTAGCGTGATGATAATAATATAGCCTTTTTGATAAATGGACTATCTAATAGTGAAGTAAATTGGACCCGTAGTTCCTAAGATTAGCGCGTTCAACCAAACAAACAAACTCTTCAGCTTTACAATATTAAGAACATAGATTTTTTTATTAGATTTTAGAAGTGAACTTCTTTAGGCGCGTTGAGAGTAAAATTTCAAGGTCGCTGGTATCTTTGAATCTTGCCAAGGAAGTTTCACTTCTGACACGTGTGCTCGACACACACGCTCTTTTCTACTAGGAGTTTGATTTGTGAAAATTGATATCTTTTCATATTTATATTTTAAATGTCCTTTCAGCTGAAAATCCCAAACATTACAATACATACAGGATTCACATAAATGCGTTGTAAATAAGGCTTTATCAGGCTCATTACACGCAGTCACAGCCAGCGGCTGATAGCTCGATACTTTGCTCCCATATTTTATATTATTCCATAGCTTTAATTAATGAAAACTTTGTAATAATATTGGAATTCGTGATGAAGTTTCATTTCAAAATGATATTATTATAATCCCTACTAATATTATAAATGCGAAAGTAACTCTGTCTGTCTGTCTGTTACGCTTTCCGCTTAAACATCTCAACTGAATTTGATGAAATTTGGTACAGACAATCTTTAGACAAAACACCACGCGAGCGAAGCTGCGGCCGGAACCTAGTTAAAGATAAGTCTAATGTCTACGAATGGTTTGTGTTATATATGGCATTACAAAAACGTTTTATTAAAAAAAATATAAATAAATAAATAAATAAATAAATATTAAAGGACACTATTACACAAATCGACCTAGTCCCACAGTAAGCTCAATTAAGGCTTGTGTTGTGGGTACTAGACGACGATAAATATAATATTTTATAAATACATATATATATATATATATATATATATATATATATATAACATCCAGACCCAAGAACAAAATAATCGAGTTCATCACACAAATATTTGCCCTGACCGGGGATCGAACCCGGGACCGTCGGCTCAGTAGGCAGTTACTTTACCACTGCGCCAACCGCGTCGTCAAACGTATAAGGTACCTAATCTGGTTTTTTAGGTGTTCGAGCTCAAGGAATCGACTATTGATAGGGAAAGTATTTATACACATCTTAATCAGTTCTAGAGGTTTGTGTTTAAATCTGTATTTTAAGTGCAATGACAAACAAACATATATGTATACCTAATCCACAAAATATATTAACAAACGTCATCAATGATTTCACACAAAACATTCAAGGAAATGAAATCTTAATAAATCACATCATACAAGAAATAGGTACCCGTCTAACCTTCCCAACGAAGCTACAGCTAATCAGACAGACCCGCAAAATTAAACAAATCCACTAATTAAACTAATATTTGCCAACAGTATAATGTTGTTCCCAAGAGGCTCGGATACACGGGGAATACTAATGCCTTCCCCTTATTCAATTCACTTTTTGATAGCATAATTGGCATTAATATTAACAAGTATAATTTGCGGAATAACCGGGTAGCGTCCGCAAAAACGTGTGAATTTGTTAATAGTTTATTTAGTTTTCTGTGCTTTTGTGGATGGTACAATCTATATTAACATTATAAAGATGTTTTGTTTGCTTGTTTGCTTGAACCCGTTAAGCTCAGGAAATACATGTCCAACTTGAAAAAAAAAATTCCAGTATTAGATAGCCCATATTTAATCGAGAAAGGCTATATATCATCACGCTAAGACCAATAGAAGCGGAGCAATGCAGGTAAATATAGTATTTGGCATAATCATTATGATTAACATAATAATGTAAAATGATGTACCACCGAGCTTCTTGCCGGCTCATCTCTATAAAAACTGCTTTCCAAGCCAGTATAAATGGTATAACTATGTTATGACGATTCAAAAGTGCATTTAGATGAAGTCCAATTGAATAATGTTTTTGAGTTTGAGTAACAAGACTGAATTCTGAGCTGAAGACTGAACCGAACAGCGAGGGACTGGAACGCTTTGCCCGCGTCTTTCTTTCCAGAAACCTATAATCCGGATCTGTTCAGGGTAAAAGTGAATAGGCTCTTTCTAGGCAGGCATGCCCATTCATAGACTGCATCACTACTTACCATCAGGTAGGATGCAGTCAAATGTCTGGCTATCTTTAATAAAAAAAAAAAAATTCTTTAAAACCCGCGTTCCCACTGAATTATTTATTATAATATACCCTTTGTACTAAAACCATTTCAAACAGTCATAGATTCTGTTGTAAATATTTCAGCCAATTGTTGGGTCACTTTATAGAGTTACGAAATTGATTTTGTCGAATAAATTATGAGGTCCTCAAATTTTTTTTTTGTAAATGTAAAATTTTATTTTTTTAGGAATAGTCACTTTTTTAATACCAAATTGAATTTGCTAATGACGAAAAGAATCTGCAAGAAACTCGATAGTTACAAAATAATTTTTACTTTGTTAGCTCTTTTGTCTTTGTATATAAAGTAGAAAAAAAAATATTTTGTATGAACACAGAAGCTATAATGGACTAATAAGAAATGAAGAAAAAATATAAAAATTACGAGACGAACTTTGCATGTCTATTATGCCGTGGTATCCGCACCGCATACATATTAACATCCCCTATTACATCCCCCTGTTGTTCAAACAAATTTAAACCCCTTATTTCAAAACTTTTAAAGCTCTCTTTTAAGTGGTTCCTGTGTTATGTGTTCTTCGTATTATCTTAATATATTAGTTCAGGATCCATCGCCCATTTTTGCAAGTGATTACTATCAAGCTAATTTTCCGTGAGTAGCTTTATTTTGATGAGACGCCCAATAATTTCATGTACGAAAATCTCGATTGTGGTAGCTAACAGAGGTAACAAGGATAAAATATTTTGATTTGATGGTTCTCAAATATTAATCTAAAGAGAACCATCAAATCAAAAATTTTTATCCTTGTTACCTCTGTTAGCTACCACAATCGAGAGTTTTGTATAAGAAATTATTGGGCGTCTCATCAAAATAAAGCTACTCACGGAAAATTAGCTTGATAGTAATCACTTGCAAAAATGGGCGAAGGATCCTGGACTATATATAAATCTCGTGTCACAATGTTTGTCCTCAATGGACTCCTAAACCACTTAACCGATTATAATAAAATTCGCACACCATGTGCAGTTCGATCCAACTTGAGAGATAGGATAGTTTAAACATGTAGGTACCACGGGCGAAGCCGGGGCGGACCGCTAGTATCTTTATATAAAATCGTTCTAATCTATAAATGTTTGAGTCAGACTCACATAGAATTTACAAGGAAAATAAGAATGTTTAATAACAGCATAACAATTGTAAAAAATCTAATAGAGTTTAATAAAATATTTCATTATCTATCGTGCATTAACCCTTAAGGAAATATACGTGAAATGTATACCTCGAAATAGGAAGATGAAAATTCTTCGAATCTCACAAAAAGCCAACCTTAACCTTCAAGACGCCAATAACAATAAACCATTATATAAAGGCGCATTAACCGCTATAGAAATACAATTTTTTCCTCTAGTTTCTCTCGCATCAATCTCGGGAAACCAAATTAATGAGTCACCGCCGTTTTCCGCTCTATATCAAATATTTTCGTCGACAAAAACTCGATGACACGACACTAAAAAGCATCTCGAAATTCGGGACGTCTTTATAGAATTACATTATATGGGTATGGCTGTTAAGGCGGTGACGAACGGTGTTTAAAGAGAAAATATTTTTTCTGTATACATTATAATAATATTGTCTCCGTAGCGTAGCATACATTGTATATGTATTTATAGGAGCTGATTCGAGCTTCGTACTGTCATTTTTAAACAATAGATACCTATCTAATAATTAAGGACTCTAGTTGTTTCTATTTGTATAATTTAAACTTCTTACTTATTTTAAAGGAGCATGATAGGACATTTTACACTTTCATATTTATAAAAGTTCTGATTTGAGCAAAACAATGAATTGACTATTAACACCTGCACAATTCATTTCTTAAGCTAATTAGCAAAAAAAATAAAAAAAAATTAAGTTTAGCTTGATCCGTGTAATTGCTATAGCAGCTCATTTTTTATACTCTGGTTTAATAACGCAAATTTTAATGAATAAAAATATACCTAACATATGTATACATAATGTTATGTACGTATATATGAACTTTAATTACCCATTTTATTAAATAAATAAATAAATCACACTGCACTCTGTTTGTCAAGCCTTAACGTACTTTCAAAGCCAGTGTTTTGCGCGAGGAGTGACGTTGACAAATGAGAAGCTCTCGTCACATCAAGATATGTTTTTCTCCATTGGTGAAATTGAAAAGCTCAGCGCAAATATGTACTGTACTATTTAATAAGCTTTAAAAAAAATGTTTAAATTTCTATGGTGGAAATAATGTAAAATTGTCCTGGTTTAGTGGAATGAAAACATGAAAAGTTACAAATGCTTTGTGTTATTTTTGATTGAATACAATAAAATTTAGTCCTCTTTTGTTGTTTTTATCGATCGGAAATATTTTTAGCTGAAATTAAGGTATATTTAGGCCGTCACTATACTTACTATATTTATATTTTTGTTAGACATGACAAATCCTGTTTGAAGTGCCTTAAAAGGTTCCACATTAGATACAGATAAAGCACTATAAAGGAAAAAGTTCCAATTTTTACAAATATTACCTATTTGTAGCTGTGTATTATAGTCAGTTGTCATATTTAACAAAAAATTATTCTCAACAATAGAAAAAATATTAAATAATTCTTTTTTCAAAATAGAAAGATAAAAATAAGATGTTAGGGTAATCTTTCTACACAGACACTACGAAAAGAATATATCATAGCAATTAAGTAGTCAATAGTCATCTCCCGGTTACTTTCCAAAGTTCTTAATACAGCAGTAAATCAATAGCGCAATCTAAAATTACACTAACATTACGTATAGTAGTCTCTTTCGTTAATAAAAGCAAAGCGAAAATTTTGCATTACACTGCTCGCTCAAAGAGGTTCTCTATTTTCGTACCTTTATAAAAAGTAAATGAATGACGTAAGATCACAAAATTCAATCTGCGTAATCGTATAGGAGCTACCAACGTTGACAAGAGAGCATTTTAGTATAGTTGGTTCTTTGATATACTGTTCCTCTTGCTATTTCGGTTAGAGTCCGGGCTGTCTGGCTGGTCGCAGTGGTTGCGTTTATTAGTGCGCATCTTATCTGCACAGGAAAATATCCTTAATTTAAAGTCATTTTTTAACGCGTAATTTTTAATCTTTTGCCTTAAGATAGATCCATGAGACATAATTTTTTTATAGCAAGACATTTTTTTCGTTGTTAAATAGGTGCCAGACGCAATTTTTTATTTCAAAATCATTAAAATGTCATCGAAATAAGTGAAATTCCATCAACATGAGTCCCCGTGAAGGATATACTATGTATAATATTCATTTTACTATTTACAATTTTTTAGCAACAATCTACCATGGTGCCTCCTTTTCCCAACGAATCTCAAATAGGACGTTAATGTAAACTTGATAAAAACCAAATATCATCAAATTCATATTAATACCCAAAAGTGTAATAAATATGAAACCATCTATTAAAAATATTAGTTTACTAATTATTCAATATAAGTATTAAAAAAGGATAATATAATATAAGTAATAAAGTTATTACTTACCATTTAAGCGGAATCATGTTGATGTAATTTCACTTATTTCGATGACATTTTAATGATTTTGAAATAAAAAATTGCGTATGGCACCTATTTAACAACGAAAAAAACGTCATGCAATAACAAATTTATGTCTGATGGATCTATCTAAAGGCAAAAGATTAAAAATTACGCGTTAATAAATGACTTTAAATTACGGATATTTTCCTGTGCGCACTAATAAACGCAACCACTACCGCCAGCCAGACAGCGCGGACTCTAACCGAAATAGCAAGAGAAACAGTATATCAAAAACCCAACTATACTAAAATGACTTTTTTTAAAACGATAATAGCTCCCGTACCATAAGCTGATGAACCTTCGATAGACGGAATTGGATAGGGCGTGGTGTAGGTACTTTTTGCCTTTTAAAGACTAGGTTTTTCACGTAATAATACGGGTTAGGTTCAAGGACTTTGGCTTCGTCGATATTCAAGTTTTCTTTGTGTGTTAGATTCGATTTACATGTAAATTATATACGTTTTCGCAACATGTAAAGTAGAGGTAAGTTCGTAACAGTTTTTTTGTGGGATTAGAAGTTAGCACACATATAGAGGGTAACTTGGATTAACACATAGGATAGGTTTTATCCCGGAAATCTCACGTTAACGGGTACTATGCGGGTTTTCCTTTGAAAACGCGGGCGAAGCCGCGGGCAGATATCTAGTAATATTATAATATAATCTAACCAAAAAGACTAGGTACATTTAATTGTAAATGGTTTGGTACAGTTAACAATATTTCGCCAGTTTACAATCTTACGAGTTATATTGTAAACTCGCGGTCCACCCCGGCTTCGTCCATTGTACATGTTTACGTTTAGAAATTAAAGATTTTAACGGATTTTAAACGCGATTTATTCATTATTGCAATGCCCTGCGGTTTCACCCGCATAGATAGCGATATCGTGACAGTGAAATGTCTACTATAGGTCGGACTATAGGTTTAATTTTTAATCACATGAAAATCACCTTCACCCCGTCCCGCACTACGCCTGCTCCAATAGATTCCGCAGCGCACGCGATGACAGAATTTTTATTAAGGAATTTTATACACCTTGGGTTACATTATTGCATTTTTGGTAAGGATCTCAAATTTTTTTTTTAAATGCAATATAGCCTATGTTGCTCAAACAAGATGCAGCTTTCTAATGGTGAAAGAATTTTTGAAATCGGTCCAGTAGTTTATGCGTGAAAACCATACATACATACTTACATAATTACAAACCTTTCCTCTTTATAATATTAGTATAGATATTAGGTACTATCCCGACGTTTCGCACACTTTGCAACGAGCGCTACGTAATACTACTCGTGTAAAATCAAACATAAGAAAATACTATGTTTACGTTTTCTCTCCATAAAAAATAATTACCGAAATCGGTTCCGCTGTTCTCGAGATTATTTGCGCTCAACAACATTTGGCGATTCATTTTTATTATATAGAAGATTAACGGTGTTCATAATCTTACGGTGACATACATATAGTATTTAAGTTTAATGCTGATCATAATCGCACACTTGTTAGCATTAACAGGAGCTATCGAGGGATAAAGCCCGGGCTCAAAGTTGTTCCGGACGGAATTACGTGGGGGGATCGTAAGACGTATGAATTGTAGGGTCAGCAGTGTGAAGGTTTAAAGTGTGGATTTCGAAGTGAAAATTCTTTAGGCGCGTTAGCAAAATTTCAAGGTCGCGTCATGGCAATACCGTCACGTCTTGGAGTAAGGGGACGATTTTGGTATCTTTGAATCTTGCCAAAGAAGTTTCACTTTTGACACGCGTGCTCGGCATACACGCCCTCTTTTATTAATTGTGTTTTTGAAGGATTTGATAGAGATGTGTGTAGGTACTGTGTATTTTTGTGTTTGTTAGACGTACGAATTGTAGGGTCAACAAAAGTGGAGATTTAAGGTGGAAAAGTGAGGAATTTTTACTGGTTTTTGAAGGTACAATATACAGTGTAGGTATGTTTGTGTTTGTAAGTTTTTATATGTAATTTGTAGAGTCAGCAAATATGAGATATTTTAATAGTTTATTTAAAAACATGATTACAAAACAAGAAAATGTTCTAGGAGTGTAAGGATTTAATCTTTTTATCAAAAGGCCCAATATAAAAACATTTCTTATAAAATCTTATCGTTTGAATAAAATCAAATCAAATCAGCTTAAAAAGGGCGGATTTTCAACGCACAAATATAAAATAATTCTTAAGGAAGTTCTTAATTCAGGTTTCTTTTGAAGTGGGATAAAGTGCCAGAATGATTATACTGAAAATATCGTTTTTTTATCAGGGTCATTTAAATATTGTCACATTATCGATTAAAAAAAATTCTCTGTGAGACATATATTTATTCAAACTTCTTTCAGGAGCACTATTGAGTAATCATAATACATCGCAAAATAGTTTCTGCAGAGCTGAAAAAATAATATTACTTAACTTTATAACAATACCTATGCCAAACACTGTCCTGTAGTTTTTAATTAACAATGTTGCATGGATGCTCTTCACATTAATTGCAAAGCCTTCGAGTATAAAGTTTTACAACTCTTGTTTCTATATCTTCATATACAACATCCTTGATCCCGTCGCGCCAGGGCCGGATTTAGAGGTCCAGAGGCCTCGGGGTAACAAAGGAGTGGAGGCCCCCTCGCCCCAAATTATTTTCCAAATAAAATGAACAATTTTTCTCAGTCGAGTTTTTCAATAAATAATTTATTGTGAAACCAAGTAGATTCTCTTAGTATTTAACAAACGCATATAAATATAATCGGAAACATGAATTATCTGAACTAAATTTTAGTGATAACGAACGGAACCTTTCGAGCTTTTTTTGCCGAAAAATCGTTGATGATTTCGCTGAAATCCAGTTCTCGGAGTAAATCGCTTTCAATGCTCAGGAGAGAAAGCTTTGATAGACGGTTTTGTCCCATCGTGGTTCGAAGCCTATTTTTTATAATTTTCATTTTTGAAAATGAGCGCTCTCCAGTGCAATTTGATACCATCAAGACCAAATATATTCTCAATGCAATTTCGAGGTTTGGGAATGTAGCTCTGTTTGGAGAATGGCAAACTCCCATAGGACTCTGGGCCTGATCGTTACACTGATGATTTATAGGGGATTAAATAGATTATAGATCTGTTCTATGGGATAGCAGAGATATTGGGGTGTAAAGTAACAAAAATAAAAGTTAGTTTGCTTGAATTAAATGAATTGCATTGCCTTTTTCTAGGTCCAGGTAAGTTTATTTTCTATCTACATTGTCTAGTTAATAATAGTGTAACAGTAGAACAGTCAGGTAATACAAATATTGGATCCAACACATATTATTCAACACACATTTGACCTTACCAAAACATCAACAATCACTAGGTAGGTACATTTCTTATATCTTTATAAATGGATGAATCAGGATTCGCTTTCATAATAAGACTAATCAATTCAAATAATATCTTTAGAGTAAAAATAGACGATTGAGGCAATTTTGAATATAACGTTACTAAAACTTCACTCAAAAGTCAAACAACAAACTTAACAAATCACTCATCACTGACACAATTATGATTAATAATTTGACATTTATTAATGGCCAGCTACCTAAATAAAAAGGTTATAGTTATTATTGATTAAGTAAAATATGTTTTTATTTTATAGAATGACCTAAATAAATTAAGATGTGTGTTAAAAAAAGTTAAGTTTTGCTTCTGATTTTTATAGCATTTGAATTTAATAAAACTATAAATGAAAATTAATAAACATTCATTCGTATGTGGTATTAATCTATATATTTGACTATTTTACTTCGGGAACTATATTTTCTATCACCAAAATGTATATGTATTTGTCATCAAGTTGTATCACCTAATAAATAGATCTATCACCACGAAATATTTTCGTTCTCAGATAAACAAAAATTGTTCCCAGGTATGAATTATCAAATTAATGTTAATATATGTGTAAAATAAGAGATCGATAACCAATAAAATTATATTGCATTACATGAATATAAACTTCGTTCTTATAATAACAGTTTTGTTACTTAAATAATAGCTCTGTGCTCAGAATGGTACATCTGTCACCAAATAAATCGATTTTCGATCCCTGACTGCGACTCCTTTTTATTTTATAATTTGTCACCAATACAGTAGTAACATTTTATTTCGTTCAGATATTAAATTAATAGTATTCGTTACCAATTTAATACATCAATTTATAATTTTAATGAAAAAATGATCAAAGGGGCGGAGACAAATTGGCGCGACAAGCTGATTATTCAGTGGTTATTATTTTTAAGAATAAATATTGGTTATTTTAACTTTAATTAAGTGTTTTATCTACTATTCTGCTAGCCATAAGCCAGCTATTTTAAACCAGCGCTGATTGTTTAGTAGTAATTATTTTAAACAATATGTATTGATTATTTTGACTTTAATTGTTATATTTACTACTCTGCTAAAAATTTTATTTAAATATAATTTATACTACCAGTGGAAATTTAGAACCTTGGGAGTCTAGTTAAGTAGCAGAATCTTAATTTGGTTGAAACGATGATGACAACCCTAATTTTTTATTTGAACTTCATGCAATTTTCTAGTAACATAATAATTATGATTTATTGGTGATCTCTTTAAATTAGTTTGCTTAAATACTTATTAGGACACACCTATTATAATACATACAAAAACATTTATTTGGTACTAGACCTTATATCTCAGGATTTTAGGTGATTTATTGTGGAACTGATTTTGCATTGTTTGGTGACTACATTTTGGTGACAGATCTACTATTTTGAGGGCAAACCCTATTATTTAAGAAACACAAAACTAATTAAATTGGTGATAGCTTAAATGATACCCTTTTACTTCTGACAACACTGACATCTCTGCTTGATAAGACCGGTAGTGAACGAATTATTTTTTTTTCAAAGATTTGTTTACCCATAGAATCAGAAGTCAATATTTTACAAATAATTATTAAAATTAACATAATGAATCTTAAATATATTATGATTTCTGTAACAGTTAGGCCCAGTTTCGCCATTCTCCTTTCGATCTTCGAGAATTTTGTAGTAAAATAGTTCCGGCGATTGATCTTTTCCATAGTCCTTTTTGTATGAATCAATCAAAGACACAAATTGAACCAACTCATTACCAAGACTAGGCTCTAAATCATCCGTATACACTTTCACCAATGCCTCTGCTGCAGCGTGCAAATTTTCACGGAATCGAATACCCAACCTCCGAGGTTGCGGGCAAGTACCACCCCACTGAGCCGTTGAGCCATTGGGGTACTCCCTCAAGATGGGTAGTAAATTGGAAGTGCTTATCAGGGCCATTTGAGATTTTGATATTTCACTGATTGCCTGATTAGAGTGAACAAATATAGATCAATGATTTCTGTTAATATTTAAGATTAATATAATCAAATAATCATGTACTGTAGGCTGTAGGTAAAGGTAAAAGTGAAAAAAAATATCAAAGGAAAAGATGTTTACTAGTTTTACTAGTTGGAATTTGAAAGATTTTTTTTTCCGAAATCTCTATTGTGGGGGCCCCCTGCTTGTGGAGGCCCCGGGCCATCGCCCCGTTTGCCCTTCCCTAAATCCGGCCCTGCGTCGCGCTGACCACAAACATTTGCACAACGATCGACTCCATACTTTCCATCTTATTTTCATACCGTATTTGTTATCCATAATATTTATGGGAACCCTCACAAGCTGGTGCAGCAAACATGATTTATACATTGGCTTTGCTTAGTATTTCGTGTTCAATGTATGCGCCATGCGGGTATTTGAATATTTGCATTGTATGAAACGTATTGAATCGTTATAGTTAGGGATTAGTTGATGATAAGCTATCGGACTGAACGCACGTCTTGTTATGGAAGCATATTTAGGCCAATATAAGTTGTATAAATAATAGTATTCTTGTGTTTTTCAGTTTCTCATGATGTATATTTTTAGTGAATTTGATATTTTTCTTATATTCTTGATTACTATGCTTTACAAATATATAGGAAGGTTACATAGAGAGAAGACGCAGGTTCAAATCCCACCTCGTAATCGAACTTTTCTATTCTTTAAAAATTTATGTATTTTTAGTTTTAAACAAAAATTGTATTCCTTTTTCATGATGTAATAATAAATATTGAACTTTAGGTATTTCACATTTATAATAACAGGAATGATAGAGTCTCTATTATTCAACAAGCCCGCTCTACTCATCATAAATTAGCATTCACTATCATCAAATCAATCAAATCAAAAACGGTTTATTTCATTTTACCTTATACAATATACATAAATCAGTGATTGGGGCCATTATTCTGCATCATTGATTATAAACCACTTAATGCATTTAATATTTTCATTACGTATTTTACAATATACATAAATCTGATATTGAAGCATAACTGCTGCATTATTCTTATAAACTACTAGCTGAGTAACGCGGTTTCACCCGCGGACGAACCCGCGAGCAAAAGGTAAAAAAAAAATAAAAGTTAAAAGAAACTACTTATAAAAAGAAAAAAGTATATCTAAATATCAAAGTTTCATCCAAATCCGTTCAGAAGATTTATCGTGAAAGAGTAAAAATATCCTTGCATGCTCACGTACTTTCGCATTTATACTATTAGTAAGTAATTCTTTAAAACCGTTTACTATATAATGAGAACAACATTAAAAATATTATATAAGAATCTTCATATTCCTCAGGCCTTGACCCAAATACATTTAACCTGATAAATCAACTTACACTCCCATAAACCCATTTAAAGAGCGTTAAAAATGCGTATGTCGGAAGCAAGCTACAGATGACAAAGAAAAAGCTAGCTGGGGTACATTCATACATCATACGTATTAGGTACTTGTTCCACCGAAAAATACGCGCTATTTAAAGTAATCTCTATGTTCTTCCTTGGTATAAGTACTTTCTTTTTTCTGCAATTATTGTCTGTAACATTATCATGTGTCATTTCCCTGCTCTATTTTCATTGCGAGGAATAAAGTCGTTAATTTAAATGTTATATTTAATTGTGAAACTGCCATTTTTTTTCTTCATTTTAGGCTTCATCATGGCTCATTAAAATGTGACAGGGGATATTTCAGACACATAAAACTGAAAGAATAGAATAAATTCGATCACTCGGGCGGGTCACGAGTGGCTGAGTTGGTGAGGCATCCGCCCCGGAATGGCGCGAAGGATGCGGGTTCGAGTCCCGCCTCGTGATCGAATTTTTTCTATTCTTTATAAATTTATATTTATAAAGCATTTGAATGCCATAAAACCAAAAATATAAATTCAACAGGGGATATTTTTTCAAACTTGCATGTGTTCTAAAAATTAAATAGTTCAATATTACCTTGCATTGACTTTTTTCTTATTATTTTTAAACCTTTCGTATAATATGTTACTTCCTATAGCTACAAATGTAATGTATCACAACCCTTACAGTATGTTCCACCCTATCTTCCCCCCAATTTGTGTCCGCAACAGCTGTCATTTCTCACTGTAGCATTTTGAATCACAAAATGAATATACTGCTTATATATTGCTTCTAAATGGCAATTCCCATCAAAAAGTCATTCCGCTAATAATACTAGGGTTAGAAGATTGCTGAAATTGTACAAACTCTCATAAGCGTTATTGCTATGTTTAAGGTTGATGGTGGAAATGAAAGTGAGGTTTTGGATCATTATCATTATAAAATGCTATGATTTTTAATATAGTATTTTCTTTTTTGCGTAAATAAATTAATTTTGAAACTCGGTAAACCTTAAAATGTTTCTTTTAATCGATATAACTTGTGATATAGGTATATTTTAGGAGCTATTTGTATCGAGTTCGGTACATATTTAAATTTCAATGACATCATCATTTAATTTATTCAGCCATCTGCTTTAAATTATTCGAATATTAATAAAATAAAACGAGCTTTATTACTAATACATTTATGAGATTTTATATCACGAATCCGGGATAAAAAAATCTTGCTTTTCGGGTGTTAACTATTTGTCAATAAAATTTCGTTGAAATCGATCCAATTATTTGATTAACAAATATCCAAACATATAAAACAATATTCACAACTTCACGACTATTTGCATATTTGTCCTAAAAATAGAACCAATAACACAGGTATAGTGTTAACAATTGAGTTACTCAAGAATCCCATAGAAAATGAAATAAAGGGAATAGTTAGATCTACAAAATTAGATCAAACTAGTCAAATAAGAGGTGCTTATCAAGATGCTCTCCCGTGGGAATGAACGAAGGGAATCCTTTAAAAGTTTTTGTTGGTTCCCCTCTACTGTGAGATGTATGTAAATCTGAGATTCTTAGGTAAAATGTTTCATTTTATATCGCTATTTTGGGTATTTTTGATTGATGTTATATTTATAAAAATATTACGTTTGTTGTTGGAATAAATGCAGTAAACAAAATATTGGAAAGGTTTATTAATAAGTTATTCCTTACTTACGTCTTGGCTTATTAAATACAATTTAATTAATACAAGTTTATTTAAACTAATTCACTTAATAAAACATTTATTTAATCTTTTAAGAAACCCCATTTTCTAAATATCAAAAACATTACACAAGGCTATTCTACTAAATATAGAAAAAATCTAGAAAATGCCACATGCCACCCACACAGAAGAAAATCAGTCTCACCCGTCCACGTATAAATGTTTTAAACATTCAAATCATGTCTTGAAATACGTAATTTACTCGCTTTATTGAAAAACGGGGGCTTAATAAACTCGGCACCTGCATTATTTTGAAGGGTCTATAGGAGCCGTTTGCGTTGATAACTGTTATTGTGCCAAGTTCAAGGAAACTGTGGATTTGGGTTCCATTTACCATATTTTTAAAACCGCACCGCACTTGGCCAGTGTGGTATATTACGGCCTCTATCCTTCTAGGAGGCCAATGTTCATGTCCCAGCAGTGGGAACGTATATGGGCTGATGATAATGATAATGTATTTTATGATAATTAACGTAAAGTTAAATTCAAACTTTATCTTATCAGAAACTAATACGTAAACTCAAAGTTATATAAAGACAAACTCCGATGTCGAACTTAAACTAGAAGCTTAGTCAAAGCGTTTTGAATCAACTATCATGACAAGCATGTAAGCACTATTTCAAAATAATTAAAGGATCAATTTGCTTACAAAACTCATATCCTGTAAGAAAACAGGAGACGTCTAAATGAACACAGCCGCAACATTACAACTTATTACTATAAGCCAAGGGACAAAATATGTGTGTACATACATTTATTAACTCTGTCATTGATAGGAACAGGGGGCTGATTACACCAAATGATATAATTATTACAAAGTAACAGGGGACTGATTACACTTAAATTAATACAACCGTGACACAATAACAGGGGACAGATTACATTATAACTAGACAATTTATACACATCGGTGACAGTTGCTTACTGTCAATTATTTATTAACCAGTCAAAACCTACGGAACCTACTAATGCCATTCACACCCTCGCCTGGCGTTCCATCTTATTATTCAGGGCGCAGAAAACATAATTCCCCGCTACGATCACCCGACGAGACGGTCTCGTTATCTTTTCTATTCGCAAACGAAAAAAATCATTAAATTTCGCACACGTACCCGAAAATTGAACTTAGGTCCGCATTAACGAATTCTTCAAAGACACTCCAATAGAACTGATTAGGTTGGATTCGTGGGAATTTATACTGTTTTAGAATAACTTTATTTATATCACTTTTACTAAAATAACGGCCTAGATTTTTTTTGTGGTAGAAAGTTAGTGGCATTGACCCTTTAAATCTGTGTCAAAATAAGAAAGAAATCTTCTCAGCAGTGGATAATTGTTACCAAGCTATTTTCAAGGCTTAAAAAATAAAAAATTTGGTTGTAATCTGCCATGTAAAATGTTTTGTATTCAACGTTAGTGAAAATCCATCACAATTCATATTTTGAAATACATAAAAGAAAAGCTATTGTAAATAAAGTTATAATTATTAATTACTAGCTTTCCGCCCGCGGCTTCGCCCGCTTTGTCTAAAACATAATAAATTATATACTAAAACCTTCCTCTTGAATCACTCTATCTATTAAAAAAAACCGCATCAAAATCCGTTGCGTAGTTTTAAAGATTTAAGCATACATAGGGACATAGGGACAAAGAAAGCGACTTTGTTTCATACAATGTAGTGATGTTATTCTCATAATTAATTAATCATTTAATTAGAAAATTTATACGTTTTATTAAAGTACAAGACGGAAAATAAGAGCTTCTCAATTTAATTACAACTATATTCTAATACTTAATTAAATTGAGAACCGTTTATAATGTCTATGAAAAATAACTAACATAAACATTAAATTTTTGTACTCTCGTTTATCCATACACAGACGCTCTACAATTATGTTTATTAAAAATAATTGAAAGTCAACTTTCATTTGACTGTCAAAAACAAATAGCAGGGGAGCGTCAAAGTGATGAACACTACGCCCTAGTCAAGGCAGGGGAAATTTATTTAAAACGGTGAAGTATTTAGAGATTTGAAGAGCCTATGTAGTATATTATGCACATTTCTATTTGATGTTGACGTAAATAAAGTTTGTGTGAATATTATTAGGTGGCATACATACTCTAAATATAAAATAGTACATTACAGTTATTTATTAAAATGAGACTTCTTCTAGAAACACTTTTGTATAGTCATATCATAGTTTTCACCACCGGTTCGAAAAGCAGTTTTTACAGACAATAACAAGCAGGAGACCGTGTAAATAGTTGCTCTTTTAAGTGCCGATTTTTCAATCCTTGGTTAAAATTTATCCGTCCAATAAAGTATTACACGAACATTTTAAAAATGTCACCTGTAAACTGTCAAATACGGACAATTAGAATACATTTTTGAAATGGTAGTTTAATACATTATTCGATGAATAAGTTTTAACCAAGAATTGAAAAATCAGCCCTAAATCACATAAATTTTACATCTCAATTGAATAAGGTTTAAAGAGAAGACAACACACCACGTACCGTATTAATATTATTGCAATATAAAATTTAATATCAACTTTATTTACATAGGTATAAGAACGATTTAAATTTTTTTTACAATAATTTCAACGACGTCATAACAACAATCCTCACAATAAAAAGTCAATGTTCATTATATTTAAAATTAATTTTCAGAAACGTAATACAATGTTCAACGTTATTCAGCGAAACAAAGTTTCCAGAATAAAATAAACAGATTATATTTCCATTATAAAGCAAAACATACAAAGTAATGTTATTTTAAAATTACATTGAATCAAATTTAAAGAAATAATAATGGTATTTGATCTAAATTGAATACAGTAAGAAAATTACTTGTTTACTGTGAGTTAGTAAATCTCAGTTTAGTTACATTGACTCGTAAAAAAAGAAAACACAGGATTACAAGCAAAAGACAAATTTTATTATTTCCTTAAAAAAGGACCACTTTAATAGTTATGTGGCACATTGAAGAAATTTCTGTCTATTTAGTAAATAATATTAACTTCAAATTTACAAGTTCTATGCACTTAGTACACAAAGAACGTCACAATAATTAAACGTTTCTCTAAAACTTTACATAAGAATAAACCCAACATGTTGGCCAACAAATCGGCCGATTTGTTGATTTATTACCCCCAGATAAAAGGCAGTGCAGTGTGAAATTGAGATTTTTAAAAGTGCTGAAACAGAGCCGTTTTCATACTCGTAAATTCGAAGAGTGAGTTACGCCTTATTTGGTAGACGAATGTACTTGACTCAGGGTGGAGTGATGTTTTAGGTGGCTATGATGTTTGGAAATTTAGGATATAATTAGCTTTATTAATTGGCTTTTACATTTTAGTAGCGGTTGTATGAAATGGTTATTGTTTGTTAAGATTGTTCATTTTAAATTAAATGGATAAATTAATGTAACTAATGGATAAAATTAGAATGTTATTATTTGCTATTACCACTCATTTAGTATGTTTTATAGCTGTCGGTGATATTAATTTATTTTATGAATATCTTATTTAGAAACTTGTACCAGGAACCTAAATAACTTCGGAGAAATAAAAAAGGTATAATAGTTTATGAATATTAAATAAAAACAAGTAGTTTATAGATATAATGTATTTCGAATATTACATTCCTATTTTTTTTTTCATTTATAAAAATCAGTCTTACCAAAACCTGAAATCTCTTAACGCGATAAATAAGCCAGTATCTTATATATTACTACTCTACTTAACACTACATAGATACTACTTTCCCACAATTTTTTTTCCCGAGACAATCCTAATGGACGCGCACACGTGGTCACCCGCGCAACCCTTTTCAAGAGTACTCGTATTCAGTAAATCGAAAGTCGTTACACAAAAAACCGAGATACAATTTTTTTATCGCTTATAAAGTCCCCGCTTTGAACGTTTTACGCTATTCTGTTGCGTTTCACTTTGTAAGGCTTTTTCATGTAAAATACTCGATTTCTCATATTTAGTTTAATGTTACTTTGACGTCTGAGATGCTGATTGGTTAGATTTCTTTTATGGCTTTTTGTTTTGTTATATTTTACGGCTGAAGTGTTACTTTAGTGTGCTGTGTGATAATAAATAGATAATAGTGATAATATTATCACTACATAGTATAAAACAAAGTCGCTTTCTCTATCCCTATGTATGCTTAAATCTAAAAAAAAAACTACGCAACGGATTTTGATGCGGTTTTTTTTAGTAGATAGAGTGATTTAAGAGGAAGGTTTTAGTATATAATTTATTATGTTTTAGACAAAGAGGGCGAAACCGCGGGCGGAAAGCTAGTGTCATATAAAGTGCTAAGCTAAGTTATTATAGGTATATTATTAACACCTGCATATTCTCCTATAGGTACCTTTGCACAAAAAATATATAAAATCGGTGGACCAGGACATTTTGGATATAGAGTTATCAAGTGCCCAAAGTAGGTATAGCATAATAAACAATACAATAAGTTGATTTCAATAAATATATGTGAAGTGTTAACATTATTATTCGTTATCTATTTCTTTCAAATTAAACATACACGAACCAAATATCACAAGCTTACTAGATTCCTATGTTCACGTATTTTAATATTATGCCAGTATAATATATTTTATGAGCCGTATATCTGGTCCTTTAAACATATTTCAGGCACCGGTCCCTCATGGCACTAAATAATAAAACTTATGTTGACTAGATAATAATTATACGGAATTGTAGCATAATAATTATACAAAGGGTAAAATGGGTTTGTATAGTGTATACTCGCTTGTACGCGCGGCTCTACTTACATGTTTCTCAATGGAATAAAAGTAAATACTTTCCTTTTATGCCTAAATCAATTTAGAGCTGAAACATCGTTCGACGAAAGAAAAACAAAATGGATTAATCCACATAAAATATTGCACTTAAAAACTGGTCTAATTAGTATTATACATTCCTATTTAGTTAAAAAAAAAATGAAAATGAAAAAATATTTATTTGGACCCATATTATAAAAAGTTTACATACATGAGACACGACAATCGACTAAACTAAGTACTAGACATGTGCTATAGGTAATCGACGCTTTCCACTCCATAAGACACAGTGCCATTATAACGTGAGCACACCCCGGACACTCCATACAAAATTATCGTTTTGACAGTCACACTGTAGAGACTGCAAATGTGTGTGTTAACGCTTTATGGTTGGCACATTTTTGACTAGCGTAAAAAAAAAATTCGCGTTTTTCTGATGAAATACATCCGTAAACAGCACAATATCTAACCATTTTCTACGAAAAACGATAATCACAAATCCAAAATAATAAAATTACTTTAAGTCAATTTGATTAATGTTGTCAATCTTCGTTGCGTATCGTCCCTGTAGAAAAATATGGACCATTTTTAGACTGATCGTGCGGGGTGAGGTAAGTGTTTAATTTTGGCGGGAGGCGGAGAGTGTCCGTTCTGTAGCGTTTAGCTACTATTATGTATTCTGTGACGTGAGTAAAAGCGAGTGTGTGTGTGTGTGTGTGTGTCTGTGTGTGTGTGTGAGTGTGTATTTGAGTGTGAGTGTGTTATACAAAAGAAAATATATGTGTAAACAAAACAAAAGTAGACTACAATCAAAACCTATCTAGAAAATAGGCTGTCGTAAATGTAAGTATATTGAAACGTAATATCTAGACAAAGATAATATGCCTTGAGTGGCAACACGAGGTCACATCCTGCAAGTTTATATTTTGAACCATATCACTATCACAATAAGATTCAAACTTGTATGTTAGTATAAAGGAGTTTAAAATCATATTTCACGTCATTTGTAAAATCCAACGCTGCCATCGGCTTTGCGAAGCTAATATGAAACAAAGCAATAGAGGTCGGAATCCTATAGAGCTGGGAATTTTATAGCAGTCGGGATATTAAGCTTATTTTGATTTGTTTTCAGGCTATTATCGACCTTAGATTCATTTGAGTTGATTTGATAGAAATTTTCCTATGACCTATTACGGATTAAGGATTTTTTGCATTAAAAGAACACGTAAAAATCATTTACTAAAATATATAACTTTATTTTAGGTATAAAATATTATACAAAAATAAAACGCACTTTTAACGCTTAGATGATTTACGAACGTGAAAAAACAGCTTATTCTAATAAAAAATTATAACACAATAACCATGGACGTATAAAAAAAGACGGACGCCGTTTTACGAACAAACAACGTGAAGCCACCGTAGTAAGCTAGCGATCGTGTAAAGACAATGAACACGCACACACTCTCACCATAGTAAGCTAGTCGGCCGCCATTACGTCGTGAACTACCGACTGATTAACTGCGTCACTGTTTCACAAAAAATATTTTAAATGCCGTCTTGCGTGGTTAAATGGTGTCGCAACAGTACAATTTTAAATAACAAAACACAAGGGATTACATTCCACAGGGAAGCAAGTTATTTCTTTTATGTTTTAATGACAAAATTATTACGGCAAAATTTATAGAAAAAAATACAGCCGCCATTGTCATCATGACAGCTGTTGCCATAGTGTTGCCATGGCAACATGGCACACACACATGGATGTGTCGCCGCCATTACTAGGCTTCACTCAATGTTTAGGCGATACTCCGTCCGTCTTTTTTTATACGTCCATGACAATAACAAATACCTTTCAGTTGAACGTTTCAACAAAATAATCTCTTTTTCCTGCCATTGAAATATTATTAATTAAAGAGACACAACCTTACATTGTGTCTAAAGCGATTACCCTAAAAGCATAAACAAATTTCTTCGAAAATTAAATCGAAAAATACACAATAGGACGAATATGAAAAACAAGGAAAGCAAGAATGCAATTAAAAGTGTGTAATGAAACAGATTTTACAGCTCTCCCCACAAGTGTATCTGAATTTTATTTAGGGCTGCCACATAAATATTTTAATAAATTTGACTTTCGGGATTAAAGTATTTTTTTACCTATATCTAGTCAAATATTTTATTTGTTTGGTTGATATGACAATAAGTTTTTTCAGGGCTGTAAAAGGAAAATAATAAGAGCTATTATTCACTTCTTTTTTAAAATTATCTGTTCACAAGGATTGAATGGAATTAATTGATACATTATTAACCTACATCCTTTTACAAATCAGTATATTACAGTTACAATATATTTTTTTAGATACAAGAATTTATTATTCTGTGGTTTCTACCGATTTAGATAACTTAATTATATTACAAACGTCAGTTTTGTACAATAGAATATTTAAGATTAAACCGTGTTAAATGCTTTTAAAACTGAATGAAAAGATAATAAATTACTAACAGCTGATAAAAACCGGAAGGCCTAAACCCGGAAGCCGGCAACCCTACTCAGACAGTGAGAATTAAAAATAAAACCGTGCCTTTCGTTCGGGAAACAATGGTTACCAACATTTGGCGTAATTTATTATTGCACGGCCGACTTCCGTAGCACGTGAGAGCGGACTGCTTAATTAATATTTTTATATTTCTCTCGATATAATATTATCTGTTTTGCAAGGAATAAAGGTATTTTCCATAATATCCGCGTTCAAGGTAACTTTGGCAGACGAATAGAATAACGCTAAGGAATATAAACTGCTTTCGCTACTTATTGACATAAGCTCATGACATTTTGGTAATAGTTCGGTCACACACACAACGACGACGACTCCGGCTCTGGTTCTCGGCTGGATGAATTTTGTTCGTGGTCGTCGTCGTCGTTGGTAGGGTGACCAAATCTTTAGCAAAACATCATACGCTTATGTCAATTAGTATCGATAGCGGATTCTATATTCCTTTGCGTATTGACGTTTATCTCGGCCCTCGTTATCCATATGATTTCAAATGTCTAATTCAAATTATTCAAAATATTGATTTGCAAGAAATGTAGTTACAAAGATTGACAGATGTTAATACATATTTATTTTTTCAGCACAATTCTTTGGATCTTCTTAAAAGGTGAGTATGATACAAGATAATTGATTATTAGTCCATTGAATGAGTCCCTCCAAGGGGGGTCTAGAGTGCGTGAGTTAGTAACGTAAGATGTTTCTTCGGAAACATGTCAAGAGTCCCTAGGTAATAAACATACTAAAACCCCGGGACACTAGGAGGAGCCCCGGAGTGGGGGGAGGGGGGAGAATGGGTCAATTTTTTCATTTTTCGCTTAAATCTCAAAAACGGTACATGTTAGAGAAAAACTTTCAAGGAAAAGTTGAAAGGCCATAAAATTATCTACAAGTTGTACCTAAATCATTTTTTTCTATTCGCAGCCGTTTTCGAGCTACATCCCATGCAAGGTGAAAAATTCAATTATCGTAACTACCCTAATAAAATTCAATTCCTCCTAAACGCCTCCATGGTGGAATTTGGTATTTTTATCAATGATAGACCTAATTATGAGCAATCTATCTGTACCGGTTACAAGTTGCACTTTTGAGATTTTGGAAGAAAAAAAATAAAAAGTTCAAGTACCGTAACTACTCTAATAAAATTCAATTCCCCGTAAACGCCTCCGTGGTGGAATCTGGTATTTTTATCAATGATAGACCTAATTATGAGCAATCTATCTGTACCGGTCACAAGTTGCACTTTTGAGTTTTTTGGAAGAAAGAAATATTTTTTGATCGATTGATGAGCCAAAATCATTTTTTACTGCGTGTAACTCAGAAACGGTAGGATATAGGAAAAAATTATATAGGTACAACTTGTAGATAATTTTATGGCCTTTCAACTTTTGCTTGAAAGTTTTTCTCTAACATGTACCGTTTTTGAGATTTAAGCGAAAAATGAAAAAATGGACCCTTTCCCCCACTCCCCCCACTCCGGGGCTCCTCCTAGTGTCCCGGGGAATTAGTATGTTTATTACCTAGGGACTCTTGACATGTTTCCGAAGAAACATCTTACGTTACTAACTCACGCACTCTAGAACTTTTTATTCAATGGACTATATGTTGTTTCAAATATCTAATGTACGTGACGTATGTAGATGTTAACATATTATGAAATATGCCACTATTTTTCATTAGCGTACCTTATTCTGATATTAAATGACAAAACTATTTGTACAACAAATGGATTCAAAACATAAAATATCTATTGCACCGCTAAGAATAGCATCAAATCATTTTATGGATAAGATTAACTTACTAGGCTTTCCTTGATACATCTCAGTCATTATAAGGAGCTTTATTTGACAAGCTTTATTCTTTGTACTTCTTCATTGACATACTTTGTACTTATAAGAACTAAAGCCTAGTTTACAAGATTGCTGCCCATTCATTCTCTGGACTTTTCATTATATGGAATCAAGACGTTGCTTGTTAAGGCTTCGCGTTACTTTGTAACATTTTGATTTATTCTTTTGGCTTTTGATATTGCTATTTAGGATTATGTGTCCTATTACAAAACCTTCGACACCTCCTCGGTTCAGCGGTTAACGCGTAGAACCAAGGGGTCCTGGGTTCGACTCCCGGTGGAGACGAAGAAAAAAAATGTCTCGGACTGGCAGGACACAGAAGGCTGATCACCTAACTGTCCCTAAAAGATAATCGATCAGTGAAACAGATGTATGCATAATGCATATTATCCCATTAGGGGACACGGGAATTAACTCACTTACCTTAATTAGGATTTTGGACTTTGGACTTTTATTACAATTTAATGTTAATTCATGCTTTGGACATTCAAGGTGCTTACAAAGTATTTATCAAAAGCTGTTTCTATAACTTTAAATATTTTTATTCAGTTGTATGAATATAATTGTTATTTCATTTGTATTATTCTGGAAACAAACAATAGTAATTCCATATTAATAGCCTCTGGCTCTCGATGTCATAGTTATGTTCCCCTGCATGCCAATGGCATCGATATCATACTGTGAATATTATATATCTATCCTTTATATTAGTTTGTATTGAAACTATAAATAAACAAGTTAATTTTCATAATGATGTGTTTATTATTGAGTAATAAGATATTTTACCTTACAGTAGTTATTAAGGGATGTTCAGCATGACTTGAAATGCTTATTTATTTACAATTTACATTATAAACTTATTTTTCAATAAAGAATCTTACATGTGTTTTTGTATTATATAAGATCTCTTATTTTCAAAGTACAAAATAAATATTTATATAGCATTCACTAAATCATTCAAGAAAGCAAAATTTTATTTATTTATTTAACAAACATCACATGCCATTACAGGTCATACACAATGCGACAGAGATACAATTTTATTATTAAAAACAAACTTAACTTAAACTTAAACACTAACATACATACATATTATTATACATACATAAATTTACATAGAAATAGGTAATTGAAATAACCTTCTAACAATAACAAATTAACTGTAATATCACCCATCAAATACATTCGTAACTACCTTTCCTACTACTTATAACGGTGCATTTACCTACATCAAACGAGTGAATGCTCAATGCTCATTCTATCCCCACTATGTCAAATTCTTTTAGTGTAAACAGGCGTAGAGTATTCTTTCGTTGTTCTTAGTGCGTTCTAAAAGATGCTATGCAATGTTCTAATACTGAACAACACTGAATACGATTTTTCGTTTACACTAATCAAGATAGAATGCTCTTGTTCTAGCTCTAGCTCTATGTTCTTTTCATGTAAATACACAGAAGTTAGTTGAATTAGTAAATAATTCGATTTTCTTTGCTGCCGAACAGATCACTAGAATATTATTAACAACAACAAAATTAATAGTCATAAACATCTTTTCAAGCAATCCTAAAACCTTGATAAACTGAACAGCTCTTAAGAACTTGGCTTTGATAGATCCCCTAAACCCAAATAAAGTAATACTCTATATGGGTCAAAACAATACTTCGGAAACATTCGTCTACGTCACGGATGACCGATGAGAAATTATCCGGAATACATCCAGAATACATGGGGATTCGGGAACAAAAATATCCCAGTTTAAATGACTATTTGATTATGGAATGAATAATAAATTAGGGTTAGTTAATGGGTCCTTTTATTCATTTGTTTTCCGGTTTGGTGTAGGATAATTATTGTTGTTTTGATCAAGTGGTTTCACTTAAGTTGTATAGGGGTAAAGTTTGAATTTGTATTTATTATACTTTAAACGATTAAAATTTTTTACAAGTGATGCTCCTATTGGTGACCCCACTTATAGAAAATTGACATTACAGTGATATCGTATTAGAAGAGTTCATACAATATTTCTGGACATATCACTACGTAGTATAAAACAAAGTCGCTTTTTCTGCCCCTAATTGTCCCTATGTCCTTAAATCTTTAAAACTACGCAATGGATTTTGATGCGGTTTTTTTAAATAGAGATAGTGATTCAAGAGGAAGTTTTTAGTATGTAATTTATTAGGTTTTAGACAAAGCGGGCAAAGCCGCGAGCGGAAAGCTAGTATTAAATAATTCGTAGAACCTTGTTTATTTTATCAAATAACTTTCGTAGTCAGTCACCTACGAAGCTACGCCGTAGCCAACATATCCTCGTAGCGCTACGACAATTCTACAGAGTCAAGTAAATCCCCTAACGAATGTTTATCTAAAATGTAAATGAGCCGTAAACGCTTGTAGAAGGGAGGTTGCCTAATCTCTAACAATAATAACTGTAGCAAGCTCTGCATTTTCATGTAAATGCATTGAAATCTCTTTAGCATGTGAGAATTCGACTGTGTAACTTAAATTCTAGTTAGATTGTGTAACATGTTATGTTAAGACTTGTTCGTAAGTATTCGAATCCAGGTCCAGCATCCTTTTTTTTTTTGAAACTTGAAAATATTTAGATTTTAGACTTTTAAACAAGTAAGCTGCAATAAATGAATATAAAAAAAGGAACTGTAGTTTTTATTTTCTTTTAAAAGTTTTTATGCAGGTACCTATATTATGTATAGCAGCACTATGTCGTTTTCTATTTTAGTTCATTTAAAATATATCCTGCGTTCCCATATGGGCTACTTAAATTTAACACCACTAGGGCTGTTTCAATCGATCTACAGGGCTCGAACATAAAATTGGCAGTTGTAACAGTTTACGTCCAAAACTGCAACAAAAATCCCGATATCACTATTATTATATATTTTACAACCATGATACAATATAAGTACTTAGTCCTTACCATTCTACATTATTAAAAAAATACTTAATAAATAAATGAGCCACTTAACCTCTTATTCTTCCAACATTAAAAACCAATTGCTCATACCAAAGAGTTATTCGGAGAGCGAGTACAATTTAATATATGAATAATTGAAAAGCGAAGTAAAAAGGCAAAAGTGGGGTCGTTATCGCCGGCCCTTAGGGAAATGAAGCCGTGGAAAAATTCCAGTCGGTTGGAAAATTCTTTTCCCCGTCTCTTATGGATTACTTGATTAACCGTTGTTTAACGTTGCAATTCTGTATCCGTAATTGAAGATGCTAATGTTTTTATTGTGGGCTGTGGAGGGTTAAAATGTGAGCTATTTGGTGTTTGGTTTGGTTCTTTGTCAGGGAACAAATGAAGCTTTTATAGCGTGTTGTGTATTGGTTTTTAACCCTATAAAGATCGTTGATGATACCATATTTTGTGTTGTTCATAACCCGTAGTTTCTGTTCAGGTTCTTCAGGAATGGCGATTTTTTTTTCATATTAAGACACGCAGCAGTAAAGCGTGTTTTTTAATGACCTTTTCGTTATAATATTTATTTTCAATTGCTATAAATACCTCAACTGAACATGTTATAATATAAGGAATATGTTGTTAATACCACGTATAAAATGATACTTTTATATAATTTACGTTCAAAGTAAAGCTGTTTATGAAGCTGCCCAACAAAATCTGATTATATGTTTTATAAAATAATTGTTTATTCAGAGTTAATCTCAAATTAAGTTTCCCGGAAACCTTATTGCATAAATTCAGATAATTCTGGTTGGTGGTTATTCCTAGTATTAAGCCCAAATAAATTATTCTCAGAAATCTCTGGATAATATAGAGTGGCTTCGGTGGATTGCCTTTGTGTGGGTTTATTGTTAGCGCTACAGATAATGATATATTATATTTCAATATCAATTGATTATTGTTGTATCATTTGTATGTAAAATTAACATAACATTTTTTCCTCTCTACTAACAATAAAAAATAATGCATAACATGTTACATATTATTAGGTTCCTTATAAAAAACCCTAGTGTGGCAACACAAGGATTCTCCGCGTCGTAACGAAATAGATATTTTTTTTAATAAGGATGATTAAAATGAAATCTAATCGAATAAATGTATACCAAACAAAAACTTAATAAAACCACAATAAAAAGAAAAGCCAAAAAATACATTTTGACAAAATATTTTTTTTGACCAAGGAAAACGGGTTTCATTTTAGATTGGATTCAAATTTTGATTTGGTATTAATGCTGTTAAGTTAGTAAGGCTCAACAAAGCCTATTATGTAAGTTTACATACATGCACACACAAAACACACACACGCACACGGGATTTAAATAAAACCAGTTGGATTTTTTTTTAAATGTTTATTAACATCAACTCTACTTTACTTAAATAAAACAGTATGTACAAACCTTTTATAAAATAGAAAAAAAATCTTCCCTTTATGCTTTTAATATGTAGCCCTTGGTCCCGGCTTTGTCGGGATAAAGTTGTGAAAAAATATTACTTACTAGCGGTCCGCCCCGGCTTCGCCCGTGGTACCTTTTTTTTTTTTTTTTTTATAGTGGGGAAATCTTCCAAAGATACCCACGGCCCCCGGGGAAGGAGCCGTGGGTTATGTCGGATTCTTACCGACTAAAACCCCACTGTGTTCCGTCGAGCCGCTTTAATGATGGGGCCGCGGGTACTTGTTGGAATTCTTCCGCGACTCGCCCGTGGTACCTACATGTTTACGTTTTTTTTTTTCATAAGAACCATCCTCGTACTTCAAGGAATAGATTCCGCAGCGCACGCGATGACAGAATTTTTATTAAGGAATTTTTTACACTTTGGGTTACATTATTGCATTTTTGGTAAGGATCTCTAATTTTTTTGAAAATGCAATATAGCCTATGTTGCTCATTGAAAATGCAGCTTTCTAATGGTGAAAGAATTTTTGAAATCGGTCCAGTAGCTTATGCGTGAAAACCATACATACATACATACATACATACATAATTTCAAACCTTTCCTCTTTATAATAGTAGTATAGATGTTAGCTAAATATGATAAACATATAGATTAAAAAAAATCTTAAATTTATCATATAATTTTTGAGACAAAACCTAACAAAAATTTTTTATTGTTTCTATTTTATGTTCCCCTTTATTATGTTTCTATAGATAATATCTCAAAACAAAACTTCACCACCCGATACTATAAATCGTAAAAGGGATTTGTAAAGTTCATTAACAAGACAATAGTACAGACTATAGTATTATGTTATCTGTGGTACTGATAACAAACTTGCTGAGACGAATTTCTTATCATTTGTGAATCTACCCTCCGTAACTATATTTGTGACTAATAAATTGGGGAACTAAGAACTAATTGAATGAGGCAAAAAGCGAAATCTATAAATTGTAAACTGGAAACTAAATTATCTATTTGTTGTGTTTTGACTGCTGTTTGCCCTTCGCATTTATAATCGCATCGCATTAAATCTCTCTCTATCTATCGATCCTAAATCTATTACATATTCAGTTTTTAGAAATGTATTTATCACTTTTAACGAGTAACGTAAGCTATTTTAAGGCGGGTGATGCCGCGGCAATAGCTTACTTACATATCATAAAGAATATAATCCATATAATTGTTTACTTCAATAGTTTGGAAATTAATTGTACGTTAGTAAAAATAATACTAGTTATGTTAGTTGACACCGCGAACGCGAAGTAGTATATTTATTCGAATATTCAAATATCTGTAGACTGCAACAATGTCCATGCAAATGGAATCAAAACTCAGAAGGAAGGCTCGCATAGTTGGATGAGAAAGATCTCATTTGGTGTAATCAGTTATAGTGTAAGAAATGCATAAACATTTTATTTAAAAAATACTTACAGTTACTACTTAAGTTATTCATAAGATTTCATTGTATATTTAAAGTGATTTGTGTCCTACTTGAGGTATCATTAGACGATTAAAAGTGCTTATACTTTTTTGAATAAATAACAACTACTAACAACTATTATAATATTGAATCCTACTTTTCATAATTATTTTGAACAATACCACAAAATCCTGTACAAAAATGAATTAAGAACATACCTAATGATTTATTTATAAAAAAGATGTAAAGTATAAGTCCATACTTGTGCTAATTATTTACTTAATTAGCTACTTACGAAAACTCATCAAAACGCGAGAATTTTTTAAAATTATTCATTAAGGTCTCATTTTGGTACAGCGTATCTTAGTCTAAGTTGCTAGTCTCACTGTCCGAATTTTCAGCGATTAATTTAACAAATGAACGAGTGTTTTGCTTTTAACTAATTTTATTACTAAATACTCTGAATTTAAGACTGGAAAGCGAAGTATTTTTGGTAACTTTTTGTGAGTTCAACTCCTATACAATTTAAGAGAGACATTTCAATTTAATTATGAAACCAGTCGAAGTCACAGATAAACATATAAATTAACAGTAATACTTGGTTCGTATCTTACGGCACACTATCTCATATTATCATAATTTTTTTCTATAACAGTAATTTTGAATGCTAAATTTATGTATTAATCATTCCTTATTAAATAGGGCATAATATCTGCAAATGATGGTCTTTAATTAAAAATTAAATGAAGCCTTTAAATGTAATTTGTAATCAAGCTATTTATCCGTCTGTTGTTATTAAAACATTTTTTTTTCAATTTAAATAAATTACACAATAATAACAACCAATATAATTGATTCACTATCTCTTACGCTAAGTACTTATAAAACTGAATAGGACGTAATATTCAGCACTTCCATTACCCGCATCTGTCCGTGCTATCGGCAAATCTGTAGCCAATGGTCACCATGAGCCCTGATAGTTTATGAAACGCTCGAATATAGTTATTCAGGATGGGTGTTAGTAGTGTAAGAGCTGCTGAACAATTAATTATGTTTGAATTTGATATTTTGTGATAGAATAGCGGATTCAAATATAATAACTGCGTTTAGTAGAAATGTATAGTAAAAAAGTAACTTTTCTATAGTATATTCTAGCCAAGGGCGGAAAATTATAAAATAAATATTTAAATTAAATAGAAAAATAATGGACTCTATCCTCTTATCACGTTAAAACTTTTAATTTACGATCGTTACATTTAAAAACACTAATTAATTCTCATTGATTTTAAATTCTATTCAGTCTGGTTTATAATATCAAAACCTTTCTAATTAGCTTTGGCAGGACTATTCGAAGCTTCATTAAATGTTTACGCCCGCCAACGCTTTCCTGTCAATCCTCCTTCTCAATTTATATGTATATCGTGTTTGATTGAAAATCTTTATAATATATTCAGTGCTGAAACCGTAAAAATTGGTATTTCATATTAAACAAAGACTTGCGCCTTGCTCAGTACTCGAGAATGAGAAAAATGAAAATTAAGCTCGAAGTAACTCGGACTTTTTGCAGATTTATAAAAAAAAATGGATATTAAAGTATCAAATCTGTGTGTATAGCCCCTTTACCTCTTTATCTACAAAATTTTGCAAGTAAACTTTTTTTTTATTAGAAGTGACTTAACTATATATAAGTATATGGACTCAGTCATAAATAAATAAAATTGTAGATAAAACGTTTCCTATTGCTATGATATGAATAAGGTACTTATTTTAATAATGATGTCTTATCGCCTCACTAACTTCACATACCAACAAACAAAACAACAAAACTATATTACATTATTTGTATACCAACTCTCACACTACGAAGTCCAGTGGCCAAATACCGCCTACCCTTGATTCCCGACAATATTTGGCACGTGCCCGAAATGCCAGAACGTTCTCGAAGTTTTGCGTTCATTTTCACATATTGCTGTATCAAACTCACTAATATTGAGCTATATTTTTGTAGAACTGTTTTTAACGTTTCATTCGTTCTAGAGATGGTAAGTGACAAACAAACAAATTATTTTTAAACATGCACGATTTTCAATCATAGAGAAAATCGTAAATTATTATAGAGCAACTGTCACTTTTATAAAAACAAATAAAATTTAAACTTGGTGTGTTTCAAATTGTGATATCAAAAAGCACACATTTGTTTAAAAGCAGTTTTAATTAAGTGAAAAATAGTCCTGTATTGTATGGATAGTACATGTTACATGTGTCTGGTAATTAACCATGATTTTTTTTTTAATATTATCCTATTCCCGCCAATTCTTAATATCTGTGCTGTGACTCACAATTTGATTCATAGACAATTCACGTGTCTCACAAAGGTAAAGGTAATTTAAAAATTGTATTACGCATTTAAAGTCAAAGGTACATGAATCCGAATTTGTTTTTTATAAATATTTTAATATAATTTATTATCTACACACAGAGTCATAATTTTTTTTTGGCCACGTCACTACTATTCAATAGGTGAAGGTGAGTTGTTAGAAAATTAACCAATTATCAGACAAATATACGACTTAATATTATGTCTACCAACTACCACTTGGTCATCGTGTGGATTATGGCTTAAGAAATTAATTTCTAACCAAAAGAATTAGCATTAACTCATTACAAGAGAATATTATTCTTGTTAATATTTATTTGCAAACTTACGGCATTATTGAAGAAGTTTACTAACAACGTTATAAGAGGTCTTTTGGTCTCGTCTCATATATTTTGCTTGTCACTTTAATGCACAAACATATCGATAGCATTAATACATAATAATAATTTTAGTATTTTTATAGCGTTTATATTGATTCTTCTTTCTTCATTTTTGCTAATGGATATTTATGTATTATGATGTGAATTGCGCACGCCTTTAGGCACTTATAATAGTAAGAATCTATATATATAAAACTCAAAGGTGACTGATATAGTGGTCTATCAACGCACAGCCCAAACCACTGGACGTATCGGGCTGAAATTTGGCATGCAGGTAGATGTTAGGACGTAGGCATCCGCTAAGAAAGGATTTCCCGAAATTCTTGCGGGAACGGGGAAAAACGGGGATACACGTACAAAGTCGTGGGCGGAAGCTAGTAATTAATAAACTCGGTCATTGAACAGCTGCAATATATTATTGACGTAGATATACTTGATTCAAGTCCTTAAATTGAGACAAAAAATATATTGAGATTTTTGCAGGTTATGAATTATCTATTTCCCATGACGGTTTACATGATTTGCTGGTATCAATGTGGAGTCACGCTTCAGCACGAATTTGGCCAGCTCGTACTACCGGGAAGGTACGTCACCCCATAGAAGATCGGTCTGAAATAGCATTGTCATCGTTACTGTGTTTCGTATTGCTCCACTCCTGTTGGTCTTAGCGTAATGATATAATTATAGCCTATAGCCTTCCTCGATAAATGGGCTATCTAACACCGAAAGAATTTTTCAAATCGGACCAGTAGTTCCTGAAATTAGCGCGTTCAAACAAACAAACAAACTCTTCAGCTTTATTAGTATAGAAGATTAATTAGTATAGTTTACACTTTACTGTATGTGTACTGGTTTTATTTTCGATGGTATACAAACAACTAGGTTAAATATGTTCACGTCATACACAACCCAATTAAATATTCAGCTGATGATTTGTGAAATTACAAATGTTTACAGAGTTTTGGAAATACGAAGTTTGCGAACGTTGAGTGATGAGTAGAAAGTTGGCGCCAAAACGTCGGTTCTCATTACTGAATATTTTACATGCTTGCTGACTGTTAATTAATTAATGGAAGTATTTACGTAGGTTCTAACTAGTGTGTGCTCCTTTGGCTACGGTTGTGGAATTTCCAATTTGAAAATCAAGATTTATGTGAATCTCAAAACTCAGAACATTTATTTATTGAATTAGACGTCTTCTAGCTTAGAGCATTTGGTTTAATGCTCTTAGTCTTCTAGAAGCACTTTTGAATCGTCATGACTAAGTTTTACCATTTACCACTGATTTGGAATGCAGAATTCATTTTATCTTTTGATTTCTTCGTTTTTAAGAAATCTGTGTTATGATAACACGTTACACACTATATTTAATCAGACAAAAGCAGTACAATATTCATGATGCTTTTGCTAGCTACAAGAAGCACGTAATAAATTTTCGCCATAACTATATGTACTATTTATTGTATGGTTGAATCTGTATGAATTATTGATACAAAAGTTATTAATTTATCAATCAAATTTGAGCTACTATAAGTTAATTGTTAACTCAAATAGACAAACAATCTCGAAATAATATTAATTGTTTATGAAGCCAAACCAACAATTATTTACATGAACACAACCACGACAGTAAAACAAAGAAAGTAAGTTTAAATTAACATTTACTCGACTCTACATCTCAAACCATAACCAAATATCTATCCGTTCCATACATTGGATCGAACATACCCACATATATGAAAACGTGTGACATAACCGTGTTATCGGGATAAAAATAAAGATAACTCGTTCCTTATTTCATCACGCACCCCTATTACCTCCCAGGGGTCAAAGAATGAGGGAAACAGCCTCTGACTACAAATTTTTTCGCGTGTGGAATAAAGCTCAGTATATACTTTATTTGTGCTTTTTATATAGGTTTTCAGGGACAAAAAGGGTGTCCTTTATCTATACTAATATTATAAAGCTGAAGAGTTTGTTTGAACGCGCTAATCTCAGGAACTACTGGTCCGATTTGAAAAATTATTTCGGTGTTAGAGATAGCCCATTTATCGAGGAAGCTATATAATTACGTATTATTACGCTAAAACCAACAAGAGCGGAGCCACGCGGGTGAAACCGCGAGGCGCAGCTAGCTTTGTTAGATATATAGAAATGTTCAATGAAGTGGAAGCTTATTTTGCGTTGTTGAGCATCATCAATAGTTTGGTTAGTTATTGTTTGGAATTCTAAATGCATACTATTAGCAAAATAAGTGGATTACTGTAAATATTTGAACTTGAAGCAATGTTTATTAATTGAAAATGTACTGATGTGTAATATATATTAAAATGAAGAGAGAATAGAATTTTAAAGCAAGATAGATAACAAAGAACTAAATTACATTAACAATGTTTTTATTCCGTACGGTTTTGTTGTACGAGGGTAACGAACATTTAAAAGAGTTTCTACACTAAATTATTCTTGTTTTTTTCTTGATTACAATATTACATATCTGTAAGTTCTATCGAGGTTTGAATTTGCTCAGGTGAATACTAATAAACATACTGTCAAGTTTTTCACTATAATTATTGCTCATGTTATAGTGCCAACTAACCAATACTAACAAGGAGTTTACAATATCAGGTAAAGTCAAAGGGTCAAAGTCTAATTTAAAGTTGTCTAAACCGAACGATATCTACACAACAATGCACACCGCAGAGTCAGATAATGGATATTGCTTTTCTTGTGAGTTTCAAAGCCTACTTTGGAGCCTCTCATAATCCGCTTATAGCTCCTTTTAGATCTATTGTGCTAAAACATTTCCTAGTGAAATTTCGAAGCGAGTTTGTAGCTTGGACGTGTAATTATAAAATCTACGCAACGGATTTTGATACTGTTTTAATAGATAGAGTGATTGAAGAGGAAGGATTTAGTATATCATTGATTGGGTTTATAAGAAGCGGGCGAAGCCGCGGGCGGGTCGCTAGTTTTGTATATACGTATAGGTAGACATCTGAGGTAATATTTTAAATAACTGTATAATGGAGAAGAAAAACTTCTAGGCATTTTTTTTTTTTTTTTTTTTATTGTACAATAGGGGAGCGCTTGGCCACAATCTCGCCTGATGGTAAGCTGAGATGTGGCCTAAGATGGAGCGCGCTTCCCTAAAATGTACCTGTTCACTCTCCTCTTGAAGACCTCCAAATTGTACTCGTCGGGGAACACAGATTCAGGAAGCATGTTCCAGTCCCTAGCGGTTCGAATAAAGAATGACGATCCGAACCGCTTTGTCCGGGTACATGGAACGTCAACCATGTGGCGATGCCTAGAATCTGTGCGCCTCGACGAACGATGGAAAAATGGGGATGGCGGAATTAGGTCGTGCAATTCCGCAGCGCACTCTCCAAAGTGTATCCGGTAAAAAACCGATAAACTTGCCACTCTGCGACGGTGGGCGAGGCTCTGGAGTTTTTTGCCTACTAGCTCATCGTCGTTTATTAGCCTCTTGGCACGCCTCTCTATCGCCTCAAGTGTCTCCAGCTGGTATTTGGCAGATCCATCCCAGAGGTGAGAGCAGTATTCCATGCACGAACGGACCTGTGCTTGATAGAGGTTGAGCAACTGTCCCGGGCTGAAATACTGCCTCACCTTTGCCAGTATACCAAGCTTTTTTGAGGCTACTTGGGCTTTTGATTCAATGTATGAACCAAAGTTGAGAGTAGGCGTTAAGGTGATACCAAGAAGCTCGAGGTGGTCAGTTATCGGTACGGATACACTTTGGAAGGACGGAGTTAGGTTGAATGGACTCCGTTTAGCGGTGAATAGACACGCCTGGGTCTTGATCGCATTGAACTTGACCAGATTGGCCTCGCCCCATTCGGAGACTGCCTGTAAGGACAAGTTCATGCGTTCGACCATCGCCTCCCGTAGAGACTGGATTTGTGCCGTACTGGCTCGCGCGCTGGATGCGTATCTCTCCACAACGGTGCTATCGTCTGCGTACCCATAGATACCGGGTTTCAGCAGATCGTTAATGTGTAGCAGGAATAGTGTTGCGGAGAGAACTGATCCCTGAGGGACCCCGGCATTAATAGCCAATTGGCCGGACGAGCAACCGTCGACGACTACTCGAATCGACCGGTCTCTCAAGAAATCTGAGATCCATGCGCAAAAACCAGTAGGCAGACCGTACGATGGAAGCTTGCCGATAAGACTATCATGCCAGATCCTATCGAAGGCCTTCGAGATATGGAGGGAGACTGCGAGTGCTTCACCATGATTCTCGATGGCCTCACTCCAGATATAGGTGGCATACGCTAGAAGATCCCCAGTGGACCGATTTCGGCGAAATCCGTATTGGCGGTCACTGAGTAGATCGTTCGCTTCAAGGTGTGCCATTAGCCTGCTGTTCAGTACACGCTCCATAGTCTTGCAGAGTATGGACGTGACTGAAATTGGCCTATAATTGGAGGGGTCGGCACGACTGCCTTTTTTGGGCACAGGCTGCACGTTGGCAAGTTTCCATGATTTCGGTACTTTTCCAGTCATCATCGAAAGGCGAAAGAGGCGTGTCAAGACAGGAGCGAGCTCAGGCGCACAGGTTTTAAGCACTATGGCTGGTATTCCATCAGGGCCACTAGCTTTGTTCACGTCAAGATTACGCAGCGTTTTCAGAACCTCAGTCTGACGGATGCGAATTTCTGGCATGCTCACCTCGCATCCAGGTAGACTGGGAGGTTTAGCGCTTGCGGGATCTAGACATGAATTTTCTGCGAACAGAGTAGCTAGTAGGTTCGCTTTCTCCGTGGCAGTGTGAGCCAGCGACCCATCTGGTTTCAGCAGTGGAGGAAGTGAGGGGCGGCAGAAATTCGATTCAACCGACTTTGCCAGGGACCAAAACGCTTTGCTACCAGAAGGGTAAGAAGCCAGTTTGTTCCCTATACGGCTAACGTGGTCAAATCGAGCTTTCCGTAGAGCCTTTTTGCAGGACTTCGCGGCCCGGTTGAAGGCTTTCTTCTTCTCAGATACGTCCTTGGCCTTGAGGTGTCGAGCATCAGCCCAGGCTAGATATGCTTCATGTTTAAGCGCTTCAGCGCGTCTACATTCAGCTCTGAACCAGGGTTGAGCTTTGCTGGACGTGGCTACATCGGAGAATGGAATGTAGTACTCCATTCCCTGCCGCAGCACATCAGTCACAGCATCCGCACAGGTTGAGGGGTCTTCAGAAGAAAAGCAAACAGGCCGCCAGGGATAAGATGCAAAGAAAGAACGCATCTCGTCCCAATCTGCTGACTTGTATCGCCACACGCGCCGAGAGCCCCTGGGACTGGGATCGGGCGGCGAGTAGACAGATACAGATTTCACCAGACAGTGGTCGGAGCTGCCAAGCGGCGATGAAATCGCTACCGAGTAACGGTCTGGATCGGTTGTCAGCAGAAGATCATTTTATTAGCAGATTGTGTAGTATATAATACAAGTATATTTATATAACTATGTGGTATCTATGTACAGTATATGTAGTTTATGTAGTATGTAGGCATTTTTTAAATATATTCTTTCTTTTGTTTCTTTTTTGCGCTATCCTTATTCTTCTCACATTTCCTTTCCTACCAGGTTGCCTGGCAGAGATTGCTGTGTAGCAATAAGGCCGCCTATTGTGCAAAATTTTTGTACCTCACTAATTTGTACCACATTTCCTATATTGTTTTGTACAATGAAGTGTTATAAATAAATAAATAAATAAATAAATAAGATCCAAGCAATTGGCTGTATGGCTCTCAACATCAGGAACCCGCGTCGCTCCTTGAACCAGCTGGGTGAGATTTAACGCTATAAAAATCGCACATTAGACGCATCGCAACGCACGCAAACGCATCTTAGACAAATAAATTTAACAAGCGTACAGCGTAGCGTACAAAGCCACATAATAACAATATGAAACAATTACAACGGAGATATAAAACTCAAACTAAAAAAATCCTATTATTTCTATCAACTCAGAATATAGAGAAAAGAATAGCCCAGAGTCCCAGAGGCCATTATCGATGACAATAGAAAAATTATAGTTTGGAAAATCCAAAAGTGCACGCCTCATAATTTTTTTTTAATAATTATTTATTAATTATTATTTTTGTTTATTTAATAACAATTAAACCACATCGAATCAGACCCTGAAAAATGAAAGGGTTCTATTCCTGAGCATACTCAAGCGTAAGAGAAAAAAAAAGACTCGATTAGTAAAGTATTTCGGTCGCTATCGTGTTAACAAGAAAAAGGATCCGCACATACAGACACACGGACGTCCAAGACAGAACTTTTTTAAACTGTTTTTTAACTAGTTTAAATAACAAAAATGACATCAAAAATATCATGAACGTTAAAAATAGTGTTTTTTCTTAATATGTGTGTGTATGTATTATCTTACAAGTGCAATGTATGATACATAAAGACATTTTAAGTTTGAAAAATCAGATGTTTTGCGCGAAGTGACAGTAGTACCCACCTCAACGCTTCGCTTATGAGGCGTGCAATAAGATAACAACAAATAGGTATATTTCCAGACAATTCTATAGAATATGTCCACTAAACAAAACTACTTTCTGTAAACACGCAACTCAAAACCGGGTCTAAAGCTAATTTATACCATAATCTAAGGAAAAATATTATAACAAAACATGATTTAGCGTTCAACCATATAGCCAAGAACAATATTAAGGGAAGGGACTGGCTCTCTTAACACAGGCTATGCCTAGCAAGAGAGCCAGAGCCTCATATTCAAAATTTGATTGTACACAAAAGGTAAAATAAAGATTTATTTTATTTATTTTAATAGATAAGGACAAGTTTAAACCTCAGTATTAAAGTTAAACCACGACTTTATAATCTGGGTTTAAATCAAATCTATTTATTCAAGTGAAACTTCTTTAGGCGCGTAAGAGTAAAATTTAAAGGTCGCGTTGCAATACCATCACGTCATGGAATAAGCCGACGATTTTAGTACATTTGAATCTTGCCAAAGAAGTTTCACTTCTGACACGTGTGCTCGCCACACATTATTTTTTGTAACAGACAGACCAGAACCAGTTATTTTTTTAATTATAACAAATCCAATAATATTATTCCACTAATTTCTACATAAGTGTTATAAAAATCCCATCTAAAACTATAAATTAACCCGTCACTGCGCTAGTCAATTACCTAGCCCAGCACAATAAATCGTGGTGAAGCCGACACACCAATTATTGTCCCCAGTCATCCGCAACGTTGTTAATAGCCCTGATTGTGACCTTTATCTTTCTGAATCTTTTGTATGTATCTTTTGTTGTGCTCATTAGGAATGTAATTGGCATTTGAGGGTTAATTTATCAGAAAAACCTTTTTGATGCGAATAAACGCGTGGATGAAATGTTGTTTTGGTTTGATTTTCATTGAATTCTTTGTTTAAACAAGCTGAGCAAGATTGAGTTGTAAATACTTTACTTTTTAGTAATTATTTTTAGGTTATGAGCATAATTAATGATTTTTTTTTTATTTTTATTGCCTGATAGGGAAGCGCTTGACCACGATCTCGCCTGATGGTAAGCTGAGATGTGGCCAAAGATGGAGCGCGCTTCCCTAGTAGGTACCTGTTCACTCTTTTCTTGAAGACCTCCATGTTGTACTCGTCAGGGAACACAGACTCAGGAAGCATGTTCAAGTCCCTCGCGGTTCGAATGAAGAATGTCGATCCGAACCGCTTTGTCCGGGTACATGGAACGTCCATCATATGGCGATACCTAGAGTCTGTGCGCCTCGACGATCGATGTAAAAACAATTGAATTTTCCGAAATTTAATTTACGATTATAATACAATTTTGATACGTTAATTGAGTTAAATTAGCAATAATTAATTACAGGTTCATTTTTGTGGTTGTTATTATACAGAATTCACTATTCATAAAATAATTTGTTTATTATACCAAATTAATATAGCAGCAATATAATTAATAAAATAAAAAGTGTATTTTTTATTATGATCAATAGAAAATGCTAATTTAAATTTACCTATCTATACTAATATTATAAAGAGGAAACCTTTGTATTTTTGTATGTTTGTATTGAATTGGCTGAAAAACTACTGGACCGATTTCAAAATTTCTTTTACCATTACTAAGAGGGATTCTTCCGAATCCGTATAGGCTATATTTTATCCCGGAAAACGTAAATATGTACCACGGGCGAAGCCGGGGCGGACCGCTAGTAAATTATAAATCATAAGGACGACAATATTTTTCATGCTAATTAACTGCCGTTTATTGAATTTCACTTAGTCATTTTCCATTCGAGTTTGAAAAACATCAAAATAATCCCTCTGAATGATTACCAAGTTTTCCTGAACAAAAACACGTAAACACACAAATTAAATCGCTTCAAAGGGAACGGACTCACTTTAATATAGCCTTCAAGCTTCTCGAAAAACATTCTGGTAATATTTATTTATAGAAATAAAACTCAAAACTCGTTGAAAGGTGTGAGAGCTTATACGGAGTGCCACTACCGATTAACATGTACGGAAAAATCCGCTTAAAGCGCTTGAAGCTTAAGTAAATGCGCGACAAAATGGCTTTTCAAAACCCTTGCTATATAGCACCTGTAAAGATCCATATTTTGCAGCGCTGAAAGCGTCTTTTTCGTTTATAGACATGATGCTTCTAGTTACAGTTACTTCAATGAATTTCAAAAATTTTCGTAACCATATTTGGGTTTAATCAATCAATCGTAACTGTGTTTCTGTGTATGCGTGTGTATAACATGTGTGTGTGTAAGATTTATTATTCGTCGAGAGTTCGTCTGCTTAGGATAACTCCGTCTGTTAGGTTCTAAAGTCTTGAACTTTGGACAAACACTCAGTTCAATTTTAAGACTTCAATCCATACAAACATTTAAGGGCTAAGGAATACTCATGCTCTAAGAATAATAACATAAGTTTAAATACAAACGTTTGTGTGTAACACAAACATATATTATAATCGAAAGTTTTTAAAGGAAAATAATTTAACGATAAAGTCCGAACAGTTCATACTAGTACAGAGTCTCAATAAAGATGAAAATAACCACACCTCCCAAGCAAAACTTCACCAAACCAAACATACATAATATATAAATCAAAAAGTTAACACTAAAATGCGTACCAAAGAAACCAAACATAAAACATAACCCTTCGTCTTACAAACCAACCCTATAAAACTGCAGTCTAAGTACCTACAAAACAAAAAGTTAACTCTAAAATGCCTACCAAAGAAACCAAACACAAAACATAACCCTTCGTCTTACTAACCATATAGCAATTCTACCGTTAATTCGGGACTCAGAACTAATGTAAATATATTTGAGTTGGGCTTGAGCAGTGTTGGTTGAGTAGCACAAGCTTGTATTTGTGTTTCACCTGTAGGTTCTATTGAATTGTCTTTAAGCTTATGTGGTAGGGAATGTGATTTATTACTACTATTATATAGAATAGACGCATTGTAGTGTTAAATGTAGTAAAGCGTTTCTTTTTAATTTTATAAAGGCCAATATTTTTGATTTGTTTTAGAAGCGCTTTATAATCGAAATAATACTTATACAATTTTTATTTAAGTCAGCGAAAGAAAACACGTTTTCCTCGTTTAAAATTACAAGACGAACACTTAATGACTTTTTTAACAAAATAAAATAATATACCTACATAAGAGTGCAAACTTTCATCCAGATCCTGCTGAAACAGAGAAATCGTAATACAAACATAAATTTCTATGCAACAATATTTTCGAACCCATTTTTCTTACAAAGACGAATAAAAGCACCGAAAAATGTCCGTTACGAGAACATTTTAAATTAACTTTAGGCGAATGTGACATGCTGCCGCGCAACAAAATTTGATTATAAAAAATGAGCTGACTTCATCCTAATTTCATTCTCACAATATCTGATACCCCATGAGAATATAAATGGAAAATAAACAGTATTCTAACAATCACTTTTTAATTATACGTCCACTTTTTGTTTAGAATTTTCGCTGCTACAAACTTTTATAATAATTAATGTGAAATATGAAATAAAAGGTGGGTTAAATTTATGAAAGTTTGCTGGGGCGTTTTAATATTCAGTTATTACTGTTATTTATAGATACGTGTGTTATATTTCAGTCAGAGTCTGATATATTTAATTATTTATTAATAGCTGTGCCCCGCGGTTTTACCCGCCTTTAAAAATTATATAATACTAGATTTCCGACCGCGTTTCCGAAGTTCCACGTTTTCGAAGTAAAACCCACATAGTTCCCGTTCCCGTGGGATTTCCGGGATAAAACGTAACGATGTGTTAATCCAAGTTAAATTTCATTGTAATCGGTTCCGTAGTATTTGCGTGAAAGAGTAACAAACACACACACACACACACACACACACACACATCCTCACAAACTTTCGCATTTATAATATTAGTAGGATAGCCAGTAGCCTTTCTCGATAAATAGACTATCTAACAGTGAAATAATTTTGGAATTCAGATACTTGGTTCCCAAGATTAGCGCATTAAAGCAAGCAAACAAACTCCTGTAAAAAAATGAGGAATTTAAATATTCATCAAATTACTACTTGATATTTACCGGATCATTTGGAAGGCTTACATGGGATCCAACACGTAGAGGCCCTATAGAGAATTGTAATGTGTTGTGGGACTCCAGCCGCAACATGACTATATTATAGAAAAAAAAACCAAGAGGGTTCGCTGCCGTTGTAAGACTCCTAAATTTTTTATTGAAGACTCCTAAATTTTTTATTTTTTATTTCTTGTTGATGGCTTGCTTTTATTATAAAATACATAATAAGGGTACTTAAACTAAACCTTTTTTTTGAAGTCGGTTAATAAATAAATAAATATTTCAGGACAATTTTCACACACGGCACGATCTGATCCCATACTAAGCTTTCGCTTGTGTTATGGAAACCAGATGGCTGATAAACATACATATAAAATTTTAAATAAGTACTTATATAGATAATTAACACCCAGACACAGAGCAAACATCTATGTTCATCACACAAATTATTTGCCCCTGGTGGGAATCGAACCCACGACCTCTGGCTTGGAAGGCAGAGCCACTACCAACCAAGCTAACCGGTCAGTCAAAATGAAAAAAAATGAAATTTTATTTACATATCAAATCTCTGCCCTATCGGATTACCACTAAATACCTAAACAATACTAATAAAAATTTAAAACTCTGCTCTCCCCATTACCAGTTACATTACAAATAAAATTAATAGCATTTAAAACTCCAATAAATACTGTATATTGTATTAAAGTACAATAAATACACAAAACTTTTCCAAGAGCACGTTAAACTTCGACTTCCATACTAATCCACAGTGCAATGTTTGTCAAAACGGATTAACCGAGTCACATTAGGCCTTTCCGCACCATTAACTGTAGGAGCGAGTAAAACAAACGCCACACGTTGTGTTCTCTTTATTATGTGGTTTGGCCCTTAAATGCATTTAATTGTACAGCTTGGATTATTCGCTTTTCATTGTTGGGACTTTTTGTGTGATTTTCAGATTTTAGCGATCAAGGTGGATTAGAGCGATTTATTTAGCAACAGCTTGCGATTTTGCTGCGAGTTAATTTTGGATTTAGAACATGTTTTTTAAATGTAGCTATTGATAATTTATTTCTCCACGAGTATGGCATTTTTGTATTATAATAATTAATAGCATTTTAATAATACTGAGTTCAAGTTTAAGTTGTGAAACAAACGTAAAGATTTACTTTTTCGTCGTCGTTTCAGCCGTGGGACGTCCACTGCTGGACAAAGGCCTTCCTCAAGGATTTCCAGTACGACCGGTCACCGGCGGCCTGCATCCAGCGGCTCCCTGCCACTCGGACCAGGTCGTCTGTCCATCTTGTGGGAGGCCGTCCCACGCTTCGTCGTCCAGTTCGTGGCCTCCATTCCATTTACTTTTTATGGTATCTCAAAACGTTCTCATCAAATCTAGATCAAATAAAAAAAAACAATCAAGTTTAAAGCTTCCCGATTTTATGTCAGTTAAAAACAAATAAAAAATACATAAAATTACAGCCACGACACAGCTTATAACATCGTCACTTTTCGCGTTAAAACATTAATAGGCTGAAGCCGTCACGGTAGCTATAAAAGCCTCTTAAAAATTAAATATGGCTCCCATAAAAGACGTGCGAAGCAATAACAAAAAGCACACCCACTTATGCATATATATTTTACTAGCTGTGCCCGCGGTTTTACCCACAGTACTCCGTTCCTGTTGATCTTAGCGTGATGATATATAGCTTACATCCTTCCTCGATAAATGGGCTATCTGGCACCGAAACAATTTTTCAAATCGGACCAGTAGTTCCTGAGATTAGCGTGTTCAAACAAATAAACAAACTCTATACGATACGAACGCTACGTTATCAAGAAACATACGTCTATTTGCATTTCATTTGAGCTGCTATAAAACATACCAATTAAATTATTTCCAATCGTTTCCATGTTTTCTTGAAGTATACAAACAAGGTTTTAATTAAAATCGTCGAGTTCATTCCGAAACACAATAAGACGGGTCGTGTTGGGGACTCGGCAATATTTTACGCAACTGGTACACACGGAAACGCATTTCACAATCAAGTTTAATGTTTCCAAATTAAAATGATCCTTTGCTAATTAGTTTAATCCTCACAGTAGGTATTTTTTAATCCCTGACTATATTAGACAACTACACTTAATTTAAAAGCAGTAACTAAAGGCGTCGGCAACCATTTTGAAATACTTTATAAGTCAAACGAAAGTCTGTTAATTTCATACATTTACAACATTAAAACACTCTTAATGCAATGTATTAATGAGATAATGTATAAAGTTTCACTTAGCAATATTAATATCACCATAAAAATATCTCAGACAGAATCAATAACGGACATCGTCTGCAAAACTATCTAACTTCAAACCACTCAAGTGCTTAACTTTTAATTTATATGGCAAATAAACTGTTCGTGCTAAAAGGATTTAAAAACGGAATAGCGGGAAAATCGATAATGCAACCGCTACTCTAGTATTTTAATGTGGTTCAAATGCAAGATATTTTCGTCGCATTCCCTGACGCCGCCGACCCAGGAATGCCACTTATTCGCAATAAATGATGCTTCAGTTATGCAGCTTCGATATAAAGGATAAAAGTTACGAGTTTCAACATTATATTAACTGGAGGATATCATGCTTTGCAATATTAATCACGTGAAGTTTTACCGACAGTATTTTAATTCTGTTTTCCTTGTTTATGATGAAATATTTGTTTTCTTTATTCTCCTTTACTGAAACTCTAAGTCTAACTCTCTTTTCTTTTTGCTGCTATATTTAGTTTGATTAGTATTGATCTGTACATGTAAATAGAAGAGCGAATCCGGATAACGCTAATTATAATGTTTTCAAAAATAGTAGGTAGGTAACCGATATCTATCGAATTCGACAATGCTGTGATATAACAGCGAAAGCTTAAATTCCATCAAAGAACGTGAAATTTAAATATCCAGGAACATTGAAATATTAGAAACAGAAAAAATCCTCGCGTAAAATCGGACCTTTTCGTGCTTGTAGAAAGCTACGCGCGGATTGTGAAAAGACCTTACAGCTAGATGTAGGTAGTCCCTCGTAAAGGTTACACTCTTAAACATTTCAGTGGGGAGTGTTTTATTAAAATCATAAATCTAACGTCAGATACAGCTGCTGCACAGACAGAATATAGCAGATTTACTTTATTTAAATTATATTTTGTTTTATTCCACATCAAAACCTTTTAATATTTAGATGCACTAGATCTAGTTCTGAAAACACAAATCTTTATTCATTCAGACAATCTCTTAGAAGTGCTTTAATATCTTTATGTACAAGTAATACAAAGGGCAAAAAGAACGCAGCATTAATTATTTATTTCAGAGAATTTTCAGCACATTAAAATTAACTTATTACAACATAGAAACAACGTTTGATCCTATAAATAAAATTAAGCGTCAGAGAAAACAATGAAGAAATATCAGAAAGACAATTCAATCTTTTTATATATAGATATAGCTCTATGTATCAATAGTAAATACCTTTTGTCTACAACAATAACAATAGATTCTGCAATTGGCAAAGTTATATTGTATTGAAAATAATGATTTATACCATCAACAAATAATACCGTTTTGGTTAGCAGAATACCTGACCCGCAAAATTATTAATTGGTTAGCAATTGATGAGCAGTTGAATTGGTGAATTTATTACATTTCTATTATAATTTAGCTGAAATCATGAATGTTATTCTACAGTTTTGCTGTGCTTTTAGGTTTGTAGCTAAACATTCAATCCTAACTCACTAATACTGTAAATATTATAAATGTGAAAGTTTATGATAATAAATGCATTTGTGTTTGTACGTTTTTACGTGAAAACTGATCTTGATTGAATTTGAAGTAGACTGATCTTGATTGAATTTGAAGTAGAGTAGGATAGCAGGGATGAAAATAGTTTGAATAAACTGAGGCTACTAAATATTTCATTCATTGGCTGATAACTGGGATAATATCTCGGAATCAGCTTCACCTGAAAACATTTAACAGGAAGCTGGTTTTAAAGCAGAAGGTCATAGAGCGTTATTCTATTGGTTTTTTAATGTATAAGCATTTAATTTTAATTATCAACAGTTACGTAACAGTAGATCAAAATATCGATGTTTTTATATTCCTTAAAATTCATCTTATTTTCATATTCACATCATTGTAATGCTTATATATAAATGTATTTTAATAGTATACCATCATATTACCCACTCTATTACACTATTAAAATAGTATAAGCATAGTCTTTGATATTGCTACGAATCCCGTAGACTCAGCCATGCATAGAAGGTTGATCACTTACTTGCCCGTAAAGTAAATCGATCAGTGAAACAGATGTGAAATGCCCCTTACCCCAGGGGACAAGGGACTTCAATTTATCACAAAAAAACTATTTAGATGTTAGCATAATATTTAAAGTCCCCTAATGTATGTATTTATATAAAAAAGAATATACTTCTTACTAAAAAATACATTATTCTTAAAAATAATTAACTAATAATTGAGCTTTTATTTTGAACATAATTAAAACAAGACATTTTCAGTACGAATGTAAATTATGTTTTGGTTATTTGGAGTTTATTCAAGGTTTATTCCGCCAATTATGAATTAATTGATTGATTTTCGTAATCACGTCAAACTCCATTGATAGTCCCAAATATTTTTGACGATATTTATCCTTTAAAATAAAAACATGAAATTTTTATAATAGGTACTTGTAGATTTAAAATTACTTATGTATTTTTTCCATTTTATTTTGCCGTACAACTTGTCTTGTAATTTGCCTCTCATTATTTTTCTTTAAAATCAGCAATATAAGCAACAGCCCAGTCAATGTATAATGAATATTCGTTTATTTATTTGGATCTACCAGAAACAATTACAGTTAAATCAATACACATGAAATGTAATAAACGCTCGAAAGGGTTCAACTAAACCTAATTTAATAAACCGTACAATTGGATTATGTGCAAACTTTGTCAATAATACGTATTTAATAAATTGATCCCTGTACAGAAGGCACGTTCAGTACGCGACTCCAATTTGCTTTATTTCCTAATTATCAAAGTTTCCAGGTATGACGTGACTAGCGTGGTGGCCCGTTTACTGTAAGATAGTAGCTCTATTCTACTACTATTTAATAGTAAGTGTGTTTGAGATAGTAGCTTGCTTATTCTTCTTATATTCACATGCTATGTGAGCTGTCACCTCGTATCTTTATATGATAGTATCTTACTTATTCTTACTCACTATGAAGATATTTGTATGCGCTATGTACAGGTATGATATTATATTCAGTATGCTTCTCAAATTTTTTAGACTTTGGAAGCTACGATCACAGCTACGATCGCCGCTACGATCGTGGCTACGTTCGCTGCTACGTTCGCCGCTACGATCGCGGCTACGATCGTGGCTATGTTTGCTACTACGATCGTGGCTACGTTCGCTGCTACAATCGCGGCTACGAACGCGGCTGCGATCGTGGCTACGTTCGCTGCTACGATCGCGGCTTCGATACGCGCGATACGCGATAGCTGTAGGTTACTTGTTCCACACATTTTATACTATTTAAACAGATAATATGAAATAGAAGCTATCATATTATTTTAAAACTGATTTTACTCTATGAATTGGTTGAGTACAGTTAACTTATTCTTACCACATTTTTCATACACATGCTGATCAAAATAAGAGAGCTAAAGTTTTGATATCGATTATGTAATTCTTAAGCACTATAGAAACATGACGACCAAAATGAATAAAATGCTCTGTATTTCATATGATTTAAACCACGTTTACCGAGCCCGGTGACATCAAAATTCAATACTTTCTTTTAAAACGTCATAATACATAATATTCATTATTGACCACCGAATTGTTACAGCACAGTTTGTTACCACTATAGTATATAGTACACTTATCAACTCGCGTCAGTAACTAAGCCAATACAATCAACCCATCTGTGAGTGCGGCAATGTCCTTAGTAATAATTATCATCGTTAGTGAATCCTGCGTCGCCAACTGTAATGAACGAAAAACCGTTGATCTGATGGCCCTTACTGCCCTTTCATTAATTGTTAAATCGTTTGAAGATGCTAAATTGTCCACTTTTCCGTTTGTGCGTCATTAATTGACAGTCAAGTGTAATTTGAGTAAGATAGCAAGATTAATGAAAACAAAATGTTAGTTATAAGCAAATTAAAAAGATAAATTATTATTTATATTTATTTTAGTTCAAAGCAAAATTTGAAGTCTGTAAACCACCATAAATGTAATCCTCTTAAATTTTCGGGTTGTCTGGCAGAAATCGCTTACAGCGATAAGACCGCCCTCTGTACATGTTATTACTTGTATAGCTCAGTTTCTAATCCTGTATTTAGTGTGCAATAAATAATTTTTCATTCATTCTTTTTCATTTATTATTAGAACTGTAAATGGGCCTACGTTATTGAAATGGCGAATTAAAAAAGAAAACATAAAAGGGCTTTTAAAGTAAGTCTATTTAAAAGAACAAATGCCATTTAGGACATATTATTTTGTACCCAATGATATTTTATGTATAGATACGTTATATACTCACAATATATCAAAAAAAAAATGCTTCATATGCAGTGTCAGGCACACACAAATACAAGTTTCATTTTACTTAATTTATTACATTGACAGACTGTATAAGAGAGATGGCTCTAATAAAATGATATAAACAAAAAAGACAAAGATAGTTTGTCACTTCCGCGAAGGTGTAAGCAAAAGTCATAAGAATTCACCAATTAAATATAAATAAACAAATAGTTGCCATGGTAATTGGCATAGACTAACGACACAGAAGGTTCAATGTTATAGATGTTAGGTTTCCTGCCAAGAAGCTTATATCTAATACACTGGAGATTGCACTATGACCATTAACTTGTAACAAGAAAATATGACGTTGAATGACGCCTGTATGTTTTTTTATCCCTTTCACACCTAACTTGGCAAGTTGGTGTGAAAGGGATAAAAAAACATACAGGCGTCATTCAACGTCATATTTTCTTGTTACAAGTTAATGGTCATAGTGCAATCTCCAGTGTATTAGATATAAGCTTCTTGTTTCCTGCACAAGTAAATAAATGTGACAATTTCATTTACTATTTAATTATTATTATGATGTTGTATTAAAATGAAAAAAAACTTTTTTGGAGATATAACTGTATTAACTATTTATTACTAGCTGTGGTGTTCGTTTTCGGTCATCATCATTTCACCCGATTAACACCCACTGCTGAGCATACTGCATAGTCCTCCTTATAGAACTCCATTAGGACGATTTCATTGTATATAATAAATAGATATATTTGTTAATTATATGCACTGTGTGGATTTAAATATAAAAATAATCAAGTATTTACCCAAATCGAAATTAATAAAATAATAAATAACCGTTCTATTTTCAATAATCGTATCTACATGATAATCTTTGAACACAGTGTACGCTAGCTTTGTCACACTAGTGATTGAAGCAATGTTTTATCCCTTTCATTATTTCAATACAAGTGTCAAGCAAGTGTCATTCATAAAAAATTGTAAATTGTTATTTTTACTCTTAAACTGTAATAATTTAATATATTTTGCTGTGATATGATATTCCTTTATCTTTCTTTATTTTTTTGCACGAATAGGTGCACTTTCTGAACACACAGGAAGGCATTTTCGACAACTTTAATGTACCTATCGGCACATGCGCTCACTAGGACCGGTGACAATCTGACTGATTGCATTGGTCCCAAATAGGACCAATTCACGGAATCAGTTTTGGTGCGTTGATGACGTATCTACCTCTTGTTTCTATATATAATATCATTGTTTGTACCAAGGTTTGTACCAATGATATTAATACATGCGTCAGAATCTTTGTTTGCGTTCATTTTTCTCATTATTTTCGATACATTCGCTAACAAGTTTCCTATCATAAAGGATGAATTAATAGAAAAAAAACATTGAGAGGAGTAAAAAGTAGATATTAACTTAGTACTAAGTATAACTATTTTTATTAATAACATTTGCTCGGCGATCAGATAAATTAATTATAATAATTAAGTTATTTTAATCTTTAGGCATTATAACGGACAAACTTATTCATCTACTGATATCCAAAGTTTTCGTCCCAAATAAATTGGATAGGTATATAATTAATGAAAGCAAATTTCCAATTACGAATTTCGTTTAACGATGTTGATATATTTTGTTTTATTTTACTTCTTAATTTTAAGTATCACTTTTTAAAGTAAGTACGTACTTTTTAACTTAATACTTAATAGGCATGTTACTTAGAGGCAATTAATATGTTGTAACCCCTATAAATTTTATTTATTCATAAATAAATTCTATAAATAATAATCCATTTTTTTTGTTGCAATTTAAAGTCCTCGAAAAAATCGATCTATAATCGATTTTTAACTGTATATTCCAAAACATATTATGTGAAAATCAGCCGTAAGAAAATACATGAACTAAGTGATGTTTTTATAAACCTTTACCACCTGATATTTGGAAATTGGCCCTTTGAAGTGGGTAGGCATACGATCACAGCATACGATAGTAGTACATACTAACATTACCTACTCAATTAAACACATTTCATCCGTCAGAAAATAGGTGTCGTCTGGCTTTTAAGCTTTTAGTATAACAACCTAATTTCGTGCAAGACATATTATGAAAACTAAACAAGTTACAAATTGTTCTGTAGAATTTAGAAGCATAGTACTATATAAGTATTTTACGAATTGACTCAGGAATATCTTGCAAACCACCATAAGGGTATATACACAGAAAAACATTCATTCTTATATTTATAGAGAGATATTATATAAAACTAGCGGTCCGCCCCGGCTTCGTCCGTGGTACATATTTACGTTTCCTCTACATAAGAACCATCCTCGTACTTCAAGGAATATAATAAAAATTATCGAAATCGGTCTACCCGTTCACGCGTGATGCCGTGACCAAGGAAAACGGGTTTCATTTTTATAAATATAGATAATATAGAGACACATATTGTGCTTAAAACTTAATGTAAGTGACATGTATTGTGAGTAAAAGTTATAATGAAAAAGTTCATTGTTTGACGCCATTTTCTTTATACAAGCATGTAGGAGAGAATCTGCGTATATTACTTTATTGAACGGCACTTTGTGGTTTAGATATATTAGTCTTACTCTGTTGTTCAGGTTCTACACTTGATATTTATGAAATGATGTTTAGAATATGAAGTAAATAAAAGCTTTTGTTTATAACTTTAATTACAAACATAAAAATTCAGTTTTTATGTTTGGTTTTTGTGAATTTAGTACACTATGCTAAGTGTTTCGATAGATATCTTCGATTTAGATTCAAAACTTAGAAGAATTTATACTGAAAAAAAAATTGTGTTCACTTGCTGAGACATTTTAATTGTAATATTCGAACAAGTTGGTGAATTTAACCTCAAATTATAATACAAATTATTTTGTACAAATGTTTTACTATAATTTGCCCAAATTCAAGTATCAAGTTATCTAATGTAGGATCAAGTTATAGGTATAAGGTTAAATAATATAATAATGAGGACGAAACCTCAACTACTCATCTTACTAATATTATAAATGCGTTTGTGAGATGTATGTAATTTTATTACTCTGTCACGAAAATCCTGGACTGATTTGGATGAAACTTTACAGTAATATAGATTATACATCAGACTAACACATGAGCTAGTGTAATATAAAAACATATAACAAACAGAAAAGTGTTGAAACCGTACAAAATAAGTCTAAGTAAAGTGCATTGCAAGTCGGGATAGTGTGACCTACTTGCCAACTTGTTACCGAGACGGCAGTTTATTAAACTATCATATTAATGGTGGAACTTTGCTTTTGAACCGTCTTTACATGATATTGGCCCGTTTTTCATTATACTTTGTGAATATTAGATAGGTTTTGATCAATTGAGCTGTTTAAATTTAAATTTGACTAGCTAACTCGGCATTGATATTCTGCCCTACACTTAATATAATGACGTATGAAAAATAGATGCTGATCACACAAAAAATACCCATTCCACGCTCGATGAACTACCAAATGCTGTTCATTCTATTAACAATGAACTGGCTAAAATTCTCATTTGGTGCGATCAATTCGGCCTTAAGATCAACCCCGCAAAAAGCCAGGTTATTGTAGTTGGTAGTCCTTATCAAATATCTGAGGTTGACTGGGGTATATTGCCTGCTGTACTTATTAACGGTGTTATAATACCTTTTAGTAAGCATGTTAAAAACTTAGGTATTCACTTAGATCAAACTTTATCTTGGTCCCACCAGATTCAAAAACTTGGTCGGAAATTTTACGCCGCGTCTAGTTCTCTACGACGTCTGCGTAACTTCTTACCCATACCGACAAAAATTATGCTAGCACAGTCCCTACTCCTTCCCATTATTGATTACGCTGATGCATGCTTTCCTGACTTAACAGTTGAGCAACTAGACAAACTTGAGCGACTTCAGAATTTCGGTATTCGGTTCGTATTTGGCCTCCGTAAATACGACCACGTCTCCTCTTTCCGCAAGAAACTCAAGTGGCTCCCAATTCGTCTTCGCCGGAATGTGCATTATTTGCTTCTCCTGTATCGTATCCTTTTTGACCCTAAGACCCCCTCCTATCTCAAAATGAAATTTAACTTCCTGCATTGTAAAAGCTATTCTCTTCGTTCGGTCGATAGGCTTGTTCTGTCTACTCCTTTTCATCGCACACATTACTTTGGCAATTCCTTTACAGTCACTGCCATAAACCTATGGAATGAACTGCCGATAAACATCAGACAAGCCCAATCCCTAACTTTTTTTAAAAATCTCGTCCGAAATCATTATTTAAGGTGAATGTTCCGCCCGTCCCTCCATACATTTTTGATCACGACTAAACACTTAACACAGACACTCTTTCTTTAAAACTAATCATTTTATCACTTCTCTACAATGAAATGTGTCCGCGATCGACCTTTTTAATCAATAACTTACATTATTTACTTAGAAAAACAACAGTGAAATACCGGCAAAATTTGACACTTCTACAGTAGTGTGCGTGACTTTTGCCAAGCAAACGAAAGGCGGTGTTTAAACATTGACGCGCTAGATGTCGTGCATTCGCGTTCGTTATCTTATAATTCTTATAAATCAAAGTTCTATGTGTAATAATTGAGTAATTTCATTTAGGTACTTTAGTTCGGCGTCGTCGTCGGCTTGATATAAAATTACATTCTTGATTTCATTGACACGCGCTATGATTTGCGCGCGGAATTTCTTGTGTTGTGAATTTATTTTTGTATGCTATGCATTTTAATTGATTCAAATTGCAATATTTCTCTAGTATGCATTTGAGACTATATTGTAAATTGTAATAATTGATCGTGGGTATAGTAATTAATTATTCTAATAACGCAATTAGTAATATATGTATTTTCGGTGGGATTCAAAACAAAAAAATTGGCCCGTGATTTTTATGAAATTTCACCACATTGCAAATCACATCAATCATACACATGTATGACGAAAGTGATTAGCATTGTGGCTAACATTGACTCATCAGTTCATCACTGAAACCAGTGATAAATCAGTACAGGTAAATTAGCTTGGAGAAATTTTTGCGTTTGTAGTAGTGTATGGTCAGCAAATAAAATAAAACAACATTTTATTTTTAGTTTTTATTTTATACAGGGTTACTTGTAAAACACCAGCAACCTCGCAGGACAAGATAGCTAACATCATAAGTAACAACATTTGTTCTACGACTTTTGGCATAACGCAATAAATTATTTTTAAATGATTTTTTAAACTTTTATTGTACTCTCCTTACATTTGTAAGTCTATGTTCTATTAATTATCGGATGGACGACGCGACGCCCCCTTCCCCCTCTCGTTCGCTTTTTGTTTACGTAATTTTTGGGAGGCGTAGAGTTTATAATATTCAGACGGAAAATTAAATGAATATTTATTTTTGTATGAAAATAAAATCTAACAAATTATCAAAAGTCGAAATGTTGTTAGTTATGATGTTAGCTATCTTGTCCTGCGAGGTTGCCGGTGTTTTACAAGTAACCCTGTATATATAAGGGATTTTAAATTAAACTATATGTGTTTCTCCTCTGAAAAAGATGAGACTTTATTTTAATATTTGCACATTTAACATACATATAACTTTTACATTAACAATGTTACTAAAATGAAAAATTTACTAACCTGAAAAAGAAACGACATTTAAAGTTTAATTCTTTAGTTTGAGAAGTCAAAGGCTTGCCTCGACCATGTTTTAACACTGGAGCCATATTGAATTAACAATATAAAGTTACAACACTTACACACAAATTAAACACTAGTTATGGCCCTGCCTTCATACAAAACTGCTGAATACGCCGTTCGCACGGGAATAGAATGTGGATGCGATTTCCCTTAGTTAGCATCCAAGCTTACGTCTTTATAATTATTAAACTGTATAAATTCATTCTTTAACTCCGGTCTGCATCGTGCAGACATGGGTGTAAAAGTCTCATTTTAGCTATTAAATGTAGTTTTTAAGTACATCTGAGTTTTCATTTGGGGCCTCCAGCTGCGGGACATGTAATTCACTTCAACAAATATTATAACAATAATAACAAATAATAACAACAATCAACAAATACAAAATTTATCAATTAAACTACGTACATAATAATTATAATTTTTGAATGAAATGTGCTTTATGTTCTAACGGTACCAAACGACTGCACGTGGCACCTGCGGACAGCGTAAACTGGTTTATTCTGGTTTTGTGCGTGTTTCCACTTTCCACTATCAAGTGACGATTTATTTATTTGTTTTGTTTCGTAATTATTATGGTCAAATATTAATTATGAAACAAATTATTATGGACACGATATTTTATTGTTTCACGGTAGTCGCCTTGTCGTTTGCTCAAGGACGTAAAATTGAATGATATATTTTTTTTTATAAAGTCAAAACCATTTTCTTTCAAATAAAAACTTGTTTTTATTGAAAACAAAAGTGTTGCTAGGAATAAGTATAAAATTAAATAGTAATGTTAGGATATCGAAACATTTTTGTATAGGCCAGAACGATATAGTGGAAACGCGCTCTAAGATCTGAGTAATATACACACCACTACATATGCAAAAATTTCTCCAAGCTAATTTACCTGTACCTATATTATATTGTGTTTGAATATTTTTAAACATTGATATAAGTATACAATTATTATAAATCGGTAAACTATCAAAGTAATCACAAACTTGCAAACATTGGTAAAATATGCTTTAGCGAATTTTCAGACAGACACACAATTTTATTACTTAGTTTGTTTTAGCAAAGTAGGTACCTATTCCGTTTACGTCGCGCGTCGCGTCGTCGAAAACGGTGCACCCAGAAACAAACATACCTAATTACCTAATTCAGTTACAATCCTTCTTTTGTTCCGTAATTTATTGTAATTTATTCTAATACAATTTTTTTATTCGTCGGCCAGTTCTACCAGGTATAAAAAGATAAAATTGAAATATGATTACTGTAGCGACAGCTCGCTCTGAATCGCGCAAGCGAAATTTTTTCGCTACAAAACACATATACAACTTTTCGATATCTTTCATTAGGGCTTCAACGGCCGGCCAGACAAGTAGACTTGTTTATCGATAGAGGAATTCCACCTTCCTTCTTCCACAGTTGTAACTCCGACGTTATTTGAACAAGCAATTTCTCCTGATAGCTAATAGCAAAACCATATGTTACTTTGTTTTCGTAAATATGTTTTTCACCTTCCTGGTTATTTTCACATAATAAATAATAAAATAATAAATAGTGTATTAGATTTGTTATTGTATCTTGTATACAAATTATTCTTACTTGTTGGTTATGAAATGTCCAAATACCTATTGAAATAATTTACTGTTACAAACACAGGTTACAAATCATTAGTGTTATTAGTTTTGAGTGAATAGACATGGATCAGAAATTCAGAATATTATATGCTACTAACTACTCAAATACATACATGTTTTGAATTTTGATAAAAAAAAAACAATAGTGTAATGTAATAAAATAAAACTGCGTTTTATTGTAATCAATTTTGACATTATTTATTTTCCAAAATTAATGATGAATAAAATAGTTTACGCCAACAAATATGTATAACTTTTATTTTTATAAGAATCGTTCATAATAAACCGTAGCAGGTAGCGTTTTGAGTCTCACGCAACGTTGCCGCATCGCATGACAGCAGCAATTGCGCGCGACGTTGCCACTCCTATATTATAAACAAACACTATGGATACCTACGCTCGCGAATGCAAATTCGGTGATTTACTAATTATTGATAATCATTGAATTCGTTTTGAAATAGCCTGTACTTTGTAATTTTTAGTGTTATAGACATTTATAAAATGTGGTGCTCATTTTTTTTTTTTGTAATAAATTATCCCGCTAACGCTATTGTATTTTCGTTGTTTTATTTCAAGTGAACACCCATACAATTTTGTCACGAGCCGCCTCTGGCCTCTGGGTGAAATCAACCAGTCAAATGATTTTTGTTCTAATTGTATTTTGGTAGTAGTTTATTTAGAATTTACATTACCAGTGTTTAATTTTTATTTTGTATTTGCAGTAAAATAAAAAGGTGAAAAACATCATTAGGTATACTGTACGACACCTCGCTCTGAATCGCGCAAGCGAAATTTTTTCGCTACAGAGCACATATACAATTATTAGTGATAGATATTAGTTTTGAGTGAAAATGCTTGGATCAGCATAATATTATATCATATATGCTACTTCAAATACATGTTTTGATAAAAAAAACAATAGTGTAATGTAATAAAATAAAACTGCGTTTTATTGCAGGTAATCAATTTTGACATTATTTATTTCCCAAAATTACAATAAAATAGTTTACGCCAGCAAATATAACTTTTATTTTTATAACAATCCTACTTCCTACTAATGCGAAAGTTTGTGAGGATGTGTATGTGTGTGTTTCACGCAAATACTACTGAACCGATTACAATGAAATTTAGCACACATATAGAACGTAACTTGGACACATTGAATAGGTTTTATCCCGGAAATCCCACGGGAACGGGAACTATGCGGGTTTTTTTTTTTTGAAAATGCGGGCGGAAAGCTAATCGTTCATAATAATTAATTAATTATAAACCGTAGCAGGTGGCGTTTTGAAGTTTTGTCTACCCATACAGAAAAATGAAAAACTTGTTTTACATTCACGCCATCTAGAGTTAAATCTTTATCATTTTTGTATACGTCTGTGTGTGTAAACGACCTTGTATGCAATGACAGATGTTAAAACGCGGTATTTTACCGAATTGGGTGGATTTTAAGGCAATGATATGACATATTTCAATTAAATATAATATTCAGTAACCGCCATGACTATTCCTAGGTTTTCCAATTACGCAAAAACTCAAATAAACTAGAAATGTAGAATTCAGCGCCATCTAGCGGGACATTGGCTGGGAACAGACCGTAGCAATCACCTTAAATCTGGCTTTTGACTCGGTATAGCATATTTAGCTCATTATATGTATTATAATATGTATATTATTTCTCTAATGACTCCTTGTCCTTTGTCTTTTATTATTGAAGTGAAACTTCTTTATCGGGGTTGGAAAAAAAATTAGTGTAACGTTTTTTCGTTACGCGCCATCTTTTTCTTATCCCTACCACGCGTGATTCGACGTATTTCTGTAAAGGTGCATATAGTAAATTATTTTTTGAAAAAAAAAGGTCAAGAAGTTTCACTTCTTACGTGTGTACACTAGTACACGCACACAATTTTTTTTATTTGTATATGTATGTAAATGTATATATATATATATATATATATATATTACTTATGTTATGTTTATTTTTGTTTATGTATGTGTTTATTTTATAGTATTTAGTTTATTTCTAATCTTTATTTAATAATATTTTTGTTATCTTTGTATGACATTATTATTTATTTATCTTTGCGTATACTTTCTACCTACCTACCTCCTATTTCTAGTTTATTATTTATCCTTCTATCAGTTGGTTGCCTGGAAGAGATCACTCTTAAGTGATAAGGCCGCCTTCTGTGCTGTTTTTCTCTTAGAATAAGTTTTGTTTGTATTTTATGTATTTTGGCAGCACAATAAAGTGTATAAATAAATAAATAAAAATAATCATAAAAATCGGTCCGGCCGTTTCGGAGGAGTGTGGTAACTAATTTTATATACATAATATTATATAATTGTTATAGAGATTAAATTTTTTACGGATTTTGATGTGTTTTTAATAGATAGAGTGGTTCTCGAGGAAGGTATATAATTTGTTAAGTTTTAGACAAAGCGGGCGAAGCCGCGGACAGAAGCTAGTAAATACATATTAAAAAGCATGTCTTTTGATCATCTCTATTAAATTACCATCATTGGTTCGACGTATCTCATGTTATCTGCAATCTTCGGAACAGACAATCGAATTTGCGTCCCCCAAAAACTAATTTACCTTCCATTGTTCCTTTTTCACTGAGTTATTGACTTGATCTGATATAAAATTTATGACAAGCCTGTTCCCTTCAGAAATAACATTATCCAAAATCAATTTGATGGACGAATTCGCCCGTAAAACATGATATTGTGTTGTAGTCGGGTAGGTGTAGGTCAGCCACCTAAATTGTATGGAGGCACAAGTCTGAAAATAACGCTAGCTTATATATTCAGGCATTGTTATATTGTATAAAATAATATAAATATACCTTTAAATTTTTTGGAGCTCTTTAATACTGATTTTCAAGTTTAAGGATACTTTTGTCAGTATTACTCAAATAATTAATAATATTTTTACCCTAAATCACATCTACATTCAACACTAATATTATAAAATGGAAAGATTTAATTGTTTGTTTGTTTGAATTGAATGGCTCCGAAACTAATGGACCTATTAATTATTAAAAAATACCATTAGAATCCTTCATTATCCCTGAAGAACATAAACTATATTTTTTTGACGTTTTATCGCAGGTTATCCCGGGACGAGCGGCTAGTATAACATTAATATATAAAATAACTACACCCCCACCGATAAAACAGACAGTTAAATAAAAAAAAGACGTGTGGCACTCGGGGACTGCCGCGGTAAAGCTATTGCATAGCGTCCCTTCAAGCCACACCTCCGTGCCCGTCGGAGTGGGGAGCGTGAGGTTTTTTCGTTACGGAATTTCTGGATTCGGTCCCCGCGCTCAAGGCCCGCGATAGAAGCTATGCAATAGCTTAAAACTACTCGATAGATTTACATTCAGTTTGATTTCATTCAAAAAAAAAAATTCAAAATTATTTATTTCTTTCCTTTACATTAGGTCTTAAACAAATTTGTGATTGGAACACTCCTAGTAAGCAAATAAAATGCTTGTGTCAGGAGGTTCCGCTCTTCCTTAAAACTATTACAGAAACAGAAATAAAACAATATGAATGAATACAATGCAAAAACATAAAAGAAAAGAAAGAATTTAATAACATCTCTGTGTGTGTATGTATGTGTATGTGTGCGTGTATGTGTGTGTGTGTGTGTGTGTGTGTGTGTGTGTTTGTGTGTGTGTGTGTGTGTGTGACAGCACGTTTATTTTTTATATTGGAGCAAAGCTTCGGTATCTGAGTAGCTTAAAGGTTTCAACCATTCCGTTAATACTTTTTTACATTTTTTATTGAGCAATTTACCTACATTTAATTTTTTATTTATTTTATTGTACAAGTTTGAAGATTGAGCAGCGAATTGTGATTTAGCAAAGGATGTTTTAGTATGCGGAATTTTAATAATATCATTTCTTCTATCAAAATCTAGCGAAGGATTAAATAGCAAGTTTTTGTGAGTTTTTAAGACAGAGTTTAAAATATACAATTTTCTAACAGACAAGAGACCGCAATGTTTATATAAATCTTCTGTAGGAAATCTAGTTGGTTTATGGAACATGACCTTTAATAAGCATCGCTGGCCCCTCTCAAGAGATATTATTTTAGATTTATTGGCACCGCCCCATATTGAAATACAATAGGTGATGTTGTATACTTAGTTTGTATATGTGTGCGTGGCTGCGTCCGCGCCTGTGTTCAAGTAATAAATTAAAGCGGTGCGAATCGAGCCGTTGAGTGTTTCACTTGTTCCCTACTACGTATCTAACAGTGGCGACGATATACCCACGCGACGTTACGAATTAATAAGAATAGCAGCGTAAAATGTCGAGTACGAACGTGCAATACGGAATTCTAAATAGTTTTGACCACAACACACAAACGTGGAAAACTTATAAAGGTCGTATTAAGCAATATTTCATTGCAAATGAGATCTCCGACCGTTCTGATACGGGGGGCAAGAAGAGGAAGGCGATATTGCTCAGCGCACTCACTGAAGAAACCTACAAATTAGCAACAGAAGTGGTCTTACCGAAGGATATCGACGATGTGCCATACGATGAATTATTGGCTTTGTTGGACACGCATTTCACGCCCAAAAGTGTTGGGTTCGGTGACCGTCATAACTTTTATTCGGCCGTGCAAATGACGGGTGAATCTTATTCGCAATGGGCCGCTAGATTACGTGGCTTGACAGCAAGGTGTGGCTTTCTCAACGTGGAAGAGGCGTTGCGTGACAAGTTTATAATGGGCATGCAACCGGGACGCAGGGCAGAATTCTACGTGCCATGCGATCCTCCACCAGATACGTTGGACGGTGGTGATGAGAGGGCTCAGGAGAGGCAAATGGAAGTGAGGGATGTTGGTGATATGGAAGATGAGTTCCATGAAGCAGAAACATAAGGGTGGAGGGTTTTTCTGTTAATTTTGTATCTTGTTACTAATTTATTATTATAATAGGGGGAGGAATGTTGTATACTTAGTTTGTATATGTGTGCGTGGCTGCGTCCGCGCCTGTGTTCAAGTAATAAATTGTTCCCTACTACGTATCTAACAGGTGAGTATAGATTGAGCCAGAGCAAAATATACTTGATTTAATAGTTTTACTGTAGCCACATCACGCAGTAATTTAAAAACCCATATAAGTTTGCGGAGCCTTCCGTTAACAAAATCAATTTGATCATGCCACGAAAGCCTGTCGTCGATAACGACTCCCAGATACTTAACGGAACGTAATCGCTCAAGGGTATCGCATTTGCAGCTCATTGAGTTTCCTGTACATTCCTGGTGTATTTTTAAAGTTAGGCTACTTTTTGGTTGAGATCTCTAATTTAATGAAAAACATACGTAATTGGTCTTTTTAACATTTAATGTCAAGAGATTTATTTTTAACCATTTGGCTACTACCAAAAGTCCTTTTTCAGCAGAATTAAAAACAGTCTCCCAGCATGAACCTGTAAAAACTATGGCAGTGTCGTCAGCATATGAGAAGACTTGACCTCCTTCAATATTTAGATTTAATAAACTATCAATATAAATTAAAAACAGTGTTGGACCCAATACGCTTCCTTCTGGAACTCCAAATGTTATGTCTGAATAATTACTTGTTAGATTTTCAATTTTAACACTTTGGCTACGGCCTAGTAGGTAGCTTTTAAAAAGTTTAAGTGGAGTCCCTCTGATACCTATATTTTCAAGTTTGTTTATAAGGGTGGGTAAAGAGACGGTATCAAATGCCTTTTTAAGGTCTAAAAAGACAGAAAAACACTTTTTACCACGATCAAGTTGTTTTGAGACTAATGTTGTAAGTGAATCAATGGCATTTTCGGTTGAGACCCCTTTCCTGAAACCAAATTGTCTAGGTGATAAAAGTTTGAATTTAGTGAGATAATTTATTAGACGAGTGTTTATTAATTTTTCAATTACTTTTGAGATTGCAGATAAAACAGAAATGGGCCTATAATTGTTGACATCGTCTCTCGCACCACCCTTATAAACAGGTGTTACTAAAGATCTTTTAAGCATGTCGGGAAATGAGCCAGTTTTAAAACAAAGGTTTGCAAGATGACTAACTATAGGTGAAATTATATTTTTGGAAATTTTTAGAAATTTTGTTGGAATATTGTCCCATCCAGGCGCACTCTCCGACTTTAATCTCGAGATGATACTCTCAACTTCCGCTGGGTTTGTATCTAATAGTACAAAGGAAGACGAGTGACGATTTTGAACGGGGCTATTGTTATGTAGCATAATCTGGGGCTCATTATTAATTATATTGTTTGCTAGATTTTTCCCTATGGTCGCAAAATAGTCTTTGATATATTCGACTGCTTCATTTGCGGTTGGTTTAATTTTATGTAAGTGATCGTTAGTAGATTTATTATTTTTAATGTAAGTTATATTTTTTATTGTGTTCCAAAGTGCTTTAGGATTATTTTTGTTCAGAGACAGCTGTTTTATGTCATATTTACGTTTTAGTTTTTTAATTAACTTGTTACAGAAATTGCGATATCTAATATACGAAATTTTTAAAATTTCATCAAAAGGAGCCGATTTTGATTTAGCTTGCAATTTATTTCTGTTCTTAATACATCGCAGAATTCCAGGTGTTATCCAGGGTTTGATGCAGCGCTTTGATCTTGGTACATGTTTAATTATTTTACTCTCTGTCAGTGAATGCCTTATCTGCGTAGTTAGTTTTTCTATAATAATGTCCGGATTTTCGCTTAACAAAAGTACAGATAGATTTTTTTCTAGTAATTTTGTATATGCCGTATCGTAATCAGTAAACTCGAAAGTTGCTCGATTAGACTTATTATTATAATTATTTAATTTTAAGGAATGTAGTGCTAGAAATGTACAACAGTGGTCGGTTATAGTAGTTGTAAAAATAGCAATGTTAGCAGTGTACTTCTTGTTATTAAACTTAATCATAAAGTGATCCAAGCAACTATTTTCTCTTGTCGGGAGATTATGAACAGGTACTATACCGTGCATTGCAAGCATATTCAAATATTTTTCTCTATTATTAGTATCATAAGAGATTTCATTTTGCTTGGATATCAAATTTATATTTATGTCTCCAGTTATAATTATATTCTCAGATGTAATCGTGTCTAAGTAAGAGTCTAATGAGTTTATGAAATCAGATGCATTTGTTTTGGAGGGTAATCGATATATACCTAATATAGTAGCATTTAAAATGTTGATTTGGATACATGATGCATGAATTAATTTAATTTCCTGGATGATAGGCTTAAGATTGTCTTTAACTTAGACCACGACTCCGTCATTTTGATTAAGGTGATTAAGGTGATAAAAATTTCATTGAATAGATAGTTTTGTTTTCCAGAAAGGTATAATTAGTTTAGTTTCTTCAGTTTAAATACTATCATGTAACAGAATGAAACCGCCTAATCATGAACATCTATATATATATATATATATATATATATATATATATATATATATATATATATATATATATATAAAGAAAGTCGTGTTAGTTACTCCACTTATAACTCAAGAACGGCTGAACCGATTTAGCTGAAAATTGGCAGGTAGGTAGTTTAGAGCCAGGAGAAGGACAAAGGATACTAAATATGTACCACGGGCGAAGCCGGGGCGGACCACTAGTTATGTATAAACTAAACTATATAAATTTTAATTTCACCTCTGATGTTCAGTGGTGCGAATAACGAAGTTCACAAACTGGAATTACTTCGGTCCCACATTTAACATGTCACTGGGCTGAATAAAACGGGTTTATTAACCTGGGCATTACAAAATAGTTCATTTTAGAACAATGTCACGGTTTAACAAACATTTCTCTTGCTTTGTTATAAAGAGGAAATATTGTGTACTGAAATGCAAAATTACTATCTACCTGTTTTTTTTTTTCGCTAGTAGAAAATTAGATTAGTACTGAAAAATATGACTACGTGAGTAAAAAAAGTTAAAGGATTTTCCCACAGGTTATGTAGTTATTACAATAGCCAAGTGCGAGTCGGATTCGTTGACTGATAGTTCCGTACAACATTCATTTTAATATTTGCCCATTTAATTGTCTAGTTTTTAACAATTAACATACTAAACTCCAACGAAATTAGTTCTATATTATTATTATAATAAAAAAGAGAAAAAAAATAATCACACTTTCAACCGATTTCAAAATACATACATACACAAACATTCTGTTTCACACAATAATCTTAAATCACCAAATAATTCACAGTTTTGCACTAATTAAACACCAAATAATTCAGAACACTAAAGTTAAACGAAATCACACTATTACGCAGCAATTTAAATAATATATAACAAGCAATTCTATTCATTTCGCTCTCAGACTATAGTACAGGTATTCGATTCAATCGTCCTTTTATTTGAACGTCGCTCGCCGGCAGAGCGTAACTATATTTTTTTATTTATTTCTCAATTATTTTAATTCAGCCCTTTTGAATGGCCGGCTAATTCAGCTGGAGTGGATAATTTCACTTTTGAAATTTAAAATAGTTGTGACGAAAATGTTTATTGGGAATTTTGAATGCTTTTTGCCAATCGTGTTTTGTATGCACATGGGAATTCCTTTTAACTTTTATTTCGAAATTTTGGTATTATTTACTGTACTAGATTTGAGTTATGAAAAGAATAGTTTTTTAATAGTTTTTAGTTAGTTTTAAGTACTGTGCTATATAAAATGAGTGACATACACAGTGTAATTGAAGGTATGGATAAAATATAAAGATTTTTATTATTAAGTATTTATTATTTTAATGTTATTTTGATTTGGATTTATACGATAGACAAATAAACATACAAACAAACTAATCAAACAGAATCAAACAGAGATTTTAACTATGATATCGTTTATAAGTATAGTCTTATGGAAGAAATATTTATATAATGTTGTGTGTGCAAAACACATTTGATCCATTTTTCAGTGAGCGAATAAAAATACACCGATTTATTTTATTGTCACAGCAGATATGTACAGCAGATAAACACACATACACACATCACAGCAGACATAGAAAATAAGAGACAGTATCTCTCATTTACAAGCAATCAAAAATAATAATAACTCTATCCATCACATTAAGATGGCCCATGTCGTATTGAATTTAAAAAGATAATCTTACAAACTGTTAATTAACGTTAATCATCACTAAAACACATCAAGGGATAGTCATAATTTTCAATAATAGCTTACAATTACATTATCCGACATTGCGCTAACCAACGATGTAATCCTTAATTAAGTGCGATTATGTTCCAGTGGGATTAAGATGGGATTGCCTATGCGATTGATGTTCAAATAACACGTCTGCAACTATTGATTGGAGATGTAAGGACTACATACCCTATGGTAGCACCCCCTAAATTGTATATCCTATCCTACTATCCTCAAATCAAATCAAATCAAATCATTTATTTGCAATCAAACATGGTTACAACACAACAGACAACTTACATAATATAATAACTATAATATGTGGTAACATTTATTTTATCCTACTAATATTATAAATGCGAAAGTTTGTGAGGATGGATGTATGTGTATGTATGTTTGTTACTATTTCACGCAAATACTACTGAACCTATCACAACGAAATTAAACACACATATAGATTGTAACTTGGATTACCACATAGGGATAGGTTTTATCCCGGAAATCCAACGGGAACTGGAACTATTCGGGTTTTTTCTTTGTAAACGCGGGCTAAGCCGCGGGCGGTAAGCTAGTTGTATATATTGCGGTCCGACATCTTAAGTCGGACAGCCTAGAGTCTAGACTATCATGGATAACGCGAGAGCGTAGTACCGAGGGGTCATGGGTTCGAAGCCCGGTAGCGAATAGTAAAATATTGGGGGTGCTACCACAGTTTAAGTACCGCCTCCGATTAGTAAAGAAATTAGGCTACTCTAAAGCTTTTTGTTCCACGTTTAAGCTTAGATATACATAGTTTCTTATCAGATTGTATTTTTTTAAACAATTGACCTTGTTATTACAGATTGATCTTGTATCTATCACTACGTAAAATTCCATGCAAATCGCTTCAGCTTTTTAGTAGTAAATTCGAAAAATAGACTTTTACATAAGGACGATTTTACAAATTTACAAATTTATCTTATTAAAATGTCCATTTAAATCCCTTTTCCCTCGTTTAAACGATATTCTATTAAAACAAATAATGTAAACCTGAAATCGATTACTATTATTTCGAAAGTAGCTTAGTTTATCTTAAACTCGTATTTCAGAGGTAGGGCTGTCGCAAAAATAGTTTTTATTTTAACAATATTATTTGTATTTGAAGTAGTAAAGTATATTATTATTGAAATTGTGAAGTAAATTTTGTAGAAAGCAGATACAAGCAAGGAGTTAAGTAAAAAGTAAGTATTATTTATTACTACAATCAAACTCAATAAGTACTAAGTAGGTATGTATATTCAAAACTGTATGCAAAATAATAATATTTTTTATAACCCATTACACACAGAAGTAAACGAAACTTAATAAGTAGGTAATTGACATCACCCATAGAATGCTAAATAACTCAAAAAATTATAGTTAGTTTGTCTAACTACAGTGAGATTTTCACAAAACACAAAACATAGATATTATAATATCGCTCTTACCCTTTTATGCCTTTATTATTTTGGTGTATCAACACAATAACATACTTAAATACAATAACAACTGTTCGTTGTATATTTTCTACATTCCCATATACATTGTGACAATACAAACGCCATGAAAATAATAAATTTTTACATCACTGCCAACCCTAGCCCTGCTTGTTATGTACTATATTTACGACATCAAATAACGAAGTCGGTATCAGGTTGTTATTTTTATTTTATTCTCACAAATTGTTATATATTGTTAGGATAGTTGGGAGAAGGTTGTTTATGCTACACTTTGCTTGTATAAGAAAAGCCTACATACGTATAATAAGTGTGAAATGATGCGAAAGTTTGAATGCATGAAAATAACAATCATTTACAAGTGAGATTATTTTAAAGAATAGAAAAAATATACATATACGGGGTTCGAATCCCGACTTGTGGTCGAATGTTTCTATGCTTTAAAAATTTCACATGTATAAGGCTATAAAATTAAACATTAGACATTTTATATGGTTCTAAATGTGAATGATAAAATGCTTTTTTACTACATGAGGTTCAAAACAGTACATAATACATAAATAAATTATATTGAGGACCGATACTTTGGATTTGACGAAATTCTAAAAATATATTGATTGAACTTTTGACGCTAGTTTTCATCACTAGAACACTACTTCAAGGGTGAAATAGGGGCTTCCAAATTGGTATGAGAAATTCCTGCCATGTGATAGCGTGGAGGACATTCAATCAAAGCTGCTGTTGGAAAACTGAAAAAATAACTAAGTTTTGAGCTTGAAATATAGGCCAAAAATCCCTATTTTCGAACTTTGGTTTTTATTTACGTAGGACTCTTTAATAAATATTATATAAAAAAATGCAGTAGATACAGTTTTATAGATGGCCTTATCACTTAGTAGTGATCGCTTCTAGGCAACCATTACAAAAGGTAGCCAGGTCGATAAAATTAAATTGCTAGGTTTGACCTAGGCAAAGGACAGAAGAAAAAGAAGAAAGATATGTTAAAATATGTATTCTTGCTTGCTTTGCTAGCTCCTGTTTTGACACGCCTCTTTCGCCTCTCGATGACGACTGGAATAGTACCGAAATCTTGGAAACTTGCAAACGTGCAGCCCGTGCCCAAAAAAGGCAGTCGTGCCGACCCCTCCAACTATAGGCCAATTTCAGTCACGTCCATACTCTGTAAGACTATGGAACGTGTACTGAACAGTAGGCTCCTGGCACACCTAGAAGCGAACGACCTTCTCAGTGACCGACAATACGGGTTCCGCCGTAACCGGTCCACTGGAGATCTTCTAGCGTACGCCACCTACATCTGGAGCGAGGCCATAGAGAATCATGGTGAAGCACTTGCTGTCTCCCTTGATATCTCGAAGGCCTTCGATAGGGTCTGGCATGATAGCCTAATTGGCAAGCTTCCATCCTACGGTCTGCCTACCGGTTTCTGCGCCTGGATCTCAGATTTTCTGACAGACCGGTCGCTTCGAGTAGTCGTTGATGGCTGCTCGTCCGACCAAATGGCTATCAATGCCGGGGTCCCTCAGGGATCAGTTCTCTCCGCAACACTCTTCCTGCTACACATCAACGATCTGCTGAAACTCGGTATCTATGGGTACGCAGACGATAGCACTGTTGTGGAGAGATATGTATCCAGCGCGCGAGCCAGTATGGCACAAATCCAGTCTCTACGGGAGGCGATGGTTGATCGCATGAACTTGTCCTTACAGGCGGTCTCCGACTGGGGCGATGCCAATCTGGTCAAGTTCAATGCTACTAAGACCCAGGCGTGTCTATTCTCCGCTAAACGGAGTCCATTCCATCTGACTCCGACTTTCCAGGGTGTATCCGTACCGATAACCAACCACCTCGAGCTTCTTGGCATCACCTTGACGCCTACTCTGAACTTTGGTTCCTATATAGAATCCAAAGCCCAAGTAGCCTCAAAAAAGCTTGGAATTCTGGCGAAGGTGAGACAGTATTTCAGCCCGGGACAGTTGCTCAACCTTTATCAAGCACAAGTCCGATCGTGCATGGAATACTGCTCTCACCTCTGGGACGGTTCCGCCAAGTACCAGCTAGAGGCGCTTGAGGCGATAGAGAGGCGTGCCAAGAGGCTTATAAACGACGATGAGCTAGTAGGCAAAAAACTCCAGAGCCTCGCTCATCGTCGCAGAGTGGCCAGCTAATCGGTTTTTTACCGGATACACTTTGGTGAGTGCGCTGCGGAACTACACGAACTTGTTCCGCCATCCCCGTTCTTCCATCGATCGTCGAGGCGCACAGATTCTAGGCATCGCCATATGGTGGACGTTCCATGTACCCGGACTAAGCGGTTCGATTCCACATTCTTCATCCGAACCGCGAGGGACTGGAACGCGCTTCCTGAATCTGTGTTCCCCGACGAGTACAATGTGGGGGTCTTCAAGCGAAGAGTGAACCGGTACCTACTAGGGAAGCGCGTACCATCTTAGACCGCATCTTAGCTTTCCATCAGGCGAGATTGTGGTCAAGCGCTTCCCTATCTAGAGTAAAAAAAAAAAAAAAAAAAAAAATTCTTGGTCTGCAGACAAAAAGTTATAAACCACTAGATGAATTGCTATAGTATACCAACATAACATCATGTTGTTTATTGTATAACGTATGCCTCGATCCAATTATATGTAACAAGGACAGTGCTATGTTATTCGTTTTGTCTATCGCAATACGATACGTTATTTACTTGTTAGTGTTTACATAAATATGAGGTTTTCCTGTCTTGCTATAGGGTTTCATTTGTAGGAAAGTTTTTATTTGACCAGAAATCATGTAGAGTTTGTATTACTCTTATGTATCGCAAATAAAAGTCGTAAAATTATTGTGTACCGAGAGAGAGATCGCATTATTTTATTCGTTGGTAATTTATTATGATTTCTATTACTAAGAAAGAAAACTTCTTTATTTCATCCAAATGTTGTAGGAAAGTCACACAATCAGCTCTAATAAAAACATTTTTCGACATGGTATAGTGATATTTGTTTATTATATTATTTGCAGTAAAAGCTTGTGTTTTTAAAAAAATTCTTTCGCTGTCAATTAAAACACTAATCAATGAAATTTTGTATAAAAATAGTTGGATCACCTTTCTCTTGGTTGTCCTCAGCGGATGAAATATAAAACAAAATGTATATATAGAAAGAAATTATACATCTACTTCTACGTTTTATACATTTAGCCTAGCATTTCTTTACAAAGTGACTAATAAAGATTGAGCTCCAGTACAAGTCCTGAATAATACTTAATCTAATTACATGGATTATCCTGAAGTAGATTAAAACTATTAGAAAGAACGCAGTAAAACTGCTTTTAATCGAAGTTTTAAGATCTGCCGAGCGTCGATTAGAGAAAAAACCGACCGACCAAGTGCGACTCGGACTTGCGCACGAAGGGTTCCGTACTATGGGGACCCCCCTAAATATTATACATATTTTTTTAATTTTTACGGAAATACATCATTTGTGAAAATTTCAGCTTTCTAGCTATCACGGTTTATGAGTGGCCTGGAGACAGACAGACAACGAAGTCTCAGTAATATTGTCCCGTTTTACCGTTTCGGTTCGGAACCCTAAAAAGGGCGTTACGAACTTTGAATATCTCCTTTATGACAAACATTCTGGGATTACTTAATTTTATCCGGAGTACTAAGTGAATTTATTCGTTATCTGTGGAATTATCCATGAGACGTAGAATTTATAATTTGAAATGTTAGAGAAATTATTTCGTTAAGGTAAGCTTTGATAAAAAAAGTTCAGACACAATGTTTAAATAAATTGAAAGTTCAACTATAAAGTCCTTTGCGTATCTGGTTGCTTATCTTATTCATTTTAATAGACACAGAAATAAACTTAATATCTGGATCAGGCGGATAAATAAATTATATAACCAAAAAATCAAAATTACTTGTTTGGTAGATTCCCATTTACTACGTATATTGTAAACATCTTTCTGGAAGTCATTATAGACTATTGTATTAAAACCTCGTTAAAAGGCATGATACTTCTTTCACACAAATCGGTATACAAGCCACAATACATAAAAAGCTGACTATATCCAGCTTTACCCGATAATCCTTTGTCGAAAATAATTGTTTCAAATAGGCCGTAAATTCAATAAAATTTTACTATAACACTCAAATTGCTAAAAGTTACAATCTAATGACGTCACCACTGATCCATTATGGCTCAAGAATCGTAAAATTTAACATGACTTTGTTCAAAGTTCGCGCAGTAACTTTGGCGAAATCTTTACTTATAAATTATTATTACTCGTTAACGCTTTGTGTCTAGATATACACTTAAAAGTTCAATGTGAGCCTTTGAGAGCATAATAAAATAGTTATCATACTAGCTGTGTATGTGTGTGTGTTTTTGACTTCAATAGGGATGTTCTTATAAATTAACTACTAGTATATCTAGTACTAGCTGTGCTCCGCTCCTGTTGTTCTTAGCGAAATGATATATAGCCTATCGCCTTCCTCGATAAATGGGCTATCTAACACCGAAAGAATTTTTCAAATCGGACCAGTAGTTCCCGAGATTAGCGCGTTCAAACAAACTCTTCAGCTTTATAATATTAGTAAAGATTAGTACCTATACATTATATTATCTGTGATTCAACTATGTATTTTTGATGTGTGACAAGGTGATTATTTTGCTATTGTCATTAACAGACAGACACAGAGGTTTTGTGGACTTTGATTTTCTCGTCTTATCTAGATATACTGAAATATAAGATAATAGTTTTGTTATTTCTACTTAACAAAAATAAAACACAAATCCCAATTTCTATAAAGCAAAGTATGTAAAAACCTTTTAGAAGATTTAAAGGATCCAAATTTCGTATTTTAAACACGGGCATTAAATTTTCAGATGCGAATTAATCCCTCCCTTTTCTCCTTGCTTTTATTTTTGTATTAAATTCTTATGAAACTTAATTCAATTTGCGAAAGTGATTTATTTAAGTTTAGGGAAAATATTTTTCAGTAGTTTATTAATAGTAATTATTTAAAAAATTTCAATGTGGCGAGCTTCTTACATAACATTGTGTACAATTTTACTACTAGTAACTTAAAGGTTTAATATGTTAAATGTAAAATCAAACACAAGAAAATACTACTATTACTATTTTACTACTATTTTTGTTTTAAAGTTTTCTTCTGGATGAAACTTTAAATAAAAGCATTTTAAAAGTATTTTTAGTTATCTGTGTACATGTCACACGTGTCATTCCGCCATCTCGGATTTTAACGGACGTTATTCCTCTTTCAATCCCATCAATTCCAATTGGAATATTGTCACAATATACAGTGATAAGACGTAATCAATGCATGCTAGGGCGTGTCGTGTCAAAGCTATCGAGACGGTCGATTGATGATGTTTGTGTTCCATAGACGTGTAAGGATTTTACTTAAATTACTACTAGGATGTTCTTTATGCCTTTCTTTGTGTTCTTTATGAAGGTAAAGTAGAAAGTACCTGTACTAAAGTAGTATAGTTGATACTCTTCTTGCTAATATAAATACTTATTTAATATAAATAATAATTTGTTCAAGGGTAATTCTAAATCCTAAGGGATTTTCACCAAAAAGTGAGTTAAAATTCAGTATGTTGTAATTCGTAGAAGTCCGACTTAAATGTATCTTTGGGAAAATGCGGATTTTCTTGTTCCAACAGATTACTTACCCAGAGAGAACACTAACCAGTAGGTTATCTAAATAATAAGATCCTTAGGAAACTTTTCCACTTAGCGGTGAGATGGAACAAAGGAAACCTAATCATTTAACTTTCTACCTGGAGCATTGCGTATATTGTCCATAACAAATAACAATTTCCTCACTGAAAGCATTATTTTCTTATGACTTTAGATATTGTATTAAGAAGTACATAATACTAAAAGGGTACTTGTTTTGTGGATCGTACCCAATAGGCTACCGCAACACTGGCATTTAGAAGCGAGACACAGTTTTATTTAATCTGTAGAAATCGGGTATAACCCACTTATATTCAAAGCTCCAGGGAAATAATATACTTACTTGCCCTTATCTGCAAGGTTATCGTCACATAACGTAGTACATAATCTTTCTTCTATTATAATAATAGTAACCTAAATAAAACTTCCTTCTTGAATCCTATTATCATCAAATCATTTTGGATTGTAGCTGGTACGAAAAGACATACAGTCTGATTATTATGCCTAGTAAACATTGGTCTTAATAATTATGCCTTATAAACATTTACCGACTTAAAATTGTTACTTACCTAGATGCTACAAAAAAAATATGTATATTAAGACCTTATATCACCATACACGTTACCACATTAGCTTGCAAATTACAATCAAAACTAAATCAACGTGGCACATAACAGTACCTATTATATTAAAAGGAACCATCCATGCTAACGTCATTACATTCGTACATAGCGTTCCCTATATTTGCCTTAACGTTTGTGTCCCATATTATTTCATTGTCTCCTCAGCCAACAATACACAGGGAACTTAAGGGCCATTAGTACGAAATATTGACTCATGAATGAAACGTATGATTCCGTTTAAGTGCTCGATAAATGTACTGCCATCAACTCCCAACGCTTTTATGTTGGACCATGATAGACTCGAACGGCACTTTCATTCTGTGGTATTATGATAATCTGTCAGTAAAGGAAGGGAAGTAATATTAGATATTGGTTGAAGAAAGGGTCGTTAATGAGTATTATTCTTATAGCTAGGTAAGTAGTAATAGGTCAAAATTTAGGTCAAAATATTATATAATGTGAAAAGCGAATTAGTAGATATGTTGTCAAAAATTATGGTATAAGGGATACAGTTTACTAATTTATATACAATACGATGATTTCTTATGCTGGATTTCCCAATGCTGGGCATAGGCCTATCCAAGGCGCTTCCATGAATCGCGGTCTTGTCCTAATAAAAACCACATGTTTTACTTCAACAATTTGTCCTTGCTTCATTCAATCAATAGAGATGTAAACATATTATAAAGATACATAAGAAATTTCAGTTCAAAATGTTTGCATACTATTCCTCTAACATTAAATTGTCCTTCGTGTACAATATATCAAGGCTACAATACCCAGCCTTGCTCGCAACTCTCCCCAGTTCACAGAAGCCCTTAGCAACTTAACCAAAACGTTGTTTCACTAGCAGTGATTCTTGGAACACGTCTATCTGATTCCTTGGATTAATTAAAGATATATATATGGTTATCAATTGTGATTTCGTGGTTTCCTGAATTCAGTAAATGTTATTGTTGACACAATAAAATTGAATCACTTCTTCGAATGTATCGATTCCCTGAGCTATTTATAATTATTATATTATCTGTTAGCGTAAATTCCACTTATAATATATGCATAACTGTGTCGTCAAAAAAAAAAATATAACGACCGAATTGATGGTTCTCCTCTTTTTTTTAAGTCGGTTAAAAACATTGTAATCTCTTTGTCTTAAAAGTCACTAAATGTATGTTTCACCTACAAAAAAGATTAATAGAATCGTACCTATTAGATAAAATAAACAATTTACAACAAAAACACTATCTTCATTTTTATTCTTAAAACACATTCAGGACAAGTCTGACCTAAATACCAGCGCTCTATTTAGACACCCACACAATAGTAAAGTAGCAATCAACATAAGTGCCGTCAAAATAAAATATTTCTTAAAACTTTCCATGACATTTTTGTTCCCACAGAGCGAATCTTGGGATCAACTTAGTATTTTGTCCCCGTACGTCCATATGTCCCCCCCTCCTCCCTCCCTCTCCCCGGGGACGGGTTGTGGCCAGAATATTAATTAGGATTTTGGATAAAAATGTATCGCAGGTGAGGCTTAGCGTCAATCAAGACTTATCTGACCGGACGAAATGATTTATTTCTATGATTATGAACATTTTTACGTATATTTTTCATGAGCGTCGTGTCACGGGACGATAAGCAAGGGTTCTTTGGGATACTAAATTAATGGGGTCATTAAAAATATATGACAAAAACGGTAAAGTAGGTACAATAAAGTTTTTATGGCGTTGACAAGGACATAAGAGCAAAAAAAAAAGAGCAAGCTTAATTATTAATGATATTTTACAAAAATGCTTCTGTTTGCAATACCTGTTGTCTGTTTGTCGAAGAAATTATGAGCAAACTATTTCTTTAATATTAACTTTTATCTCGTCGAATAGCTTGGATGCCTTATAGAAAGAAAAAGAAACAATGAAAACTTTTAAACTATACATTCCGAGTTCAATGTTGATAATCCTGATACTGATTGCGTGAACAATCAAACCAACTACTAATATAATTAAAACTCAGTTTCAAACTGACTTAGATGTTAGTCTAATAGATTATAATATCTTTATTTGAACCCATAAGCTCAGTTGATGTTAAAATAATCGATCAATGTCGTATGCATCTTCCCTATCGAGGCAAGAACTTTACATAATTGGGTACTTCCATTTTATATGTATCTTTTTGTTACAGGTGGTGCTGCGAGGGGCTTTACTAATATCAATAGAAAACCTTTATCCTACATTCGTATAGCAAAATGCCATGGGAAGTGAATTTAAATGGATAAAAAAATCAATGGGGTCGCCTTTCCTTTTTACGCATTTTAAAACATACACGAAAGTTGGCAAATCTATATGCTAATATTATAAAACTGAAGAGTTTGTTTGTTTGTTTGAACGCGTTAATCTCAGGAACTACTGGTCTGATTTGAAAAATTCTTTCGGTGTTAGATAGCCCATTTATCAAAGAAGGCTACAGGCTATATATATAACAGGAGCAATGCGGGTAAAACCGCGGGGCTCAGCTAGTAATTTAGGAGCACAGGTATGATAATACTTTATAGCGTAAAATCTGTCGTAATATATTTTTCCTACCTCAAAATGGTAAGGGTAACCTGGCAGTTAGTGTACATAATTATATTAATTAATCTAGCCAGAAAATTATAGTAAAGAAATAAATGCATTAAATTAAAACAAATTCAAATAAACATTTATTGGAAAACACAAAACGTTGTTAACGAATGCACATTTTCCTAGAATCGAGAAATATAATACAGTTATAAAATACATTGATGTTACTGTATTAATTTCATAATTATAATCAACATATTTATTTATATTCAAATAAATGTAAATTCATTGTTTGCAAAGTTGTTATGTACTGTGTATACACGCCTTAACTATTAGAGGATGCATGGGGCCACCCAAGAAGGACTTGCACCTGTTAGCAATTGCGACATCGCGCACACCTGCGATTCCAGAGAGTGTTGCGGCAATCATCACCACCGCGACGCTGTAGCTGCTCCGCCGTGGACGACGAGCACTCTTGGTTCCAACATTGAACCGGAGGGACGTAGTTTAAGTTAGATATAATTTAAAATGTAATTTTTTTATTACAATAAATTATTAATAAGTAAATTTCGGTTTTTTTTGCGCCTTCGCGGGTCGGTCAATATAATTGGCGCAGTCGGTAGGATAATCCTTGAGAGCCGTCTCTCGGAACGCGAAACTACAAGCATCGAGTATCGCTATTCCATCGGAGGGACGACGACGGGGATCCAGAACCTACACCATTGGCCGCCGCAACGCGAAGGGTATCCGAACATTGATACTGCAGGAAAGGCCGAAATGAAAATCCTGTAAGTACACTAATTCTCTTAGTGACTTGCCACTCCTAAATTGTAAGTTTTCCTAGATTACCCATTCACGGGAACCGAGGAACTGTAGTGCGTAGGCTTAAAATATATTAATTCATCGCGAATTAATTTTAGAATTTTGCAAAATCAATTTGTAAAATTCAAATATATAGATATTAGGTTGATAAAAGATTAATAAATTTAAATATTAATTAATTACGAATTGATTAATTTTCGAATTTTACGAATTAATTCATTTTATAATTCAAATATATTAGGTAAAGATTATTAATTTTTTATGTTAGGTTAACGAAGTAAATAAATTTAATTAAATTTAATATATTTTATATAGGTAATACAGATATTTAAAATGTCAGATTTGGATAAAATTTTTAATGCACTTAGGCTTTTGCCAGAATTTGATGGTAATATTAACGTTTTAACAAGATTTATACATTTAAGTGACCAATTAGCTGAGGAATTTATAGATAAAGATCCCGGAAATACTTTAAAAACTGCCGCGTTATGTAATGGTATTTTAAATAAAGTCACTGGGCTCGCAGCCCGAGTTATTAATGCAAATGGTATACCTACTACTTGGCACGGTATTAGAAGCGTATTAGTTAATAACTTTTCTGACCATAGAGATGAGACCGCCCTTTATAACGATTTAGCCTTATTAACGCAAGGTCGTAGCTCTCCTCAAGAGTTCTATGAAAAATGTCAGCATCTTTTTAGTACCATAATGACGTATATAGCATTACATGAAACAGTCGTTACTACTCGTGAGGCAAAAAGGGACCTGTATCAAAAATTAACACTACAGGCTTTCCTACGTGGCTTACGAGATCCGTTAGGCTCACGCATACGTTGCATGCGCCCCGCAACCATTGAAAAGGCATTAGAATACGTTAATGAAGAACAAAGCACTTTATACCTTCAACAACGTAATGAAACTTTTGATAGGAAACCCCACGTACCCTTTAGAATGCCATACTCGCATGAACCGTTTTATAGACATAATGATTTTAGTGAACCTATATCTTCTAAACTACAGCCTATACATTCGTTTAGACCGCAATTTAAGCCACCAAATTTTAATCGAAATTTTAATCAACCGCAAGGACCAGCACGTCCAACTCGTACTATGCAAATTTTCCGCGCTGCACCCCCTAACTATAACCCGCAGAGCAATACGTTCAGATTACAGCCTAAACATCCCGCGCAACCGAAACCGCATCCTATGAGTGGCGTTAGCTATAACGTGACAAAGACTTTACCACCGACACCTTTTGCACGCGCTCATGATTGGTCAAAATTTGGCAATCCACCCCCGAGTAATTATTTTAAGACTAGGGAGATGAATCATAATGAATATATAGATGACGAAGATTATTACTGTACCGATTTATATCCTTATGAAGATGACTATTATAATAATGAATATTACTGTACGGAATATGAACCCTATGTACATTACGAACAGACAGACGCACCTGAAAATTTTGTTGAAACGTGTGACGTACGTTCAGAACACGATCAGGATTTTCAGAATCCACCAAAAATTAGAAAAACCAAAATAGAATTAAATCTACACACGCAACGTCAACTTCCTTATATTCAAATTCATAATCCTCCACTTAAATTGTTAATTGATACTGGAGCTAACCAATCTTTTCTTAGCCCTGATGCAGTACAGAGATATTTTCCTGACGTTACTCTTAATTATGATCCCTTTGAAGTAAGCAATGTTCATGCTGTAACACGTAATAATTATTCTATAACATTACCTAGTTTTCCTGAATTTAATGACCCTGACGATATCACATTTTTCGTTTATAAATTTCACAATTATTTCGACGGCTTAATAGGTTCAGATTTGTTAGATAAATGGGAAGCATCCATTAATTATAAAACTAAAACTTTAAATACATGCAACGCTACGAATCAGTTATTAGTATATGACTCACGGAACGCTAATCTTTATGAGGACGTCATACCCGCAGGAAGTAGTAAATTAGTTAGATTACCCGTAGATGTTGAGAATGGAGACGCTATTATACCGGAACAAATTATATGTAATTGTCATATTTCTGAATGTTTAACGAAGGCGAAAAGCAATCGCGCTATCGTGGAAATTTCTAATCCAACCCGTAATGATGTAATTTTTTCAATGAATCGACCGGTATGTGCCGTGGTTTATAATAACGAGTGCACGCGCACCAAACGTTCGTCCGACCGTGTGAAACAGGTATTATCTCGCTTGCGTACTGATCACTTAAATAATGAGGAACGTTTAAATTTAGAGTCATTATGTACACAGTATGCGGATGTATTTTATATAGAAGGAGAAAACTTAACATTTACGAATAAAATTAAACATTCTATTAGAACTAAGGATGAAATACCGGTTTATACGAAAAGTTATCGCTATCCAATTATTCATAGGCAGGAAGTACAGAATCAGATAAGTAAAATGTTAGAACAGGGTATTATTAGACCATCAGATTCAGCATGGAGCTCTCCTATTTGGGTGGTACCTAAAAAGGCAGATGCATCCGGCAAAGTTAAATGGCGTTTAGTTGTTGATTTTAGAAAGTTAAATGAGAAAACTTTGGATGACAAATATCCGATTCCTAATATTACAGATGTCTTACATAAATTGGGTAACTGTCAATACTTCACAACGCTAGATTTAGCAAGTGGGTTTTATCAAGTGGAAATGAACCCAGCTGACATTCCAAAAACCGCTTTTAGTGTAGAACATGGTCATTTTGAATTCTTAAGAATGCCCATGGGTCTAAAGAATAGTCCATCTACTTTTCAAAGAGTAATGGATAATGTACTGAGAGATTTGCAAAATTCTATTTGTCTAGTTTACCTAGATGATATAATAGTGTTTAGCACTTCTTTACAGGAGCATATCGTTAATCTTGGAAAAGTGTTTCAGAGATTGCGTGAATCCAACTTTAAAATACAGATGGATAAATCGGAATTTCTTAAACTCGAAACCGCGTATCTAGGTCACATTATTAGCAAAGATGGGATAAAGCCTAACCCAGATAAGATAGCTGCCATCCAAAAGTATCCTCTTCCGAAAACTCCAACCGACATTAAACGATTTCTAGGTCTATTAGGTTATTATAGGAAATTCATACCAGATTTCGCTAAAATCACGAAACCCATGACACAATGCTTAAAAAAAGGTTCAAAGATAACATTTTCTAAAGATTACATTGAATGTTTCAATAGGTGTAAAACATTATTAATGAACGATCCAATTCTTCAGTATCCTGATTTCAATAAAGAATTTATTCTTACAACTGACGCGTCGAATTTAGCTATCGGTGCTGTACTCTCTCAAGGCCCCGTTGGTTCCGATAAACCAATTGCGTACGCTTCACGTACACTTAATAGTAGCGAAATTAATTATAGCACGATTGAGAAGGAGCTATTAGCAATTGTCTGGGCAACGAAATATTTCCGCCCTTACCTTTTTGGCCGTAAGTTTAAAATTATAACTGATCATAGACCCCTTCAATGGGTCATGAATTTAAAGGAACCTAATTCCCGTCTCACACGTTGGAGGCTCAAACTTAGCGAATACGATTACACTGTAATTTATAAGCAGGGAAAGCAAAATTGTAACGCCGATGCTTTATCGCGTATTCAAATTAACAATGAGGAAACAGATTCTTTAGCGGTTAATCCAACAGAAACAACACCTTCATTAATAAGAAGAAGTTCAGATACAATTACTGTTAATTCAAATTCAAGTACGATTACTGCACATTCGAAATCAGGTACTCTTACAGCAAGTTCCGACACCGTCACAGTTCATACTGACGCGGAGAACCCAATTTTAGATGTACCTATAACAGATCACCCGTTGAATAAATTTAAGAGACAGATAGTTATTACTTTAATAGATAGAGTACCGAGTAAGCCTATAATTTCAAAACCTTTTGAAAATCATACTAAGATAGATATTAATGTTAACAAAGCGAATATTGATAGTGAAATAGTTTCACTTATTAAAAAATAGGTAGATCCTAAGATAAAAACTGCAATTCTAGTTCATCCCCCTGATGCTATGTGTGCTATAGTTCCAATAATACAGGCTAATTTTAAAAGTTCATGTATGGATTTAGTTCTTACAAAATTAGAATTGCAAAATGTCAAAGATTACTTTAAGCAACAGGAAATAATACGAAATTATCATGAAGGCAAAACTAACCATCGCGGAATTAACGAAACTCATTTATCTTTATCTAGGAAATACTTTTGGCCTAAAATGAAGGAAGCTGTAACTAAATATATTAATGAGTGTAGCATATGTGGTCAAGGAAAATATGATAGAATTCCAGTAAATCCAAAATTTCGAATCGTAGTTCCTCCTACAAGGCCTTTTGAAATAGTACATCTCGATTTACTTAGTATTGATTCTCAGAAATATCTCACTATAATAGATGCATTCTCTAAGTATGCTCAAGCATATTGTTTAAAAGACGCAACCGCGATAAGCGTAGTTCAGGCTCTTTTGACGTTTAGTACACATCATGGCTTACCTATGACTGTCGTAACGGATCGAGGTCCTGAATTCACGAACCAAATATTCAGTGAATTTGTAAGACTTCATAGAATAAATCACCATAAGTTATTAGCTCATGCACCTAACGAAAATGGTATGGTAGAACGGCTTCACTCAACTTTATTAGAACATATACGTTTACTAAAACTTGAACGACGTGGTGAATTAATCATAAACTTAATGCCGTATGCTGTTCTTGCCTATAATAGTTCGATCCACAGTTTCACGAAGTGCAGGCCTCTTGACATTATAACCGGTCATTTAGATCCCCGCGATCCTGTAGATATCGATCTATCAGAAAATGTCTTACAGCAATATATGCAAGAACATCGCGATAGTATGCACAAAGTATTCAAAATTATTAATGAATCGTCTTTGGAACGCCGTACTCAAATTACAGAAAACATTAATAGGAACCGCGAACCCGAAATACAGTATTATCCAGATCAACAAATTTTTGTAAGAAATCCTAGGGCTAGACGGCAAAAGACCGCACCGCGTTTTACGCACGATACCGTACTAGCTGATTTACCTATTCATATCTATACTAAGAAGAAATATGGCGCTGTTGCTAAATCTAGGCTTAAGAGGGTACCTAAATTGTTACAGAATCCTTCCTCTGATCCTGTGCCTGATTCAAGCGGAGGATCCCACCCTGAGTAGCTTGGATGATGGACCCGGTATACTACCATTTAATATTGGAACTGCAAGAATTGTCACTCATTATCATTCATTTTTGCAAATTATTAATTTAAAAGATATTCGCGATAGTATAACCATAGTAAAGGATCAATTAAATTCATTAACACCTAATTTGCACGATAGATTATTTTCGCTATATAATTCACATATCGAACACTTACATTATAAGATTATTAAATTATCAAATCAGTTAGAAACTTTTGAACCCAATCGCAAAAAGAGAGGTCTCATAGATGGTTTAGGTTCAGTAATAAAAAGTATTTCTGGTAACCTAGACTATACGGATGCAATTAAATATGATACCGCAATTAAATTATTACAAAATAATGAAAATAGATTGGTCACAGAAATGAATAATCATATAAGCCTCAGTAAAGATTGGATAAACCAACAATCTGACATTTTAAACAACTTAATTAAAAATCAGGAAAAAATTGAAATAGCTATAAATGATTTAAAGGAAAATAATTTAAACATTACTATATACATCGATTTAATTCAACGCGTAGCAATTTTATCAGATAACATTGATGATATATCTGAGGAATTACATAGATTAGAAAATTTATTAGGTTTTATTCGTGCGAAAAGTACGCATCATCTTATGTTCAATTCAAATTCACTAAAAGAAATGTTAAATAAGTTAAACAAATTTTATGGCAAAGATCAAATCCCTCAAGTTAATTATAGAGAATATTTTGATTTAGTTAAACTAGGCTATTATTATAGTAATAGAAATATAGTTATAGTTTTTATGTTCCCGGTTGTCCTTCCTGCTACCTTTGAATTATTTAAATTATCCATAGTTCCTAATAAAGATAGTAAAGTCCTAATTCCACCCTATCCTTTTGTGGCAATTCACGACGAGGATTTTATGTACATGGAGGCAGAATGCCCGAAGTCTGGCCTAGGGTATCTATGTGAGGACAAGTTGAACCATCATCGATCCAAAAATGACTGCGTGTATCACCTTATTACCACGCAACGAGTCGTCGCATCTTGTCTCTTCACGCCTGTGGAGCTCGGAGCACCCGCACTAGAAAAATTAGACGACGCCCACTACGTCATCAGTTTCCCAAAGCCATCAAAAATTCACCTATCATGCTCGCAAGATCAATATGACGTCATTAAAGGAAGCTACTTAGCCACAATACCCAAAAACTGCATTCTTCAAACGGAGGCTTTCAAGATAGTCAATCGAGAAGATCATATCAAAGGACAGATAATGAAAATTGCAAACCTGCCAGATTCCAGCCAATATAATACAGATGAAGAAGTTCTGAAGTTGAATTCGATAAATTTGGATAAATTACACGCTAGTAACAGAGCTATATCAATGGAAATGCCTATCAGTACCAACAACGGATACGAGATTCTCTATATGCAGCCTTCCATCATACCGATATATGTTATATTAATAACGAGTGCAGTTGCCCTAGTGACATGGTACGTCGTACGGAGAGTGCGTACATCAAAGCCTATTACTACGAGTGTTCATGGTAATCAAAGAGAAGAAATAGAACATCAATCTGCGGAGTGTGAAATTTCAGCGATATTAACGAGCCTTGCCCGCCAATAATCGCTGAACTTCAGGAGGGAGGTGTTATGTACTGTGTATACACGCCTTAACTATTAGAGGATGCATGGGGCCACCCAAGAAGGACTTGCACCTGTTAGCAATTGCGACATCGCGCACACCTGCGATTCCAGAGAGTGTTGCGGCAATCATCACCACCGCGACGCTGTAGCTGCTCCGCCGTGGACGACGAGCACTCTTGGTTCCAACATTGAACCGGAGGGACGTAGTTTAAGTTAGATATAATTTAAAATGTAATTTTTTTATTACAATAAATTATTAATAAGTAAATTTCGGTTTTTTTTGCGCCTTCGCGGGTCGGTCAATATAATTAAGTCTAATTAGTGTTTTAATAATTGCATGGACGAATATATTATAGTGTGCATTGTTACTTCAAAATGTATTTTTGTTCCGGAAAATCATCGAAACAACTGCATTACCTGTATTTTATAGAACTATAATGAGAACTACATGAAGCTTGTGCCTTTAGGGATTTCTATAGACTGCTTTTCTTACTATTATGCACCAACTATCAAGATTTGTGAGACAAAAAGCAAAGAAAGAGAGGAGATAATAAGAGCCTGGAAGACTCATCATTTAACGATGACAAATCAAGTAGATCAAACAGTATAGACGGACTATAAATAGTAAAGCTTTTAATTTTGTTTTTGAAGTGAAACTTCGTTAGGCGCGTCATGGAGTGCCTATCTTTGAATCTTGCCAAAGATGTTTCACTTCTAACACGTGTGCTCGGCACACATGCTCTTTTTTTGTTTGTAATAGAAAAGTTTTTTAACTGCCAGCTATATTACTCGTACAGCGCATTTAATGCTATATTTTTTTTTTCAATCCCACTGTAAACCGAGCTGGGTTCAGCTACTTTTCAATAAAATCAACCCACAATCCTCTTATACTCAATTATCACAAGCTTACTAAACAAATATATAAATAATACCGCTTTTATCGGAGTTTGCAAATGTAACAACATTATGGATTCAGTATTGGAAGTCATATTTCATTTATAACTTCATTATGGCCGTAATATAGTCATAAATATTACAGTAATATCCAGGTTATGTAACGCATTTTATGTTCGTACTATATTTTATACCGAATTGATGATATTAAAGTATTATTATCAGTGACATTGGTATCATTCACTAGCTGTGCCCCGCGGTTTCACCCGCATTGCTCCGCTCCTGTTGGTCTTAGCGTGATGCTATATAGCCTTCTCTGATAAATGGGCTATCTTACACCGAAAGAATTTTCCAAATTGGATCAATTAGTAGATTAGCGCGTTCAAACAAACAAATAAACAAACTCTTCAGCTTTATAATAAGTACTACTTAGTAAGTAGCTATTATTAAAAAGTTATAAATAAATTAGTGGCGAATATAATTTCTATGATCGATCCTCTATTTATATAAAATTAAGTTGTTTTTGTGTGGATAATTTCTAAATTGATTTGATAGCAGACATTATATCTGAGAAAAACGTTAACACTTATTTAAATAATTGTTAATTAAGTATTTTAATCTTTATAGATGAAATATCTGAAATTCAGAAAAACATGTACTTACCTATATATTGTAATATTATCATGCATATCATAATTCATTTGCTCAATATTAATTCCACGAATACATTATTTAATTCCTTAGTTTTTCATAATTCAAGTTCTATTGATAAAAAAGTAATTTTCTAACCTAACCCTCAAACGCGGTACCTAATAACACTACACAACACACGCCGCGGTCAGCAGACCGGCCATTTTTAAGAGCTCACACTAGAAACAAAGACCATTATACAACCGATGGACGCTACAATAAAATACCCTTAATAAAGGACCGTACCTCACTCAATAATGTTTACTGGTACCGGCAAATCCATTCAATTTGATTACCGATACAGGTGCGGTGTTTTCGATTCAGAGGAATGGCTATAGTGGTACTTAAAATATGGACCGATGGAACAATTTAATTGGTTCCAGCGTATTAAGCTGTTTATTGATTGGTCTTGAAATGTTGCGCATTTGGGGGTTAACTGTTTATTTCTCGAATTTCTGTGCATTTTTTATTTTGTTGTTAATCCTTTACTGTCAAGTCTGCTAAATAATACGCAATTGGATAGATAAAAATAAATTTCTCATGACAAAAAACTAAAATTATGAAGTTTATTTCTGTGTATCGTGAAGATATTTCAAAGAAACACCGCTCTGCGATAGACTGTGACTCAGGTGAAATCGCGTTTTTACTACACCCTATATACAGTTAAATATATTATTATGTAAGCAGTGAATTACTACATACATAATTAAATATGTAGATCAAATAAAAAAAAAATTAAATTTTATCGCATTTTTTACTGTCTGCAAAACTATCAGCCAATAACAATTCACCGTTAGCTAAATGGAAACAAAACCCCAACATATCAGTATATTTAATTTGGTATAAAATTAATTGGTATATATTCATTAGGAAAACGTCAGAGGGAAGATATAAATCCCTTTCAAAGAGGATAAGCTGATTAGCGACGGTCAGCGGGAGCGAGCCAAATTAAAACGGTCTTATTAACTTGTCTTGATTTTGGTACAACTCCGTAGGTAACGAATTGTTTGGTATATTAAAAACATAATATAACAACATCCATGATATATAAACAAGTATAAAGAGAAAACAGGAAATAATATATAAAGTGCAAAGTAACTTTAATAAAAATGGCCTTTTGTAGAGTGTGAATTATTACAAATGAAAATTAGAATAAAAAATAATTGAACAAGCCAAACAGAAATTATTTTCCAACATCAAAAATAGAGCTTTTATATTGATTTTAATATTCATATTATACATACTTTAACATTATCACTACATAGTATAAAACAAAGTCGCTTTCTCTGTCCCTATGTCCCTATGTATGCTTAAATCTTTAAAACTACGCAACGGATTTTGATGCGGTTTTTTTTTAATAGAAGGAGTGATTCAAGAGGAAGGTTTTAGTATATAATTTATTAGGTTTTAGACAAAGCGGGCGAAGCCGCGGGCGGTAAGCTAGTGTGATATATAATTTACTTCCAAATTAATAATACACCGAAACAACCCCAAGTAGTTTAATATGTTATATATATATATATATATATATATATATGATAATAATATTGGGAATTAATTAAAGACAATTGCGTTTTTTCGTTGTATTAAAAAAACAACATTTAAAGCCTTTAATCCATAAAAATGAAATCAACAATTTATGATACAGAGCCTCAATGTCACTTTTAAATGTCAAACACACACGTCACAACACACAACAGATAATCAATAGCACAGAAAAAAATGTATTCTTTACATCTCCCCCTCTTGAAGAGAACAATAATAAATATAAAATACATATATACTGAATTATCTATGTCTATTCTTTAATTAGTAATGAATTATTTGTATTATCTATTCTTTTTTTTTTTTTTTTTAATCTTTTTGATGCGCCCTCGCTTTTTACCAATGTCTTACATGTCCTTTATTTTTATGGTTGCCTGGAAGAGATTGCTTTTAAGCAATAAGGCCGCCTATTGTACACTTTCCAATTTTGTGTATTCACTTATTTTAAATTTCTGTTATATGTACAATAAAGTGTCATAAATAAATATATAAATAAATAAACAATCAAAATGATTGTTCGATTAGGAGCTAGCCATTACTGGAGATAATTTTGTAACATGGTAGAAGTTTGACTCCGTCTTCTTATGTCCAACATCAACTTCATATATTGAATTTGAAATTTTTCTTAGGATTTTGTATGGTCCAATCCTTAATTCATCCATTTTCTTCCTATTCAGCCGGTTTCCGTTTTCTACATATACTCTATCACCCACTTCAAATTTATATTCTTCTCTATGTAGATCATATATTTTTTTATTATAGTTGAGAGATTTTATTGAATTTTCAAATGCTATTTTCCTGTCTATGTAATAAATTTGTATATGCCCTGAGGCGCCTACGAAAAATTACGGATTTAAGAACCACTCTATCGACTTATCACGCTCATGTAATATCTATCTTGAGATACGGTCTTATAATCTGGGGTAATGGCGTAAACATCAGAAAAGCGTTCATCTCCCAAAAAAAATGTATACGCGCGATTTGTGGCGTAGGTCCGTACGAATCGTGTAAACCGCTATTTATTAAACTCAAGTTGTTAACTTTGCCGTGCTTATATATTTACGAAATTTGTATTTTTGTAAAAAGACATAAGTATCTTTTTAGCACGGCCCAAGACATATACAGCCACGACCACCGTCATCCAAATCGACTTGTCTATAATAAAACACCCAGGACCACTTTATATACCAAAAATTGTCATGCTATGTGTATTCGTATATTTAATAAACTTCCGGAATCTATAAAAATGTTAAATATCGGTCCTTTTAAGACAAAACTGTATGAGTGGCTAAATAATAAAAATTTTTATAATGTATCGGATTATTTAAATTTGTGACATTGAATTTTTTATCTTGACTAATGAATATAATATATAATGTGTACCTTTTATGTAAGACAATGAAATAATGTACTTTTTATATAAAATAATGTTGCGGAGCTGATAATATAATTTGCACGCCATTCATGGCTAATGTGTTGATTCGACCTATAATGTAATTTGTTATCTTTGTACACACATTATGCAAATAAAGAGATTTATTTATTTATTTATTTATGTCTCTTTTGAGATCTTCTATTGTGCCTCTTGATTTCAATTCTGGTGGTAAAATATCCATTTTCTCTCCTTCCAAAAGATATTTTGGTGTGAACTTAGTAACTGTATGCTCTGTTTCATTATATTTTTCTACACATTTTTGTGCAATAGTTGTCCATGCAGTTTTCTTGTCCCCTTCGTTTATTTTACACCTTATCCTATTTATTAAAGTTTGGTTTAACCTTTCATTAAGTCCATTTGAAAATGGTGCGTCCACAGCAGTGAATACCATTGTTATGTTTTTCTTTTTCAGGAAGTCTTTAAATTCTTTGGAATTTATGCCAGGATATTGGTCTGTTAATACCATACCAATTTCATTGCTTTGTGTCACATTTTTTATTAACTTGATGAAATCATTGGAGTTTTGATTTCTTGATGTCAAAATATAAGCATATCGTGTAAAATGATCAACCAGGAGATGTAGGTATTTTTTTGTGGACCTTGATCCTCCGAAACCTCCAATGGTATCGATTGATATAATTTCAAATGGGTGTGTTGCTGGGCCTAAGTGGGACATTAACCCAAATTTTGTCTTCCTTCTTGATTTGTTTTTTATACAAATGTCACATTGTTCACAAATTTTCTTAATGTTTGCGATGATATTCTTTGCTGTATAGAAAGGGGTTATTTTATTTATCATTTGGGTTATCCCAATGTGGCAGTAAGTATTGTGGACATCTCTAATTAGTGTTTTGCTAAATGCTTCTGATAGTATAATTTTTTTTCTGTTTTTATTCTTTTTGTAATAAATGTTATTCTCTAGTATAAATTTTGATTTTTCATCTTGTAGATTTAGATTTGTGTCTTGGTCCTGTTTTATATATTTTATGTTTATTAAGTTTACAACTTTTAAAAAATCTTCTGTATTGTCATTAGCTGGAAGACTGGATTTCTGCTTAAACAGTCAGCTTCTTGATTTGACAGTCCCGGGTTATATTTTATCTTAAAATTGTATTGGGATAAATAATATGTCAAATCACCCAGCTCCTCATCAGTCCTAGACTTGATGTTCATATTTTCTAATAGTTTATGATCTGAATATACTACAAATTCTTTATTCATAAGCCAGTGCTGCCAATATTTTACAGCTTCCTTTATTGCTAAGCATTCCAGAAATATTGCCTTCTTTTTCTTTTGCGTGTCTGTCAATTTTTTTGAAAAGTAAGCTACAGGTTTATTTATTCCGTTTTCATCTTCCTGTTTTAACACAGCTCCCACTCCTTTAGTACTAGCATCAGTGTAAATTTTTATTGGTTGTTCTGGGTCAAATATTTATAGAATTGGTTTTGAGCATAGTAATTCCTTTATTTTATCAAATGATTCCTGGCAATCTTTGGTCCAAAGAATTTTACATCTTTCCGTAGTAAATTGTGTAATGGATCCAGAATAATTGCATTATGTGGCACAAATTTATGATAAAAGTTTACTTTTCCAAGGAACTGGCGTATATTTTTTCTTGTTTCTGGAATGGGGAAGTTTCTGACAGCTGTTAAATAATCTTTGAGAGGTCTAACTGAATTCTTTTCTATTATGTGTCCCAAATATTTGGCATGATTGTTAGCAAAAGTGCATTTCGAGAATTTCAGTCTAAATCCTTCCGTTTGTATTGCCTCAAGCAGTTTTGATATATGTGTTATGTGGTCACTGAATTTTTTTGTAAAATATCATCGATAAAATTTACTGCAAAATCTGATAGTTTGTATTTTCTTATTATGTTTGTCAATATTCTTTGGAAAATCGCCGGAGCTGTCTTTAAGCCAAATGGGAGACATGTCCACTAGAAATGGCCTTCTTGCGTGACAAATGCCGTCTTATATCTGTCTTGAACCTTCAAAGGAATGGACCAAAAAGCTGAATTTATATCAAAAGTAGAATAAAACTCACAGTTTACAGTCTTCACCATCAAGTCTTCAATCAAAGGAAATGGCTGTGATTGAGGGATAACAATTTTATTCAATTCCCGGAAATCTATACACAGTCTCGATCTTTTCCCATCTTCTTTCTTATATGCCAGGGTCACCGGAGCAGCAAAAGGGCTATATGATTCCTCGATTAAATTGTTTTTCAATAGTTTTGATATTTGATTTTCAATTTCTTTTCTATCCTCCATTGTGCATCTGTATGGGCGCTTGTAGCAATATTTGTCTACTGTCAAGTCAATCTGAGCTTCATAATCTCGTACTGTACCAACGTCGTATTTGTCCTTGGCAAAGACTGATTTGTATTTCTATATAAGTTTATCAATTTCAGTTTGTTTACATAAGTCTAGGTGGTTTACTGAAATTTCAAATTCACTGAAGTTAATATATTCATTGAAATTAATTTTGCATCTGTTTTTATGGTTCATGTTTTTGTGGGTACCTCAGAGCATAGAGAAACATCTTGTTGGTTTTTGTCACCTAGTACATCAGGAATTTCGTCATTCATTGAATTGAAAATATCCATTAGGGAGCCTTCATTTTTGTTATCCTCTTTATTTTGAACATTATTCTCGTTTTTTTTTTCAAAATTACGTTGTATGATATTCAATTCTTCATCTTGGAGTAATCTAAATTTTTTTATACAATCCAAACCAATGAGAAAATCATAGTGAAAATTTTCATTATCTATAACAAAAACATTCATTTTACTTTCAATATTATATATTTTTATTTTTAGTGTTACCATACCTTTTGTTTTCTTCTCACCATTAATAGTTTTCAAGTTAGCAGTTTGCTTATAAAGTGTGTCTTCTTCTTTTTCATGTATTTTCAATAATTTTGCATTAATTAAAGATACATTTGAACCAGAATCATAAATTGCGGTAACTTTTAAAGTATCATTTAATAACAACTTTACTTTTATTAATGGTGGTATTTCTAGTTTTTTGGATTCTCCTTCTTAAGTTCAATTTCTAATTCCGAGTTATTTACACTTTTCACCATTGCCTTTTGGTTTTTAACATTGAACCAGCAGGTTTCCTCGGGGTGAAAACGTTTCACTTTTTTCTCAGTAGCACAAATTTGGCAGGGTTTCTTTTCTTCATATTTTTTTGTTTTTATGTCAGAGTATGTGTGGTATTTTTTTTCATATTTGTTCCTCCCAACAAGATGTTCTAATTTCCCTATCTCGTTGTAGAGGTCTTCGGTTTCTTGTAATGTCTCTCGGTCAATTTTATCACTTAGGTAATTAGGCAGGCCTGCGGCTATAAGGTCTATAAGAGTACCAGTATCAACTGTCTTCCTCACCTCTAATAACAATTTTTCTTTTTTTAATGCATACTCAAGCAATGAACCCGTTTGGTATTTAAATCCAAGAGCATATCTGATTGGCGACCAACCTTTGTTTCCAAATGTTTCACAAAAGTTTTTTTCCCATTTAATCCACTCTGATTCTATTGTTAATTTTATTAACATACAACTGTACCAATTCACACTAGGATATTCTAAAAACTGTTTTAAAATTTCAATTTTTTTTCTGTCTTCATTAATATGAAAGCGTTCGCATTCTTTGTTGAAATCCTTAATCCATTGGTAGGCATTTGCATTTCTACCAGTGAATTTTTCAATCACAAAATCCTTTGCAATTTTCCCCAAGTTTTGAGTTTCAGATTTTTTTTGCTTTTCTTCAAGTAATTTCTCTAATAGTTTCTCCAATGTTTCATTTGAGCTTCTAGTGAAAGATTCTTGATCATTTATGTTTTCCTTAATCTCTTCAAGATAAAAATCATTAAACTGTATATTTTGTTCTTCATCTAAATAAGTCTTTGATATTTCCTCAGTTAAAGTTATCCATATTTTCCTTGTCTGATGTCTTTTATTCAATGTTTTTCTTATCTTGGCATAGTTTGATGTATTTGTTATAAGTTTATATAAACTTGCATTTTGATAGTCGGCCGGTATGGCAAAAGTATTACCATCGTGTTCCTATTGAGGTTATGCAAATAACGTTTGATTTTCCATCTGGTGCTGTTTTCACACAAAAATCAAATCTTAACTTCTCCATACTTCGTGAAATATTTGCAGAAAATGTTGTTTTATAATGATAATAATATTGGGAATGAATTAAAGACAATTGCGTTTTTTCGTTGTATTAAAAAAACAATTTAAAGCCTTTAATCCATAAAAATGAAATCAACAATTTACGATACAGAGCCTCAATGTCACTTTTAAATGTCAAACACACACGTCACAACACACAACAGATAATCAATAGCACAGAAAAAAATGTATTCTTTACATAATATATATTATATAATAATATTATACTTCCAAGGAACAACCCTAAGCGTAAAATTGCATGTTTTATAAATAATTTCCTAAGCATTTTGCTGTTTAATATCACTTTTCCTTATTCCCAGTATATTTAGGTTAACGCTAACCGCTTAGCTTGGAAAATATGAGCCTCAACTTAACCGAGACTTATAATCAAGTGTTATCTTTATTATGGTTAAACTTGTTTATTAACTTTTATAGTAGCCTTGCCTAGGTTTTACTAAGCTCTTATGAATTTACGTCTAATAACAGTCGTGTAATAAATTGCTAGGAATTATGAAATTGCGTAAAATATACGGTTTTTGTTGAAAGAGTTTATTTAAAGTGAAGTCCAATGTCCCCTAGTGGGGTAAGGGGCAGATGCATTATAAATCTGTTTTACTGATCGATTTTCTTTAGTGACAAGTAGATGATCAGCCTTCTGTGTCCTGCCAGACCGAGACATTTTTTTTTCTTCGTCTCCACCGGGAATCGAACCCAGGACCCCTCGGTGCTACGCTCACGCGTCGACCACTGTACCAAGGAGGCGGTCAGTTTATTTAAAGGGTCTGATAAATTATCTGGAGTTCTAATATATGGAGTTTCTTGCCGGTTCTTCTCCGTAGATACTGCTCTCCGAATCGGTGGTAAATGTTAAAAATATGTAATGACGTTTCAAAAGAAACTTCTAGAAGAAGTCTAATTGAATAATTAATCTTTGAGTTTGAGTATCTATTGTATTGGCGTGCTTTTTGTAATAGCAAATTACTTAAATTTAATAAATATAGTGTATTCTGTGTAATCAAGACACACTTTACAAGGTGAACAAATAACAATGGACATGTCCTTATTAATTAATCCTCGACCCTGAAATATAAATAATATGTTTTCTTAGTATGAAATATCACACAAATCGTAAAAAATATTACCTTTATCAGATCAGTTGATATAAGACATTCATATGTGATGTTAGACTGTTATAAATAAAAATACAAATGTACATAAATAATAGCAGTTTACTCAGTACCTACAATGTACATACATAATCTATACTAATATTATAAAGCTGAAGAGTTTGTTTGTTTGTTTGTTTGAACTCGCTAATCTCTGGAACTACTGGTCCGATTTGTGAAAAATTATTTCGGTGTTAGATAATAGATAGCCCATTTATCGAGGAAGGCTATAGGCTAATATCATTACGAGACCAACAGGACCGGAGCCATGCGGGTGAAACCGCGAAGCGCAGCTAGTACATAATATACAATATTTTATTAAAATACTTGATAATATAGTGTACAATATTTATTATGTAATCTACATCTACAGGGTGTTTGGATTGCCCTCCAGTTATTCAGAGGTCGAACATGAGGCTATCGATTTAGCTAGATCGAGCCTCCTACACACACGGGCTGTGTACTATATTGAGATTAAGTTTCTTTATGTTACAAATCTAGCTTCAGAAATAGAACGTAAATTGAGTTTGAGTTAAATTTTCATGTCCAAATACGTATGACCAGACAGGGCTAGGCGGTTTTTGATTATGTTGTAATAGATTTTTTAAATTTAATTTTTATTAAATGACGTATAACTTATTCTTGTAATTTAATAAAGTTAATTTAACGTGATTATATTTATTTATATCGAAGATATTCCACTATTTTCTACATCATATTGAATTATGTTATACTAGCTTCCGCCCGCGGCTTCGCCCGCGTGGTGTTTTGATAAAAGGTATAGCCTATGTTCTTTCTCAGGGTCTAAAGATTGTCTGTGCCAAATTTCATCAAAATCGGTTGAGTGGTTTAAGCGGGAAAGCGTAACAGACAGACAGACAGAGTTACTTTCGCATTTATAATATTAGTAGGGATTATAGTCTTAATGATAAAGAAATCTTTAAAAAAGCTTACCAGAAAAATATTTGTAAGCGATTTAGAAATAAGTGCGAAGGGTTAAAATCAATTCTTATAAATTATTACAGTATCTTGATTAAAGTATTTGTAAGAGAATTATAAATAAGTGCGAAAAGTTTAAACCAATTTTAATCAATACGTTACAGTATCCTCACAACATTTTGCAATCTTAAAATCGAACCTACAGCTACGATCTCTCAATATCTATAATAGAGTTAAGAAATCCCACGAAGCCTGTTTATTGAGTTATATTATTTCTTTCGAAATTTTTGCATGACGTCATTACGCATATAAAAAGTGTACATTACATACCTATATACTTAATATTTCTTTCGAAATTTTTGTATGACGTCATTGCGCTCATATAAAAAGTGTACATTACATACCTATATACTTATATTATTATATAGAGTACAATTTGGCAAGACCACGACGTTATCTACGCAGTAAAGCGATACGGGCTTGTTTAATGTGGTAATTTGGCATGTCTAGCAGGCCAGGGAACAAGTATTTTTGTACACTATTGAAGTATCTCTGAATATCAAGTGGGTTATGTAATATGTTGTATGTGAGTTGGATTAATGACTTGTGTTTTATTTTATGAGGGTATGTTTATCAGTTTAGACTTTGGATCTTCCAAAACATAAATTGTCTCAACGATTAGATAAATTGAAGAATATGTTACTACAGATTTTAAATATTACGTACTTACACAAATTATTTAACCAAAATTAAAATATTATATTTTCTTCATGAGTGTACGTGCGCAGACGGCCGCCAATTTGTGGTCATCTTTCGTGAATCGTACCGTACCTAATATTACAATTCATATTTGTTCATAATATCTAACATACCTAGCAATACATTAATTGTGTAGATAAGTTTATAAAATGTACGAAGACACAACGAAGGTTTTAGCTCACAAGCTAATAAAATACAGTCCTAATGTTTTACAGCGATTTAATTCAAATAATGTTATATTCAATTGACATACATATATTCAATATACAATTCTTACAATAATTTATTGATGTCTTATTGCAGACTCTTATTACAGTGCATAAGTCTGAAAACATATTAAAAACTATGTAACTGTTTGATTACTCAACCCTGATAAGTTTTTCATCTTGTTTGTTAGGTTCAAAGTTCAAACTAGGTTTACAACAGAATATTATTAAAACACTTCCTTGTTATCTTTCGTAAGTTTAAAGCATAAATATTTCGCTGTAGTTCACCAACTGTTTAAAATTCTCAGGTGTCACCAAGTGACTTGTTGTTAGAGAGTTCGAGAAGTTCCAACAAAGTTGTCAGCTTGGAGGCCTATAAATAAATTCATATTTTAGAACTGATTCTGCGAAGCGATTCGTAATCTATTATCTATTTATATCCAACGGTGTAAAGACCTGACAATTCTATTACTGTGAATAAGCAGATATTTGTACTTACGCCTTTTTAAACACTCCTGACGATCCTAAGATAATTTCTTATTATCATCAGGAGTCGAAAAATCTAACTTTCCATGGAAAATTAGATTTATCGACGGGGTAAAAAATACTGACACGTCATTGTATAATCATTATAATATAATGTATCCTAATCCTTACTTATGTGATCTTTCACAGACACGTGGATTATGTTCAATACTTAACAACTTACTCTACAATTAATATTATGCAAATAAAATATGCAAAGAAAAAAATCACGATATCAATTTATAATTAAAGGAAGTGTCGAGTCATGTATAAAATGTCTGAATTTCATCCGTATAATTTGTATACTTTTCATCCCTCTTTTAAATGTCGATTGAAAACATAAAACACAAATTTTCGCATTCCCAAAGGTATTGACATCAAATAGACCGCAAACATAGTCTTGTCCAGTTAGCGTTTGGAACTTGCCAACTAAAGTAATTAGAGAGCCGCCAAGGTAGTTTGCTTGCTATTGAAACTATTATTTTAATACAAGCAAATACTCCTGCTTCCTCTGTATATATCTTTAATTAAAAACTACTTTTCCCCCGCTATAACTTCCTATATATCTTGATTCGAAAAATCAGGACGGAAAATTCGTGGAAAAGTATCATCGTTTTCCATAAATGTATACTAATATTATAAAGCTGAATAGTTTGTTTGTTTGTTTGAACGCGCTAATCTCAGGAACAACTGGTCTGATTTGAAAAATTATTTCAGTATTAGATAGCCCATTTATCGAGGAAGCTATAGGTGATATATCATCACGCTAAAGCACATCACACACGGTGAAGATAATGTAAAATATATATTATCTTAGAGCATATTTCCGACTATCGCTTGCCATACAAATCCTATGAGCCATAACACACGACGAAGATAATATATATTTTACCTTCAATATCTTAAAATACCAAGCGATAAGCCATCTATAGGCCGGGAGATACTGACACAAAATTTCGGGTCATTTGTAACAGGATGGCGGTTCTACAGGGGTCTTAGTACGCAATGACAAAAAGAAAAATGATGGTCAGAACGCTGATACCGGATACCTTAAGATACTGTAATATTTTATATCAGAGAATCTTAACATAAAATATTATAGTATCTTCACCGTGTGTGATGCGCTTAAGACCAATAGGCTCCGATGAGCTCCGATGAGCTACGCGGGTAAAACCGCGGTACGCAGCTAGTGTTCTCTAATAACGATCTTTTAATAATTCTACAACTGAATATTTCAGTTGCGACACTAATTAAATAGCAAAGTATCGTTTGCCATTTAAAATAATCTAGAGCCTAGCTCTTTGCTTGAAAATCGTTTCTGAATATGCCGCTGCTTTTGCTCTACAGTGTAAAAAGTAGGGTAATGTCTTTATTAAATTCTATAGATGTACGGATATTCTTTTGCCCGCTTTAGAGTCACTTGATCCCGTTTTCCTAATACTTACATGAACTATAAGGAAGATTCTAATCAAGATTATCGATTATTACTGTCTGCACGGGATTTAACACTATGAAGTAAATTAATGTTATACGTAAAAATTTGGAAAAAAAATGGTACTTAGATGATTATTTTTTTTATTATATCGCTCTTTAAAACGTATTTACAAAAATATTATACGAAGAAAAGTAATAATATATTTTTTGCGTTATATATCTTGTATCTACTACAAAAATAATGTAGCCTACTTTCCGCAGAGCTTTGCTTTACTATTTACATTATACCTTTGTCATTATTTCACAAAACCTTCATAAATTAAACAAAACCAAGGTTAAGACGAGCTTCCTCGAAAAGTTCCTTTAAAACTCTTTTAAATAAACATTTCTCTGATTTAGCTTTTCCTTCAAAATAATAGTATGTATTATATCCTCTCTTATTTTTCATATAATATGTATTTTATTTACTCTCTTTCATCTTTATTTTCATTGCCACCCGTGTACCCATTTAATATTAATCTTTATCCTTTACCTTGGGCAGCCTGGAAGAGATCGCTGATAAGAGATAAGATTGCTTTATGTGCTATGAATGTTTCCTTTTCTTTTAATATTATGATATGATTGTAAAATTTGTAATGGTACATAAAACTGTTAAATAAATAAATAAAATCAACAAAACACTTTCATATCAATAGAAACCTCAAACCTTATTTGCTATACCAAAAGCCACATATCCAGAAAGCATCAGTTCATAATCAAAGTATATTGGTAGAAACTTGTACAAACTAGCCGTGGAACTCCGACTAATGTAATTAACAACCGAATGCCTTTGTCAAACGACACTGTTCCTTTATTCTGCTTTACTTTGTCGGGGGCATGGGGCAGATTTTAGGAAGATAGTTTTATGTGAGGTGATTCGTATTTTTTTTTTTTTTTCAATAAAGAGTGAGTGAAGTTATCCCTAGTTGGGTAAGGGGCAGTTGCATTCTACATCTGTTTCACGGATCAAATTTCTTTAGAGACAAGTAGGTGATCAGCCTTCTGTGTCCTGCCAGACCGAGACATTTTTTTTTCATCGTCTCCACCGGGAATCGAACCCAGGACCCCTCGATGTACGCTCACGCGTCAACCACCGTACCAAGGAGGCGGTCAATAATGAATCAATCGGTTTTTTATTGTAGATAAGCAGAATTGACTGAAATGTGTTCGTCAATTTACGTTGTTATTATCATCTGTAAGTTTCAGATATAAAAGAGTTGAAAGTCTAAAAAAATTGGATCAGCTACTAATTTTTGGTCATACTATCTACTAGTAGGTATTATATTATCTGTGATAATAAGTCTTCACTATCACTACATAGTATAAAACAAAGTCGCTTTCTCTGTCCCTATGTCCCTTTGTATGCTTAAATCTTTGAAACTACGCAACGGATTTTGATGCGGTTTTTTTAATAGATAGAGTGATTCAAGAGGTAGGTTTTATATAATTTATTAGGTATTAGACAAAGCGGGCGAAGCCGCGGGCGGTTAGCTAGTTATGTATAAAATGGAGAAAGGAAATAAATAATAAGCTCTATCTTACCAATAACAATACCATCTTTTGTATTTTTGGTTGAAAAAAACAACAATACATCTCTTACTTTAATTTTAGAGACAAAACCAAAAATCTAATCAGAACAATCCATTTACTCACTCCATTTATTAGGTGTAACCAAACTTTGTCATATATACTCAAGATTCGTTTATAGACATAACTATAACGAAATTAATTCAAGTGTGCTATCTACATAGTCGGCAAAGTTTCACAAAAGACATCACAAGTTCCATAGAGATAAAGGGATGTAAAATTACCAAGAACTGTTGACGCTAAAATAACTTGGAGCGTGGTTGTCCAGTAGGATGGCGAAGCGATAGATATGAAAGTAATATATAGTTTCTGAACTTAAATATAATTATATATATGATAAGAACATCATTTTTTTATTATGAGAAATTTTTGTGATGTTTTCATGTGTGATAAAATATTTTTTTGTCTTTTTGTTTGTAAACTGTACCGTAAATATCCCAAACGCGTTGGCTTATTGTGATAGACTTTTGCGGAAGGATACATAAAATAAATGTTATATATTAATAGTGTATATAAGCATGATCAAGGTTTCAACACAAATATGTGCATCAAGAAGGAAAACTTATGCAATTTCTTAACTTATAAAAACTGAACAACATTAATATTAAAGAAGGCATAAAAATCTCAAGCTTTACTCTATTACTTACCTACTTACAAATAAATTTTTATACCAACCTACTTCTGACCTCGTACATTTTCTTCATAAATTATTTGTTAATAAATAGTAATTAATTAGCCCAGCTATGTGACTGGATACATGCCCTTATAATAAACCGATGAGAGATTAGGCGCGGGAAGCCGACGATTCACTTCACAGACCTGAGAAATAATGTGTATGCATGCATGTAATTGCCTTAATGAGAGTGTGCTTTGAAAATCAGATGAATAACTATATCTATACTAATAATATTATAAAGCGGAAGGTAGAAGGTTATATATCATCACAATAAGACCAATAGGAGCGGAGCAATGCGGGTGAAACCGTAACAAAACCGTAGGGCACAGCTAGTTATAAATAAAGGGGTGTATTATTTATAGATATGAGAATAGTTGTAATAGGAGTATTTATGAATTATTTTAATGCTCTCATTATGGTTTTACAAAGGTAATATGATTTCAAATATATATGTAACGTATATATAAAACTTTCGTGTCACAATTTAAGTTGATATAGTCGGTGCCGGCCTGATCGATATTTATAAAATTGTATGTATTCATATTCGGTAGTTCTGAAAATCCAATATTTTTGCTGGGTCAGCTTAGTTAATACCTGAAAAAACATTTATTAAAGGTAATAATTAATAACTTTAATAGTGTAAAGATAAAATAACTAAAAACGTTTGTTACATTTATACCAATGAGTATTTTTTTTTATTTAGTATGTGTCCTTTAAAGTAAACAACCTTTAAGATGTGACCTTTTAAGAAAGAGTGCTTTTATCGAGAAAATAAATCTCGAAGGAGTTGAAATAAAGGCTGATAATTTATTTGACGTATTGTGTGTAGAATGGTGTAGAGAAAATACTATACTAACATCCATCGATAAATCTATACGTATGGATGGTTACTTTTATTATTATTTATTTTTGGTATTTATTTCAGTGTTACTAAAAAAAATTAAAAATAGAATATAGGCCTGTAAAACCTGTTTTCATTTACTGCTAGAGATTTCTCCTATAATACCTTTTCTTAAGATTTGAATTACGTATTCCTTAAACTATTTCAAATATTAATCGCTACGCTTCTGTACTGTTAAAACTAGCTACTACATAATTTAACCTCAATTTTATTTTAACATCTTTTCCTTCAAAAAAACTATTTTTATAACGAAAACGAAACTAGAAAAAATAAAAAAAAAACTAAAACATTTCGCGCGCTAACGTGCAATGCGCGCGTATAAAACCACAGACTAAAAAAGCCAACCAGTACCAACATAAAAACAAAACATTATCCCCTACATCTGCGCACAATATCCGTCGATATTTCCCGCCATTTAACCATAAGGCATAATATAATTTTATTGTCTATTGTCCGTTATATTTATGGTTTTGCCAATTGCGTGCAGATCAAGGCTGTTCCATCTGTATTGTGTATAAATTGGATTCTAGCAAAAATAATTGATGGTTATTCGACGGAGGTTATATTGAAGATTGTATTTTATTAAAAGTATTAATGGTATGAATTACTATCAAATGCTACTTGAAAAAGTATGATTCACAAAGCTTATTTTTTTACAGTTTATAATAGCTTTGCCTATTTTTTACAAGAGCATAATTTTTAAACTACTTTTAGATCAAGCAAAGGTTTATTTTTGTTAAATTACAGGTAAAATGTAGAATGTAGATTATCGGTAGAGTGGTGTTGATCGTTTACTACCAGCTCGGTTGCCCGCTCTAACATAAAAAAATCTAAGTATATGAGGTGACTCCAATTGTAATTTTAACATTGATATAAACAAAAAGAGCAACTACAGAGTTCCCAGCTCTTCTCTGTAGAAACTGCTTTCCGAGCCAGTAAATAATACCTTTGTATTAAAACAATTTAAAAGCGCTTTTAAAAGAACTGTAATTAAATAAATGAATGTTTTAATTTAAATAATTATAACGTGAAGTAATAATAATATACTAGTTATATTCAATGAACTCTTCTTCAGATTCAAACAAAAATAGTCTGTTAATAAAAGCATAAAATAAAACCAATTAACATTAAGGTATTATTATAGAGAGGACACCACGAACAAAATCTGTGCGACAAGCGCGGCGGCGCGGGGTGGCTAGTGAGTCATACACTTTGTAGATATTCTGCCTCTTATTACTTAAAAATTAAAACCAATCAATGTAACAAATAAATATTGTTTATCTTATTAAAAAAATATGAATAAACTTATCAATGAATGTAACAAAAAAAATAGTTTGAGACGATTGACTCTAACTAGTGTTACAAATAGTGTAGTAGCGATGGCCTCTCCAGTTCGTAGTACATAGTAACTCAATGCCAATTAACCAAATACAAATTAATGAAAGCTCTGCCCAAAAACATAAACAATTTATTCGTAACTAGCTGTGCCCGCGACTTCGTCCGCGTGGAATAGTGACTGCATAGTAGTTACTACTTAACACACAATTATTGAGTAAACACGTCTTGAAACACGTACTACCATAAACAACTAAATTATAAGTACTTACAGATTATTTTAAAGTTAAGAAATAAAATAAATAATAACACAAAATAACTGTTAGTAAAATTTATTACTAAACCGAGCTAAAAAACTTAGGTACAAAAGAGTTCAAAATTTCCAGGGAATGGCTATCCTCCCGCTCCCATATCCTTCTACTTTCACAGACTTTCAACTTTTCCCTTTCACCCTAGTAAATGGCAGAACCGATTTTGATGTAAACCATGTCTAATTGTACCTATATGTACACGTCATATCCTTTCGTTTGGTGCTCCATTTGGATTATTTATCCCCACTATATCACCCCTAAGGTGCCCTATATGTAATAAACAGATGAACCGATTTTGATAAAACATGACTAATTGTAATTCAGACGTCAATTGATATGCCGCTTGAGTATATTATTTGACCACATTCAATTATTCATTCCCACTTTTACCGCTATAATCCAATAAATGGATGAACCGATTTTGATTAAATACCTATGCCTCATTATACTTCTCACGTCATGTCATGCCCTTTCATTTGATATGCCACTTGGGTATATTTGACAAAATTCATTTTTTTATTCTCACTTTTATACCTATATCCAATAAATGGATGAACCAATTTTGATAAAATATGTCTTATTGTACTTTACACGTCATGTCTTTCATTAGATACGTCACTTGAGTATATTTGATAAAATTCATTTATTTATTCCTACTTTTACCCCTATATAAAATAAATGGATGAACCGATTTTGATAAAATTTGACTAATTGCTTCTGACAGGTCGTCTATTTTCATTTGATATATCACTTGGGTATAACTGACAACGTTCATTTTTTCCATTCCCACTTTTACCCCTATATATAATAAATGGATGAACTGATTTTGATACACTATATCTAATAACAACTAATGTAACAAAAAAAAACGCATCTAATTCGTTTTACCCGTTAGCGAGCTACGGTTGCACAGACGGACACGCAAACACACATAGCGGACGTAACACCCCTCTTTTTGCGTTGGGGGTTAAAAATATAATACCTACGACATAATTTAAAAGACATTTTATGTAGAAAATTTAACTAGAAGTAACCATAATGCTATTTGTGCAGGTTTTAGACTTATGAGCAAAAATCTAAATAAAGGTCCTTTGATCCCCCTACTACCCCCTCAGCTAAACCCCCCCCCCCACGGTACTTTCGATATGATCATCTGGACATGTCAAGGAATAACTTTAGCGTATAATTTACGTAATAAAGTTATTCATGTATAGAATGCCTTAGCAAATGTTCGCCGTGATTACTTAAATGGTCATAACTTTTTTATTTATGAACCGATTGACATGAAATAAACACTAAATGTTAAGTGAAGCTTACCACAATATATTAGTGAAAACCGCATCTAAATCGGATAAGCCGTTTCTGAGATTAGCGTGCACGAACATACAGACAAACAGACAAACAGACAAACCGACAAACAGACAAACAGACAAAAAAATTTTTAACTACAGTTTTGGGTTCAGGATCGATTTAATAATAACACCTGCTAAGTTTTTTTTTTTATATTTTCATTGTACAGACATCACTTTTCTACAATTTTATTATATGTATTGATGATGAGTTTGTAAAACGATGTTTGCCAAGTTCGAATCAAATACATATTATAATATTGAATAAATTGAAATTTGGCATTTCCATTGAAAATGAATCTTTCGTTGTAACGTCGAATTGAACTACAATCGTTACGAGGGTATAATGAGAAATTGATGCAGTGTAGTTTGAGTATCTTGCTTTGACGTTTACAAATGTAAATGCTGCTAGTGTTATGCCCTGGCTTCACTCGTTGTTTAACTACAAAGAAGGATCTTTAATTTATTAGTTGTAAAGATACCTTTTATCATGTAAATTTTATTTGAAATTTTTCTTATGAGAGTATTCTACAATGTATGAAACAATTTTATTTTTGTTCCACTGGTGGCGCTTTTGAATAAAATAGTATAAAAACTATTTAGTTTTTAACTATTTTATTCAAAAGCGCTTCTAAAAACTGTAGTTGTATAAATACATATACCCATATCTAAGTTGAATGTACAAGAGATTGCCACAAAAATTATCAATCAACTTACTGTATTATATCATACAATATAAACACCTTTTTTTTTTTTTTTTTTTTTTTTAACGTTGGGAAATGCCTTTACGCATCCCCCTCGGCAGTTTTACTGTCCAAGGGGGTATGTGGGACTCGCTGCGAAGCCATACCCACTAAAACCCAACGGTGGCCGTCTATCACCCTGAGCGACGGGGGTTAACAGCCAGCCTTATACCCCCGCCGTCACAATATAAACACCTAAAACCAGTAAATACTTACGCAATTTTTGCTCCATCAACTTGTCCAAGCTTTACGTTAATCACTCGTCTATTTTAATCCAAAATGTGCTGGGATTTAACAGCTAATCTCCATAGTCTCTAACAGAGCGCTGTCCAACAAAAAACTGTTTAAAAATGTATTAAAACCCGGCTCCTACAAGCACACAATACCTAAGTGCTGGATTACATGGGATAAAACTGTATGTATGGATAGAAGCAAGCTTGGGAAATGATTGTACCTAGGTGATTTAACTATTAAGATATAGACATGGAAATAAAAAAGATACAGTTTTTAATGTAATAAACAGACAATGATGGCAATTCAAAGTTTCTGCAGCAACCAACAATTAATAAGTTACTAATGATTGAACAAAAACTAATTTTACCTGAAAATATAATTAATTGAAAACTGCTTTTTGTTTAGAAATATAATTGTATCTATTTCTATATTAAAACATGATAAAAATACGGAACTAGAAGAAAAATACAAAGTTGACGGTTGAAGGATATCTGTAAATACATTATTTATTAAGAACTACCTAACACCAATGGGATGTATGATATACGCATACCAACATAAAAACATTAAATATATATCACAGAAGTTCGGCTCTATCTTGACCGGTTGTATAATTGGATTCCAGCTAAGTTTATTATCCGCCAATGTTTACACGACTCCAAGCTAATTAATCTTAGAAGTTATTGTTTTTAATATTCAGCCCTTACTTTGAATTACCAAAATTTCGTGCCGAAACTTTCTTCAATCAACTATTTAAATATTAACAAGCTATCAACATTGAAACCCCAATATAAATATATTTGCCGAGTCAATATATTCTCCGACGTCGCTGGAAATTTCTGGAATTTATAATTAATTAGGGAATTCTTCGTCGGGTTTCCTAAAATAATTAAAAAAATTCCCTCCATTGTTAGAAATTAGAGGAACGGCTGTGAGAAAATTTAAAGGTTTTAGTTCCTATTGTCACAGACAATAGACTGGAACAAGCATTTACTCCTGTGCGCTTGTCTCGTCGGCCATTTTGAATTTGTAATGACATCATAATCGTTCATAATTCATCCACCCTTTATCACTTCAAGATTGACACTAGAAAATGTACAAGATAATATAAGGACCAACTTATATTTATGTCAACTAAAAGACATCATTGTAATATTTATATAGAGATAGGCAATGTTTAATTTATATTATAAATGCACCATTTAGTAACAATTATAAAACACAATCCTAAAGGTGAAAATTCCTTTGCAAAAATGCCATCAAGCCGTTACTTCGATTATAACTTTACATTTTCATTATATTATAGACTAGCCGCATGGCCCGACTTCGCCGGCATTGACCCAGGCTATAGCCTATTTTACATGGTAAAGATGTCTTTCCAGGAAGGAGCATACCTATTTGAAATATAAAACAATAATAAATAATAGTTTTTGAGTTTTTTTGTACACTAAAATACAAATCTTTCCTTTTAATAACATTAATCTAGATTGACTGTAAACACGATAAGGTTAGTCTTAAGACCAAAACTTGGAAGTAATACAGTAAGAAAGTAGAAAGGATATTTTTAAACTATTTAATTGCGTTTGTTGATAGCACACTTAGGGCCGGCGCTCACTGCCGGCACGGCATGGCATGGCACGGAAGTTTGTGCAGTGGCAACCCGCGGCGTGCTGCATCATCCCGCGGCATCCCGCGACATCCGCGGCGTGCTGCGTCATGCCGTGGCATCCTGCAGCTAAAAGCGCCCCACTAATGCTGCATAAGTTTCAACCTTATTTCAACTAGCTAGCAATCATAATTCCTCGACCCCAAAGTGACGCATACGCCTCGCGGGATGCAATGGCGCGCCGCGGCGACCCTTGGAATGAAACAGCAAGATATGTCAAGCCGCCGCATCCTGCGGCGTGCCGCGTCATGCTGCAGCATCCTGCGACTCGTCGCGGCATCGTGGCATCGAAATATAGTAACTTTAATTCAAAACTGATTGAAATTAGATTCAAAATAACTTTAACGAAATAAAAACCTCTGTCCTGCCATGCCATGCCGTGCCGGCTTTGGGCACCGGCCCTTATGCAGCTAACAACTAACAGGTAAGTCAGTTTTAATTAAAGCCGTATTGAAGTTGAGATTAAAATAGAAGCTAATTAAGACAAGAGATTAACGACCTTTGTCTGAGGTATAATTTATTAAGTGTTATTAAAATTATTTAAATTAAGATTAAATGATACTGTTTTACCTTCCTGGAGTGGCTTTTGTAACAATTGATAAGTATAAAAGTGAGAAATGAGTGACGAAGAGAGTATAAAAGTAAAAAGAATGAATGAAACGTTTTTAAATAGGTTATCGAAATGAAGTAATTTACAATTTCGTTCGAATATATCTACTATTAATAAATACGAAAAACTGTATGTTCAAAAAACGATACCGATTCGGATATTTGGTATGAAACAGGAGATGAAAGTTTTTTTGGTTTTATTCGCAAGTGTACCACGATATAGAGCACGTAGATATGTTTTTATAGCTGAAAAACGAAGCTTTAAAGTAATTAACTATATTTATTGATCATTTAAGCACTCAAAGTTATAACTGAATAAGAAATTCATAAAGGCTTTTACGTACAATCTTAAATGTAGGGGGAGTCCGGGAGACTTGCCCAGGTGGGAGAGTTGAACCACTTTCAATAACTTTTTAAATTAGGCGCCAAATTACGCAAAGTGGCAAACATATGAAAGCGCATAATCCGCCAATCACAAGCAACTCGTAATTTTGAGTGATAACAGACGCGTTCGACCGTGAGTTACGAAAAAGTGTTTTCATCGTCGCAGAGTGAATTTTTTTGGATTTGTTGTTTTAATTGCTATGCACGCATTTATGAAGGTATGTATCAAACACCTACGTTATTTCATTACTAGATTATCATATTTTGTCGTACGTTCAGTGTTGTTCTCCAATTAAAAGCGGATTTGTTGGAAAAAATCAAGATATGGCCTTGAGTCGGGTGTGGGAGAGTTGAACCAGACTGCAGTTGGGAGACTTAAACAGTGGTTTAACTCTCCCTTTGCAGTTTGTATACTATTTAAGTTAGCTTTTGTTTTGTTTCAGAAAGAAAATTCCATTTCAGTATAAGCCTAAGGAAGGTAGTCGTTGCAGAAAACCGTTTACTTAGTCTGAGATTGAAAGTGCAGGCAGAGAAATAAAGAGTGGCAAATCTATTCGTCAAATTTCAATCAAGTATGGGATAGACAGAACCACTTTACGACGGTATTAACTGTTAGGTGAAAAAAAGTTAACACCTTTGCAAGACAAGGGCAGCCAATACAAATGCTCCCAGATTTTCAATGTAAATAAAGAGAAATTGCTCGTTCGTTAGTTATTGGCCTGCAGTAAAATGCACTATGGTTTAACCAGAAAACAAGCAATGCAACTAGCATTCGACTACGCCAATTTCATTGAATTAAAGTTCCACTTATTAAACCTATGTTGATTTTGCATGTGTGTGTGTCTTTAAATTAGTTTTGTAGATTTATATAGCAGTAGTTACCTCAAAACGAGTATTTAATTGTTATGCAGTTGCTCTGAAAACATTTGGTTAATTATTTTCACTAATTTGTTTAGAAGGTGATTATGAATATTCTAGTTATTGTTAAACGCGTCTAAATAATGTGTAATATGCTTTATTTGCTTCGTTTCTCCTCTCTAAAAAGGTATGGGCAAGTGTCCCGCACCTTATGAGCAAGTGTCCCACCGGTTGGGGAGACTTGAATCAAAACTCATTTTTCATTTCAACTTAGTTTACTGTCTTCTCCTTGCAATTTTTATTTTCAGAATGGTATAAAATCTTAGCCAGATAATAAGGCTTCCATATGGTATAGATCTTAAAGCTCTCAAGGTCACTGATCATATTTTATAGAGTTTTTAGTAAAAAGCGGTTCAAGTCTCCCGGACTCCCCCTACTATAATTGAAAATTCGCGTGTGGCTTTGGTTGAATAGAGTGCAAAAACCTAATAGTCCTCTAGTCGACTTTTTACCGTCTCAAGAGGTTTATATAAGGTTAACACTACACTAATAGCCAGTAATATATTATTTACAAAACTACACTATGGGAAAAATAACAAAAAATGCAAAAAGTATTTAATAATTAATCTAGGTATTTAGATAGTCACTTATTCTTAACCTTTTTTACTCTTGTAATAAAGCTCAGAATAAAACTTAATTATTATAACAATATAAAGATTTTATAGTAAAACTATTTTTTAACCGACTTCAAAAAATGAGGAGGTTCTCAATTCGACCGTACCTATATATATTTTTTTAAACTCTGCTCAGAATAAAACTTAAATGCTATAGCTATATAAAGAGTTTATGGTAAAAAGATGCGCAAGTTGTCCTTGTTAACTATAACTACTAGCTGTTGCCTGCGACTTCGTCCGCGATTACGTCGTTTTTCGTCATTCGTCGTTTAAAAAAAATACGTGACACTTTATTTTTGAATGTTCTTAATTGTCTCTTATAAAATTTAACTACTTTAAAATTGAATACTCTGATAAGAAAATCTTAAAATTGGAATACATATCGCTATAGCAGGAACTCATATAGTACCAATTTACTTTGCTCATAAAAAATTTATTATCTGTCCCAATACTATGTCTTGACACAATTTAAAAAGTTTCTAGTCATATAACAGTTATTTGTCCTCCGCAAAGCAAATACGATGTTTCTATTGTAAAGAATTGTAATTAAAAGTTCGCATTCATTCCTGTGGATTTTGTGAGGAAAGTTTTAGCTTTGACTGGCAAATGTTTAATGACTACAACTTCTGTGTAATACACGTTACTATTACAACTGTATGTTTGAAAAGCCATGTTATATACCTAGGTTAGAACTTTCTAGATTAAAATAACTAAAGTTTACGATAAAAGTATGAATATTAGATATTATCATATTTTTTACACCACAAACTAAATAACATTCGTCATACATTGTTGTAATATTACAACAACGTTGTTTCACTTCTGAAGTGACTATCTCAGTGTTAAACGAATGACGCGATATATTTGAGTTTCAGTAATTTAAAAACACTTTGTCCTCAAGTTTATATTTTTTCGAGAACAATAACGTAGAGTTTAATCGTAAAACATAATAATTTAATCATAAAAAAAAATATTGGACATCACTCCTGCCTTATTGTTGAAATATCACTACATAGTAGTATAAAACAAAGTCGCTTTCTCTGTCCCTATGTCCTAATGTATATAATATATAGTATGCTTAAATCTTTAAAACTACGCAACAGATTTTGATGCGGATGTTTTAATAGACAGAGTGATTCAAGAGGAAGGTTTTAGTATATAATTTATTAGGTTTTAGACAAAGCGGGCGAAGCCGCGGGCGGTAAGCTAGTTTTGAATTAATGCAACATCGGCTCTTCGAGGACAAAGATTTTGGGACATAAATAAACATTTCTGTTTTTTTTTAATTTCACTGTCCACTTCATAGACTTTCAATCTTAAAAACTTTATTTATGAAAGTTTTATAAACATTATAAATATCAAGAACAATATGAACACGACTGAATAATTCATCTCAAAATTCAGAGAAAGGTCGATCGAATATCTACAGACGACGGACCGATTTGTTAGTATTGTAACCAGGGGCATGTTTGCTTCGAGTTTTCCTATTTTTCGATATTGGACCTTAGCTAATTGAAAAAGAGGGTATAATTGAATGGAGCTCTGACTTTGTTCGGAGGCTTGCGGCTTCCATGTTGACTCGAGATTTTTGAGAGTATCTTTGCTTCAATTCACAATAATTTCAAACGTTTTTAGTTTGTCTTTCAGTCATTGAATTGAGTAAATGCTACTAAGATTACAATTGAAAAGGTGATAAATATTTAATACTAGATTTCCGCCCGCGGCTTCGCCCGCGTTTTCAAAGGAAAACCCGCATAGTTCCTGTTCCCGTGGGATTTCCGGGATAAAACCTATCCAATGTTTCCAAGTGAATGAATCCAAGTTATCCTCTATATGTGTGCTAAATTTCATTGTAATCGGTTCAGTAGTATTTGCGTGAAAGAGTAACAAACACACACACACACATCCTCACAAACTTTCGCATTTATAATATTAGTAGGATAATTATTTCATACATAATAACTGTGTCATTAACGTGAAAATGTGCTTAACACGATAAATTAACAACGTTCAATTCCGCCCATTGCAACTTTTGTAATAATTAAAACGTTCCGTTCTGTTGTAATTTAAAAACGGGAATATTTTTGCGATTGCTGATCGAGAAGTGATTACATATTGTTGAGTTACCGTGTTTTACGTTCATTTCAACTCTACATTTTAAAAAATGTATGACGTCACTTTAATTGAGGCAATAATATTCGATGCACAGAAGCATAAAGGCAAATGCTCTTTATTAAATCTCAGACATCAATAATCCTGAGGGACCCATTCACAACATCTAAAGTGAACGACGTAGCGACCTTAATGTTAAATATTTTCATCAAAAAGGGTATCTATACTAATATTATAAAGCTGAAGAGTCTGTTTGTTTGTTTGAACGCGCTTATCTCAAGAACTACTGGTCCGATTTGAAAAATAATTTCGGTGTTAATTAGCCCATTTATCGAGGAAGGCTATAGGCTATATATCATCACGCTAAGACCAACAGAAGCGGAGTCACGCGGGTGCATCCGCGGAGCGCAGCTAGTAATACATAAAACCTTTTGAGAAGTCTAAAAAGCTAAACCTAATTCAGCACGCACTTCATACTGTGCAGCGCTGATTTTCAACCAACAACGATAAGCGCCGTAAAATATTAGTGAATTCAAAATACATTTATAATTTCATCAATTCACCCGATTCATTGGAAGCATGGGAGAATAACTTCTGAATTCACGTGCGTAATTCATGATCAAAATGAATTTTCAATCACAAATGTCGATATTGAATTGGATTTGACGTTTCTCACCAATTTTGTATTGTTGGAATATACAAAAATGTATTCGATAGTGACCATTTTACTCACTGGATCGGAGGTAACATTTTTGGTGTAAAAAAATTGTTATATATTCGTCATTGTTATGTTTTTGTCTCTACAGCGCAGTAGTTAGTGGCCAGGGCTATTGACTAAAGGTTTTTAGGTTTTATTTATACGGTATACCTTCTACTAAAATTGTTTATTATAATTCTTATATAAGACAACAGCACTTAGGCATGGAAAGAGTGTCCATCATGCATGTATGAATAAAAATGTTTAGTCATTGTTAACAAAATAATACATATTAATATTTCAAAGGTATAGGTACTAAGTAGGGTTTACTATATATATGTTACCTATATAATCTTATCTTATTGCCTTTACTTTTCTTCATACATTTAAGAGACAAAGGAATAAATAAAAAACTCAGTCGTCTCTATAGATTTATTATCTTCGGCTATTTGTACATCATATCTACGTAAAAACTTATAACTATCCACAATTTTCTTGAAATTTTATGTATCGAGTTACAACCATAGTTTCATAGTATGAGTACGTGGATAGGATGAGATATAAATCTTAGAAATTTAATACTTTTAATTTCATAATGAGATAATATTTCCAGTTTACGAATGAGTTTTGGTTATTGAGCGATTAAAGTAGTTAATTATTTCTTAGGTTTAATAATATTATAATTATCTGACGAGTCTTCAAGGGTTTTAGTCGCCATTGCAAGAGGAAAAGTTTAATAAACAAACAAAACAATAACAATATAAACACCTCTAGGACCTTACTATTTTTAACTTAGAAACAAAAATAGAAATCTATACATATATCTAAAGCAAATGTATTTCTATACATATAACGTTGCGTTCAGTTTGTGAATCGAGCCGTTTTTTAAAATGAATGCAATTGAATTGGCCGTACTTTGGCATAGTCCGAGAGCTGACTCGAATTTACTATTTTGTCTTTATTTTAATTTTCAATACTATTAAAAACAGTTTTGATATCACATGTAAACTGAAACTGAACATAATTATATTGATTTATATCTCATCTTATCCATAATATGATATCATGATTTAAACTATAACAATATAGATAATTATGCGTGAACATGTTAGTAAAAAGTCAATTCGCCATCAAAACCATAATACAAAAAACATTTTATCACTAATTTCATCACCAAATACAAAATTATCATCAATTCCAATACTCAAACCATCTAAGGTTATCATTTTTAGTAAGCAATAACTATTCGGAAATAATACATAAATAATAATGACTAAAAACGGTAAAAGTATTGTTACAGAAAAAACCTAAATAGTCATGTTATTCTAAATAATTATCTGTTTCTATGTCGAATTAATATAACATACCATACAATTAATAGCAGTAAGGATTTAACGAAACATATTATAGTAGAAAAGTCTCATTAGTGTAACTTCATTTAATGGTTGATTTAAACGACCTCTAATTATCGCCAGTAATCAACCATTTAGGTATATAAGCAATATAGAATTATACAAACTGAGTAAGTACTTATTATCTTGTACAGGATTAGTACTTAGATTCAAATAATAATGACTAGAATTGCAAGCAAATTCTGAAAATGTTTGTGACTTGTGATGCTTTTAAGCTCGTACACATTTTACTTTTGCAATCAATATTTATTATATATGTATTAATAAATCTTCCTCAAAATCGTTTTTAAATCAAAAAGTATTAATAAAACGTATGATGTATATTATCGAATTGTAAACATGTAAGTTGATATAATTAAAATTCACATAAATTAAACAAGGTATTTGTGAGGCAAAAGTATAAAAAACAGTATAACAAATACGTAAAGAATAGAGCAAGCAAACCTTTGGCACACAGCATCAATTCGGTTACTTTATACTAATGAAAATTTTTGGAAAATTTGTCTAAGTATAAAAAAAATACCTTATGTGCCAATATAAAGTTAGGCACCCAAACGTTTTAATTGTTAACAGGCATCACATAAAGTAAACCATTCACAATAATATCAGTGTAATTCATACATTAACAAAGTATCAGAAGAAAACAAAACATACAAGAAAACAAATCAACAAACTTTTACAAGTACAATCTATTATTCAGTCCCTTATCAAACTCTAAGATGTTAACATTTTATTTTACTTTGGCACTTAATAGAAAAGTCTAGAACGATTTAGGAAGACAGTAAGATCTTGTGACAATCTGAGATAAAATTACAATTAATATTAATTAATTATTCTGTAGAATTTGCTGGCTTGCAGTTAAATAATAGGCTTAATGAACAAATCGTGTTTTAAATTGTTTGAAATAATGGTTATGTAAGTACAAGATGTATGCATTCTTTAGAATATATGGAATCAATAAAATCAATTTAAAGTTATATATTTCAATACAAAAAAGCGTAGTTACAGTTCAACGTATTGAAATTTCTCACTACTTCCAAGCAAATTATGTAATTACGCTTTTATACATATTATATACACTTATACATATATATATACAGTCCATAAAAATAGGCCTTACGTTATTTACAAATTATACACGAATATATGACTTATTGCTAACTATAATCACTATTTGTACTTACTCATAGAAAAATATGTACGTCCAATCATATCACATGAGTTTTTTTGCAGCCGACCCCCGGACTGTAATGAAAACATACATAAATAACAATTCAATTGCCTTACCTATATTACTGCAAACATACTCTACGTATTGTGTTTCAAAAATGTGTACCTTTGAGAGCTTTTAGCAAACTAGGTTATGTTTTTGGTTTGAATTGGAAAAATGAGTATAAGGAATAAGTTTCTGTATGTCTATTCATTTTTTATCATTGATATTTCGAATATGGAAAGTAAAAAATAAATTATCCTCTTGAAAGTTAGTTACGAAACCTATAAAAAATAAACAATCAACAAATAAAAATCACTAACCTTGGCACAGTTAAATAAAAACTAATAATAATTCCATAAAAAATATTTCCAAAACAAACCCGTATTCATAAATGAATTAAATAGATGAGTGGAATCTTGTTTATTCATTTATAAAACTCGAAATGTATTCACTTTATAATTTTAAATAAATAAATTCACATTCGCAAAAAACGAACAAAATATTTTAATAAAAATCGCTCCATAGAAATAGTTTAAGTATTGTATTCATTGTTTTACAAGAGCTTTTACAATTATTAATTGAAATACTGCATGAAATTTGAATAAAAACAAATTTAATTAATGTTAGTACAATTAAATTTAATTTAATAATATATATCAATGATAACAGGGTACTGGTATTATGCCACAAAATTTGAAGTTAATTAATTTTAAAAAGTAATTAAAGTATTCTCCGCATAAAATATAATGACTGAAAAGACCATCAAAATGAGTAAAAAATTGACTCTACACTTTAAACGACCGACTGACGAAGAATGGAACAATATTTATTAATAAAAAGCTAAAACATTATGATCAAAGGAAATTGCAAACGATTATTTCAGTTACTATAATTAAAATATAAAGGATTTAAAATTAATTACTTTCAGAACCTTTTTTTATAGCCTCAAACTAACAACATTATTAAGATAACTACTGCAATATCGATCAATGAAACTAAAAAGAGAAATCTTGAATATACATCAACATAAAAATTAAAACCAAACCTAAATATAACCTTCAAAGATAAAGCCTCAAAAAAGTTCCAATACTTACTTAAGTACTATGTCAAAAGCGAGTCGTATTCGAATGGCATCGGATCGGCTGCACGCAAATGTCACCACAGCACCCCCCCGGATATATTCGACACCTCTATCTGGTCTCCACTGTCGACCTCCACATACCTCCTTTTGTATCTCAATCGTACACTGAGCCACAATACCATTGACGACACTATTAAAAACGTCACCGAAGCGGTACCAAGGTATTGGGCCAAGCGACTCGTAGGTCGGACATAAGAGTATTCCAATTTATTATTCGGGGTCGTGTATGTATCATTTTTCTCCGTACCATTCTGTACGTATTGATTCTCAGCTATCAAAGCATCTTTGCTCGCCACGGGCATGTTTAACCGTTTCCCCGAAGCCTTTCGATCCGTTTTATTTGAATGCCGGTATGATAACGCTCTAATATCCAAGCGATCGATGTCAGTCGCTCGCTCGTATTTTTCGTCTGTTTTCAATGACTTGCCCAATCGCAGTCGAGTTTCATTATAATAATCTCGAAGATTTATTTTCTTATTCCTGTATACGCTTAATTTCTCATCTTCTTTGCTCGCTGTTTTATTCATGAGAGTTTTCTTTTCAAGCTTCGTAACAAAAGTATCGTTTACACTCAGCGTTTGTCTATTGTTCTTGTCGCCGTTATAATTACGTTTAAAGGACGACCGCTCCGTTTTATTATTTAAATAACCGTAATACCTCAACAGTTTATTTATCATCTCTGTGCTGTATAAATTAACCGGTGGCAAACTTTCGTTTATTGTAAAAGTTTCTGGGAACGTGCAGTTGTACTTGTTTATTTCTGTCTTCGCTTCGGACGTCGAAAAGTAACATGTTTCATTGTTTGATAAACTTTTTTTCCAGTTCATCCAATCGGAGAGCCACAGTTCGGCGCTGCAGTTTATCTGATTGCCGTGTAACCTCAAAGTTTTTAATTGCACCAGATAGAACAGTAGGTCGTTACGTATGCTTGGTAAATTATTCATTCTCAGGTCCAAGTACTGCAAATGCGAGAAGGCGGCGAGCGCTGCAGAGTCGGCCAAAAACTGTCTGGCGAGTCCTGGACTGGATTGTAAATGAAGCATTTGCACACTTTCCGGGGACGACATTGGAAACGAGCCATCTTTCGCAGGCACGGAAATATTCAAGTAGCATAATCTGAGATCGCGGAGGGATAAAGGTCCATCGAATGTACTCGGTGACAGCATTTGCAATGGGTTATTTGACAAATCTAATATTTCCAGCGATAATAAATCGTCGAACACGTGGTCTTGAATAAAATGAATATCATTGCTTTTTAAGAGCAGAATTCGTAAATTTGGCAAGCTTTTGAAGTCTGGTATGGATAAATTGTGTATCATATTATTATTTATTGATAAGTACTTCAATTCATCTGGTAGAGACTTCGGTACTATTGTAAGGAAGTTCTTATTTAGGTTTAGAAATAGAAGCATTTCTAATCTTCCTAATGAGTCTTCTTCTATAGTTTTAATTTTATTGTTGGAGAAGTCTAAGGATTGCAATAAGGGATAGCTATCGAGGTCACCGCAGCGTATCGAGCTGATCTTGTTCCCAACGAGGGATAGAAATCGAACCGAATGTGTGAACGCTTCAGGGACTTGGTATAATCCGGTCCTCGATGCATCGATTTGCTGTAGTCTGCGGCCGGTACCTACTAACAATTGTGTATCCAGCTGTGTAATCCCCAAATGCGGGTTATCTGTCAGTAGTAATCGAGCCAGATTCGGCAATAACTGCAAAGCTCCTGGTGCTAATTTCCTTAAATTATTATGCGATACGTCCAAATGTTGAAGCAACCAGTTATTGAAGTAGTTTTCAAGAATGAATTCAATGTTGTTCCTACTCAAATTTAGATGTTGCAGATTCTTCAGCGGACCGAAGATATTTTCCAATTTTGTTAGATTATTCTCTGATAGATCTAACGTCTCCAACTTCGTGAGGCCAGAAAAGCTTTCGGAAGATATTTTACTTATGCTATTTTTACTCAAAATCAAAACTCGGAGATTTGTATAATTGTTGAATAGATCTTTGTTGATGTAAACCAGTTTATTCATAGATAAGTTCATTTCACGTAGATTATTCGGTTTTACGTTGATTTTTAATTTCACTATACTATTATTTGTCATAGCGATAGAAAAGGTATCCAATGTTGGTAGATTGAGATGTATGTTACTCAGGTCACATTTTTCACTAAATCGTATTGACACATCCCTAAATGTCTTATTTGAGACCAATGAATCTTCACAACATCGTATGCGGTCACCACTATCTTTGATACTCAAAACATATGAACAATCACACGTCGTCACATTACAACAAACGTCACACGGAGTACAGTTCACAATCCACGTTATGAAAACAATCAAATACACTTTGAAAGCCATTTCGCACTTGAAACTTATGCTGGGTTGAAAATGAGATATTTTAGCACTTGCCGGAGCATTTTAGGGGCTCTCGATCGCATGGTGGGTGTGGGAACGGTGAGTTATCGCGACGTGTCTGTCATTCATACTCAATTACCACCGCAGTCGAGTAACGAAGGTGCACACGTGATAATTTTTGGTTAGAACGGTTGCTCTACACGTCCGCCCCGGCCGACGGCGCCGACTCGTCTGAGGCAACTACTGCGTTCAGGAGAATTTCTCTTAGCGCCGGCGCTCTGCATTCAACCCTCATTTTTATATAGTCAACTGACTTTTACTATGTATGTCATACGGCGCTCCCTAATATTTTGAGATCGCAAGTATTTGTAAATGAACGTTATATTTCTTGAGCATTCCGAGATTGCTCCCCGTTGGGCTGTTCGGAACTATGATTTAAACGATACTTATCATACTGGTTAGAATTTATTACCCTGGAAGTAATAGTAAAAATGTTGAGGGAAATTAATAATTGTATTTTCACAATAACGAAGGCTTAAGGAAACATGAAGATTTCGTTTTTGATTAAATCCTCAATAAAGGAGGGAACTGAATTCATCGTTTTACCCTAAATTACTGCTAAATTTATTTTTATTCCTTGAAGATTATGTTTGTTTTGCCGTTTATAATACTTTTTCTTTTCTATTCAATAGGACCTTTTTCATGGAAATAAATACTTAGAGACCTTAATAAATATTGGATGTGCATCAAATATTGATCTTCTTTTATATTCTAACTGTGCCTACAATTTTTTATTTTCGATTTTTGATGGTTGTTGCTAAAACTAAAAACGGTAATCGGTAAAAAAAAATGGTTGCCTGTAATGTCGGTTTTACGGGCGAAGATTTTACGTGACAACGTCTTTTTCTCGGTAGAATATTTATGTGCTGCGCGCGCGGCAGACCGCGGGCCTCTCTCTCGTTCGGTGACTCATCGTAACGTTACCGAGCGTTACACTTTTTCATAAGTGACTCCCAGCCGCAACCTAATTTAAGACGTTGTCACGTCAAAAAAAATAAAACGGTATCTATTTAAATTAAATTTGGCTGTTCGATTGTTTGCGTTTTACTAGCACAAAAAAGATATTATTGACGTGACAACGTCTTAAATTAGGTTGCGACTGGGAGTCATGAAAAAGTGTAACGCTCGGTAACGTTACGATGAGTCACCGAACGAGAGAGAGGCCCGCGGTCTGCCGCGCGCGCAGCACATAAATATTCTACCGAGAAAAAGACGTTGTCACGTAAAATCTTCGCCCGTAAAACCGACTTTACAGGCAACCATTTTTTTTTTAATATAATGTAAACTTCCAATTTAAATTATTATTGTTTTGTTATACAAATTATTTAATGTATTAACAGTGTTTATTAAAAATCTATTAATTTCATAATAACAAACAGACACTTAAATTCCACTTATTTGTATATGTTACCGGAAATGTATGTAATCCGTCATTGTATACAATTCCTAGGAAATCTATGTAATTCCTAAAATCGCACGGAAATGTGTCGAAATAAATTATTTTATACTTACACATTACACATTTCCTAGGAAATCTATACATTTCCTAAATAGCAATCGGAAATGTAAAACATTTTACATTTTACATTTCCTAGGATATATATGCATTAAATAGTTTTTTAAACATAATTTTATACATTTCCTAAATGGTATCTGAATTCTACACATTTCCTAGGATTTGTATACAATTCCTTGATTTCATACATTCCCGGTAACATATACATTAAAATAGATAATAAATTATTATGACAATACCGTCATTCGCATACTCTATCAATTAATTAAATGTTGGTCGTTGTTTTCTGAAATTAAACGTATTTCTATAACTTTATAATTTAATTTGTTTTCGTTATTTCATGTTTGTATTAATTTAAAACAGGAGTTTGTATCAAACTAAATGTCGAGTTTGAACTAGTGTAGAGACAATTAATTAAAAATAGAATTTAATATAATAACTACGTTTTCTGTTGTTTTCTAGAGAGCTTTTTATTAATCTTTGAAACTTTCTTCTATTCCTCTCGTCAATGTTTTTCCCATGCCTTTTAAAGTCGACAAACCATTTGTAGACGCGTAAGGTCTACAAACCTCAGGAATTGTTCATGGGCGGTGGTGGAGCTTACCATCAGGTAACCCACAAGCTCTTTAACCGTCGATGACAAAAAAAGATCGTGTATGCCGAGCACACGTGTCAAAAGTGAAACTTCTTTGGCAAAATTCAAAGATATCAAAATCGTCGCCTTGTAACGTGACGGTATTGCCATAATGCGATCTTGAAACTTTACTCTCAACGCGCCTAAAGAAGTTTCTCTTCAAAAAAAGGAACAATATCTGTTAATTCAGACATTCATTCATTCATTTGTTAACACGTATGAATAAAGAAATCGTGTCATTTTACTGTAATAATGCCCATTCACTTGGACTCGGACTCATCATTATCCTGTTCAGCGTATATTAAAATGACCGAAATAAATCATAGTCAGGAAATGCCCCGTCAACTGTGCTTCAACAAATATAAGTTTCATATATTTTCATTATTTTACCGGATTCATGGTTCAAGAGATACAATAACGCATTTTAATTATCCTACCACTATTAAAATCTGTAAGGTTTAATGGTCTACCCATTTATTCTTTCTTTTTTTTTTTATTAGTCTGTCATGTAAAAACGGGTTACCAGATTTTGATGAAATTTATTTATTTCTTATTTTATTTATTTACTAAAGTATGTAGCTTCGAATGAACAAGTGAACGCAGTGTATGTGTAGGCCATAAATGAAGACTCATTTCTGGCCACAATCACAATAAATAATTGTAAAAAATCAAAATTTATAAGATAGATAGATTAAAATCTAGAGAGTTGAGTAGAGGGTAATCTTAGCCCGAGTAAAACGAGTGAAGCCGCGGGCTACAGCTATTTTTACACGGGTAAAAAAGGTTTAGGAGCAAAAACATATTTGTTTTTTAATTTTCTATACACTGCAGTCTGTAGAAAACAATTAAATATGATAATTACCACAATTACTGTAAGTCTATTAAATCCATGTGAAACCAGCTATTTTGTAGTTCAGATGTCTTGCTTCATTAGTTGTAAGGGCACTGCCACTGGGACTGCCACATTGGTTTTAATAAAATTGGGTTAAATTTAAGTAAATTTAATATTAAAAATAGTAGCAATTCAGTTATGTAATAACGCCTCTCGCACTACTACGTCGTTATAAAATATATAATCAACTTTTCTTCTGTAGCATGTAGAAAAAAATACAGATTGATAAGCTAAAATCAACGCTAACAGCGTTGATTATATAGCCATGCGCGTTAGAATCGCCATTTTAATGTTTAAGAAAGTTTTTTACGTATTATACGTATAATACCACTTTAAATATAAAACCTTAACCACGAAAACTTTTTTTAAGATTTTAACTGTGAATATAGAACGTAGGATATGTTTCCCAAGTTTAAGTATATAACGTAATCCAAAATAACTTTTTAATATTTTAACTTTAAACATCGAACATAAACCACGAAAACTTTTAAACCTAACTATAAATTTCGAAAATTAACCACACACTTTTTTAGTATTCTCAACTCTAAATTAGCCACTTTTTTATTTTTTTTTATATATAAAAAACGTATCAATGTGCAACCGCCCCTCTCCGCGCAATGTCAGCGGACCCCTCGTTACCCTAATGGTAGCAAGGCGCAATTTTAGTTCCAGCAAATTTACTTTTACCCTTCACTAATGGTCCATAAAACGTATATTTCGTTTTGCTGATACGGCGCCTCTTAATGAGGTAAGATAAATATATTTATAGAACTAGTTGACTGCGCGATTTTGTAAACCAATTAGCATTAAGTTGTTTTTAAATCTATACTAATATTAAAAAGCTGAAGAGTTTGTTTGTTTGCTTGAACGCGCTAATCTCGGGAACTACTGGTCCGATTTGAAAAATTATTTCGGTGTTAGATAGCCCATATTTTATCGAGGAAGGTTATAGGCTATATATCATCACGCTACGACCAACAAGAGTGGAGCCACGGGGGTGAAACCGCGCGGAGCAGCTAGTGTATGGATAAAGCAAGCTATTGTCTATTGTTCTGGAGGTGTTATTGATTATACTTAAACAAAAAAAAACAATATCCTTGAATTTTATTTTATATATTATTCTACTATTAAATGTAGAGTCAAATTCGACAAATTTAAGGTCGTATGATTTTATATACTTAACTCATTAATTATTTCATTTAAATTCACTGCCAAAAGGCCAGTAAACACATTTTAATAGATCTCACTAAATAATTTGGAAAATCCAAAAGTGCACGCCTCATAATTTTTTTTTAATAATTATTTATTAATTATTATTTTTGTTTATTTAATAACAATTAAACCACATCGAATCAGACCCTGAAAAATGAAAGGGTTCTATTCCTGAGCATACTCAAGCGTAAGAGAAAAAAAAAGACTCGATTAGTAAAGTATTTCGGTCGCTATCGTGTTAACAAGAAAATCCTCCGCACATACAGACACACGGACGTCCAAGACAGAACTTTTTTAAACTGTTTTTTAACTAGTTTAAATAACAAAAATGACATCAAAAATATCATGAATGTTAAAAATAGTGTTTTTTCTTAATATGTGTGTGTATGTATTATCTTACAAGTGCAATGTATGATACATAAAGACATTTTAAGTTTGAAAAATCAGATGTTTTGCGCGAAGTGACAGTAGTACCCACCTCAACGCTTCGCTTATGAGGCGTGCAAAACTAGAAATGAAAAATAAAGAAGAAAGAAAGAAGAAGAAAGAAAGAAAGAAAAAACGTTTATTTAATGGCACATACAAACTGATATGGTATTAAATTACAGTTAATACATATATATATATATTATACATAATTAGAAAACAGTACTTACATGGTATAAAAAATACACAATGAAGTGTGTAGTCTGTGAAGCATGATGCCATTAAAAGGGGAAATCACTCGGTGAACAACTGTGACGTAAAAAACGTCACAGCACCGATTTTCAGTGAGCCCCGAGAGCAATAATAGAAGAAAAGAAAGTAAATACAATATTACTAGCATAATGTAAAATATAGACATAATAATGTTATACTATAATATACACACACACATATATATATATATACACATATTATATAATAAAATAAATAAAATATATTTATGCATAATACATACATTAAGTAGAACCACTAAACGGGATTGGTAAATTGGTAAATAAATATATAAATAAAACAAAGCAATGAAAGTTAATAAGGATTCCGCTACAGTATATACTTAAACCTACAACCATGGACGTGAGCCCAAGGAAATCAAGTTTCGACGAGTGAAGGCCATACTAGCATAAAAGTGGTTAGCTGGTAGAAAAGGTTACAATGCAACTAATGCTGATCTAACTGCGTCTGATGAAGATTTTTGTTTTTGTACTTTAATCTAAACGTTGATACGGATTGATACGGATTTAAGAGTTATGTCCCATTATGTAGTTCATACAGTCTTATGTCGTACATAAGTATTATAACTTTATTTCATGATCGGTAAAAGGAAAACGTTAATTATTTAAAGTATAAAAATTTAGAAAAATAAAACTAGAGCACAGACTCCTTCAAAGTTTGATTAAATTTATTATTTCGCTCTAAGCGTTTATAAACTACACGAGTTATTTCGTTCTAAGCTTCTTACATTTATATTTTACAATATATTTTTACCTTACTTTGCAATACATATACCTTACATTAAAAAGGCATACAAAATAAACACAACAAAACCATATCCAACACAACCAAACTGACCTCAATTTTCAAAACCACTACACACAATCAAAACGTCCCAAAACAGTATCAAAATAAGATCTCCAAATGAAGGTAGCATGGTCCATTACACAAACAGGTGAAATGTCTCCACAATACACTAAGAATCAGCTTGAACTAAATCAGTTTACGCGTTGTTAATCGCTGTCCAACTATATTGCTGAATATGATATGAAGGTGCGCGCTCAATTGACATGTCATGCATGCCATTCATGCAATGAATCATAGATGGGCAGTTGTTTTCGATGCTTGAATATGTACGGAGTAATAGAATTGAATGCAATGTGTACGAACCTCTGTAAAATTATTAAGTATTAATATCGTTTTAGCATTTTAATTGGCTTATTTTATTTATTTATTTATTTAGCATCAAAAATTCGGATATCGCAGATCCATTTGTTAGTAAAAAAATAAACCTAAGTATTTATGTTAGTAAAATTACATCTAAAAACTAAAAACTAAGTCCACCATAGGACACTCTACGCGTAGACATGTCGCTTTGAAGCAACAAGTGTGCGCACAAAGTGTCCCATGATTGGCGCACTTACATCCTCCGCGATGGTCCTTATAATACTGTTGGAACTGCCCCGCACTCTCATTAAAAGAGAAGCTGTTTTTTTGCGAATGACGGCCCAGAAATCCGATGTGTGTGCTTGAGCGAACATCCCGGAGGCGCTGCAGAAGCGTGGCAGTTTCAACAGCATTCGGAAGGCATTATTATACAGGACACGAAGAGCTTTAGCGATCGATCCGCATAGTTGGCCCATAGACTGCTCGTGTAGAGATTCTGACAGAACGCCTTAAAAAGCATTATTTTTACGTCTTTACTACAACGAGCAAATCTACGAGCCAACATATTGGCTCTAACCGCCAACGCCCGTCGCTCCCGCTCAATGTCCACATTGTCTCGGAGGTCATCGGTAAGCATATGCCCAAGGTACTTAAAATTAGAATAGATTTGGTTCTGACTTTGTCCAACTGAATCTTATAATAACCTCTTACTAATAAATATTAAATACATGTTTATTACATTAATTTATTAAAATTATGAATATTGTATGACTTGTGCTTATGTAGATATATAAATATCTATATAAATAACATTGACACATGAACGATCTTGATCAATTAATTTGCCAACAATGTAGAGTGCGAACATTTTTACAAACATTTTGCATATGCTACATAACACGACTCGACAAAAAAATTTTCGTTCTTTGTCCTAAAGTTTATACTATTATTTTCCAGTTAGTTATGCACAAAAACGAAAAGAAAATACCTTTTTTCGGTATAAAGTTTGCTTTTGTGATAGTTATAATAATAATACTCATTTTTAAATTTTTTCATAAATTTTAATTGATTTTAATATTTTTAAAAAGACCACGCGGTGAGAGTGGGGTATTAACGTTTACAATGTGCCGCTAGATGGCACCCGAGTGATAAACAACCATTAGGTGTTATTTACAAGCCCAGAATAATTTAAAATGTCGTCACGAAAGTGCAAATACGATGCTGATGCATTTTGTTTTATATGTGGTCAATTTATTAAAGTTCGAGACGTGAAATATGAACTAAAGACATCTCACGTTCTCTGTGAAGCCTATGAAGCATATTTTGACTGTCCTGTACGGAATCAAGATAAGCCATGGGCTCCACATGTTGCTTGTAGTTATTGTAAAAGGTGTTTGGAAGGTAAGGCAAATTACAAATTACAAATTTTAAGGCCATGGGCTGCAGGATGTCATTAACCTACATATGCTGCATGCTCATTTGGATAAATTTAAAAACAATATGGGAGCCTATTCCGAAGAGCAAGGAGAACGTTTCCATCAGGACATCATGAATTTTGAACAACGCTATCAAGGCCAATACAATGAAAACATGATGGGCGACTATATTTGGGGTTTATTGAGAGAAAATAGCTATGAACATAAAAGAAAAATTAAAAGTGTGCACTTTTAAGTTATTTCCCACTTTTCTGTAAGCTAATTTGATAGTAAAACTTATTAAAAATTATAAACATTTTTATTTCAATAGTTTTATTTTCAATCAAAAATTAAAATCCGAGATTTTTAAAAATTTCGTTCAATCAGTCTTCTAAGCCTAAGTTCTAAACACAAAAGCAAAGTTTTTCATGCCATATATTTTTTTTCCGTCTAATTACGACCTAAACTACCAAATTTAATGCTTTGCAATCAAAGTCAAATTTCATGGTGACCCGTTGTAATCTACGACAACCTTTACATTGTAGCACAGTGCTCGATCTCGGGCCTCCGGGACGCGAAATGACGGCCATTCTCATTAACCACCGCTGTGTTTACAATGATTAGGCTTTTTATATCCATGCATGATGGGGTAATGTTTCGCAACCTTTACTAAAGTGGTTCTGTATAGTAGTTCTTTATGGGCGTATTATATGGGCTCCTATTGTAGCATATTGCGTGTATGGGCAATTTTATAAGCAAATTTAGTTTTATGGTAATATTATTCACAATTTGGTGAAGGAAGTGGAGTCGAAATAGCATGTTCTTTGATAAAAAAGAAAAAAAATTGCAATAAAGAAGACATTGAATTAAATAGAATAGGCATGACGAAAGATTTTGAAATCCTCTTCCATAATGTGTGTATACGTTTACTATACAAGAAAAACCCTATATTTCGGTAATATACTTAAATTTAACGAAGATAAAAGCCATTTTTCAAAAAATATTTATTAACTGTGCCAAAACAGCTCGCAGGTGTCATGGCGTAGGCGTGACGTCACTCTTTAGTAAATACGTAATTATTTGTACGCATTGCGAAGAAAATTAAAAAAATATTTATTTAATATGTGTTATAGAAACTAATTTCAAAGTTTATAAGTGGTGTGCAGTATTGCAGTGTGAATCCACATAAAAATAATGCTCAAAAATGTGTTAGTAATTATTTCAAGCGAGAAAATAATAAGAAATGATTGTATAAAGTTGGCGCGGAGAACCCCGAACCATGTATTCGTGAATTCGCAATTATATTTCTGTTCTGAGTCGATAAAGCATACGTGAAACAATAGAAAATAAATAAAAATGCGTATTCTCAACATAATCATGACAACAAAACACATCTGACGTGAGTTGTTTACTTAAGCGTGACGTCACGCGTGTTTTAGTCAAAATGGCCAACTGCAGAATTTCAATGTTTTATTTTATTGATAATCGCATTAATCTTAATGTTTTTAAGATTTCTAAGTCACTATATTTACCTCTAATTTATTTATTATACATTTTCCCTTAAAACACTAATACGATCATTTATGGATACTGTCGTCATGCCTATTATAAAGATCAATACTACTTACAAAAAAAAATACTAACTAGTTTCAATATTCCCCACATCTAAAAATTTCATCCAATCCTGCCTACGTGACCCAAATAAACATACTATTTAATAATTGGGCCGTACAGCGAAATCAATTTATTTCTTGTATCGCTACATACATTAGGCTGAAAGCGGTCGCAAACAGAATTCATAAAGGCCGAGTCGGTGACACTTAATCAATCACGAACTGCTGGAAATTCACAAACACGATGGTGACAGGGCCGGATTGGGGACTTTTAGGGCCCTATTTACTGTATTAGATTCTTCATAAGTATAAACCAAAGGTTGATTATAACTGATTTGGTACAGCATTTGTTTAGCTGTCAATTACATTGTAATGCACGTAAATTTCGTTATTAATATGATAAATTGATATTTTTATCTTTAAAATTGATGTTTGCTTTCTTATGTTACATTTTGACCTAATTATTTATCTTTAGTTTTTAGTTGATAATTCACCAATCAACGAATCCTTACTATAATATATTTTAATCTTATCATGTATTTAAATTCAATCAAAAATACAAGCACATATAATTACTTCTCTACTAGAAGTACAAATCATATCAATTTATTATTTCTATGGTCATCTGTAGATAATCAGACATCTTTATATTTTCCTATCACACTGCAATTTACGAATTTTCACGCTCTAAAGATCAAAATAAAACTGAAAACTATAGTCCGGCCCTGTATTTCAAATATGAGCCCCACTGGCCTATGTTTTGTATTCTATCGCTGTATTGGCGAAACTTATGGTCCAATATCGGAATGTAGAACGATTCTATTTTATACGCAACTCAATAAAACGTATGGAATAGCCGCGTATTTTTAATGGATAACCAATTCTATTTCTCTGCATAAAAAGTGAGCTTTTACCACGTATATTTTAGTGGGAAACGACAGGTAAAGTGTGGTGAATAAATATCTTTGTAAAGTTTTGAACTTGTCCCATTTTTCCTATTATGAGAAAGATTAAAAGGTTATTCAATAACTGTTTTTGCGCATTTATACCTCTGCACTGTAAAGGATTCTAATTAAATCAAATGAAGTAATTTGAGTAGTACTTACACTTTCCTTCAGCCTTATTTAATTGCTAAATGCAACGTGTTCAAAATTCTTCTAATAATTAAATCATCTACTTACTCTTTTTATAATATTATTTGTTAATATTTCAGTCCATCGGTCTAACGCCAATTAATGCAAGTACTTTTGAAGCTATAATTTAATAATAACGTAAAAGAAACGTAATAGATGTACAAAATGGAGGCTTCTTTATAGAGGCGACTAAAAACAGTCCTTTACTAAAGCCGTAAAACTCCCTGTCGCATCTTTTTCCCAATATTTTACGCCACTCTGATCTTGAGGGTGACCAAAATAACGAAAAAAAGCAAATATATGGGATATGTAAGAGGTAAAAATAAGGATTATAATAAGAAAGTCTATCAAAACTTTTCTATATACCTATATCACTTTATTTTTCCTTTATTGAAAAATCAATGGAAATATCCTTGTCCTGTCGTATCTAAATCATAGTGCATTATTAAAGAAATTAACGCGAATTTAAGAAATCTTTAGATAGTTTACCATGTATTGTTTTTGACATACTTAAATTTAGGGCTTTTAGGCTTCAACTTTATATATATTATGTACCTTGATATCATCTAAGTTCTAAGATATTATCTTCTCCTTACACCTTAGTAGACTCAGACTTCAGACGTCGTCTTTTTTTTCAGCCCTTTAAATCATCATTAAATTAAATCCTAAAAGTGACTAATTAATGGTCACCCTACAGACCCACCTATGTCATAAAAAGTGAAATATTATGTCACAATGGATAGCCTTCTGGGATTAGATTGTACAGAAATTCGATAGTAACTTGCAACTTATTTAATAACTATATATTAAATCCAATAGGAAACTGGTGGGCGTTGAGTCTCGGAAAAGTTAGAAAAGACGTCTTAAAGATATTACGATGTTTATTACAATATTTCTACTGCTACCACGCAAGTGATACAAACTAAGGCTACAACCGCTTCCTTGTTTAATTTACTAGCTGCGCTCCGCGGTTTCACTCGCGTGTCTCTGCTCCTGTTGGTCACAGCGTAATGATATATAGCCTATCCTCGATGAATGGGCTATCTAACCGAAAGAATTTTTCAAATCGGACCAGTAGTTCCTGAGATTAGCGCGTTGAAACAAACAAACAAACAATCAAACTCTTCAGCTTTATAAAATTAGTATAGATTTTCTTTCTTTCTATAAAATAAATACAATTTTCGTGTCACAATGTTAGTAACCATACTCCTCCGAAGCTGGGACCGATTCTCATGAAATTTTTTGTGCTTATTGGATAAATCTTAGAATCGGCCAACATAAATGATAAGAAGGCAAAACAACGTATGCCGGGATAGTAATATAAAGCTAGTTATATATTAAAATAAAAATATTATCGCTAAGCTAAGTGCAATACTCGAAAACGTTCGGTCCTATATTTTCTGACTCTTGAAAGTTGTAGGCACAGAAGGCAGGACAACTATTTTCTGCAAAACAAGTACGAACAGATAAAATCTCAACATCTGTTTTTATGATCTTTACTTGTATGGTATGGAGAAAATTAAAGCCCCATATCCCACTGGGGAAACGGGTATCTCGCAAATTGAAGCGAGCTAACAGATATTAATTTATACATCATAACTACATAATATAAAACAAAGTCGCTTGCTCTGTCCCTATGTATGCTTAAATCTTTAAAACTGCTCAACGGATTTCGATGCGGTTTTTTAAATAGATAGAGTGATTCAAGAGGAAGTATATAATTTATTAGGTTTTAGACAAAGCAAAAGCTAGTCAAAGCTAGTCAAAGAATATAAAACACCCTATATAATAATAAAATAGTCCATCTTAAACAAATACCCAAACCGACAAACGATATCCACCAGGTAGTTACCTCAATTATTGTGAAATCCTTTTAGCTTTATTCTAGTACACTTCTAGATTATTTGTGCCTTTTAGGCTTCTCTATTGGCCAACTGCATTCAATCCGAAAACTGGGTCAGTTTGCAAAGTACTTCTGTGTTATTGTTTTCCTTTCTCCTACTTTTATGAAGTTGTAAAACCCGGGTAATTCAGTTTAAAGCGTTTTCGAGCTTTTAATAAAATGTTCCAGCAAAAAATAAAAAGCTAGCTTCCAGGATAAAACTAATAAAAATATAGATCCCAGGAATTATGCAATATGAGAGACTTCAATTCAACTCTCAAACTAACAAACTTCCTTATAAAATTTCTATAAATTATCCAAGATGTTTATGAAGAAATAGAACAAAAATACTTTCTAGCTCTAAAGTAAAATACAAAAACAATATTACGCTCCTACAAATTATTACCAAACATTTGAAACACACTGTCTTGGAAAATTTCGTATTTAACAACCTTTCTATCTATATTTTTATGTAATACATGTACCTATTTTAGTATAATACACGTATTTAAAACAATCCATTCTGTCTACATATTTATATACAACTAGCTTTCCGCCCGCGGCTTCGCCCGCGTTTTCAAAGAAAAACCCGTTCCCGTAGGATTTCCGGGATAAAACCTATATCGATATGTCCTTTCTCGAGTATCAAAATATCTCTATACCAAATTTCATGCAAATTGGTTCAGTAGTTAAGGCGTGATTGAGTAACAGACAGACAGACAGAGTTACTTTCGCATTTATAATATTAAGTATGGATACCTATATTTATAGTATGCAACTAGCAGCTGTGCCCCACGGTGCTCCGCTCCTGTTGCTTAGCGTGATAACATGATAGCCTTTCTCGATAAATGGGCTATCTATAGAATTTTTTCAATCGAACAAGAAGTTCCTGAGATTAGCGCGTTCAAAAATAACAATCAAACTCTTGAGCTTTATAATATTAAGTATACATATTTCCGAATCGGTGGTAAATGTTAAAAATATGTAATGACGATTCGAAAGTGCTTCCAAAAGAAGTCTAATTGAATAAATAAATGTTTAAGTTTGATATATGAATTTTATCGTATAATACATGTATGATATTAATTTAACGACACAGTATACAAGTAATACGACGATCTTCCCAAAAATGTTTACCAGTTAACGAAGTCAAGCCCAGTACTTATTGTGAGTAATAAAATTATGATAACAAGCCAATTTCTGGGCCACGTCCGATCTGTTAGAGTTAATACATATTCAATGATACCATTATATCGGCTCCTTCGTGAAAATATATGTATTAAGTCGTATTCCTATGTATATTATGTGTGAGATTGGGAGGGCATAACATCGGTACGAATTCGATTTCGACTTTTTGAGTTATTGAAGTTTGGAAATTAAAGAGTTTAACGGATTTTAAACGCGATTCATTTTGTTTTAGTTGTTCTAAATTATTTGGTGATGAAAATCAATTGATAGGTACCTAATGAAGGTAGAGTTTAAACCCCTATTATGATAGTTTTTTAAATATTAAAACACTTCAGTAATTTATGAACTAAATTCGAAAGCTAAAGTTGCCTTAGTACCTAGAAAATGTACAAAAATTAAAATCTAATACAAAAAAATACAAATAACTAAGTTTCTTTTTTCATCATTTTAGTCTGGCATCCAAATTACACCTTTATCAATATCGGTGATAATATTGCATTTCATTTCCCACATTTGCATCTGTTTAGCGTTTTATATGTAAAACTGATTGGCTTTTAAACGCGATACTCCTTATCTTATGTCATTAGTACTGAGTTACAAGCGCAAGCGAATATTTTCTAGACTCTCTATAATAAAAAACAAATTAAAGAAAAATAAAATGATTTTTGTTTGTTTGTAATCAAATGTAATGTAATGTAAGTATACAACTAATGTTGTATACTTGAAAAACTACTTAATCAGTTTCTAATATTCTGACTGCAGTAGAAAGCTACATGATTGCTACGTTAGTTGTAATTTCTTATTGTCTCTATCTACGATAAACCTAACATTATCTCATGAATAAATGCTGAATTCAAGAATCATAATTGGAGAAAAAAGTTAAGTCCCGTGTCCCCTTGTAATGTTTCACCGATCGTTTTTCTTGACGAATCGAGAGTTCGTCCTCACCGGGAATCGAACCCAGGAACTCTCGTTTTTTAGGCACACGCGTTAACCACTGTACCAAAGAGACATAATTTGAGAAAGCTCTTAAACTATATAATTAAAGCAACACATAATCGAAAAAAGTATTTATTAGTTCAAAACTTGACCCAATCGTGAACAGCGTTTCGACACATCTGCAAAACCATCTTCTAATTTGAAGGTACAGTGAGTTCATAACATTGCTTCGGATAGCAGCTGAGAATGTGTAATTGTCTCCCACCCTTCGGATTATATCGTAACTATGTTATCCATATAATCTATCTTAGAAACCAGTTCCCTTATTTGCTTGCTTTATTTTCTTGAAAACTAGAAAAAAAGGAACAATTGGTACAGATAGTGCAGAAGCAAATTGACATCAGCTGTAGAGCTGTGGCATATATAATCGATTGCTTGGAAGATGGATGTTGTTACGTTGTTGTCGAGTGGCTGTTGTAGATAACAACTGCCTTTTTTATTTTTCATTTTGCTGCAGTTGCTCAACAGAGGCTGCAGGCTGCACTTTTGACGGTTGATATCTGCTAGTTGTTTCTTCAACGTAATATGAAACAGACAATTGACAGCAACTATTGTACGATTTTTTGTTGTTTCTGAAAAGGTTTCACAAAAAAAAATCTGTTGGGTACGCCTAAGTAGGGATAGTTTTATTTTATTTTAGGCACCAGTCTCACACTTATTTATATGTACTGAAAATGTGTTAACTTATCTATGTAACTGATGTGAGAAAATAAACTCTTTTTTATTTTTATTTATTTATATTAAGTTAAATATTGTTTAAGTAACTCGTATCTAAGTCACCCGGAATAATCCAAAAATATGCTAAAAGATATGCTCATAAATCTTTTATTATAAATATGATATAGAATAGCTTTGATTGCTCAGAAGCAATAAAAGAAGGAAACTCCTGTTGAAAAAATATCAATACAGTTAAATAATTTCAGCTATTCTTACAAACAAACACACAAACATATCCTTTTATTTCCACCAACCACTCCGTTTACCCATAGCGCCAGAAAACATGTCACCCGATATTATTTTATGAGAGAATCCAATAAAACGCATTCCGATCGAACCCTTAATAACCTCGTTTTTAGGGTTCCGTACCGATTACTGAAACTTCGTTGTCTGTCTGTCTGTCTTCAGGCTGTAGTCATAAACCACAAAGGATGTATTTCCGTTGCCGCTATAACAACAAATACCTATACAAAAAATTGAAAAAAATTAAAAACATTAAGGACCCCCATAGTACGGAACCCTTCGTGCGCGAGTCCGATTTGCACTTGGCCGGTTTTTAATATTCTTCCGGGGACATTAATATCATGTTTGTAATTTTTCCATCACACGTAGTAAGTACGTGGGAACGCCTGGGAGAAAACATCAGCATAGTAAGTAATATGTTGGTGTATTGACAGCTTTGGTATGGAATATATGGCACTTCAATCATACGTAGAGCCTCTGTGGAAAATTGCCAAATGTGAATAGGCGTCCCGAGCACACGAGTCAGAAGTTAAACTTCTTTTACAAGATTTAAATTTAAAATAGGTATATCAAAATCGTCGCCTTACTCCATGACGTGACGGTATTGCCATGAAGCGAGATGCGAGATTCAAGTTCTAAATTATGCAGTCAGGATAGTTATTACAGAAGTACATACTCTTATTTAATATTAGTATGGAAAGCTTTTTATTTTTTAGCGTTGTGGCAAATTGGATCACCTAGAAGTCTGTCATTGTGTAAATTATGAATGAATGAATGAAAAATTCTTTATTGCTCACAAAAATACAGGATTACAAAATAAGAGCGATACAAGTAAAAATATGTACAGAGGGCGGTCTTATCGCTGTAAGCGATTTCTGCCAGACAACCTGCAAAACCATAAGGATTACATATTATAATTATAAAACTTAATTGCGTTAAATAAATAAAATTCTCACCATATTTTACAACTGATACCTAACTATTTATCCTTTTTTGCCCAGTCGGTTAACCTGCGCAGCTCCCGCAGGACTATGACGTCACTAATTACGCCTGTCAGTGCCAAGTGCGATTGGCGGACTGGACAAGGCCCTGATTAATATTGGTCCAGACACGTCAATATATGGCCTGACTTAATAGTAATCGATATAGGAGCCTTAAGATTTAGAGGTTGAAATTTATTGGACAAAAATAGAGAACAAAGAACCTGAGTGCCGAGGACACGTGTCAGAAGTGAAACTTCTTTGGCAAAATTCAAAGATACCAAAATCGTCGCCCTCCTATGTGACGGTAACTATCCCGTCCTTGAAATTTTTTCTCTCAACGCGCAGAAGTTTCACTTCAAAAATTGTGACATGGCATAAATGAACCTTCGTAATATTATACAGCCTATAATAGCAAAAATACTTAATACCCCTTTTATTTGCACATAATAATAAAGGCATCAATTAAATAATCATATTACTCCATATATTTCAGATTGATACTAAACAGTATTCAATTCGAAACATCATTTTTTTTTTAATTAATCTTTATAACCTGCCCCTGTAGTCTCGACACATTAATCGACATCGATCTCGACCGAAAACGGTCGGTAACTAACGATGTTCAGTAACTATAGTATGGACCTAAAAAATTTAGTGTTGTTTTTCCAAGAAATTTACCCTGATATTATGGAATATATAGTAAATTAAAATTAGTTACATAAATTTTTCGCATTATTACAAATACAATTGCATATGAAAAAAGCACATGTTATGCATAAAAAACATGGCAGTTAATTTAATTTTAATCAAATTCGATATTTTTTTATATCAATCGTTTAATTAATGTTCTATTTATTACATATTCATGGAATCCAAAATTCCATGTATGGCAATCTCCTTATTTACTTTTTTGACATTTGACATCAATCAATCAAAATAATATTTCTATCAAAATAAATATAAATTTTGTGTTTTCAAGAGGATAATTTTTAATTATGTTCTTAAAAATCCTATAAATCTATGGGATAACAAATATCCTAAGAAAACATCAATCTGCGTTATGTTTTTATATAGTTAAAGCTATTAGTTTTAGATTACTAATATTTTGTTATTTGTGAAGTGCAATAAAATTCTAATCAAAAGACTCTAAAAGCTCTACAAGATAATTCTGCTCAATTCGAAGCCTTTCGAGAAATCTTTAAGACATTATAGAAACGGACGGAACTAAAACTAAGGACGGAACGGATAATTTGTATCACTTGTATTTTTAGCTTGTATTATTACATATATTATATTATGTGCATCATTGTATATTTTATTACAGTTAATAAGCAAAGGATGAATATATGCAATTGATTTAGCGGTTCACGGGTAATTATTTATGTGTTAAATATAAATATTTATCTATAAATTTTATAATTTACAGATGAACAAGTTACTAGAATTATGTTGATGAGAGATGATGGTTTTGAGCCAAATTTTCAACTACGCTATTATAAACTGTTAAATTAAATTTTTCTAATAAATTTTTTTCTTAATTCGATCGTTTTTTATTTGTATTCATCTATATAATTTTATTATCCTAGAAGTTCAGAAAGAAATTAATCGAATATGAATGCAATAATTTAGGCTGAATAAATGCAGACAGCAGTACACTACATATTTTAATATTTATTTAATATAATATAAGAGGCTTCTTAACATTTTCAATAAAATTTTGAAACCATCTTAAAAATAAAACATTATTTGTTTATTTTATTTTAATTGCAATAACTTTAAATAAGAGAAAACAATATTGCGTTAAATCATGTAGCATCGGAAGTTTGAAATATCTTTTTTATTATAAAATTATAATAATCTATAATTTTTCCGACATTATCAACCGTATCTACAAATCCACACAAACCGTAAGGCCCTTCTCCCATTACGATACTTCTAGAATACGATACTCGAGTAGAATACTAGTTAGATATTTGCTCGCTACCCGATGCTCACATATTATGCGACTGAAAGATGACTAAATTCATCATTATCGTGCCTCGTTTTTGTAGACGGACGCTATGTCGAGCGATTCCAGTGACGACGTAAAAGTAGGAAGTAGGTACTGCAGGATTCATCCATATATTGAAAGAAACATAAATTGTAGTTTTTATAGCCGCACGAGAACTACAACATGATGATAAGAATTTTTTATCTTTCTACCGAAGAGATACGCGCGAAACGCGACGCAAAAGCGACCAATTAAACTAGTCGCGGAAGTGTAGGATACCGGTAGCGTAATGGGAAGGGCCTTCGAGATCTTGTCGAGATCAAACGTCGGTATCATAACGATTGACAATGTCAAAGAATAATTTGTTTTGACAATATTCGAATGTGTTGCAAAGAAATGATTTTCCAAATCCATGAAATCTATATTTTATTTATTTTTCATATATCTACGGAATTGAAATAATGATGTTATTAATTTAGATAAAAATGCATTGCTACAAGGCTATTATTATATAAATATTTTGACGCATAACGGAAAGTCTTGTGAAGAATAAAAATTATAAACAAATATGTATCTATTGTATACTTCCATCAAATTGGGGAGAGGTATTAAGCGACATCATTTTCATTGCTGAAGACGGGACTATAAATTAGTTATCGGTAATTACCGACTAATTTGTACAGACTAGGGCCTCAGGTTAATGGTAAAACAATTTTATGACATTGAAGAATTTATGACTTTGAAGTAGTGTAAACTGAATTGTGTGTGATAAGTGTGTGATATAATCGTGTAAATCGTAGTGCGTTCGTGTAATTGTGAAAATTGCACGAACGCTCAACTTTCTTTTTTAATATTTGCACACTAATCAATGGGCAGAATGTATTAGCCACATAATATTGTAATAATTATAATTAACACATCTATAATTTGTAACTACATTCTTGCAAATAGATATAATTTGAATTTGAATTTATAAAATCGTTTTTTCGATGGACTTTAAGAAATACTAACTATCAAAAAATAGAGTCAATAATGTAAATAACAGTCCATATAACAATGGTGGCAATTAATATAGGTACATTAAATAAAAAACCCATCAGTCACCTTGCCACCGATGAAAGAAATAAAGTCGATATAAATAGGAATGAAGATGAAATATTCATAACCTCTTTATCGAAATTCAATCATAAAATCGTTTAGAGGCAAAGCCTCCATTACCGGTGTTAAGTCTCGAAGTATCAGCTAATTTTCATATCGAGGGCGGGAAAAACGTTACAAGACTTTGGTCATAGAAAACTGTATGACGATAAGCGATTATTAAAACTAAAACATTTCTTTGTTCAACTAGGTAGATTTCTTTTATAAGGACGTTTGTATCGTTCAGAAATTAGTTATTTCGCACCCAAGAGATTCTTAGTTCATCATCAAATATATTTCTTTCTTCATTTCTATTTCATTTAAAATCGAATACATAGAAATTAGTGACCAAAAGTTCGGAAAGTAGCATTTTTTACCCTGATACAACACATAATAATATCAAGATAACGCCTTTATTAAAATTATCGAAGTATTTAAAGTAGTAAGGTAACTCCCATAAGAGCTATCAAATTAACAGAACTTATCAGTTACCTGTGAATTCTGTTTATAAAACCTTACAATTTTAGGTAACAAGAGTGCGTCAGAACATCTTTATTTTGATTGGCAGAAGTACTCACTTCTTATGTGCTTGTCATACATTTCTCATGGAATTTATCATCTCTATTACATCAATGTCAATTCTATCTGTCAAGTCACCTTATAATCAAGCTTATATCTTATTTGGGACTCGGGATAATAGCATCCCATATGTTAATCCCTTTTTATAGATTATGTGTCAATTTCATTGACATTCTGTCGTTATTTTTATATTTTTGGTTTTATGGCATTCAAATGCTTTATAAATATAAATTTATAAAGAATAGAAAAAATTCGATCACGAGGCGGGACTCGAACCCGCATCCTTCGCGCCATTCCGGGGCGGATGCCTCACCAACTCAGCCACTCGTGACCCGCCCGAGTGATCGAATTTATTCTATTCTTTCAGTTTTATGTGTCTGAAGGGACACACCGCGCGCCATCTATTGAGATGATTAACAACCATTTCAACCAATATGAAGCACTTTTCAGTGAATACAATATTGTAACGATGGAACACGACCTTTTTTGTTGAATTTATATTTTTGGTTTTATGGCATTCAAATGCTTTATAAATATAAATTTATAAAGAATAGAAAAAATTCGATCACGAGGCGGGACTCGAACCCGCATCCTTCGCGCCATTCCGGGGCGGATGCCTCACCAACTCAGCCACTCGTGACCCGCCCGAGTGAATTTATTCTATTCTTTCAGTTTTATGTGTCTGAAGGGACACGCGCGGGACACGCGCGGTGTGCACAAACAGGAAACCTTACAACTACTTACAGAAAAAGACAAAGTACAACTTATTTGCCGGCTTTATCACTTATTAGTCATCTCTTCCAGGCAACCACGGTAAAACAAGCAAAAATACCACTATTGGTGGACGAGAACAGAACAAGTAGAATAATTATTAGCAAGAAAACATAAAAATGATATATCATACAAATAAATGTTTGTAATTATTTAGAGACCTTTAGTAACTCCGCTACATCTATTTAAGAGCCACAATCACAAATTAGCGACACGTCGACAAAAATTCATTCAGGATATAGGAAGAGGGCTTGGAGTTTACAATATAGCCAATATTCGAATACCCATCGAGATGCGGAAATTTATTTTAAATGTCGTTTGATAAATTGGCGGAATCGTGGGGCGTAGTCTTGTTATGACGAGGAAATAAGTGCAACGCTAACAGGCCCGCATTCAGGGGACCGGAGTGCCTTGGGCGCCCTATGAAAAATTACAAATTAAATGAATATTTGTATAAGACGGACTTTATGAATAAGAATGGTTATAAATACAAATTGTCGCAGGGGTTATGCATATTGATTTTGGCAAGTTTTGAATCCCTTCATTTTGTGTTTGGGTAGCTTTAACCACTCTCCTAAAATCAAGTATAATGTACAAATATTATATTATACCTATTTAATTTGTTATTTCCTTGCTCTCTTCTGGTAATATTTTGTGGTTGTATGTATGCGATACTTAATTTCATCGATTCTTATTAGGCTTATCTTCATTCTGAATGTTCATATTCGGAGATTAACTACCATCAAGCTCTCATTCTTATGTCAGTAACAGGGTTACCTTCCGGACCAAGTTCTAAGAGTCAACTTAAAGACAAACATTTATTTATTCCACTAGACTTCTTGAAGAAGCGCTTTGGAATCGTCCAAATGCAGAAAAGTGAAATCATTTACCAAAGCTTCAGAATACAGTTTCTACAGAGAAAATACGACAAAAACTCTATAACTAGGTAGTTGTTCTTTAAAATCATACCATTTTTTCCAAAATAAGCATTTTAAATAATACTCAGAAACTGTGTTTTTTTTAAGTGGCAACATTCCATTTATACTAGAACGCGTCTAAAAAAATATATATGCAGATTCGGACCTGGCTATATTATATTTTATTGTATTATTATGTACAATTTCTTAGCCGCCTGCCACACAATAAATAATAGTGCTATATGAAGCTAAACTATGGAGAATTTGGAATCTAATGTAGCTGAATTCACAATTCCTTACACAAACATAATATATCTATACTAATCTATACATACTAATATAGGTACACCTAAATGCACCGATGGATATATTGTTGAATAAAAATAATGCTTACCATATTATACATACGCAACTTCTTTTCCAAAAATTAATAAAGAAATTAGAAATGAGAATTATAGTTATTGCCCGTGGTTTTATTCGCGGCTGATCCAAAGGCACAACTAGAGCACAACTTTTAAAATTTACTAATAATTTAGATGTATAAAAAGCTTTTTTTTTGTTGTCTGTACCAAACAGACCACTTAAAAACACTTGACTTCAGCAATTAAATGATTATCCAATGATTATCCGAATTTTGATTCAAAAATCATTTATTAAGTAAAGCGCCATCTGTACAAATTGTATTGAACTAATATAATTGGTTATTTTAATAGCTCAAACGAAGCAGATGCTTCAACATTCTCTCCCTAGATAGCAGTAAACTGTAAATTAAAAAATATTTTGTGTTGATCTGTGTAAGATGTTTTCCCTAGACTGTTTCTGTTTCTCAGCGTTTGTAAAAATTCCACAAATAGGTATTTAAAGATCGAAATAAGTGAAAACAGGTACAGCCAAATATTTTCTATGATTTTAGCGTTACAAAGGATCATCAATAGATTTATAAGGGACTACATTTAAAAAAAAACACAAGTATCTAAAAAATCATTTATTCTCTCAGTCATTTGTTTAAAAAACACATTGGGCTCTAACTTCAAACAAAACTTAATCTTATTACTATCTTGAATACAATCTAAAGAAACTATAATCTGTAGCTGAACATTTTTAAATAAATTATTAGGTAATTTTAAACATACAATAACAATGCGATCAAAGTCTATGTTCAATACATAATACTCACATAAACCTATTTTAATTGCTTATTATGTATGCTTTACAAGTAAAATGTTGAGTTACATTAGAAACCTTTTCTCCTAAACAATATGAATAGTTGCAGCTAAAAAAAAATATTTACAGGACTATAAAGTTTAAAAGTTCCAGCCTAAACTTATTGCTTAAAAATTTGCATACAATATTAGAAATAATATTGTAATACTGTGATATTAGTACGATACTAATCAATTTGAACTATAATTGAATTAGAAGTAGCGCTTGTACGCAATTGTTCCGAGCCAAACTAAGACGCCACACCCCGTTATCACGCCGATAGTTGTGCCTGTAATGGCCCCCGAACTCATGCCCTTCTCCGCCCTAGAAAAGAAAATTATATTAAAATATGAACACTTGAGAGGTGTCAAAAGACAGGATGGGACGAAGTTACTAAAATAACTGGCTTGCTTTCTATGAGAGAGAGAGAGAAAGACAGATAAATACGCACACGTCGCACAGCACGGCCATAGCAAAAAATATCGTTAAGTAGGTACCTACAACTTTTGGTCCTTTCGAAACGCGTGATAAGGAACTTCATTCCAAAAAAAATGTGTGTAATTATAAGTTTACTTTTGTAACCGACTTTTTAAATGAGGTTATATTATGTTCCAATATTATAAACTTGTTTTTATTGGCCAGTACTGATTGAATGATTTTCTTAAATATAGGAAAGTATGGCATTTATTTTAGTTTAGTTACTTACTTTATTTTAGCTGCATCACCACTTTGAGCCTGTAATAAATAAAACATTTGTTAATAAGACGGAACTAATGAGAACAAACAGTTGTTTCTTTAAATATTTTTGGACAAATAGCCTTCGTTTGACCCTCAGTCAATAACATAATTTTTGAAAAAACTTTTTACTCAGTTTATCGTAGCGGAAAAATAATCAATATCACTTGCACATTATTTTTTATAGAAAAATAAACGAAAAATAATAAAATACTCACATTTTCCTTCACATCCTTGTTTGATAGTTCTTCGGGTTTATTTTCCTTATCGCCATTCGCTTTGGGAGTATTCTGTGACTGATAAAATTGTAAAAAGTTTAAATAATTGTGGCGATCTAAATACACCATGATGTAAGTGTAGCGTTAAATGACCATAGAGATAGAGATAGAGCTAGAGCAAGAGCATTCTTTCGTTTCTTTTAGTGTAAACAACAAAATACTCACATTTTCCTTCACTTTCTTGTTTATTTGTTCTTCGGGTTTCTTTTCCTTATCACCATTCGCTTTGGGGGTATTCTGTGATTGATAAAATTGTAAAAAGTTTAAATAATTTTGGCGATCTAAATACACTATGATGTAAATGTAGTGTTAAGGGGAGGCTCCCTAACATAATTTCTGGCACTGAGAGACCGGTTAGACCGCTACGGTGCTAGACGCTAACACAGCCGTAATAAAGTTGAATATCGCGTGCGCTCTTTGATCGCATTTGAGCTCGAAACTAAATCTCGTAAGTCTCAATTCTCTTATTTCGTTTATAACTAAAGTAATAATTGATCTAGAGAAAAAATATCTTGGGATTGGATAGTAAACTATATTTTCTTACTGTTTACATTTATTTTAGACATAAAGTCCAAGTAAATCTTAAAAAAAATGTAATAATCCTTAAAAAAGGCATAACTTTTGAATAAAAAATGAATCGAGCGAAAATGTTACAATTACGTAACTGTCTTGTACATGGAAAGAAAAAGACCCAATAAATCATATACTAAAGTTCCATTTTGATTGTATGTGTGACTGTTTCAGAATATTAATGCAAATTCACATAAAATTTAGGGAGCCTCCTCTTAAATGAACATAGAGATAGAGCTAGAGCAAGAGCATTCTTTCGTGATCTTTTAGTGTAAACAACAAAATACTCACATTTTCCTCCACATCCTTGTTTTTTTGTTCTTCGGGTTTATTTTCCTTATCACCATTCGCTTTGGGAGTATTCTGTGACTGATAAATTGTAAAAAGTTTAAATAATTGTGGCGATCTAAATACACCATGATGTAAATGTAGCGTTAAATGACCATAGAGCTAGAGCAAGAGCATTCTTTCGTGATCTTTTAGTGTAAACGAAAACTCGTATTCTGTGTTGTTCAGTATTAGAACATTGCATAGAATCTTTTCGAACGCACTAAAAACAACGAAAGAATGCTCTACGCCTGTTTACACTAAACGAATTATACATAGTGGGGTTAGAATGAGCATTCACTCGTTTGATGTAAATGCACCGTTACGAAAAAGATATAGTTTCCCTCGCTAGCATTATATTAGGGTTGATAGAATTTATGTAATAATGTCTAGAGTTATTATCAAGTTGCAATTTTAAAAGTACAATTAATCCCTACTAATATTATAAATGCGAAAATAACTCTGTCTGTCTGTTTTTCGCGTTCGCTTTCCCGCTTAAACCTCTCAACTGATTTTGATGAAATTTGGCACAGACAATCTTTAGACCCTGAGAAAGAACATAGGCTACCTTTTATCAAAACACCACGCGGGCGCTAGTAACACTATATAAAATACACTTTGATAGATACTAAAAAGTGATATTAAAAATCTTTTTTTGTATCACATTTGTAAAAGAGTAAATATTGCTTATCGTTAAAAAATAATCACTTTTCATAATTACATATTACAAAAATAATTTAAAAAAAAAATCTCACCTGAGAAGCTTTATTAGCCGGTTTCAAATTTTCCTCGACGGGCTTTTCATTTTGCGGCACATTTTTTGATTGTTCAGGTTTTTGATTTTGTTCTTCTGGCTTTCTGCAATATAAAATAATAAAAACATAGTAGTACAAATTAAGATTCTCATGTAAATAACTTATATAATAATATAGAACTTAGAACGTTAATTACTTACGCGTTTATTCTAGGATCAACCACAGGCGCATTCTGAAATATTAAATACAATTTTTATACTAAAAGTAGAAAAATAAGTATAATAGACTACAGGCCCATGTTGATAAAATTATGGGTCATTTGAACCACCAGGTGACCTATCTAGAACGATATAAGAGCATAAAATAATAAGATTCAGCACTATGCCGTCACTTGTAAGCTGTCCAACTGAGTGCAGATGAGAATTCGAAAGTACAGGTAGAGATTTTTTCCCCTTATCTCCATGATTTTTGTACGGCGTTGCGGAATAATGGATTAAAAGCAGTATTGAAATAGTATGACACAGATGCCGTACAAAATCAAATGACTAAATTTACCCCGACAATTGTCGGAAAATAAAAATAAATTCTGACTTTGTGGACCACCATTTTTGTACGGCATCTATATAAAATACACTTTGATAGATAAGTACTAAAAAGTGATATTAATTTTTTTTTTTTTTTTTTGGTATCACATTTGTAAAAGAGTAAATATTGCTTATCGTTAAAAAATAATTACTTTTCATAATGACATATTACAAAAATAATTTATAAAAAAAATTAATTTATAAAAACATCTCACCTTATTATTAACCGGTTTCAAATTTTCCTCGACGGGCTTTTCTTTTTGCGGAACATTTTTTGATTGTTCAGGTTTTTGATTTTGTTCTTCTGGCTTTCTGAAATAAAATAATAAAAACAAATTAGTATAAATTAAGATTCTCATGTAAGTAACTTAAATAGAACTTGGAACGTTAATTACTTACGCGTTTATTCTAGGATCAACCACAGACGCATTCTGAAATATTAAATACATTTTTATACTAAAAAAAGAAAAATAAGTATAATTAAATATAGTTAAATTATATTAAAATTAATTAATATGATAAAATTAAAATAAAACACTTCTAAATAAATTATATAAGCGTTTTTCAGAATAAATCGATTGGCCGGTTGGTAGTGGTCCAGCCTTGCAAGCCAGAGGTCGTGGGTTCGATTCCCACCCGGGGCAAATATTTGTGTGATGAACATAGATGTTTGCTCTGTGTCTAGGTGTTAATTATCTATATAAGTATTTATTTAAAATTATGATATATGTATGTTTATCAGCCATCTGGTTTCCATAACACAAGCGAAAGCTTAGCATGGTATCTATCAATTCTAGTCTACGTGATAAGTTGAAAATGGCGAAAAATAGAGATAAGTCTCTTAAAAATACGTGCGATAGCTCATTTGATTCGGAATGACGTTGAAAATTTCTGATATGTTAATAATTTCGGAGTTATTAACAATAAACGAAATACCTTTATTTTTGCAACTTAATTTGTTTATAACTTTTGCAATTTTTTGTGTGCTAATACACATTTCCGATACATTTTTCTAGACGTCATTCCGAATCAAATGAGCTATCGCACGTATTTTTAAGAGACTTATCTCTATTTTTCGCCATTTTCAACTTATCACGTAGACTATTCGTGCCGTGCGAGAAATTTGTCCTGAAATATTTATTTAATTATAATTTGAAAAACTCGTGGCATTCGGAAAGATAAGTATATGATATCCCTACGATAATCTATCATTGAGTCAAATTACATCCAAATCTAATCAGCCATTCATATGTGAAAGCTTATTAAACTTCCATTCATTATATTAGTAAAAAATAATGAATATAACTCACTTGTCCTCCATTATTCGTGTTTGTTTGTTCCTTAGGAACATTTTCAGACGGTTTCGCATTTCTGTAAACAAAATTATGCTTGTAAATAAAAATGAAATGGTACTCATTTATTTTAAACTCGGTGTGCCGCGGCCCGCGCGGTTTCACACAGACGAACCCGCGGGAATAATCAAGTAACTAAGTATATCTTTCATCCAAATCTGTCCCGTAGTTTTTTTGTGAAAGAGTAACAAACATCAATCGCATATTTATTTAAAACTAGCGGTCCGCCCCGGCTTCGCCCGTGGTACATATTTACGTTTTCTCTACATAAGAACCATCCTCGTACTTCAAGGAATATTATAAAAAAAGAATTATCGAAATCGGTTCAGCCGTTCACACGTGATGCCGTGACAACGCGAAACGGGTTTAATTTTTATATATATATAAGATTATTACTCATATATTTTATACTAGACATCCGCCCGCGGCTTCGCCCGCATTTTCAAAGAAAAACCCGCATCCGCTGTTCTTTTTCCTGTGGGATTTCCGGGATAAAAAGCATTTGTTTATTCTGGATTTTCAGCAAGCGCGGATCCAGGGGGGGGTCATGGGGGTCATGACCCCCCCCCTGGGCCATGTCCACGACCTAAGTGGACCACTAATTTAACTTTTGAAACATAAAAGTAATATTATAGAACAATGAAATCAATTTCAAACGGAAGAGAATATAGGTAAAAAAAATTAGAGGAAAAGTTATTTACGGTTGATCCGAGGTCGGGATTAAAAAAAACTATAACTGCGGAATAAAGTGTTGTAGGTAATTAAAATATTTATTACAACTTTTGCTTTTACACTTTTCTCACAAAACCTCAAATATCGACATATCCCAGTTTATATCTTTTTAAGAAAACAAGGCTAAAGTTTAGATATCAGTTCAATCAATGGTAAATAACCATAGAAAATACAGTAAAATTAGGACAAAAAAAAAGGTCAAGCGCGAGTCGGACTCGCGTACCGAGGCGAGGGCTTCGATCAAACACAGAGTGTCGAAATTTGGTACAGAATAACATCTTATAAAACAGATACGGGAATAATTACGAAAACGTGAATGTTTTATAACATTATATAAAAAAAAAAAAATTAAACTTACAATACCTTTACGAACGCAAATGTAATATGTATTCAATTGATATTCACATCAAAAACTTAGGTCTAATAAACCTTTAAGCTGTAATAAAACCAAATTTTTATGTCAACGCAATTAGAAGATACAGCCGTAAATGTAGTAGTAGTTCATGAGATTAGCGTGTTCAAACAAACAAACTCTTCCGCTTTATTTTTGTTATGGTACATGTCCAAAACTACTATTATTTTAATCGGTTAAATCGGGAAAATTTTTGCTATGATTTGGTTACTAAACTATAGCAGGCATCGTAAAATCTTCTAGAAGAATATACAAAACCGATGTCATTTAAATATCAAATCCGACTTTCGGCGCTAGGTTACGGCGCTGAATCCACTGCGGGTAACGCAACGTGTGTTCGCGGTTCTACTGACAGAACAACGTCTATGGATAAAACTGAAAAATTAAGATTTATTTTTTTTCTACGTATTTTTCCAGGATAAAAGTATCCCATTTTATGCCCAGTATAAATAGGTATAATTATACCAAGTTTCATCGAAATCGAACCGTTAGTTTTCAAGTGATGCCTGAACATACAGACAGACAGACAAAAAAATTTTTAATCGCATATTTGGGTTTGGTGTCTATCCAGTAACACCCCCTGCTATTTATTTTTTCAATATTTTCAATGTACAGAATTTACAGATTTATTATATGTAGGTATATTGTATAGATAAAGGAAAAATTTAAAAAATCATAAATAATTTAAAATTAACATAAAAAATGTTTGTACGGAGTTCTTGCGTATCCGACTCGCACTTGGCCGTTTTTTTTAAATCTACGATCCATGTATCAATTAAATTTATCAAAACATAGCTTTAGTAACTTGACCACGACTATGTGACCCCCCCCCTGGCACTAAAGCTGGATCCGCCCTTGATTTTCAGCGACCTACATACCAACGTAATCGGTTCAGTAGTATTTGCGTGAAAGAATAACAAACATCAATCCATCCATCCTCACAAACTTTCGCATTTATAATATTAAGCGCGTCACACACGGTGAAGATACTATAATATTTTATCTTAAGATACTGTTATATTTTATATCACAGTATCTTAACGCATCCGGTATCAGCGTTCGGACCATCATTTTTCTTTTTGTCATTGCGTACTAAGACCCCTGTAGAACCGCCATCCTGTTACAAATGACGCGAAATTTTGTGGGTCATTTGTAACAGGATGGCGGTTCTACAGGAGTCTTAGTACGCAAATATAACAGTATATAACTATAGTATATAACTGTAATATAAAATATAACAGTATCTTAAGATAAAATATTATAGTATCTTCACCGTGTGTGACGCGCTTTAGTAGGATGCAATAAATTGTTATGAACCACTCACTTTTTATTTATCTCTCCTTCACTGGTCGGAATATTCTGAAAATAAAAAAAATATAAATTAATGACACAGAATAAATAAAGTATAGATCACAAACTTGACTAAAAAATTGGTTGTCTGTAAAGTCGGTTTACTGACGATAGTTGAACGTGACAACGGCCGATTGTGCTTCTTTGACGCTCGTTCCGCGCTCTCGCTTGCACTTCAAGCCACGGAACGCCTGAGAGCGCGAGGTAACGCCGCATGAGTCATGTTTTTTCGTGCGTGCAGCCGGCTATCGAATTATAAGACGTTGTCACGTCAAAAATAACTCACTTGAGAAACATTATTTAACGGGCTCATATTAAGTTCATCCATATATTTTAGTATGTTTGTATGTAACGGGAAACGAATCATGGGCCCATTCTAAAAGGACAGATTTAATTCAAATTTTGTACACTTGGATTGGTGATTATACAATAATTTCATCAGTTTGTACGTGATCTTACTTTTTTCTACTATAATATTAACTATTTTAAATAATGTTTCTCAAAACTGCGTAAATATATTTACCTGTGCAGGTGTTCCAGGAGCGGCTGGACCAGAAGATTGCTGGTTTTCTTTTTGTTCATTTCCCGGAGGTGTTATTTGCCTGTAATAAGTATCAATTAGTTTACAATATGAAAATGCTTTCGAATTTATAAAAGGATAATAGTTAACTGAAGAGTTTGAGCTTAAGAGGAGGCAACAGGGCAGACGCGTCACCTGATGGAAAGTGTACTGCGTCGCCCATACACACCAGCAATGCCGCCTGCCGGAGGCATTGTCAGTGCGTTGCCGGCCTTTAAGCTAATAATACGCTCTTTTCTTGAAGGTGCCTAAGTCGTAACCGTTTGGAAACACCGCATGAGGAAGTTGGTTCCACAAGTCCGTTGTGCGCGGAAAGAAGTATAGATATTTTGTGTTGGACATTCAATTCATTGAGAAGAAATAATTGCTCAGATTCTAAAGCATCACGCAACGACCAATAGGAACAGAAATGTGGGGAACATATAAGCATTTAATTATGAAATAATCTAAGTTAGTTGTGCCAAATGAAACCGCGCCAAAACAAGTATTTCTATATTCTGCTATGATATTCATATTCTGGTAGATACATCAGCTATATATCACTTTACTACAGATACTAAAAATAAATTTGACGCAATAAACGTACATAACATTACAATTATTATAGTTAGTTTTTCATTTGACAACATTAAAGAATACAAATATAATATAATATATATATATATTAATAATATATATATAATATATATATTAATAATACAAACATTCACGTAAAGCTTTCACTTGATGATATAAAAAGAGCAACTATGGAGTTTCTTGCCGGTTCTTCACCATAGATACTGCTTTCCGAATCGGTGGTAAATGTTAAAAATATGTAATGACGATTCGAAAGTGCTTCTAAAAGAAGTCTAATTGAATAAATAAATGTTTGAGTTTCAGTTTACTCACCCATTATTGCCCCCATTGCTGGTTCTCACATTGGTAAGTGGCTGGTTTTCTGTTTGTCCATTTTCCTGAGGTGGTTTTTGGCTGTAATAAGTATCAATTAGTTTACAATACAAACATCCAGGTAAAAACTTAGCACTTTCGAATTATTATTTTTTAAATAATAGAAAAAAATCAATCACGAGGCGGGCGGCGGACTTTCAAATTTATCATAGATGTACAGTAGGTACTCCCAAACTGATAATGCGCATAGAAAATTTCGTGACTGTTCGGCAACTGTCATATTCCCCGAGACTCCGAAGACGATATGTATATAGAGTGGTTAAATGTATTTCTTCATGCATAGTTTATTAGAATTATGAGTTTTATTGTGATTTTATGGTAAAAGAGATAAGTAACGAAATTTGTTTCGATAATTCAATGTAAGTTAATAGCGAGGATAAGCCACACGATTGCGAATATATATTTGTTGTATTGATTGGATATATGGAAGGTTAAAATAAGACAAAGTTTATATTTAAAAAAATGATTTACAAACACTGGTTTACATTTAATTTGTGAAATCTAATCATTAAAATCTCAGTCCAAAGGATTTACAGAATCAGGGATTATCTCTATTTCTGATATTGTAGAATGATCAGAACTTTCATTATGCTCTTATTAATTTTCACTTTCCCCGCTTCTATCGCCTATCTGCTACCTGTGTAAATAATCATTTTACCGGAAAATTCAACTTTGAAACAAAACTAAGAAGGGTATGTAACAGCAGCTCTATATAATTCCATACAGAGATAATACGTGCTGTCACCACCAATACATAAAGATGACTGACGGATTTTTGAATTTTTTGACTGACAGGCTACCGTCACCTATCGCCCGAATTGTTTTCGATTGTGTATGACTCTGAATTGACTACTATTTCTTTCGAACAAGGTGCAAGATGCAACTGCATTGTTTAGGGCACTTACGATTCAATGATTCGGGGTGATTCGGGTGTTTCTGGAAATACGATAATTTAGCGAAGATCTGCATGCGCATTATTAATTTTGGAGTACTGTACAATATAAATCACAATACTGTCAAATATCATCAAAATCCGTTTATAAGCTCTCGCGTGAAAGAGTAACAAACCCTATGACACTCGGCATATTGTTGAATGACTAGAGGATTCATTGAATGTCGACAGAATTTAGTTTTTCCAAACGTCCACAAGAAGACGGTTGCAAGCAGACGGAGCCACGCTATTCACTATATTCACTTACTTATTAACACCTCCATTGCTGGAACTCGCATTTGGATTAACCTGAAGCAAATTAAATACTTATTATTTTCATTATTTCAAATATAGGAATTACTAGCTTTCCGCCCGCTGCTTCGCCCGCGTTTTCAAAGAAAAACCCGCATAGTTCCCGTTCCCGTGGGATTTCCGGAATAAAACCTATCCTATGTGTTAATTTAAGTTACCATCTATATGTGTGCTAAATTTCATTGTAATCGGTTCAGTATTATTTGCGTGAAAGAGTAACAAACATACACATACACATCCATCCTCACAAACTTTCGCATTTATAATATTACTAGATTTCCGCCCGCGGCTTCGCCCACGTTTTCAAAGAAAAACCCCCTAGTTCCCGTTCCCGTGGGATTTCCGGGATAAAACCTATCCTATGTGTTAATCCAAATTACCCTCTATATGTGTTCTAAATTTCATTGTAATCGGTTCAGTAGTATTTGCGTGAAAGAGTAACAAACATCCATCCTCACAAACTTTCGCATTTATAATATTATTAAGTAGGAAGGATATGAAAAAAGACGTTTTGTGTTTTATTTTAGATTTTCATCTCGATATGAAATTTTGTATTTTTGAAGGTCCAAGGTGACTTTAATCGTATAGAAACGAATAGATGATAGGCGTTTTGCCAAGACATCTAGTACATTAGTTGACACATATATTTTATGTGAAATACAACTAACCTGAGTGTCTTGACCTTGAAGTTGCTGGTTTTCTGGTTGTCCATTTCCCTGAGGTGGTTTTAGGCTGTAATAAGTATCAATTAGTTTACAAAACAAAATACCTAATTATTTTTTAAAAGTAACGAAAGAAACTATATCCCCATTCAAATTGTCAAATTAGACTATATATAAATGGGATGCAATTATTATAATCAGTTTAAATTTATTCGTTTGACTTTATATAAATACAATAATCACATAAATTTGCTATTTAATCACCCATTATTGTCTTCATTGCTGGGGTTCGTATTCTGAAACAATTTACAAATATTTATGATTATTTTTCCGAGCCAAATATCGACCAATAGAATTGCACCATTCGACGTCACGTGGTACCAAACTGACAGGTTGAATTCAATTGTGAAATTATTGGCCGACATTTGGGACGGAAAAATAATCCCCCGAATACCACACGAGCTTCAAAATTATCTGGCATTTCCCTCAAGGTTCCCTGCAAACAAATAAAGTCGTCAAGTTTTTCAGGAAAAATCACTCGCGCTTCGCGCTCGTGATTTTTTAACCTTGACTAAAAACTTGACTCCTTCATTTGTTTGCAACGAACCTATCGGAAAATACCCGATAAATTTGAAGCTCTTGTGGTATTATAAGTGACTATTTTCAACCATTTTTCAACTCACTCACTCAATCACTCTCTTACATTTATTCATGCCAAAATTGCTCAATTTAAAACTTAGTAAATATTTACCTGTGCAGGTGTTTCAGGAGCATCTGGACCAAATTGTTGCGAGTTTCCTTGTTGTCCATTTCCCTGAGGTGTTTTTTGGCTGTAATAAGTATCAATTAGTTTACAATACAAACATCCAGGCAGAAAAGGATCACTTTCGGATTTACCATAGAGTTAATATAAAGCACATAAGTTTTTTCTCTGTCAAATATCATCCAAATCCGTTTAGAAGATTACTATTCAAATTGTCAGATTAGACTAATATAAATGGGACGCAATATTTATAATTAGTTTAAATTTATTCATAAATACAATAATCACATAAATTTGATATTTACTCACTCATTATTGCCTTCATTGCTGGGTCTCGCAGTGGCAGAAACCTGAAACAAATTTTAAAAACTTATAGGCATTGTCACAATTTTTGAATTTATTTTATTTATAGACCAGTGCCGATAGTTTAAAAAAAATCGCAGTAGCATGAAACCCATTAGAAAAGGAGGAAAATATGATAAAAATGTAAGGAAAAATAAATTACGGTCTATCCGAGTTCGGGAAGTGGGAGGGCGGGAGCTTTTAAGAGAAAAAAATGGTCTCTCTCGATTTCCGACAAAACTATAAGTCCTACGGAAAAAAGTTCAATTGCAAAGTTTTAGGTAATAAAAAGATCTACAACTTTTGTATTAACAATTTTTTCACATAACCTCAAAATTTAGGTGAAAAATTCAAAAAACCAAGTTTTTGGTTTTTTATTTTTAAAATGGGTTTCATCCTACTGCGATTTTTTTTTCACTTTTTATTATTTTTAAAGGCTTCTACCCTGGTCTATTAGCTTATCTATCAGTTAAAGTAACATTAATATAAAAGTACTATTTGTTGCATACATTAAGCGACGTTCGAATCGCTCTAAAAATCGTGCAGAATCACAAGGCTGAAGGAAAACAAGAGCCTTCAACTAGTATGATTTAATATTTAAAAAAATACGAATAGTTTATTAAAACTTGACTTTAATCCAACTATATTTTGTTAATTTAAAAGGAGAGATGAAAAATATAAGGAAATTCTGATTAATTTTAAAATATTCTATTATTGTCGAAAATCTTCAACTCGGAATAGATAGATGATTATTTCTTAGCAATGTACTTACCAAAAATATTGTCAGGACCACTAGTTTGAACGACCACATCTTGTGAAACCCCCAGAGGTATTACTTTACCGGAGTTTCAACTATATATGCAAATATTATCGTATGTAAGTCCATTTTATATTTTACGTTTCCGTTATCCTTATAAGTCGGGAGTAGGCTGCAGTCGCTATCCTGTTGCATCCTGCTTTCATGGCTTTTTATTATTTTATGGTTTTTAATACACACTATTTTAAGTTAGTATTTTTTAAAGGTGTGACATATAGTTTGTGGTAATTATTTAATTTGCGTTGTGAGTTCATTGAATACATATATTACATACGAAAAAACATACGTTTTAAAAATTCCTTTCTTTTCAGTATTCCTTTAATGAGAGATTGTTAATTATTTATTTTTTACCAAATACGAGTTTCACTGAATGTTTTATCTAAGACACAAGGCGATGCTCGCGAATTCACTTTATTCAAGTAAGAATTGTTTATGGACTCTAATTATTATTTTATGCTTGCCCTGTGTCTACATGAAAGAATTACATACATTAAATTATTTGTGTTTTAAGTTATTTTGTGATTTCCTTTAATGCTAACATTATAATCTAAAATAAGCGAAAAAATATATCACTATACATTAGAGGTTTGACTCTTCCATGAAATCTGTTCTGTACTGCGTTTTTCTCAATATTATGATCATGTCATTTCTGTTTAAAATATTTCTATAAATACATGTACAGTTTGTCATAAGCACACGACAACTGTGGCGAGCCTTTGTTATAGTAACTATAACAAAGGCTCGCCACAGTTGTCGCGTATGTCATTGAAGGAAATAAACTGTTTATTTCCTTCAATGACATATTAAATTGCTAAATTTCTTTTGATTTATTTGTGTTATCTTTTATCAGCAATTTCCCGCGTCTTCTTGTAAAATTCTAACAAGTCTGAAGTAGAAAAAAACAGTTCTCATAAAGTGATAACATTTTTCATACTTGAGTTTTCATATCCTGAAATATTCTGCATTTTTCTTAATTTTAATTAACTTATTACTTTTTTAATGGCTTAGCTTCAAACATAACGTTGCTTTATACGAACTCATATTAAACTAGCTTTCCGCCCGCGGCTTCGCCCGCGTTTTGAAAGAAAAACCCGCATAGTTCCCGTTCCCGTGGGATTTCCGGGATGAAACCTATCCTATGTGTTAATCCAAGTTACCATCTATATGTGTGCTAAATTTCATTGTAATCGGTTCAGTAGTATTTGCGTGAAAGAGTAACAAACACACACACACACACACATCCTCACAAACTTTCGCATTTATAATATTAGTAGGATATTATAACACTATAGTTTATGAATACAAAATTTCAACGTTAACCAGAAAGGATAAAATTTTCTGTCAACCCGAAATTACCATTGAAAGAGGGCCCAAATTGTGTATTTTATAAAAAATGTGTGGTTTCGGTATCTCCATTAATATGAATACTTTCAGTGATCACATATTAATGTTTTTATTAATTATTTTCCGCTTTATATTTTAATCTTATCGAAAATTTTTATTTCTATCTAGAAAGAACACTCGTTTTCAAAGATTTTTTGTTAATTTCTGATTTGACCAATTAATATAGAATTTGAATTTGCATTGCAACAGCACAGGCGAAGCAGGGGTATATAATTAGTTGAATATAAAAATTTACAGATTTTGTTATTCCCAATGCGAAATATTTAACAACTGTACGTTAAAAATAATTAATGTTTCCTGTTTCCTCATTAAAATAATCGCACATAAAATATAGGCCTTATATTTTTACAATAGTGCGTTTGGAGTTAATTAGCGATTTGATATTATGTATATAAATAAATTTTCCTGTCGCTAATGATCCTGAATATTCTCTAATAAGTTGTAGGTATTTCCAAATACACATTTATTATCATCTATTCAAAATATTAGTGCAGGGAATTAAAAATTACAATGTCTATATAACATAAAAACTTCCTTCCGCCTACGCCCCTCTGCTGTACCTACGTACTATGTATTGTTTTGTGTTATTAACACCATAATGAACTTGATATTGATGAATTAATATCCTTAAGGATTTATATCCTGCATAAACGAATGATATTCCTAATTTCGGGGAAAAATATTTTGTAGGTATTATAGATTTGTAATAGAAAAGTTAAACAGTATAGGTACATAGATACAGGTAAATTTAGATACAATTTTATCATACTCCTGAGTAGTTTTCTAGACGCCCAAATTTTTTATTACGAAAATATTTATTGTGTTAGCACTACTCGTAAACTTATACAAGTTAAATGTAAAAAAATGCATCCTCTTCCCTCCAATCTTCGTTTTATTAAAACAACCAATTGATTCTTCTTTCTCATGACAAACTTTTTCTTAGCTGCCTTCCCCACTAATCACTTCTACGGAAACTATTAGAACCCCTTTCTGACTTTGGAAGTCTTAACTTTCAGGTATCTTTTATTTTTAATCCTAAATAAATTTAAAAATAAGTAGTATATTTAGTTTATTTGTTTTCTTCATTCATTTATGACGTTACAATTATTTGTTTATTTATCCTTCATCTCCTATTATACGCCTGAAAAATATCCCTAATTGCTTTAAACTACTCTTTCGTTTATAAAAACTTATATTGCAATGGTGTGATGCAATAAATAATTAATTAAAATAAATAATAAATATATTGATCGAGCACGCTTATCAATTAAAATTACATGTTTCCTCGTTGCCAATTATTACTTTTCATAGCTTTACATTGTATTTCCCATTTCGATAATATTCAGACTATGTTCAATACCTAAAAGGAAAATATGCTAATGGCCGCTGTACACGAGTAGAGTAAATGGTAGAGTAGAGTGGTAGAGTACTAACTATCCTACTTACTGTACTAATGTAAACTCAAACATTTATTTATTCAAATAGAAGACTTCTTTTAGAAGCACTTTCGAATCGTCAATACATATTTTTAACAATAACCAACGATTCGAAAAGCAGTATCTATGGAGAAGAACCGGCAAGAAACTCCATAGTTGCTCCTTTAAAATCATGTCAATATTACAATTTCATTTTACATAATATGTAACTTATATCTAACTACATAATATATCATAATATGCCAAATAACTGTCCTGTGGTTCTTACGCGATAACCAAATGTAGACACCATTGGTAGAGTAGAGTATGATAAAATTTGGTAGAGTGGCTGGCACCGTGGCAGTATGACAGTTACTCTACTATAACTGGTAGGGTACTGAAAACTGGAAGAGTAGTATGCTAGTTCACTCTACCGTGTACTCTACTCGTGTACAGCAGCCATACGATCTATTAATTTATCACAAAAAAAAATTCGACGATGTTTTAAAATATAACCGTCATTCATATGAATTTTACATATTCTTAAAACCTCTCATCATCCATAAATAATTAAAATTTTTATTTAATTTTAAAGTGAACAACTCACGAATAATTATTATAATATAACGCTCATGTTGATAATTTTTTATGATTTGGAAGTTTCATGATTTATTGTACCCTGTCAGTACACACAGGCAAAATTCATTAAAGCATCATTAGCTAACTCTATTTTAAACTTAAAATTGAACCGATTAAATGTAGGAAGTGAATTGGATGTCTAATGAGATCATTTTATAATGTACAAAAATATTTGTTATTATTGTTAGCACTATATAATATGGTCTACAAATACTTCTTTGATTTCTTGCCAAAAGGAGCAGAATTGAAACGGTATCAAAAGCTTTAATTAAATCTTAAAAGATTAGGGGGGAAAATATAAAGGGAAAACAATAAAACCATATTTTAAATTATCGATCTTTATTAAGGTAACAAATTTTGAGTTACATTTCACTTTAAGTAATAAAAAATAAAAATTTACAAGAGAAACTATTAACAAGTGGCAATTTACAAGAAATACACAAAGGTGCATTTTGTATAAATAAAAATAAATAAATAAATAAATATGAAAATCAACACATTCAAAAATTTTGGTAAACTTTTACTGATTTCCAAAAATAAACTTCGCGCAAAACAAAGGTCACCTTTTTAAACATTCAAAAGATGCATTGTATGCTTTTGGTTAGAGCTATAGATGACAAAAAAAAGAAATCAAGGAAGATGTTAGGTTTATCGGTTCATAAAAATGTATCGATTTGGCCATGGTAATAACATGAAATAATCTCTATTATTCAAATTGAATTGAAAAAGAAAACTACAGGTGAAATGAATATGCTGTAGAGCGCAAATTTGAAAAAATAAATATTACATATTTATCCTAAAAGACCCTAATAAGTAGATGGAAGAATTATTGTCACTGGAAACTATATATTTTGCAAAATGTCATAGTAAACCCGTTTTAAGAAAAAAATATTGTACTTAAAAATAATCACTCTTCTAAATTTTAAAAATTATTTTTACTTGGATTATTGTTTACTGATTTTTGTTGATAAAAGAGTATTATTCGAATACTAGAAGCCAGATTCACACCATCTGGATATGTTCTATTTTACTTATCTGCCAGTTAAAATAATGTATGAAAATATACGCCAAAATATGATAAGTTCGCTATCAGCACCTTTATCAGTATATCTCTCATCTCTCAAAATATCTGTCATATTAAAAACTGGTTGTAAAAACAATATCTATTTAAAATCTAGCGTTTCTATATAAATTCAACTTAATTCGAGCGATATTAAATATCAACCTTATATCTACTTAATTACAATCATGCTGTTCACATAGAACCTTCTAGAAACATTATGAGTTCTCTTAGAACGACAGTTTTAATTCAGTGCACTCAGAAAGGTTCATAATTTAATAATAATTGATGTTTTTCTTTTATCTGTCTCTCAAAGTAATTATTTGTAACCCATACTAAATTGCTTAGTATAATATCCTGATTTTGTCAAACTTTGTGTGTTCAATAAAGAGTATATAAATAATTAAATAAATAAATAAAATAAATTGAGTATCTACCTCACCTGAAATTTATAAGTATAATACACATGTCTCTAATATTGAAAATCGTAAAACGTTTCTGAATGCAGCAGTCAGTATCTACAGCACCTTTGTCACAGCTTTCACTCCTATATAAAGTTATTTTTAACTATTACTTATGACACCATTGATTTTAAAATTGCATTTTAAACCAACGGCTCTTCATCATTTTCGTATTTAATTTCGTAATTCGTTGTTTCATCCAATAAGTAAAATCCGCATCAATACCTAATATAAATTTTGTTTCAATCATTATATGTATTTTCAAGGACATTGTCAAAATTATTATATCTATCAGGTCACTAAAATTGACTTTTCTAGTTTCATCTAATAAGCTATAAAATCCAACACAATTGCACATTTCAGTTTCTACGTCTTAGTGCAATAGTATAAACAGTACCAACAAATAGTAAAATATCCAAAAATGACATGTGCACCAACTGACCAATCACGTGCATGACGTCAATAACTTCGACCAATCAGATCTATTAGATAGCACCTATTATATTTACTACGTCTATATGACTACGTTATATTCTATGATCTGAAACCACAGCAGGCGCGAGAGGATCAATTTCTGTATTTTCGTCATCTTCGTCGATATTTGTATGAATATCGTGCAAACTAAGATTTCGCTTCTTTAGAGTTTCCGGAGCTGCGAAGAGGACGCTGCCATTCCAAGGACTATTACCGAGTTCACCTGGAAAAGTAAGATATAAAGAGATTTATAGCTATTATTATTTTATGGCCAATAAATATAAGTATTATACTTATTGAGAGTTCGTAGTTTTATTTAAATTAACAATGTAATACGATATAAATAATCGAAAAAGCTTAAATACAAATGTATCCCCACTATTAAGTAAAAATCAACGCCAAACTATTTTACAAAGAATAAAGTGGGACCTAGAACATGGCCCTTGGGAACACCTATTGGTAGATCCTCAAATTTGTTTCTATAAGTAGTCCTTATAGTTTTGATTTACACAAATAGTAAAATAAACCTAACTTACAATTACACATTACAACTGGACTGAAAATAAACAAGTTATACATGTATTTGCAGATAATAGAGGTAGTCAAACGCAATTTAGCAGTCCGATAAGGATGACTAAGTGATTAGCTATCGTACCGTTGGCCAACGTTTCCGTTCCACACTCGCGGCGCTTCCTCCAGATGTGGCCTATGACGATGATCATCGCGGTCACCAGCAGGATTCCCACGCAGCCTCCCAACAGCCATCCCATTTCGAGGCCAGCCAACCTGGAAATATGTTATTATTTACTAGCTTTTTGCCCGCAGCTTAAGGAAAACGCGCATAGTTCCCGTTCCCGTGGGAACTATGAAAAAAAATACATAATATACAAAAACGTTACAATATAATATTGTGTTACATTATGTCATATGTGAATTACATTAAATTACATATATTTATTTTATTTAAAAAGATGATTTGTTAGTTCATGTTTTCTTTCATATTTTTTTTATGTCTAATTTTTTGTAATAAATAAGTTTATCATATATCGATTACAGCTTTTACCACTAGAAAACATGTGCAATTAATTCAAAAAATAACTCTTATTACCATACCTTACTGCTGAAGATTTTTCAGCGCTGTTCTCGACCTTATAACATGGTCTACCATCCACACACCAGCAGGCTTCATCAGGACAGGCGCCATTACAACTGTTGCAGTCAATTCTGGAAATACAACATATATCATGAAAAATATAAAAAGGTTTGAGTCATTAGTCTAGATAAAAAAATTCGCTACAAATTGAGAACTTCATTATTTTCGGAACGTTGGTTAATTTAACGATAGTGTGGTTTATATATAGGTATAATGTAAGGTCAGTAGGTCGAATTAATTTCGTAACTATGTAATTATAAGTATTTTACTAAAATCGAAATATATGTCTGAAAATTGTTATTTTATTTCATTTCTACTACCTATGCCGAAGCATGACTAATCCAGAAATACATGATATTTAAATGAATGGAAATATGAAAATTTTTAATAAATTTCGCACAGGCAAACATTTATACATAACCTATTTTATCCTAAGAAAAGTGTTTTTTTTCTTAACTCTACATTGTTGATATAATTTATATGCGTATGAACATTAACATTAAACAGATAAACCATGCTATGTTTTTCAAACAATCGATTTTAACCATAATAATAGTTACGATGAACTAGTGCTAATTTTCGATTATGATTCATAAACTATCTAAACCGACACAGTTCATTAACTTTTAATAATAACAATATTTGGGAATAATAATTCATACAACAGGTGCGCACTAAAAACTATTGATCTTACAAAATTATTTAAGGAAATAGATGTGAAGTTGATTATATAAAGAAATAGATGTATAGTTGTACACGAACGACGACAAAAGTTTACACAAAAATAAACTCATTTTATAGACTTTAAAAGATACTTACGGCTTAATTTCGTGGCAGGTATCGTTCACCAAATCAAACCCTCTGTTGCAGACGCATTCACCGTCCACGCAGACCCCATTACCACACGAGCACGTCTTGTAACATGACGTCACATCAGTTTCGTTTCGAATAAAGCCATCGAGGCATTCGCATTTGTTCGGCTCGACACACTCTCCATTAACGCAGGGCCTCGAACAAGTCGCTTTACAAGAACCATCCACCATTATATAGCCCTCGTTACAGAAGCAAACGTTCGGTGATACGCACCTCCCATTATCGCAATTCCCACAAATGGGCTCATCGCGTTCACATACTGCAATATCTTTAGACTTTCTATACCCGTCTAAGCATTCGCATTGATCCGGAGCAATGCAGGAGCCATTCACACAACCCCGTTTACAAATTGGCTTGCACTTTCCATCATCTAAAGTATAACCTTCGTGGCATTTGCATGTTTTAGGAGCTACACAGTCTCCGTGAGCACAATCGTCACAGATTGGAGCGCAGGTTGACGAATTAACTGCTGAGTAACCGGGGTGGCAAATACACACGCCCGATACACAGGAAGCGTTGACGCATGGAGTATCGCAAGTCCGCCGGCAGATATATGGATCTAGCGGGTCTCTTTCATAACCGACATGACAAGCGCACTTATCGGGCTCAGTGCAAATTCCATTTTCACAAGGTCGTTGGCAGATCGGTTCGCATTTGTCGTTTATCTTTTGATAGTTGGCATTACATTCGCATGTGTCTGGTGCTGTACATTTGCCGTTCTCACAGCTTGTGCAGACTGGTTCGCATTCGGAATTATTGTTTATCGTGTAGCCTTGGTAGCACGCACATAGATTCGGCGCGACGCAGGTCCCGTGTACGCAAGATGGAGTACATTTGGGGATGCAAGTGAAGGCGTCGGAGTGTTCGTATCCATCGTAGCATGTGCATGTGTTTGTGGCTGTACAGTTGGCGTTTGTGCAAGGTCTATCGCATTTAGGCGGGGGGTCAATGCACTCATTGTTATTGTGCAGAATCAAGGGTGGTGTACACGTGCAATGGTTTTTCGTGACGCACCGCCCTCGCAAGCAACCATCTTTGCATTTTGGTTCACAAGATTGAGTCGTATAGTTGAAGAAATAGTTTTCACAGCACGCGTTCCTCAATCGCTGAAAGAGGTGAAGTAAGACTATTAAAATTGGGATAACAATTATTGTCATGAACATAAACTGGTTACATAAAAAAGATAATAGCTTATAGCATTTTGATTCATCACGACTTTTAAAATATCGTAGTCATTCTATGAAAAGAAATGAAATATGCGATTTTCCACATTTTAAATGCGGATAACCGATAATATTTATTATACAAATATTATATTGTTATCACATATGCATTATTATCTGAATTTTTAAACTTTAAACGACATCTAACATTCTAACGTCTACTAATTTACATACCTTGGTCCTCGGATCTCGTCTGAAACAAAAGAAATTAATTTTAATATAAATTCTGCATAATATCTAAGGGCTTGGTCTAGTAGTGCAAACAAATGCATCCTGTCATCCTATATGTAAATAATACAAATGTACTAAGGGAAAGTTGCTCCACTTAATTTTTAAAAATTAAATCATTCGTATGCATAATTTAATATTCGTAATAAGTACCAAAAATGACAATTTGAAACAATTTTCGTGAAAATTACACCGGGTGATTTTTTTATCAGTACACAAAATTTGCGAATACGTTCTATTGATATCTTCAACTTCATGTTTATATAACTGATCAACTTTTACAAAGAAATTTGGACGAAATATAAAAAAAAAAGCTTTCCATACAAAATGCATAACTCTATACATTTTTTTCGACCTAAGTTTCTTAGTGAAAATTGTTCAGTTTAACTAATAAAACGGATAAACAAATTTTGTATATAATAAAAAAAAATGTAATGTTTGTGTTAAAAAATTATAAAATAGAATGTTGGCATTATTCTATAATAGACAATGTAATATTAAGTTTGCAACACTGTATCTTAAATCTATATGTCTATGTCCGTTTCCTTTCACTACTGTACTGCCACGCCATATTGTATAAGTCGGTAAGAAATAAAACTCCACATTATCAAAAGTATCTGCTGTTTTTATTTCAACTACAGGTTATGGGCCCAGGCACATAACTTGGAAGAAGAAACCATTTGGATCGAAAACTGTTCGTCGAAGAAAAACAATTGTCGACACCGGCGAGTGGCGCGGGAAATTGTTTTGAGGTTACCACGAGGTGGGTAAAATAAAACTTGCAACGCAAGGAAGGGACGAGCAGGCAGTCAAAATTATACAATATGGAAGAAAACAAGCACACGAGCATAAAATTGGAGGGTGCATCTAATTGGAATGTGTGGAAATTCCAATCCACCATTTTACTACGCAGTCATGGTCTGTTGGATGTCGTACAGGGAATCTCGGTCAAGCCGAGGGACGCAACTGAAATAGCAGAATGGGAAAAACGTGACGCTAAAGCTCAAACATGGATTGTTACCAGGATGTCGGAAAATGCAATGATGCATATAATTACTTGCACTACGGCGGCGCAAATGTGGAACAAACTGGCGAGCGTTTATGAGCAAAAATCTGATACAAGTATACATTTAATACAACAAAGATTTTTTCAATATAAGTTCGAAGATGGAACAGAGATGTCATCATTTTTGTCAAAAATAGAAGAAATGAAAAATCAGTTAAAGCAAATGGGAGAGGATATCTCAGAAAAATTCGTCATTACGAAGGTCTTGATGTCCCTTCCAGATTATTACAAACATTTTGTTTCTGCATGGGAATCGGCGCCAGATAATAAACAAACCTATGATAATTTAGTGGCAAGGTTGTTGATAGAAGAGGAGAGGTTGAAAGACAGAAAGGAATCGCCCGTGCAATCAGCATCGTCTGAGGCTTTTATTGCAAGAGGATTTGATAAAAAGGACATCAAGTGCTATAAGTGTAATAACAAAGGACATTTTCAAAGTGAGTGCCGTAATAAACAAAACAATAAATCGGAAAATTATAACAAACGAGGTAAAAAGTGTTTTTATTGCAAGAAAGTAGGTCATTTAAAAAGTGAATGCTGGTTTAGAAAGAATAAAGACAAGAGTGACAATAATAACGCGTTTGTAACCCAGAGTGCCAGTGGACTCTTTCAAAAGGCACAGTGGATAGTGGACACAGGTGCTAGTAACCATATGTGTTATGATCGTGAGTTATTTACAACATATACTCCATCAACATCGGACACTTTTGTTACTGTAGGGAACGGTAACTTGTGTAATGTGCATGGTTCTGGACAGATAGTCCTGCAAGTAAACAACGGTGAAAAATGGATTGACACAACCATAGACTGTGTGCTATTCGTACCGGAATTGAAAACAAACCTGCTATCTGTCAAATGTGTCACGGATAGAGGTTATGTCATGGTTACTAATGAGAACACTTGTAAGTTTTTAAAACAAAACAAAGTGTGTGCGGTATCATATCGCAATCAAGATATGTATTTATTAGAAGTACGTTACAAACATGTTACAGCAAATGTGGCTATGGTGCAATCTAGCTTAAATGAATGGCACGAAAAACTAGCACATCAAAACATACAACATGTGAAGAAAGTACTAGCGCAGAATAATATTAAAGCTTCTGATAACTTTGTTGACAATTGCAAAGGATGTTTAGAGGGCAAATCACATCGCCTGCCTTTTGCTATAAGTAAGACAACTACTTCAAGAGTATGTGAATTAATTCATGCGGATGTATGCGGCCCGATGGAGGAGGCTTCCATTGGAGGAGCCAAGTATTTTCTTTTGCTGAAAGATGATTTCTCAAATTACAGAACAGTATATTTTTTGAAAGGAAAATATGAAGTCAAAGCTTATGTTGAAAAGTTTATAAAAATATGTGAAAATATGACAGGCAATAAAATTTTATATTTTCGGAGTGATAATGGTTTGGAGTTTATTAATAAGGACATGAAGGAAATGTTTGCCCAGTTTGGAATTGTACATCAGACAACAGTAACATACACTCCAGAGCAAAACGGAAAAGCTGAGCGTGAAAACAGAACATTGGTGGAAACAGCTCGATCTCTATTGTACGCCAAGGGATTGCCAAAGAAACTATGGGCTGAGGCGATAAATACTGGATGTTTTGTACTTAACCGAACAGGACTGAGTACTAATAAAGTGAAAACTCCATATGAGGTTTGGACAGGCAAAAGTTATAACATACATGATTTAAAGATCTTCGGAAACCCCGTATTTGTCCATATCCCGAAGGAAAAGAGAACTAAATGGGACTCAAAAGGTGAAAATGGAATTATGGTTGGCTATGGAGAGGACACAAAAGGATACAGAATATTCTTTGAGAAAAACAATACTGTTCAAATAAAAAGAGATGTGATATTTTTAAAATGCTCAATAGAAATTGATTATAATATAGTGTTGAACGATGAACAAGAAAAGGGAGAAATGCCAAGCCAAAATGTGGAATTGCAATTACCAGAGGAAGAATCAAGTGCTTCAAGTTCTGAAGATTGTGATGATGGTAGTGTTTATGAACCAGCTACTAGTGAGGACTGCACTGATGATGATGCGGAGGTCTCAGAGTCACAGAGAAGGGAACCTAGTCAGCGTAAGAAAAAGCGAACATCATTCTACACATGCAATAATGTAGTTTTGTTAAATGAGGATGAGCCGAGAACGTACCAAGAAGCTATGAGGCATGAAAATGCATCAGAATGGCAAAAAGCGATGCAAACAGAGCTGAACACTCTAGCAGAAAATAGGACATGGGAATTTTGTCAGAAGCCTAATGATTGTAAGGTAATTTCTAGTAAATGGGTATTCAAAATTAAATATATTAATGGGGTAAAGCATTACAAGGCCAGATTAGTAGCTAGGGGATTTGAGCAAAACAATGATATTGATTATAATGACATTTATGCACCAGTGGCGAAGTTAACCACATTTAGATTGTTTGTATCTGTTGCTACTTTGTTAAAATTACCAATCCATCAAATGGATGTCACTGGCGCATTTCTGTATGGTGAAATTAAGGATAATGTGTACTTACAGCTACCAGAAGGAGCATTTAATAGTAATAATAATGTTGTTAAATTGCATAAGTCTTTATATGGCCTTAAGCAGTCACCTAAACACTGGAATGACAAGTTTAACTCAGTAATGATACAGGAAAATTTTGTAAAATCTAAAGCTGATTCGTGTCTTTATGTAAAGAGCAATGATAAATGTAAAATTTATGTACTACTGTATGTAGATGATATTTTGACATTTGGTACAGATGAAACTAGTGTAAATGAGTTTAAAAGTATGTTGTGTAAAAAATTTAGAATGAAGACTTTAGGTTTAATATCTGATTTTATTGGTATTAATGTTAAACAAAATTTAGAGACAGGCGTAACAGAGTTATCACAAAAGGAATATTTATTAAATGTTTTGAAGCGTTTTCATATGGAACATTGTAAGCCGGTATCATCTCCTATTGATCAGAATTTTGTATTCAGTCAGAACTGTAATGAAAAGTCAGATAAAGGTATAGAAAACTTATGTAGACAAATAATAGGATGTCTCATGTATGCAGCATGTGGTACAAGGCCTGATTTATATATATCTGTATCTATCCTTAGTAGGTATCAAAATAAAGCTAATAATATGTTATTGTCATCATTAAAGAGAGTGCTAAGATATATAAGACATACTTTAGATTATAAACTTGTTTACAAATGTAATAATAATGGTAAACTCATAGGTTATTGTGATGCTAACTGGGGTGGAGATTTAGTTGATAGGAAATCCACCACTGGTTACTGTTTCATGTTTAATAATTGTTTAGTCTCTTGGTGCTCAAAGAAACAATGTTCAGTAAGTCTTTCTTCAACTGAATCCGAATATATCTCTATGAGTATGGCTGCAGGTGAGGCGTGTTGGCTAATAAACATATTGAAAGATTTTTTTTCTAATATAAATATGTGTCCTGTTACTATTATGTGTGACAATCAGTCCGCTATTAAGGTAGCCAGTACTGAATGTATTAAAAGATTAAAACATATTGATATACGTTACCATTATGTTAGAGAGTTAATTAATAAAGATAAGATTGTTGTTAAATATGTTAAGACTGAGGATCAGTTGGCGGATGCCTTAACTAAGCCTGTAAATGCCTTGTTATTATCAAAATTTGTTAATATTAGTATGTGTAACTTTTAGTTGAGAGTAATTAATATTACATTGAAGGGGGGTGTTGGCATTATTCTATAATAGACAATGTAATATTAAGTTTGCAACACTGTATCTTAAATCTATATTTCTATGTCCGTTTCCTTTCACTACTGTACTGCCACGCCATATTGTATAAGTCGGTAAGAAATAAAACTCCACATTATCAAAAGTATCTGCTGTTTTTATTTCAACTACATAGAAAAATACGCAAATGAAAACAAAAGATATTTATTTCTGACTAGCTTCCGCCCGCGACTCCGTCCGCGCGGATGTCGGTCTTCGCGTGGATGGTTTATTTCTCCATTTTGAACTGGGAAGACGTTTCTCACTAAATTAATATTAGACGATCACTCTCGCTCGCCACACTGGACACGTCCGCTCGCATCAAAATTCATAAATTATATGCATCGCGCGGAACGCCGTCCTTATATAGGAGTCGAGGAGGCGTGATGTCGTGCGGCCCGCGTGTGCCGCAAACGGTTCAAGCCAAATCCGACTTTTGGCGCTACAGATTACATCGCTGAATCCACTGCGGGTAACGCAACGTGTGTTCGCGGTTCTACAGAACAACGTCTATGGATAAAACTGAAAAATTAAGATTTATTTTTTTTCTTCGTATTTTTCCAGGATAAAAAGTATTCCATTTTATGCCCAGGATAATAAGGTATAATTATACCAAGTTTCATCGAAATCGAACCATTAGTTTTCACGTGATGCCTTCACATACAGACAGACAGACAAAAATTTTTTTAATCACATATTTGTGTTTGGTATCGATCCAGTAACACTGCTTTTTATTTTTTAAATATTTTCAAAGTACAGAATTGACCCTTCTACAGATTTATTATATTATGTATCTTATATATAAAATTCTCGTGTCACAATGTTAGTCTGCATACTCCTCCGAAACGGGTGGACCGATTCTCATGAAATTTTCTGTGCATATCGGGTAAGTCTGAGAATCGGCCAACATCTATTTTTCATATGTACCACGGGCGAAGCCGGGGCGAACCGCTAGTAATATATAGATTTATATTGATAAACCTAATAAATCTTTTGCTAGCTACGTCGAAAAGGGAAAGCATCAACGAATTATCGTTTTCGTTCTCTTTTTTTATTCTTCGCGTCTCTGTTACTTGTGTTTGTTCTCAACACCCACTGAATTTTCTATGTTATTGTGATCTTCCATTACATCTGAGTTTTGATGATGTGATGATAATCCATTCGTTTTAATATTGGTACTTAGAGTTGGTGGACTAAACTAGAAATGGTGGACTAAATTTGTCAGCGCGTCTGTAAGATCAGAATATAAAACCAACATCCTGTATTTAAGTTACAAAATTAATAATCAAACAACATGCCGCTACGTTGAAAATGACTAGAAGAAAAAATTAAAACACCTCGGCATATAATTTTGGAGTAAACAAATAATTTTCCCCGTATGGGGATTTCCCCGGATGAACTTGGAAGTTCAAGTTTTCAATACAACTACTACTACTGTGCCTAGCCTTATCCCAGTTCACTTGGGGTCGGCTCTCCTCGTCATTCTTCGCCAGAGACATCGATTCCGGGTCGTCGAATCATTTACTTGAGCTTTCTTCAGGTCTTTGTTGATAACAGACATCCAAGTTTGTAGGGGTCTACCTCGCTTTTTCGGTCCAGAATTTATGGCCAAGACTCTCTTGGTCATGTGCTCTTCAGTTCTTCTCATCACGTGGCCATACCATTGGAGACGTCTTTCCGACAGCTTCTCTTCAATTGGTCTAATCTTGAAGCTACCACGGATATGAGTGTTTCTCACTTTGTCGGCAAGGGTAACACCTCCAGCCCATCTGAGCATCCTCATTTCCGCTGCGTGTATTTTTGTCGCATGGGCCTGTTTTATGGGCCAGCATTCACTACCATAAATGAGAGCTGGGCGGATCGCTGTTTTGTATGCCTTCCCTTTCACACGCACTGGCATCCTGTTGTCACAGAGTACGCCGGACAGTTCCCTCCACTTCATCCAGCCAGTGTTGATGCGGTTGGTCACGTCTGCGTCAATGGTACCGTTGTTAGATATAACAGAGCCTAGGTATTTAAAATGGTCGACAGTGTTAAGCGGGTGATTTTGAATGTTAATAGTGCGATCTTGGTTATTTGAGCCATAGCAGCAATGCATATATTCCGTCTTTTGACGATTGATCTTCAAACCTGCGGTCTCTAAGGCGTGTCTCCAATTCTCCAGTGCTTCTTCGAGATCTTCGGCACTATCTCTAATCAGTACAATATCGTCTGCGTACAACAAATCCCAGGGAGGTTCTCTTTGCAAGTTTGCAGTCAGATAATGCATGATGAGATTGAAAAGTAGCGGACTCAACGCCGAACCTTGATGGACACCCACTGCCACCTCAAATTCCTTGCTCAACCCTGCCGGACTTCTTACCTTAGTAGTAACCTTATGGTACATATTAGCAACCACATTGATATAATACTCTGGAACATTCTGTGACCGCAGAGACTCCCAGATCAAATGTCGTGGTACTCGGTCGAAGGCCTTTTCTAAATCTATAAATGCAAGATGTATGTCTTTCTTCATTTCTCTATGTTTCTCCAATAAAATTCTCACACAGTGTAGAGCATCAGTAGTTGATTTCTGCTTCGTGAAGCCACATTGGTTTTCAGTGATATTAACCAACTGCAGGAGTCGATTGTTGATGACTCTTTCCCATATCTTAAGTGTATGTGACATGAGTTTTATGGCACGATAGTTTTCACACCGTCTTAAGTCACCTTTGTTTTTAAAGAATGGGACTAGGAAGCTTTTCCTCCATTCAGTAGGAATTCCATCACGTAGAATTCTATTAAAAAGTTGTGTGAGGAAAAGAGCTCCTTTCTCACCCAACTTTTTCCATAGGTCAGCGGGTACTTCGTCAGGCCCCACTGCTTTGTTGTTAGACATTTTCCTAATAGATGTTTTAACTTCGTCGAGGCTAATTTCCTGTATTGGTCCCTCAACAGCTGGTAAGTGTGGTGGTTCTTCGTATGGATACGTCTGATTAAGTAGTTCCGAGTAGTATTCCTGCCATCTTGCGTTAATATGAGCGTTTGAGGTCAGTAGCTGATCATCCTTGTTTTTGATGTACCTCGAGTAACGAACATCCATATTGTTAGCTCTTCTCTGTCTAGCTATTCTAAAAAGTTCCCTGTCGTCTTTAGCTCTTTCTAATCTTTCGTAGAATTCTTCATCATGATGAGCTCTTGCGCAGGCAAATTCTCGTTTAGCTGCTTTCTTCGCATTGCAATAATTACTACGATCCTCTTCACTTCTACTTAATTGCCAGATCTTGAATAATTTCTTTTTCGTCTTGACCTTTTCTTCTACTTCTTCTTTCCACCACCGCGCTTGCTTGTTATTCTTGAGAGGACCCTTTGAGATTCCAAATATTTCTGAGGCTTTCTGCAGACAATGATTTTGGAAGCTGCTCCACATTATATCAGCTGTTCGAGTGTCATTTTCCAGTTCTTTGTCTACATAGTCTACCATTTCTCTTATGAATCTATCTCCTTCCACTAGGTATAGCTTATGCCATCGGATTTTAGGTGTATATTGCATAAAGACTTTAGTGGTCTTTGGCATTATAATATCGACGACTAGCAGACGGTGTTGTGATGTAAGAGGCTCCCCTAGTATCACCTTGCAGTCTCTAAAAATATGTAGCCTAGAACGGTCAGCTAGGATATAATCAATTTGGGTGCTTGATCCTCCACTTTGATACGTTATTTTATGCTTGTCTGGTTTCTTAAAGAATGTGTTAATTATGGCCATATCATGTGTGATTGCAAAGTCTAAGATGTCAATACCCTGAGTATTCTGGTTACCATAGCCCTGACCACCGTGTACTCTCTGGTGGGGAAGGGAGCTAGTTCCAACATGACCATTTAAGTCTCCTCCAATGTATTTACTTTCACCTAGAGGGAAGGATTGCAACAGGTCGTTTAGGTCATTCCAGAATACTTGCTTTTCCGATTCACTACAAGCTGTCTGTGGTGCGTATGCTGATACAATATTCATGCAGGGCTGTTTGTCTAATGCAAATTTTATTGAAATAATGCGGTCTCTCACGCGTTTAACTTCCACTATACGCTCTTGCAAGTCACAATCAATTACGATGCCTACGCCATTTTGTTTAGAAGTACTGCCATGATAGATGAGTTTATATCCATTTCCTATATTTCGCGCTTTCGATCCCTTCCATTTGGTTTCCTGTATACAACAAATATTAACCTTGCGTCTGAGAAGTACTTCGCTCAGTTCTGCGCTGCGTCCAGTCATGGAGCCTACGTTCCAAGTTGCTATACGCATCTTTTTGCTCTGTCTGTGAACATCCATGACTGTGCCGTCGCTTTGGGGGTACGCCCTAGCATTTTCATCGCCTATAATTCTATCGTCGCTTCGGGGGTACGCCCTAGCATTTTGTCTCGACTTTAATTTAACTTTACTTTTCATGATGAGGAGAAGTTTAAAATGGCTTTTACTTTTACGGCCGGTTGCCACCTGACGCCAAGACAGTAACCCCTCCTTCTAATTGGGGCTTAGGACGCCGCCGTTGACCTCCATAGGTTCATCCGCCGCCGACCTCTACACAACACCCTGCCTGGTGCTGCTGCTCTCCACCAACCCTAAATCCGAATATGTCAGACCGGCCTAGTAGAGAGTACATATGTGTGCCTGTTGGTCCGCGGGAGGTATTTCCCTCCTACCCTGCATATCTACAGAGCATTCCCCTATCCGCCACCTGGGGACGCGTTCTCTAGAGGTCAGGCTCCCCCGAGAACAAGTTTTCAATACAAGTTTATATTATATTTCGTATTTCTCAAACGAAAAATAAACATTTTTGGAACTTCAAAAAAAAAATTAAATTATAAGAAAATTTATGAGCTTACTTTAGTTTTAAAGAAATATACATCCCTTTACTGACACCCCGTAAAATAACGAAATTGTTGCCAATCACCTTTGTAATGTATTTGGTTTCATTAACTTTATGTTCGAAGATATTTTTTTTTCTAGTAGTTACACGCATATTTTTTTCGTTTATTTTCCATATCGAAATCAAATGTTTAAAAATACGAATATTTGCACAAAACTAAGATAAAAATAATCAATTAACAAAAATATTAAATTTAATGAAGTAGAGCAACTTTCACTTCGGTATGAAGGAAAATCGAGCGTGGAGCACACGTCAGAACGCTCCGGCCCAAGGAGCGCGACTAAAGAAATTCGCTAGGATTTTTCACTTATAATACCACAAGAGCTTCAAAATTATCGGGTATTTTCCGATAGGTTCGTTGCAAACAAATGAAGGAGTCAAGTTTTTAGTCAAGGTTAAAAAATCACGAGCGCGAAGCGCGAGTGATTTTTCCTGAAAAACTTGACGACTTTATTTGTTTGCAGGGAACCTTGAGGGAAATGCCAGATAATTTTGAAGCTCGTGTGGTATTCGGGAGATTATTTTTCCGTCCCAAATGTCGGCCAATAATTTCACAATTGAATTGAACCTGTCAGTTTGACGTCAACGACCAGAGAAAATTTTCAAAAAATTATCAGTATAATACCATGTAGGTTGTACCACGTGACGTCGAATGGTGCAATTCTATTGGTCGATATTTGGGTCGGAAAAATAATCACTTATAATACCACAAGAGCTTCAAAATTATCGGGTATTTTCCGATAGGTTCGTTGCAAACAAATGAAGGAGTCAAGTTTTTAGTCAAGGTTAAAAAATCACGAGCGCGAAGCGCGAGTGATTTTTCCTGAAAAACTTGACGACTTTATTTGTTTGCAGGGAACCTTGAGGGAAATGCCAGATAATTTTGAAGCTCGTGTGGTATTCGGGAGATTATTTTTCCGTCCCAAATGTCGGCCAATAATTTCACAATTGAATTGAACCTGTCAGTTTGACGTCAACGACCAGAGAAAATTTTCAAAAAATTATCAGTATAATACCATGTAGGTTGTACCACGTGACGTCGAATGGTGCAATTCTATTGGTCGATATTTGGGTCGGAAAAATAATCCTAATTATTTTAAATATTTTTTTTATATTTAAAGAATTATCAAAATTCAAAAAAAAATTTTTTTAAAGGATTAATACTCATTGGTCTTCAACCAACTCGAATAAATTAATGGAAAAAATAACTTTTAGCAGTATTTATCAATAGATTTTGTAAGGCAAAAAATGGGAAATTTAATGAATTTATAACGTTCTAATTAGGAAAATCATAAGTAATTTATTCGGCAATTGTATTCAGCAGATTTTAATAACGACTATATAAGGATAATAATGTGCTGATCAAATTGTGTAAATTGTAATCGGTTGCAACGTAGTGAGTGCACAAACTTAGCTCGAAATGTCTTTGGGGGAAAGAGACTTATCTTGAAGGCCTGATTAAGGTAACATAAAGTAACTTTATAAATGTGAAAAAATTCACGCGCATTGCGTATATAACACTAATTGATAAACAAGAAAAAAAAATTCAGTTTATCATTTCATTAGCCGGGAAAAAATTGTCAAATAACTTGTTGAAAACGCAATTTTGCTAGACTGCAGCCTTAAAGTGTTAGAATTCGACCCATAAAAGTATTTTCTTAAAAGTTAAAAATCATTTATTAATGGTTTATTTTTAGTTTTTTATACGAAAATTTTTCATGCAATATTGTATGCAGGAGGTTTCGAGGTACTTAAAACAATCTAGGTGGAAATAATTTTTATTTAAGAACATGTCGGTCGTTGAAGTACCTACTTATAATTAATGTATTAATTACCTAACTTAACTTACTGTGTTTGTGTTATGGTCCTTTAAATTAATGAATCATTCGGAGATAATATATTATCGTACAATCGTATTTGTTCGTACTCTATTAAAATTGCGGTATTATTCGTAACTTTTCCCTGTCCGAAATATTGTTTGTTTCGTCCAACGCATTCATCTCAGGAATTATTGGCTTCGAATTTATAAAGTATTTTTGTGTTTGATAGTTTATTTATAAATATGTAACATGACGACATTTTTGCATGGCTGCTCAATTTCTATATCCAATAGAAATTGAAAAAAGTGAAGTCCCATGTCCCCTAGTGGGGTAAGGGGCAGATGCATTATACATTTGTTTCACTGATCGATTTTCTTTAGGGACGAGTAGGTGATCAGCCTTCTGTGTCCTACCAGACCAAGACATTTTTTTTTCTTCGTCTCCACCGGGAATCGAACCCAGGACCCCTCGGTGTTACGCTCACGCGTCAACCACTGTACCGAGGAGGCGGATAGAAATTGAGCAGCGATGCAAAAATGGTTCCTTTTAATGTATTCATATAAGAAAAAACATGAAAATAGACAAAGCATACTTTTAAAAGGATGTATTAATTATAGCGTATATAAATATACTTAAAATGTATAATTACATAATTTATTCAAACAAAACCACGTGCTTTTGTTAATTGTTTCCTAAACGGAAAATTAACCGTCATAATTGAATGTCGTTACAATTAGTTATCTTGTTTTGAAGATTACCAGTACTTAATTAACTAAAATAATTATGTTCGTTGGTGTTTGCGTAGCTCTGTGTTTATTTCTGTAAAAATGGCTCTATGATCGTTGGGGGTTTCACATTCCTTTTTGTATTTATCTATACTTATAATATTATAGAGCTGAAGAGTTTTTGTTTGTATGTTTGAACGCGCTAATCTCGGGAACTACTGGTCCAATTTGAAAAATTCTTTCCGTGTTAGATAGTCCATTTAATGAGGAAGGCTATAGGCTATATATCATCTCGCTAAGACCAACAGGAGCGGAGCACTGCGGGTAAAACCGCGGAGCACAGCTAGTTATCAGTATTGTAGAATACAAAGTTCTCTACAAATTTTGTTTTAAAAAAATTCATACTGTGAACCGTTCTCGAGATAGAGGGCGGGGAGCGAGAACCCATAAGATACATTTAGTTTCCATTTCCCGCCAATTTAAAAGACTAACAGAACGCGCCAAAACTATGTTCTTTTGGAATTGAGCTTTTCTATTGAATATTCATTATTTATTATTTAGTTACCTCTCAAATACTACTTAGGTACTATTCTACTACTTCAGGCACGAAAAGTTTATGATTTTTAAGTATTATGATCATATCAAATTGCAGAAAATACGTTGAGTAAACATCAACTGTTTTAAACGTCGTGTAAACTTCAATTAAATTTATTAAAAAAATAATAGAGAGTACCACGATTTCTATCAATGACCTTGAACTTGTATCATAAGCACACCTACGCACATTACCAATCATCTTTGATAACATATTATGAGAATAAAAAATATGCTCTTTACATGTCTCACTTAACTAAATAAATAATTCAACCAAATTTAAAAAAAATTAAAACGTGGCAGTGTCAAGCTATAAGCTATTCAATATCAGGCTATCTAACAAGGTCCCCTCATCCACCCTCTCATCTAGGAAACACAAGCCTTATCAAAAACTACAAACAATTACCCGTGTACCAAGCTATCTATCAACTATTAGGCTATCTTACAAGGTCCCTCAAATACACCCTATTTGAAAGGGTGGATTTGAGGCTACAAGCCTTATCAAAAACTACATTTATCACTTTTCTTGTTAAAAAAGCACTTACATTTGACAAACATGAGGGTCGCCCGCCTTCAATCCGAGCACGACAATTATCATCAAACTGAGCAAAATCAATAGCCTTAGAGCATCCATAGTTCCACTAAAACTGATAATAATTATCACAACCGCACGCAACAAAAAACACGGTCAGTCCCCTGCACTACACGTAAACAACTGACGGTTCAAATGGACATACAGGACGTTGTTTTATGTTTATAATTATGACGCTGTATGCATCGTTTCCTCACAACGGATCCTCTGTAAGAGATTCGCTTTTTATGGGCGATAGATCGTCTTTTATTTCACAATACTCAGATGTATGGAGTTAATGTAAAACTCGAAAAGATAGTGGTATAGATTATATGCTGCTGTAACATGATATACTATACTACTGAATTATGATATACTATTATAATATATTATGTGTATTATTTATTTATTGTTAAATTTTTAACCCTTGTGAGAGAGACAAATAAAGGTTTTTATTTTTTACTATTAGCTGATATTCTAGCAATTACAGTGGAAACTGAATAACTTTACGAGACGATTTACCAAATACAGATAACATCTCAACACAAAACGCTTTTATTATACACAAATTACTGAGAATAATGTAAGATAAAAACCATAGAAGTTGGAGCTCATCTAAGAAATATCCATTGTAATTTCGTAAGTATAAATTATAAGAAATACAATTATATTTATTTTCATGTTTATAGAAACGAAAGGCCGTTTTAATAATATAAAAAAGCTCAGGAAAGCTCTATAATGTAAATATCATGAGATAAGTAAGAGTTATGCCAACTGAATCTTGAATTCAAACCTTGTGATTTCGAACAGTATCTACGAAATAATACTTACCTAATATTAACTCATTTATTAATATCTCTACATTTTTTTTGTTCATATAAAAGCATATTTTAAGCATTGCCATTATATCGTGTAGAGAATTCCCTTTCCCTTGTATTTTGTTTCTTTCTATGTCAAAATTATTGCAAATAAATCTGCCAACAAGCCCTGACGTAACACCTTATCAAGACCTCAATTTTTTAAGTCGGTTAAAAAACCACATTTCTCGGCTACAACTTACGGCTCAAACAATGGCATTTCCCATCGACTAGCGGAACATCCGGCGATGCTTGCTACGAGATGTGAATATACAAAAATACTATGCAAATTTGTCGGGTACTTATCTCATAAAAAATTGCACGTGCAAAACGAAAGCCGATTATTAAATGACGATAGATCGGTGAGAGCAGTGTCGATTTGGTCGTGGGTTCCGTTGAAAAAAGTTTTGCAATATAGGATAAAATAATGTATTAATTAGTTTACACAAAGTTACACACTATATGTATTAATAATTTAAGAACGTTTTATTTATTACTGGAAATATTTGAAAATATAACAATGTTGATCATGCATGTGAAATCTAAAGGGTTTTTTAAATCTGCATATTTGTCCTTATATGAAACGTTTGTTAAGTTTACGTTTAGTTCTAGCTAGAATTTAAATAGAAAACTATTAGAACTTGAAAGCTCGTTATACTAACGAAATATTTTACACCAAAAAAATTCAAAATTCTGCTATTCCTACTCCTACAACCTACTCCCAGTAAATAATACTAAAATTGAATCCTTATATCATCATCTACTTTTTGAAGCATCATGATGATTTAAATGGCAGATTCATCTAGCACCCATACACGAAAACATTACGTACCAAACACAAAATGCATTCAATTTCCTCCATCCATTTCAAGCATACACATTTTGACGGATCCCTAATTTCACAAAGCCAAATCGAACGAGCGATTGACGATGAGCCACTGATTCAAATTCGTGTCACGTTACACTAATCGACCAGCTATTTTACGGTCTACTGTATGTTTTATAGCCAACCTATCTGAGGTACAAAAACAACAAAGCATTTTTTTTAATGATTTATAGTGTCTGGCCTACGGCGCGATGTTATTCGCATTTAGTTAATAATTTGGGAGTTAAGTATATTCCTAATAATGATTAGGAATATACTTAACTCCCAAATTATTAATTTTAGTTAAAGTTTAATGAAACATTGGTCGTACATAATTGTTCCCTTTTAAACATACATTGCAATATTACTATGAAGATGTGGCGAATGCTTAGCTACATACCACGCAATGGAATGTAGAATTTGGCAGAATTATATTAAGGTTGAATTTCGACAGTTAGTGATAGGTACTACTACATATCTAATAGGCCCTCTACACAATGGGCAGCGATGGCCCAACAAATAGTCGTTAATGTTTGCCGCCATTACGGCGATTATGAATAAACATCTACAATGATGGCCGATCATAGACATTTTGGCCCTCTATACTACCGTGATTGCCTCTACTCGCCCAACGCTGCCCAATGTGAAGAGGGCCGATTAGTTTTCTTTGCTTGTGACGTCAATGACGTCGTTGGTTGAAACTTACAACCTCGTTACAACCCTAATGGTTTTGTGACGTCACACTCACGTCATAATATATTTTGAAAGAATAAATTTTATTGTTCATAATCTGACTCACACTTAACCATTTTGGGGTCCTGTGACCTATTATAATTATTATTAAAGAATTGAAAGATAACAAAAAATATTTGTATGATTTTTATGGAAAAAGCTCTTATTAACCACCCTGTACATATATTAACAACGCTAATGCAATATTATCAAACACTTAATTATATATAAATAATTAACTGTCCTTGAATGTTACTTTATCAATTACTATGGTATTGTTATGTCATACTTTCAATTGTTTCCCTATAGAAAAGCTCTTTCATCTAAAATTAAAGATATTTGCTCCATTAGCATGTTTGTACACAACAATATGAAATAGCTAAATAATTTATTGATTTATTTAGTGAAATACATAATTTATTATATATATTTAGGTATAGATGTATAAGGAATCGGAATAAATAAGTATAAGTATTATAAAACATGAACTTAAGAATTAGGACACAAATATGTGATAAAGAAAACTTTCTAATATAATTTAAGTTTATAAACCTAATCTCAGAGGCTGTTTTATTTTATTTTCAGCTTTATTTAATCTACTATAAGAAATATCTATTTTCGATATATTAAAATCCAACCGCAACTCGTCGTTATTGAAAACAAATAATAACAAAGGAAAACAATGTACAGGAATTTTATAAACGCCATTACGAAGTCTAGATTATTTATTATTCTTCGTATAAATTTATAATCTCACATCCATTGAATTCTACTATAATTCTTATAAACAATTTACTAAATCTGTTTTCTAGAACTTTACAATATGCATTTTTACGAATAAAATACATTTAGGGTAATATTCTGTGTAAATAATAATAAATTATCTTTATTTTGTAATAATTAATATTGTCAATATCCCAATGTAAATTACTTCAATTTGTAAAATCTGTAAACGACTCTTATTTCGCCGATGATTGTATGTGCATTTTACCGTTCCTATAGTAAAAAAAATCTTTTTATTGTTCTTACACTTTGATGAATGTTATAATTTTCGTAAGAAAGCGTATATCTGAAAGTGCTTTCTTACAAATAATAATATAAAAGATCCATTATCTATACATATAATAAATCTGTAGAAGGGTCAATTCTGTACATTGAAAATATTGAAAAAATAAATAGCAGGGGGGTGTTACTGGATCGATAGCAAACCCAAATATGTGATTAAAAAAATTTTTGTCTGTCTGTCTGTCTGTCTGTCTGTCTGTCTGTCTGTATGTTCAGGCATCACGTGAAAACTAACTGTTCGATTTCGATGAAACTTGGTATAATTATACCTTATTATCCTGGGCATAAAATAGGATACTTTTTATCCTGGAAAAATACGTAGAAAAAAATAAATCTTAATTTTTCAGTTTTATCCATAGACGTTGTTCTGTAGAACCGAGAACACACGTTGCGTTAATTATTATAGGTATTTGGGTCCAATAGATATTTATAAGATGTCATTGTCAGAGTTACTCAAAATGGAGAAATAAACCATCCACGCGAAGACCGACATCCGCGCGGACGGAGTCGCGGGCGGAAGCTAGTAAATAAATAAACAAAAATCATTTGAAAATAAAATTCACCATCGTTAGTAAGAAAATTTGTCAATTATTCAATATTTCTATTCTAAATATCAAAGGGGTTTGGGAAAAGATGGCGTCGTGATGAACTTTCGCGGCAAGTGATGAAATTTGGATATTTTAAAAGAGCAATATATTGTAAGCAAAAGTTATTGTGGACACAAATCTCGAAACGTATTAGGAACAGAGATATTTGGTTTTGTATTATTCATTTACCTACAATCTAGATTCTAGATGATTTATTATAAGATTTTTCTGACGAGTTTCATCACTGGCGGCGAAATGTCATCACGACGCCACTAGCCCATACAAAAGTACCCAAATCCCTTTATTAAGATGAAGCATGTATCCATATTATGATATTATTACTTATTTGTTGTCATAGAACAGGGAAAAGTTATTATCTAGCTTAAAGCACGTCATTTCTCTATATAGAACATATTATATAGAACAATATACTATTTGTACACTATACAGTTATACACATTCAGTTCTGAAACATCAAATCATACAAGGGATATTCACACTAATTACAGTTGTTTTAAAGGATACAATGGTTGGAATATTTTTAACATTTGAATATCGTACATTATCTACCACAGAACAGGAATTTTCCTATTGATAAAAACAAATACAACGTGTAATAGGAATTTTAAAAGTTTATTAATATTATGTTCTATTATTATTTCTAGAACACTGCGATTTATTTAATTAATGTATTTGTACCTAATGTAAAAAACGGCTCCTATTGGTCTCACCGTAATGGTATATAGCCTTAAGCCTTCCTCGATCTAACAGTGATTTTTTTTTCAAATCGGTGCCGTTGTTTCTGAGATTAGCGCGTTCAATCAAACAAAATAACTCTTCAGCTTTTAATAGTATAGATTTATATTGTTATTAATTAATTCCAACTATTTTAGAAATAGTACGACTGGGAGACAGGAAATAGGGTCATATCGCGAAAATGATAAAACGTTATTCATTGATTTCACACGAGAACCATAATTTATAGGTTCATTAACTTTAAGTTATGACTTATTTATAACATAAGTATTTAAATTAGTTTAACAAGATGTAGCTATTAATAATTATGTATGTGCATCATCATTGTTATTGAGTTTTTGTAAGGCAATGTGTCACTTTATTTTTATTAGAGGTGTCCATGAGGTGTCTACTTTAACCATTACTTTAACCGATGTTCCTAAAATGTGGTAAGGTTCTACGTTCTAAGCGTAGGAACATATATTTCCGGTTTTTTTAAAGTGAAACTTTTATTACATCGTCTCAAACTTTTTAGTCTGTGTAGCGCATGTCGCGTGTATCGCGGCTGCCGAGTAGGTATACCTACTCGGCAGCCGACCGACACGCGACATGCGCTACACAAAGCAGTGTTCGGAACCGTTCGAACAGTTTCACTTTTACCGTGGTTTCATAAAACCACACAACATTTTTTTTTTTTTTCATTAATATAGGTGTTTTGATTGGTATCTATGCTTTTAATTCATTCATAGGTGTGATTTTATTCTTTCTTTATTTATAACAATTTAATTCATACATGAGGCAACGAACAAAATCTTAAATTTAAAATCCTTTAAAGAATGCATTTTATGCAATTTATGTTATTTAAATCATTATTACAACGTAAGTAAAATTAACACGTTGCGCATATAACGAAAATTATACTTTTCAGGTATTAGAATCACACAGTTTTAATTGTAACTTGTATGTTTCTTTGTTGTCACACTTACTAGGTATATGAACTTAATAAGAACTCGGTCAGGGCTTCTAAATGCGCACTAAGGTGCGTCAATAATGCATTTAGTATGACGTAGATTTTTACCCGACTGCGACAGAAGGAGGGTTATGTTTTTCGAGTGTATGTTTATTTCTTTGGCAAGCTCTACAGCCTAAACTGCTGGACGGATTTTGGCTTATAAGGTGAATTAATTATCAGAGTTGTAGTAGAGACATAGTTTACATAAATAAGCAGTTATTTTTCAAAATAATAATTGTAATTGTTACACTTAAACTATATCCAGAATCAACGTCCAGAATCATTAAAAGTTTCAAAACGCCTTCCGTGAATATTAATCACGAAATGTCATAATAAAAAACGGTGTGAATTAATTTTAAGGCGTACATTTTTAGTGAAATAAACGGTCTGTATTTTATTAAAGTGTATTAGATGTATAATTTTTATAAATGAAATGATTAAAGCAAATAATAGAAGATTTGATGAAAATGTATAGTACCACTTAATGTCCACTAAATTTACATTATCAAGTATCAACATGTAGATTTTTTTTAGCAGCATTTAAACATAACAGTCAGAGAGCCATGTATTATTATAAGTATTGATGAACATGTAGAAAACGAAAATTCACGGGATTTTGACGCTTACTTTAACCGCAAGAATTTATTATGCATGTAAATTAAAAGGCAAAATTGATATAAATTTAAATGAGCAACTACACAATTGACGGCTCTTCTTTTGGTTATAATATACCTAAGCAGTATTATTTTATCTGTACCGGTGGTAAATAATAATCTATGCAATGTTTTTTTAAAGCTCTCCACCAAGAAGTCTAGTATTTACCTTTAATATAACTTTGATGTGCCCCAAAATTACCTAGTCTGAGTCTTTATTGTCACATATTTCGATGTCCCACCTAAGATCACCTGATGTTAAGCTCTATTATCATGCATAATTTATTATACTACGTCTATAACATGCAAAATATACTCACATAGCAGTACAATTGTCCAAACAGTTCCCAGCATCATCACAATGTGTACACGACTTTTCGCAATCATAACACTCTCCGTTCACATTCTTGGCGAAACCTTCATGACACGTACATACATTAGGAGCTGTACACACTCCGTTTACACACCCATCACAAATCGGTTCACATTGTCCACTTATATTCCTGTACCCTTCTGGACACTCGCACACATTGGGAGCTATGCATCTACCCGTACAGTTACATATAGGTTCACACACATCCCCAAAACCGTGGTAACCTTCATAGCATTGACACACGTTTGGTTGTACACATTTCGCGTTTACACACGTATAGCACACTGGTTCACACTGGTCTCCATTTACAGCATATCCTGGGTCACAGTGTAGCCTACATGTGAAGTCCTCATCGATCTGGTAGTCTGGTTCACAGTGGTAGCAGTGCGTCGTGTTGTATCTCTCATATCCTGGCTTGCAAATGCAAGTGTTGTTTTGGCATTCGCTGTTTATACATAGTGAGGGTTGGTCTGGGGTGCAGATTGGTGTAACGCAAGTATTGTTGTGTTGAGGGTCGAGTATGGTCGGTGGGTCGCACACGCATTGGTCTGGAGCAACACATCGACCACCATAGCAGCCGGTGCTGCAAGACGGCACGCAAGAGTCGCTTGTCGCTTCGTAGACCCATCCCTTGCAGCATACTGTTTGACGTTCTGCCTTAGTGTACACCTGAAATTGGAAATAGGTTTTGAATGTTATTGAAATCAACGAAAAGATTACATATAATACTTGTTACTTAAATTAACAAAGTGTATAGCAAAGTAATGCTTCCAGTATTAACACGTTCAATCACAATTAATCTTAACACGTTTAAATCTAAATTTATAACAACGAGCTTTTTAAATAAATAGTAACTAGCTTTCTTCGACTTATGGCCTTCTAGTCCTAGTCTTACCAGAAAAGTTTATACCAATAGCATAAGTATGAAATTTTATTTGTTTGTCCATCAATCACATTTCATTAAGATTGCTAAAAAAAACATACAATTTTCTATAATTTTCATGTATTTCTCTGCATTTTAAACCGAATTTTTATAAACTTGTAGTTTACCTTACTATTAGTTACGTAGTAACTATTTAGTAATTTTTGCTATTAGTGAAAGTTAGTAAATAAATAATAAAACTAACTATAGGTTTCTTCTTGACAGCTGTACATCTTCTTCCTCGAGCACACCATTTCACAAAGGTCACTGAAGTATATCTGGTCTTCCGTACTCTGTAAACAATAATTATTTATTTATTTATTCTTTATAGTACACATACCAATCAGAAATAAGCTATACTATAATTAGACACAATTAAAATACACGGCACATACATACTAAAAGGCGGCCTAATTGCTCAAAAGCAATCTCTTCCAGGCAACCCTGATTGGTAAGGAATGTATGCTAGTACGCGAAGGCGCAAATTCAATAAATAAATTAAACATTACAATATAAATATAATTATTTTTAATTAATTATATTTTAAAATATGAAGAGCACAAAAAATGAAAGAGTTAGTACCTTGTTAAAAACTGTGTTTCGGTTGTCGGTGGCTTCTCCCTTTAGATGTAACATTAAATTTTATAAAGAAATGGTTTAGTAGATATTAAAGCCTCTACAAGAGATTAAAAACACGATGTATAATTGCTGTGGTCACGGCGAAAAAATCGCTTAAAACCGCTTTTTAAAAATTTAAAATGTTTAAAAATACTTTTCAGTTATATACTTTTGTAATGTTGTGTTGAATTACAAAAAAGTAAGTAAAGTGAGTGTTTTTTTTAGAAATCCAATAATCTGGAGGTGGGTATAATAAATTGCGTATAATTCAACCAAGTTAAAGCTCTGTTTTATATTTTTCAGTAAAAGCTCTATTTAATATTCTTCAGTAAAAGCTCTGTTTAATATTCTTCAGTAAAAGCTCTATTTAATATTCTTCAGTAAAAGCTCTGTTTATTATTTTTCAGTAAAAGCTCTATTTAATATTCTTCAGTAAGAGCTCTATTTAATATTCTTCAGTAAAAGCTCTGTTTAATATTTTTTTCAGTAAAAGCTCTATTTAATATTCTTCAGTAAAAGCTCTGTTTAATATTCTTCAGTAAAAGCTCTATTTAATATTCTTCAGTAAAAGCTCTATTTAATATTCTTCAGTAAAAGCTCTGTTTAATATTCTTCAGTAAAAGCTCTTTTTAGTATTCTTTAGTAAAAGCTCTGTTTAATATTTTTATAACTCGTATCTTTTTTTATTTTAGCAGCATTTAACTAGGAATTTTATGACAATGTGCTGCTTTAAAAATAATACTATTAGCTTCCTTAGAAAAAATGCAAGTTACATGTAATTTATTATTATTTTAAAAACACGTTACTCAATATTCCCAGTATTAATGTTTTACTTATAATAATTTATCCTTTATTATTAGTACCTGTATACCCGAACTTGAGTATTTTTCTATAAGTACAATAAATACGCTAGATCGATCCGAAACCCCTAATCCCTAATTTCTTATGGGGATACCACAGCTAACAGAAATTTTGACTTCTATAGATTGAAAGTAAAAAGCATGAAGTGTTTCAAAAAATAATATTAATAAAATTTCTTAGAGGGTATGAAGAAATCAATACATATAATAAAATTCTAGAAAAGTGGTGTCTGTACAATGAAAATATGTAAAAAAAAATTAGCAGGGGTTATTAATAAATTGATCCCAAACCCAAAACTATCGTTAAAATTTTTTTTGTCTGTTTGTCTGTTTGTCCGTTTGTCCGTTTGTCCGTTTGTCTGTTTGTCTGTATGTTTGAACACGCTAATCTCAGAAACGGCTTATCCGATTTAAATGCGGTTTTCACTAATATATTGTGGTAATCTTCATTTAACATTTTGTGTTTATTTCATGTCAATCGGTTTATAAATAAAAAAGTTATGACCATTTAAGTATTTACGGCGAACATTTGCTACTATTATACAGTGTACGATAAAACGTAAGTTATCTTTTATACGCTACAGTTATTTCTATAAAATGTCCAGGTGATCATATCGAAAGTCCCCAAGGGTGGGGTGGGGGTGGGGGGGGTAAGCTGAGGTAGTAGGGGAGGGGTCAAATTAAAATTATGCTTATTTGTAAGTAAATTTTATACATAAAATGTCCTTTAAATTATGTCGTATTATAATATTTTTAACCCCCGACGCAAAAAGATGGGTGATAAGTGTTTGACCGCTATGTGTGTCTGTGTGTGTATCTGTTTGTGCCACCGTAGCTCGCTAATAGGTAATTAGATGCGGTTTTTTTGTTAGGCAGCATATTTTCCGACGCTGGTTCTTAGATAAACTGTATCAAAATAGGTTAATCCATTTATTATACCTAGGTATACATATAGAGGTAAAAGTAGGAATGAAAATAACTAAAGTTATCGAATATACTTTAGTGATATATATTAAATGAAAAGTGAACGACCTATCAGTAACAATAAGTCAAATTTTATCAAAATCGGTTCTTCCATTTATTTGATATACGGTATAAAAGTTGTAGGTAATAAAAAAATGAATTTTGACTCAAGTGACATATGAAATGAAAGGGCATGACGTGTAAAGTATAATTGAACATATTTAATCAAAATCGGTTCATCCATTTACTATACCTATATACTATATATGGTTAAAAGTTGGAATGAAAGAAACGATTGTTGTCAAGTATACCTAAGTGACATATCAAATGAAAGTGCATAACGGGTGAAGTACAGTTATAGTTCTATTTTTATCCAAATCGGTTTTTCCATTTATTAGATTACAGCACAGATTACAGCGGTAAAAGTGGGAATGAACAATAATCGAATGTGGTCAAATAATATCTCAAGCGGCATATCAAAATATGAAAGAGCAACGTGTGAATTACAATTAGTAATGTTTTATCGAAATTGGTTCATCCGTTTATTACACTTTAGGGGTGACAGTGGTTAGATAAATAAGCCAAATGGAGCATCAAACGACAGGATATGTCGTGTACAATGTACATATAGGTACAATTAGATAATATGGTTTACATCAAAATCGGTTCTGCCATTTACTAGGGACGGAAAGGTTGAAAGTCTGTGAAAGAAGAGGGGGATATGGGAGCGAGAGGATAGTCACACCCTGGAAATTTTGAATTCTACTCAAAGCCACATAGGCCTGGCGCGGCGCTTAGCAATTTTTTTATTAAATACACCACTTCTTTTGCCACAGTGGTCCATTACAATTTGTGCACGGTTACGGCACAACTAAAAAGATGTCAAGGAGCAACAAACTTATAGATATCAATATGATGTAGGAATGTATTATGGAGGTAAAGGTAGGTCTCGCTCACTTGAAAATATTACATGAAAATAAGAAACCGAAGTTTAAAAATTAAAAAAAAACCCAACGCAATGAAGGAAAAGGAATAAATAATTTTACAAACTTCCCGACCTTCTTTAAAATTATGATAATATGATAATGATGGTATGGCAGCCCCGACGACTTTGTTTTTTTTTATTTTTATAAATATTTGAAATGGTATTTATTTTTAAGGATCTTCGGGAAGTTTGTGAAATTATTTATTCCTTTTTGTATGCACTTTTCTTCGTTGCGTTGGGTTTTTTTTTAATTTAATTTTTATTGCACAGTCTAAACGGTTTAGTTACTACAGGCGCGAGACAGGAAAGATGAGCGCTTAGACAAACGTCAAAACGCAAAGGAATAGAAGGAATCCGCTACCGGCTACGATACTAAAGTGCGTCACACACGGTGAAGATACTATAATATTTTATCTTAAGATACTGTAATATTTTATATTACAGTATCTTAAGGTATCCGGTATCAGCGTTCTGACCATCATTTTTCGTTTTGTCATTGCGTACTAAGACCCCTGTAGAACCGCCATCCTGTTACAAATGACCCACAAAATTTCGGGTCATTTGTACAAATGACCCACAAAATTTCGGGTATATTTATATTTATTATTATATTATAGTATCTTCACCGTGTGTGACGCGCTTAATTGTCATAAGCGTATGATGTGTTTTGCACAATTTTATTAAATTGCGACTGGATGAAAATTTTGTTCGTGATCGTCGTCGTCGTTGGTAGGGTGAACAAATCTTTAGCAAAACATCATCAGTACGCTTATGTCAATTAGTATCGATAGCGGATTCTATTCCTTTGCGTTTTGACGTTTGTCTCGGCACTCATTTGCTGCACAATATATTGTCAAAAACATCCATACAAGGAAGGAAGGAAAATAAATTTGCTCCTTTCCCTCCTGGTGCCTAAAAAATAATATTACATAATTTAAAATAAAATTTACGTAGAAAATTAATTAGACATTTATTTTTTTAGCTCAGTTTAGTAATAAATTTTAATAAAAGTTTTTTTAATTATTTATGGTAGTACGTGTTTATTCAATAAAAGTTAAGTAGTAAATACTATGCAGTCACTATTCCACGCGGACGAAGTCGCGGGCACAGCTAGTAAATAATATTTAGTGTTTGCCGGGAGTCGGGACTTATATTTTCCATTAACTTATTATTAAATATATATGTATTATCTATAGTTTCAAAGTTATATATTATCACAAATATACTAATTAATATACTAATTAATAATTCATAAAAAAAAATATTTTATTTAAAATATAAACAAAAAACAATATCATACATACTGTTTGGTCGCAACACAAACACCAGGCGAATCCACTTCCAAAGACGCTACCGAAATCACTCCACAGAAAAAAAATATAGCACAGATCACTAATTTTGAAGACATTTTTAATTTTTTTTTGCTATCCTGTAAGGACACAACCAAATGGCAAGGAATTTAAAAACAATATGAGCTATCAATGCGTGTGAAAGGATGTTAACATAAATCAGTTTATGCCAACTTATCGAAACTCACCCTTATTCCTTTTACATTAAAACCGAAGTGCAATAATGAAGCAGAACAATTAGTTAACGACCGGGATACGCTTGTTCATTATATTTTAATTTGCGTCAGGATTTTTTGGAAGTATTTAGTAGTATTGTGGTGTGAACTAATCCTGTACATATTTCATGGAACCCATACTAAAATTAGCAATGCCAGCAAAATTTTCTTCTTTTTTAAATATGTTATGATTGAAAATAACATTAAAATTAATTTAATTATCAAATCTATAACAAACTTTTTCTCGATTATTCATCTCGTGTATAAAAACAGGGACCTCCTTGAAGAAACTTTATAGCCCCATATGGTTGCGTCAATCAAATTTTACGCTAGCTCGTGGCAATAAAAATATGATTGTTATTACATTTTATGTGCAGAAAAATTATCTGCAGTATCATAACACCACGCTTAGAAGAAGAAAGACAAAAAAAGAAGATAAAACATTGATCTTAACACCCAGACTAGCCATTTAATCTGTACTCAGACAAAAATATGTATTTAAATACAGGACCATTGAAATTATTTATTTATTTATAGAAATCTTTTTGTCCCATCCTAGTAAACAATTATGTACTAAAAACACACAACTTTGTTAAGCGCAGATTATGGTATGGTTTCAGAAGTACACACTCATTTACTTATTGGCTCATTTTGGGTGATTATCCAATTATTGAAAACATACTCAATTAAGGAGCAATTACTTATTACGTTTAATCCATTATTAGGTAGCAGCCTCATTTATATTACTATGACTAATCATCTTATGTTTCAAATATAAATAAACATTTTTGATATGTAAAGGTTTTCCCTTGGATTACAGATAATGTCGAAATCGTTTTGTTTTTTTTCTTTTCAAAAATATAATAACCCGTTTGTGTCTATCTATCTATTATGATTACACATTATTATTCTTATTCTTTACCAAAGAACCCTGGAATTAACTGTACTCAGGAGGTCATTAAAATAAGATCATTATGGACCAGTAGCATCCTTTACTTATAAATATAACCTATATTTGCGATAGTGTATTTGTATGTCTTTCTTTCACGATGCCATTGAGCAACTTTATGGTATGATTTTTGACCCTGAAGATAGTGAGAAAGCTAGAGAATGATATACTCTTTTTTACCTTGGTAAAACATCTCATTTCCTAGGAATTTCAGATACCGTCGCGGGAGAAGCTGCAGCTGGATATCTTGTAAATATTCCCTTTTCTCTACAATATAATTTGCTGATGTGTCAGTCTATTTATAAAAGGATGGTTTGTGCGTGATACGATTGATAATATTAAGAATAACAATGAAGGATGTTACTCACTATTTGAATGTGATGCAGTATGCACTTGGATGAATGCCTATTACTTTGTTGACGCAGGGTCGTGGGTTCAAAGTACATATTATTAGAAGAATTATTGAAAAAAAAATTACTCTTTTTAATTCTGTTAATGAAATAATTTCTAAATCTGAAGATATTATCTACTTGCTTACAAAAATACAAACCTAACTTATTTATTATAAAAAAGAACGTGTGTGCCGAGCACACGCGTCAAAAGTGAAACTTATTTAGCAAGATTCAAAGACACAGAAATCTCCATGATGTGACGGTATTGCCATGGTGCGACCTTGAAATTTTACTCCCAAGGCGCCTAAAGAAGTTTCCCTTCAAAATTTAACTCTGCATACCCAAATACTCAATCAAATCCAAAAGCTTATGCATAAAAGAGAAACATCTTCACATCCCTCTATAACTATATTTTTTCTTATCTTCAATTTGGCTTGATAATAAATCACTTAAAACAATTACAAGACAAAGTAAACATCCTAAATGAAACCATTAATACTTATAATGTGACAAGGGCCCGGAAATATAAAAAAATCCACCAAATGTTAACTGCTACAGACGGACAAGCAAACTATTGTTATGTTAACAGAAAGTTGAAGCGAGATCAATGACATATATTGTGTGCGGATAGACGGATGTCACATTGAATAACAAAAGATCGTATTTACAGCAAATTTATATGCAATTATCACCCTTAAATTAATATGAAAATAAAGTTGAAAATAGTTTATACAAATTTACTACCGTACATAGTTTTGATAGTATTCGTCGAAAGCTTTTTTTAGATGTGAAAGAATATATTATTGTAAAAATAATGCTCCATATACATATATTTGAATGATAAGAGTGATATTAAAAAAAATTATAAGCTCAGTAGTTAACGTTAATTTGTACTTGGATTGTGTTCGATGCCAGTTATTACGACGGACTTTGTTTTTTTTAACTAAAATTTATGTACTTAACAATATTTTAAATTAAAATTTATATAAAAACATATTCAGGTTGGTTTGTTCTAATCGTATAGTTTCTGTGTTGTTTTCCGTCGTATAGCTGCGACTTTCCAAACTATACAAGGCCAGCACGCAACGGTGTGAAACTAATCACGTATAGTTTGGAAAGAAGTTTTTTACAAAGTTCTTCCAATCTATACAACAGTAGTACGCAAATACTCGCGTATACTTTGTAGTGAAGTAAGTAAGAATAGCGCTCCAAAATATACAGCGCCAGTACGCATGCGGACTAATCGTGTATGTTTCGGAGTAAGCGCGCCGTCTTTCCATTGCTCGCATTTATATATTATTGTATTGCTGTTTTTAAATCTATTATTACAATGCATGTGTATGTAATGTTGCGTACTGATCGTATATTTTTTTGTATCGAGGATGCTTGTGTCTTCGTTCTCGACTATACTGCACGACTTACAATTGACAATAGTGCTAAAATGTAAGAATCTAATAAGTCCAGAAGAAGACGGAATTGCGAGGCGACGGAGCCCCGCTTCGCGGGACTCCTATTTTTGTGTAGTTAAAAAAAACACGAACCTAACCTAACCCATAGGTACCCTTATCTGTTACCTATTTATTTTCCTAAGCTTACCTAATAATATTTTTATTCCATATTTTACTGAATCAATAATAATCAAGAAGAATAAAAGTAGATAGATATAGCTGTACAAGTATTATTTCGCGCAAGCGAGTGGTGTAGTCAGTAGTAGGTAGGTATATTTAGTTATATTTTGCGTACTGATCGTGTATAGTTTGGAACGAAGAAGCAAGCATCCGCGTTACAAAGTATACACGATCAGTACGCAAAATTCGTGTATATATTGTAATAACAAACTTAAAAACAGCATTACAAAGTATACACGAGCAGTTTCCTATGGTTGCGTTCTGGCTATGTATAGTTTGGATTTACGCGTCGTAGCTACTTTACTTAGTAAGAAACTAGATGGCGTTGCATCTATGTACATTATTTTTTAATTTTTTATTCTTAACTCTTTTAATATACATAATAATTGTTTATAATTTATACTTGATAGATGAAGTTATATTTCCTATTGTGCCACTTTTCCGTTTACCCTAATAAAAAAAAGCTTAGCTTCGTAATAGATTATTGAAACATTTATATATTATAACTAGCTTTCCACCCGCAGCTTCGCCCGCGCAGTCAAAGAAAAACCCGTATAGTTCCCGTTCCCGTGGGATTTCCGGGATAAAACCTATCCTATTTCCCGGGATAAAAAGTAGCCTATGTCCTTTCTCGGGTATCAAAATATCTCTATACCAAATTTCATGCAAATTTGTTAAGTAGTTAAGGCGTGATTGAGTAACAGACAGACAGACAGAGTTACTTTCGCATTTATAATATTAGTATGGATTACTAGCGGTTCGCCCCGGCTTCACTCGTGGTACATGTTTACGTTTTCTCTCCATAAGAATTATCTTCATACTTCAAGGAAAATTATAAAAAAAAAATTAACGAAATCGGTTCCGCCGTTCTCGAGTTATGCGCTTACCAACACATTTTGCGATTCATTTTTATATTATAGATTTTTAATAACATGAATGGTTATGAAAAAGCATCTACAAAGTTTCAGGCAGTTTTTCTCGGTAGAAAATCCATACGGAACGAATGGTACTTAAATTATAATGTTTATATAAATATTATAAAGATCAAAAGCTAAAAGAAATCTAAATGATATTATTACCGTCAAATAAATCACTCTTATTTAGAACTAGCTTCCGCCCGCGGCTTCGCCCGCGTGGTGTTTTGATAAAAGGTAGCCTATGTTCTTTCTCAGGGCATAAAGATTGTCTGTGCCAAAGTTCATCAAAATCGGTTGAGAGGTTTAAGCGAGAAAGCGTAACAGACAGACAGACAGACAGACAGACAGAGTTACTTTCGCATTTATAATATTAATATTAGTAGGGATTAAGAATCATCATGTTTATTGAACATACCTTATATGGTGCTCTATTTTACAAATAATTATTATCCTGCATATAGGTTAATATAGTGCGTCACAAGAATAGGGAAAATTAATACTAATAATGAAACATTGATTTATTTGTGAATAGTCGTGTCATGTGAAGTGTAGAATAAAGTGCATAAGAGTATTTAGATTATTCATTATGTGTGCATATATTGTTTATGTGTCTTTCATGGTATGTATTAAATCTATATTTATATTCATAAGTTAATAATTCATCACCTAGTATAAAACAAAGTAGCTTTCTCTGTCCCTATGTCCCTTTGTATGCTTAAATGTTAAATCTTTAAAACTACCCAACGGATTTTGATGTGGTTTTTTTTTAATAGATAGAGTGATTCTAGAGGAAGGTTTTAGTATATAATTTATTAGGTTTTAGGCAAAGCGGGCGAAGCCGCGGGCGGTAAGCTAGTAAGTTAATAATTATCTCCTGTGAATTACACTAGTACCTTCTAAAGAAAACACCAAGAAGAACTTTTTCGAAATGATTTTCAGCGTGAAGTCGTTCTATATTTTATTGTTTATTTAAATTGCTAGCTTGCATAGGATAATTATTGGTCCTATGTAAAAGAATCATCTATTTACTAAGTGAGAGTGAGTTTTTGAGGATTTTTGAATCCCTCCCTGTACTAAATATAATGTGAGATCTTCACAATAATCAAAATCAAAACATTTCAGGTACTGTCACTTGTTAATTATAGTGTTACCGACCAATGTGAAGTTTTTACAATCGAACTAGAGGAGTATAAAACAGACAACACCACGGTATCTCTGTAAGTATATGTAATCACGTTCATACTTTTCAATACATAAATTTTAAATAAATTTAATTTAAATACATAAATTTTCGAATTTCCCATTTGACAACAATTCGCAACAGGAAGTATCCTTTGTCAAAATCGGGGCCATGTTCAGGCATTTTGACGTAATACTCCATTGAAAAGTTACATTTGGGGTTGCATTTTTTAGAGGACGCAATTTTATTTTTTTGATGTGTAGGGGGGGTCAGTATGAAGCTATCACCAAGTTTGTGGGGTCGCCACCCTTGTCCCACGGCCGCCATCTTGAAAATAGCGGTTGATATGGTTTTTACGATATATCTCTTAAACTATTTATTTGATGAAAAACATTGAGTAACATTATTTGTTGCAAATTAAATTCTCTGCAACTTTGGTTCAGCAACTTTTTGTCGTAGAACTATAAATAAAAAAGTTATAAGCGAAAATGTTCAGAAATTAGAGATATTTATATTTTTCAATAAAACTTTTTTTTATAATTTTACGAAGAAATGATATCAGACCATTTTTGTAGATTGTTTTTCGAGGAACAACTTTTATATACAACATTTTGTCATCAAGTAAATAGCTAAGGTTTTACAGCGCTCCGAAGTGAGTACTAATTTTCAGTACTCTGATCTATACAGTATACTTATATTATGTGTGTAAATAATAATTTGTCATCAGTAATTGTTTTTTTTTTGTTATTATAATATTTTTAATAATTAATTTTGCAATATCATTAATAATTAATTATTGAATCTTTTCCCCACCACCCAGGAGATAAGAGTCTGGAAGCGCGTTTTTTTTACGTCGAAAAGCAGGGCTGAAATGTTCTGCAGTGTGCTTCCATTGTTGTGGAGTCTGGGAAAAGAGCCAATAGCCAATATATTATGTATAGTTACTACTGAAAAATAGTACTCACTTCTGAGCGCTGTAAAACCTTAGCTATTGACGTAATGAAAAAATGTTGTAGGTAAAAGTTGTTCCTCGAAAAACAATCTACAAAAATGGTCTGATATCATTTTTTCGTAAAATTATAAAAAAAAAGTTTTATTGAAAAATATAAACATCTCTAATTTCTGAACATTTTCGCTCATAACTTTTTTATTTATAGTTCTAAGAAAAAAAGTTACTGGACCAAAGTTGTAGAGAATTTAATTTGCAACAAATAATGTTAACGATATTTATATTTTTGGTTTTATGGCATTCAAAATTTTTTTTCTATTCTTTATAAATTTATAATGTTAACGATATTTTTTTTAGGGTTCCGTACCTCAAAAGGAAAAAACGGAACCCTTATAGGATCACTTTGTTGTCCGTCCGTCCGTCCGTCTGTCAAGACCCTTTTTCTCAGGAACGCGTGGAGGTATGAAGCTGAAATTTATATCAATTACTCAGGTCTACTGTCCCTTGAAGCTGTGAAAAAATCAAACTTCTAAGCCAACGCAATCAAAAGATACAGCCGTTTATGCCGCAAATTTTCGACACTTGCAAGGGAATCAAAACCTACAGGGTGCTTCCCGTGAACTCAGAATCTTGAAATTTGGTACGAAGCAACGTCTTATAGCATAGATAAAGATAAAATTACGAAAACCATAAATTTTTAGTTACATCACATAATATATTTTTTTTTAATAATTTTAAACTTACTACCCATTTCCTCATAAACGCGTAGAGGTATTAAATTGAAATTCATACCAAATACTCAGGTCTATAATACCTTTAAGCTGTAACAAAATCAAACTTCTATGTCAACGCAATCAAAAGAAACAGCAATTTAAGCTGCATATTTTGAAACTCGCAAGTACTCGCAAGGGAATCAAAACCTAAAGGGTACTTCCAGTCGACCTAGAATCTTGAAATTTGGCATGAAGCAACGTTTTATAGCACACATAAAGGAAAAATTCCGAAAACCTTAAATTTTACGGAACCCTCGGTGCGCGAGTCCGACTCGCACTTGGCCGTTTTTTTTTATCAAATAAATAGTTTAAGAGATATATCGTAAAAACCATTCCAACCGCTATTTTCAAGATGGCGGCCGTGGGACAAGGGTGGCGACCCCACAAACTTGGTTTTAGCTTCATACTGACCCCCCCTACATATCAAAAAAACAAAATTGCGTCCTCTAAAAAATACAAGGTTAGGCCTAAAAAATGTAACATTTCAATGAACTATAAACATAATTATTATACATACAATATTGTGTACAATACGTCACATAATTTTTTAAATATTATATCTTTTGACTTTTGTTGGTATTTATGTAAATAAATAAACACATATAAGTGAAACTAACATCTTATAAAGTTAAATAATTGAAACAGATAATATAATGTGAATGAACTACCTACCTAAAAAAATATTATTTATTTTACAGGAACGAAACATTAAACATCGATACATCGTCACTTACCTGTGAAGAACTGCTCATCACTATAGAGTCTGACCTTCCTGGTCCCCATGGCAACGAGACAGCCAGCCTAGTGTACAGGATCCCGAGGGATGAACCATCAGATGCTGCCTTGGCTGCTGGTATCATAGGAGGCGTTAGTGTTGGGATAATCGGAGCTACTGTGGGTGTTTTGAAAGCACTGACCTTTTTGAAGGCGGGGACTTATCGTGAGTACATATTATAGTGTACATCTTTGTGATTATTTTTGATATTGTATCGAAATACTTATTTAAAGAAGTATTTCAACAGGATGATGCTACATTAATTGTAAATGATCTTTCAAACTTCTTTCATGTCCAACAAAAAAAAATATAAAATAAAATCAGACCATTGCAGTAAAGTAGAATAATCCTTGAAAAAAGAAACTGTTTGTCGAGTAAAAAATTGATGTGAGTCAAAATGAACATTGAAATATGAAATGCACACGAGGGATTTATTTAATTTGTCAATCATAACACTAAGAAAAGCTGTTTACTTTCACAGATCTTCCAGCGCCAAACCCATCGGAAGTTATACAATTCAAAAATTTATAATATACAAGAAAATAAAAATTGGTAAACGATTTTCAAACTAAAGGAATAATCCTAAGGAAAAATCAGATCTTCAGATGTGCAGCGAATTACAGCATACAGCATATACAGGATACGTCAAAAACGATTTGAAAATGTGTAATTATTCTTATTTATTTTAAAAAGGTATCGCAAGTGTATTTAAAATTGTAATTAATGGTATATAAAAACTGTTATATAAAGAGCTCACGCTATTCTTTAAGTTCATTTATATGTAAATATATAGGGTCTGGGAACCCGGGAAATTCCCAGCAGGTCAATATTAAGGAAATCCTTAATAACCGACAAGGATAAAGTATTACTTGAAAATACACCTTTTGTATATCTATGAGGCTTTTGAAATGGAGTGAATTTCGCCCAGAAATCCCAGGAAAAGGAAAGAACGATATACTGTTTGTAATCTCCGCCCAAAGCATTATTGTATTGAACACGCACCTCTAAACCTCTTATAGATAAATAATTAATAGATAAGTAAACAGGGTATACCCCAATGCGGAAAAAATTAAAGATCGTATTCCAAAAAGATTTAATAATCAAAAAGCTATATTTCGTGCCACCGCCTCTGAACGCGCATGACAACCATAAACGCTTGACACCTCAACACAAGCACTTATCCTCGAGATTACCACGAAAATTGTATTAGTTGAACGGCAGGGCAGGTCAAGTTATGCTTGCTAGAGAACTTCAGGCGGGTCGCGTCGGCTGGCGTCGGGGATTGTCGCCCGCACTCGGCAAATAGACGTTTTCATAGGGACGTATTAGAAAATTGCTAAATAAATAATGAAAGGTTCTAGAATACTGACGATGGATAACTTGGGTTTGAATTCGTATTTATTTTCATTATGTGCAGTTCTAAATGTTTTATTTTGTAATTGTTACTTTAAAATAAAAATTAATTTAGGATTATTACATCTTTATAGATTAAAGTTTTAAGTAGGTACTTAAGTTTTTTTTGTTATCTTGCACTGTATGTCAAACGAAAAATTGTAACTAAAGTTGTATTATTTATTGTATTATTTAAGTAAAGTAGGTACGTTATAAAATAAATATTAAAAAATTGGAATTTTATTATTGTACTAGCTATGCCCCGCGGTTTCACCCGCATTACTCCTCTCCTGTTAGTCTTAGCGTGATAAACGGGCAATCTAAAACACCGAAGAATTTTTCAAATCAGACCAGTAGGTAGTTTCTGAGATTAGCGTGTTCAAACAAACAAACAAACTCTTCGGCTTTATAATATTAGTATACCTAGATTATAAAATCATCAAGCGCTTAATTGGTTAACACTTAACATTAATTATTAACAAACCAAACTTAATAATAATAATTAAGAATACTTAATAGTTAAGTTACCTTGACCTATATTTATGATGTAGGTTACACCGCTTCACATATCGATTTCTACCAAAATATCTGTTTTATCACGATCATTCAATTAGATAGTAAATAAACTCGTTACAAGGACTTAATGTGACATTGATCAGCCTACACATGTACATATAAAAAAAAACAGTTTTCCGCCGATTCGTCTCTGTCCAAAGGGGTGCAATGTTCGCGCCGGCGCGGACCGTCGATCGTCACCGCCCGCGACCGCGCGGCTCACTGCACGCGCTCGTTACCACCCTTCTTATAAAACACGTTTAAATTTCGAATCACAACACTATCTTTTTTTTTTAATTAAAATATCACCAGCCAGCACGTACCATCACCAAAAAGTTCGGATACAAGCCACCGCTTAGTGATACGGATGTGAACTAAAATCGAAAGTGCATTATTATACGATTTTGTAATTGGTGTTTTTTATATTAAATGTTAAATTAAAAGTAATACAGATTGTAGATATATGAGTGATGTGCAGTGTGGAGATTTGTGATTGTCTTACGTAACTGGCTTAAGAGGTGAGTGAATTTTCCCTTTGTGGGTAAGAAAGCGTTGCTAATTTGACATAAACTATTTCAAGATATTCCAATTTTCAGTAGAACACGATCTTTAACTACCTTAATCTAATGTTTTTTTAAAGAAACTGTAGTATGAAGACGTTATTATAACACATGAAGTGCCTATTGTTCTAATCCTAGATTTTATTACAACCTATAGGTACACCCTTTTACCAAAATCCATTTCACCTTCATTTATGTCATAAAAAGCTCAAATAAAATAAAGTTGCTTCCACACAGTCCTCGGTTACCTAACATGAAAGAGCCATCAAATATTTCCTTCCCTTATTTCTCTTTGAACAATTTTCTCGTGTGTGAAGACGCCTTAGCGTGGCGTGTGAATTTTTAATTAGAAAGTACAAACATATCTTAAATGTCAACATGGTATTAACACAATCGGTTACGCTTATTTTTAAGCGTTACTAATTGTATCGAACTAAGCACGCGTAGCCTATTGTAATTGGCCTGTTTACATTTTGAGGGAACGACAAATTTGTCGTACCATATTATATCGATGTGTTTTTTATTGTATTATTAAAATGCGAATGTTTATTGAATTCCTAAGTATCAATATTTCACATGTTTTAACAAACTAATTCGGGTCAAGATAAATTATTCCATATACTACGTACTTCTTATTATAATACTTTCGAGGAAACCGGCATGTCTAAGAACCAAAAGCTGTGCCAAAAGTTAGACGCCATGAAAATAAAAAGCCGCAGTAGACAGCGTGATGGTTTGTACCTTGATTGTAGCTTAAACTTATAGGATCTGTACCGAAAATAGCAACATATAAATGTAGTCGACGACATTATATTGAAAAATACATAATCTCACTTTAAATAATAACATCAACAGACATGACAATCATGATGATTATGAAACAAATAAACGATTTTTTTTTAACAGACTTAAATATAATATTAGAAATCTGTAGAGGGTTTTTACTGTGAAACCACAGATAATATAATACAATATTAAACCTATTTTTGTTTTATCATTTTGTGGTCTGGGAATCCTGTTGTTGAATTATAAAAGTTTATGTTAAATGAAATTAAAATAAGTGGTAATAATAATATAAAGCAACGCTATGCTTGTAGTATAGCGTTATATAGCGATAGACAAAAAAAATGTTTTTGACGTGACAACGTCTTATAATTCGATAGAGCCGGCTGCACGCACGAAAAAACATGACTCATGCAGCGTTACCTCGCTCTGAGGCGTTCCATGTAAGGCTTGAAGTGCAAGCGAGAGCGCGGAACGAGCGACAAAGAAGCACAATCGGCCTTAAGACGTTGCGTTGTCACGTTCAACTATCGTCAGTAAACCGACTTTACAGACAACCAATTATTTTTTTTTTTCTTTTACAAATATTTACAAACATGTCTGTTGGAAAAATATTCATCAATTTTATTCAGATTATCATTCCCAACGGGATTAGACATTTTTATTATTAATCAATAGCTATACTATGAAAAAAAATTATCGTGAACAGTTTTGTAACCAAACTGCATTACAAAGTCAGCCGGGTCTAGAATACAGATAAAATAAATAAAATTTTATTTATGTCATTGTGTTAGATTTTATGACCAATTAAGTCAAGGGCTAGAAAAATTTAATAGATCGGAAATCTAGGACAGATTTCTTCAGTCATAAATCTTTTGCGCCATTAACTGCAAAACTATAAAGTGGAAACTACCCTTGTCTAGTTTGTAAGTATATTGAATGTTATATTTCTCATGAATGTATAAAATAGATATAGATTAATTAAAATATTAAAATTAATATTATAGAAACTAAAAATAATATTCACGTAGTTATTATTTTTTAATTTAAATTTTTGTCAATCGTGCGTGAGTAAGAAGGTTGTTTCAGTCTTTTTTCAATAAAGACGCATATACTAACATTAATATCAATGATTATTCAATATCTCCAATAAACTCTATTTTATCCCTACTAATATTATAAATGCGAAAGTAACTCTGTCTGTCTGTCTGTCTGTTACGCTTCCCCGATTAAACCTCTCAACCGATTTTGATTAAATTTGGCACAGACAATCTTTAGACCCTGAGAAAGAACATAGGCTACCTTTTATTAAAACACCACGCGGGCGAAGCCGCGGGCGGAAGCTAGTCTTATATAAAAGATCATTTAAAATCTTAAGATACTGAGCACAATATATCATAATATTATACTATGGTGTATTGAGTATTCATCCCATAAGAATTTAGATGATACAAAGTTTAATAATCGTAATATTTCCTCACATACTTTAGTTTAACTCAACACGGCCAATAAATCAAAAGAAAGCGTCAAACTTCATACTTATTAGTGCAGTGCCTGGAGCATACAAAACCGTAAAAGCTCGGATTAGAGTTATAGTGAATGAATTAATACGATCGATGTGGGATATTGTTTCTTAAACTATAAATTGCAATGTTTACCCAAATTTTTTTTGTGCACTCCATTGTTTCGTTGTTTAAAAAAAAAATGTTATGAAAAATTAATGTTTGACCATATATTTTCACTTTAAACAGTATTTCTTTTTTTTATTCGAGTAGACATATTATAGGAATATTTTTCAAAGATACCTGTGTATAAAAATAGCAGTAGGGATCTCAAACAGATAGAAAAACGTGGAGGGGAGAGCGGAGCCACAACTGCTATGTACAATGGAATTTCTCGGCCGGTTTAATTATAAATTAAATGTACTCTATTGAGTAAATTTAAAAAAATAAGGTAATTAATTACGACTAATGAAAAGAAAAAAAATTATTAGTACCAGATCTGTTTATTTAAATATATTACAATTACCTACATTGTTGCCTACATCAAATACTTAGTTGAAATGATAATATCATCGTGAAAGCGTTCTATTAGTCGTTTTTTAATAGTTTTTCTACCGGGATATGCTCTGTAGTGATGACGTTTTTCAACTTTTGCATGGTAAATTGGCAATCATTATTCTCTTCTATGTAGGTACTTGTATATTTGCTCCATTGCTGCATCTACTTAGATTAATTTTCTTTTCAACATTACTGAGGTGAATTGAATTTTTCAGCAAATTATAATAATCCGAATGATATTTTGCTGCAAGTGTCTCTAAGTCGGTTATACTCGATATAATCTCTATAATAATCGGTTTTCTGGACGGCTATAAAATTCATGATGGATTCATTCAAAGTTGAAGTGTTGATGTATGAAATCTGACTACGCCGGCATTTTTTTGTATGGAGATACTACAAAGACCTCGTCTACTCGAGAGAATGCCGCAATTTGGACGAATTAACCCGGAAATTGAGAGTAGCAGAAGAAACCATTAAAATAATAAAAGGGTATTTAGACGTTTAAAAGACAACTTTTTCCGGTGATGTTGCACTTGCAGTAAGCAACAGGGGGGGTAATTTTGAAAATTTATTGTAATTAAACACCTTGTAATTGGTTTTATTTTGTTTGCATTAAAATTTTGCACTTACCACTTTTAGATTTCAATTTTTCGATTGAAGCCTTATGAATAATAAAATGAAATTTTCAGGGTAGCTACCTCATAGATAGAGTAAGTTTTTAAAAAGCAAAACGGATATTTTTTATGTGATTTTATTTTTTACGGGCCCTTGAAGTTATGAACATACTGGGTAATTTTATCTTTCTTGGCAATAAATTCTTTTTTTTTATTCCATTCGAAGATCTAACGATAGTAAATGTTACTATACTGAATTGGCCTTTCTTTCAGCTTAGCACACAAAAAAAATCAAGCATTTACCGCCATAATTCACGTCACCATAAATCAAAATCTCTACGTACTCGGCGATAGGTGAAAATTTGAAAAAAACGTCATAACTCCGAAAATACGAAAAATCGCATAATATACATGGGGGTGATTCGGATAGCCCTTTATGTCCTCTACCTCCCAGCTTCAGTATATCACTACTTCTTGGGACACCCTCTATGGTCAAACATGAATTTTTCACAATAATTTGTTTAAACAATGAAACAATGGAGTGCACAAAAAAAATGGGTAAACATTGCAATTTATAGCTTATTTAACAATATCCCACATCGATCATATTAATTCATTCACTATAACTCTAATCCGAGGTGAAAACCCCCAGGCGCTCCACTATATCTTTAGATTAGTAACTTACTTCACGGACTACGCTTATCTTAGAAAATTTAATGTGAACAAATGGGAGTTGGAAATTATATTCTTTTCTATAAAACACCATTTATTAACCGACTTCAAAAAAAAGGAGGAGGTTCTCATTTATTAACTTATGAACAATATTAATTGAAGGTTTTTTATCACACGCTTTATTAGCTTCACCTGTATGTTTGTAAGTTTTTCTTTTTGTACCTATGTAACTACTCCTCTAAACTCGATTTTGACCCACTTCAAAGGGATAGATAGAATCACACCTTGTCACAGAATAATAACTAGTAGCTTGACCTTGTTCACTTATCAAGGACACTTGAAGGTGACAATTCAATAATTTCGTGAGTTTATTTATTACAGTTTGTTTATTGTTTTTTTTTAAACAAATATATATTTTATTTTATTTTTTTGGGCCTAATAGATTTTGTACTTATATTCTCGCAACAAAAGATAATCATCTACTTTCCTAAATCACTGTTATAACGTAAATGTAAACAAAACCAGGGCAACAAGCTAGTATAATATAGTTTGAAACGTCAACGTTTAGTTCATAGTTATAAAAATAAATTGTTCCTGCATTTAAATACATGAGCGTTGAAATTGCATTGAAAATTCAATAATAAACGGAGCGAAATAATTTAATTTTGAGCGTACATGTTATTATTTCTATCCACATCTACGTGGGAGTGCTATTGCAATATATTTTCTGAATATTCTTTTCACATGAAATAGATGTCATTTCATAATTGGGTCTTTGAAGTTCTATTAATTGATAGTTCCGTTAAGATAATGGTTTTAAGGCTTTCCAAATTACAGACCTTTTCGTAGGTATAGGTACCACAATCTACCACGCTAGCCAAGTGCGAATTATTTCCTAATAAATTGAAAAAAGCTATTTAAATAACCTTTATTCTGCGTTATAAGGAACTAGTGATGCATCAATGCCCTATGATGCACATAATCTATCACTCTGTTTAGCTTCATCATTAACTGTTCAGTATTTTGGTTATGATGCAGTTACATACATCCATATATGTATACACTCACCCGAGCTTTCGCAAATATTAATACAGATTAAACAATGATTAAGGCACTTTACATAATGCTTAGAGCTAACATTTTCAATGTGCTTTTTAGTTTAATAAATTTCTACTCGGCTACACCAGAAAAGAGATTATGTATTTCGAGTGCATGTAAGTATATTTCTTTTGTAGCGCTCTGTAGAGTAAACGTCTTGAATGTTAACTTGAGAGAAGTTATAAGCTTCATTTTAAAAGTGACTTTTTATCTTTACACACTTTTAAATATCTTCAATAATAGATTATCTTAAAGATTTTCTTCTATTTTAGTCCAGAATCTCCCATTCATCCTGGACGAAAGTCGAAAATATTATTTACATAAGAAGTAAAAATTACTTACGCTAATATGTCGATATTATAAAAAGAAAACGGCGGATTTTTAGCACCAATTAACAAAGATATTGTAAAAACTCTTTTTTTCACAAATCAAACAAAAGTTCCAAAAAATTCATATTTTAATGTGCTTAAAATAATAGGAATAACACATGTATCAGCCAATTACAACACAATAGTATCCTTGAAATAAAAACTAAGTTTTAAGCCAAAAACCTTATCAAGCCTACATCGAAACAAGCCTCTATTCGCTACCCTACAATTACCAACAAGAACTATTATACCAAAAAACTGGATGAGGTTAATATAGCCCATTTATATAAGGTCAAAAGCTCCAACTGCAGTGCGTCAATGCACAACCACTGAAATGCTGAAATGGTTAACCGGCAAAAGCGTAAATACACACGTATTTAAACGTCAGTTAAAGTTTTGAGTCATTGCTAACTCCTTCGTTAATTTTTAGGTTATAATACTTGAGAAATGCAGTATGTTTAAGATGCGAGTTGAGTTATAGTACTAAGTTGAAATCATGAAATATGTAGATATACATTATGAATGTGGTATTCCTAGGCTTAAATTGCCTTGTCTTTGAAGTGATAGAATGGAATATCCAGTTGCGAAATAAACAGATAAGTGAAGCTCGTTGTATTAAAACCGCAGATAATATCAAAAATAATTCACACAGATAAACAATACAACATTTATAGCATCAGTAATGAAACCACAGATAAATATTACCATAGACTATATTAGTTATATGTTAGTGTATAACGTTTGACGACAATAAAATCACACTTAATATTCAGAATTTAATTAAAACATAAGACAATACAACTGTTAACTATTATTTTTTCCTTATAGCAACATGTAACTAAGTAAATTATGTCAATACTTTAAATATTTGTGCAGAATGTATGATTTTAATTGGAAAACAGACAAAATTATTAATTTTATATATTATAACGTTACTTAATTACCTTTATATTTAAACGTATATTATGGTTTAACCCAAAAACTACTAGACCGATTTTAAGATTTCCTTTATCATACAAAACTACATATTTGTACTGAAAGTAAAGTTAGAGATACCTATAATAAATTATTAACTGCAAGTTAAAGTACTTACCTATATTATTTCATAAATTTCAACGAAGAGTTGAAACATTAAAATTGCAATCATAAATAAATATTTATTGAGCGTCTTTAAATTATTCATAAATCATTCTTTAAACCATTTACGAAGCAAATAAATGTATTCCAATGCGGTATTTACACGGGCTCGCTTTCGCCGCAATAATTCCATCAAGAATTTAAAAAATTGAATCCCAATTTCTAGTTTCAACATCGCATAAAGCACTAATTCTAGCTAATATTAAAAAGCGAATATATTTGCTATTAACGAATATATTCGCTAGTAATTTAGGCATTGATTAACAACTACAATAAAGCACAAAATTTACACAAATCTATACTAATATTATAGAGCTGAATAGTTTGTTTGATTGTTTATTTGAACGCGCTAATCTCGGGAACTACTGGTCCGATTTGAAAAATTATTTCGATGTTAGATTGCCCATTTATCAAGGAAGGCTTATAGGCTATATTATATCATCATGATAAGACCAACAGGAGAGGAACACTGCGGGTAAAACCGCGAGGCAAAGCTAGAGATGAATAAAAGTTGATGAATTTAGACTCCTATTAAAATAATGTAGAAATATGCTAACCTAGAAGCTAAAATTAGATTTAATACAGGGAAAAAATAATGAATCCTTCTAATATTATAAATGCGAAGGTTTAGATTTGGATGAAACTTTATATCTAGATTATACTTCAGACTAACACATGAGCTATAGAAATATTTCATTTTGCGTGCGAGTTCGTTCGCAGAACTTACCGCGCGTCACAGATAGTGTAAATATATCATGAAGATCATTGTCACATCCTTACAGCATCCATCTCCGGTATTCTGGAAAATTCATTTAATATTTATTAGAAAATCATTGAACCAGAGATCATTCCGATCAGGACATTTTTATTTGAGTGCGCATTGCCCAGAATAATGATATAATCCTATTTTTAGATGTTTTCAAATATATTGGGTCGTCTCAATCATGATAACATGGATATAAGAACGTTTTGAAAAGGCAAAGAAATAAATATTATATGGTATCGTTGTTTGGTATGAAGGAGTTTTTTTAAAAACATAATTGTTATTATTGAAATAGAACTATATTTTCATATAAACAAGGGGATGGAATGAGATAATTTAACTTAATAGATTCGGTCAATCCGTGACCACGCTCTTTAAAGTTTTAAAAACCGTGTCTACACCGTAAAAACGTTTATTTCCATCTATACAATATTGGAGTAAATCAAACTCAAGTGCCTGAAGTATTTCCTATTCATGCATTGCTGGGGTAGGTCTACTAAAATTTTCATTTTATTTGAAAGTCCAGTTTAAAAAGGTGTTTCAGTATTTTTACCGATTTATAAAGAAAGATGCCTCTTTATATTTTTATTTAGAACGTAAATATTGTACTATGTACAAGTAAACATCATTACAAAGTGCGTACAATAATTGAATTATGTTAATATGAAACAAGATGATTACCCTATTTCTATGGGTTCGTGTGACGCTTCCAGCACGTGCTTTATAATAAAATGAATTTTCTTTTAACAAGGCGTTTTATTCCAAAATAAACATACCATACTGCGAATATCCAAATCTTAGACTATAATGTCATGGCCCTATTCATCTAGCTCTAGATCATTTTAAATCTCAGGTTACCATGATGACTATAGTAATATTATTTCCGGTGTGAGAAAGAGATAGCGCTATACCTATAAAGTGCTTAAATTTTTCCACACCGGAAATAATACTGCTTTAAGACGTCATTGTACAGGGCTGAATTTGTATACAGCTATGATTAAAGCTGTAAACTGGATGACAATATTATTACCATGTTTTAACCGAGCACTACTATCCCGTCACGATGAGAACAAAACTTTAGGAGAAATAAATAAAAAGGCCTGTTAATACTGTGTATCGTTGAGGAATGAAGAATGTATACTCAAATGAAGATTCTCAAAAACGTCTTCAATTAAATCTGAACCTCAGTAACCGAATTAGTTGATAAAGGCTTTCGAATAGTATATTATAATATACATACAGACAGGGGTCCAGTAATAAATTTCTACTTTCACTATTTATTGAACGCGGCCTAGTCAAATGAAAACAAATTTATCTTTCGTGGACAAATAAAATCCCCTGAATATTGATGACATTCAAACTACAAAAACAATTTCGACTGGCTTTCGAGATAAAATATTATATTTCGTTCATTTTCATTTATTGTGTAAATAATATTTTACAAGTATCGAAAATCTTGGAGGATTTGGGTCAGATATAATATCTTTTATATACTGTAATCATATTTCCATTTCCACTGAATCTATTAATTTGATAGATGAAGGAAACGCCCACTCATCAACAGACCTTATTTCTATCTACTTAACTGCCCACTCTCATTTTTTACTTTATTTAATTTCTTGTTGATTTCTTCTAAGCCAAATTGAATAAATAATATGATATGACACTTTATTTTATTTCATCATAATTCTTTTATTAGGAACTTAAATAATCTTATTTGACGACGCTTTGAGCGTTTTAATGATTAATTTTGTGTCTGGAAAATAAAGTGTGACATAGCCTACTTTTTACTGCGGTAAAATATCCAATTCCCATGGGAATCTCATGTCACTACGCGGAAAGCGTCTCTATAAAACGTTACTTAAAATTTCATTCTATTCAAAGATCACCGGATCCTACCTTGATTAACGTGTAAATCTCACTGAAATCTACGCTTTCTATATTGCTCAGCAGTTCTTCTATCTACCTTAATTCTACTTATATTCACTTCTATTCAGGACAATATTTTTCAGGACAATTTTCACACACGGCACGATCTGATCCCATACTAAGCTTTTCGCTTGTTTTATGGAAACCAGATGGCTGATAAACATACATATATAATTTTAAATAAATACTTATATAGATAATTAACACCCAGATACAGAGTAAACATCTATGTTCATCACACAAATATTTGCCCTGGGTGGGAATCGAACTCACGACATCTAGCTTGGAAGGCAGGGCTATTACCAACCAAGCCAACCGGTCAGTCAAGCCATCATCAATTCTGATCACTTTCTGTGACTGCTTTTCTTTCTATTCTTTTCCCAGTGCGTCCCCGGCGCGGTGATGACGGCATGGAGGTGGTGGGCCTGGTGCTTTGCGCCCTGCTGGTGAGCGGAGCCCCCAACGCGACGCACCGCCGCGCGGACCCCCAGGAGCCCCTGCCGGAGGAGGACGACGAGTTCGTCCTTGATTATTATGACGAGGCTAGGATTAATATCTCTGGTAAGTGTGTTTTGATTATTTAGTGTAAAATCGTCGTACAAGTCGCAATTTGACGGTCCAGTGTTAGTTATCTGTAACTTATATTGGGAGGACTGTTTTGGCATTTGTTTGTAATTTGCACTATTTTTTTCTGATTGCATTTTTATTTTAGTGTTAAATCAGAGTCGTAAATTGTAGATTCAGGTGAGTTCCTTCACTATTAGCGAATGTCTCTGATAAGTAGATACGGATTACAAATAAAAGGTCTTTGTTAAACAAAGCTTGGAATAGTTAAACTCAATTAGAATGTGGCATTAGTTAAGTTTTAAAATTAAACAGGAGGATGAATTCGTCTTAAACAGATTTCCGGATATCTGGTGAAAACATTAAGGAAATTGGATACGACTGCATATTTAGGTGGACAGGAAAACGGAGATCGTTTTCCTATCCATTTTATTCATTTATTATGCAGACTATGAATAATGAATGTGAATTGTTATTATTAAAACCCGAGACGAAGGAATACCTTACGTAAACGAGATCGACACTACCTCCAGCAATTATTATTTAAAGAGCTTTAACCTTAGATAAAATTTCACCATTATAAAAGCGAGAAGGGATAAGGATAGAATTGACAAGGGCGGGAAAGTTAATGACTGGGATACAATACGCGTTACGCGCCTACGCGCCTTTGTCAATCAAACACTCATCGCACTCAACAATGATAAGGAAATACAGTAGTTTTCACATAATATTACTACTTTTTGCTATTCTGTAGACTGTAAACCTTCCTCTTTTTAATCTTAATCAATTGCTTTTTACTTTGTCATGCGTACCAGTAAGGAATTGAAGAGGCTGCCGTTTTTTTTTTTAATTATAAAATAAATAAATCAATTTTTTTCTTTCTACAACACACATGTACATAGTTTTTTAATTGCATTTACAGGCGTATTATAATATTTAGGTGTATTATAATCTGGACTTGATCAAATGAAAAATGTACATAGGCATTTTTAGGTCATCATGCTCCATCTTAGACCACGCTTGTCGCTTTCTTACGAAGCGATGGTCAAATGCTTGACTACTGATATAAAAAGAGCGTGTGTATCGAGCACACGTGTCAGAAGTGAAACTTCTCTGGCAAGATTCGAAGGCCAAAATCGTCGCCTTCATGACGTGACGATATTGCCATGACATGACCTTGAAATTTTACTCTCAACGCGCCTAAAGAAATTTCACTTCAAAATCCTGCCTTCAATTATTATCAGCTTTAAATTAGGTCGAAACTTAGAAACCGTAACGGGTGTTAGAGTGTTTAAGCCAATTTTCTCTAATCAATTAAGACAAATGGCTGTCCGCTACGACTCTCATAAATAAGGGGAGGTATACAATAACCAGTCAAGTCAGAGAACATTCTGACTTGACTGGTTATTGTATTCGCTATTTACTATGATAATGTATCTATACAGGGTGTCCCACTGTTGGCATGCTAAGCTCAAAGGAAGTTATAGTTTTGCATACGCTGAGTACGTAAAAAATACTTATAAAATTCCAGACGCAGTTTTTTTTCAAATAGATGAATTCTAAAAACTCTATGTGTACACCCATAACAAGCAACCCACCAAGCTTTGCTACCAGCACGTTACCTATCGTTTAAGATTATGTTTTCATAGACAAAATGCTCACATTAGCGAAGTGGTTTATGCCGGCTGCGCGAAGCTAGAGAAGAAAACATGGATTTTCAGGAAAAATTTACGAAAAATTTTTTGATGTAATTTTGTTGTTTTTAAGTATTTTTTACGTGATCAGTGTATGCAAAACTACAAGTGCCTTCGCGCTTAGTATACCAATAGTGGGACACCCTGTATACATAAATTGAATATAAACTACTAGCGACCCGCCCCGGCTTCGCACGGGTGCAATGCTGATACTAAATACACTACAGAAAAACTGTGAACGTTGTATATAAAAAGTAAAAACATAGCGGCCCGCTCCGGCTTCGCACGGGGTATAAAATATATAGCCGGGCGGCCGGCCGGTGCCGCCGCAAACGCTACGTCCCGCAATTTTTAAATCTGTAATATCTTCGAAAATATTCACTTAAATCATACGGTGTAAAGGGCCATATAGATCTATATTAAATGAACAATGTATACAAGGTATTTAATTGGTTAAGGATTAATGCTGTATTGGTTAAAATCGCTTCGAAAATTAGCCATTATTTGTCGTAAAAAGTAAATGACAAAAAAAAGTTATTGTGGGTTATCCATAAGAGATAGACATATACCACCGCGGACTTTTCTGTAGACCTTTTCAATGTGTATAATACTTAGTACATTATTTTGATAAAACTCGTAGGGTTCAGCCTGCGTTTGCAATGTAAGCGGAAAAAATGTAATTTTTTACGACATCACGTTAGAAACCTCAAAAATAACAGTACTTCTCAACTATTTGATGGATGTTATTATACATATAAACCTTACTCTTGAATCACTCTATCTATTAAAAAAAACTGCATCAAAATCCGTTGCGTAGTTTCAAAGATTTAAGCGTACAAAGGGACATAGGGACATAGGGACAGAGAAAGCGACTTTGTTTTATACTATGTAGTGATGATGATTGTTATATTGTATGCTTATTTTAGAACTAGAAGGTGCTGCAGAAATTGAAAATATTCATTAAATGTATGTAACTAGCATAAATAGTTGTACGGGCCTATCCCGTACGTGTGTATGATTAATTAATATTGAAATAAAAGAGTTATTTAAACTATATAAAACTTGTATTAAACTGAATATAATAACTATATAATGGATGGATGAGTCACGCGAGGTACTCTTAATGCCCGTCGACGATGAACTGATTTTAATTTAATATAAAGTGTGAAATATTGAATACAATTTGGGTTACGAAATATGCAAGCCAAAGCGCCTTATTGCACTTTGGACGTGCTTGCTCGTACATATTCCCGGGCGGGAAAGATGAGGGTTAGTATGAGATGAGGTGACCCCATGATACAAGGTGATAACAATTTTTCTTAATTATAGTGAACCCCATGATTAGTAGTACATAATTATTTCTTAAACTATAACTTATACAGATCAAATATTCTACGGGAACACTAAACCTAGGTGTCTGTTTCACCATTAGGTACACACTATAACACTAGAACATTAAATTTGTTTACACTACACTGCACTTTCACTGTGGATGGGAGGGCCAGGCTCACCGGAGCCGACCGCGACAGGGCAGCGAGCCTGCTGCTGCACTGGTACTGCTTGCTAACATTATTGCTCCGTCGAGTCCAGGATAGAAAATAATATATGTATCGCAGCGTAGTAGTATATTACTTGATTGGATCAGCTATTGGTTCGGTATTTTCATGTATTGAATATTTCTTTGATGATGATCTTAATCTTAATCTTGATATTATGCTTACGAGAGGTATCATTTGTAGAGGCTGTATATGTTTAATTGTATGTTATTATTTACATTGAGTCATTAACATGCTATTATTCGCTCGCCTCGTGCCGTGCAACATGACTCCGTCGCAATATGATCGCGATTGTTTTCTTCCACAAATCTTATCCGGGTACTTCATATATTTCCCAATGGCCTTATTGCCTTCTAATTAGGGTTGAGTATTGTAATATCCAACTAACCACCAATCGTCTCTAATTATTTGCATGTATTTAATGCGATCAAAATAAAAACTATTGTTACTAAGTTAAGGTAATTTACTTATGTTATAAAACCATGACCTACAGCTATCATAATACAAAATAATGATAAAGAAAGTGCAACGGATGCAAAACTAAACGTTTTATAATTTCGCACGGGTTTAATTAATAAGTTTGTTACTTGTTTATATCCGTACTAGAGATTTGATTTACGTTTTCATTCACGGGTACCTAACCTACATAACTTAACAGCGGGCCGTTTCATGAAACCATTTTTAGTTTTAAGCGTCACGACTCTTACATAGCCGTCGCTGCCGGGGTGCAACTCTACTACGCGACCTAAGGCCCACTTCCCCGGCGGGAGATTGTCATCCTTAATGATGACAATGTCGCCTAATTTTATATTCGACTTAGGCTCCCTCCATTTACTACGAGCTGTTAATAAAGTTAAATATTCCTCACGCCACCTATTCCATATATCATTAAATATTTTTTGATTGAGATGCCACCTAGTTCTAAGGTCTGTTTCGGTGTCATATAAAGTTAGAATAGGGCCACTACTTAAAAAGTGAGATGGAGTTAAAGAGTTCAAGTCGTCGGGGTCCTCGGTTAAAGGACAGAGCGGGCGCGAGTTTAAACATCCCTCTAATTGGGTGAGAAGCGTGGTGAACTCTTCGAACGTGAGATTCTGTTCGCCAACAACTCTTTTCAAATGATGTTTTAGAGATCTAACTGCAGCCTCCCACAGCCCACCGGCGGATGGCCAAGACGGGCAGTTGTGGTGCCATTCTATACCCATTTCTACGATCTCTGACTTAAATTCTTGACTTTCTTGGAGCTCGGTCAGCTGCTGCTGTAACACGTTATTCGCTCCAATGAAATTTTTTCCTTGATCACTGTATATGTGACCCGGTAAGCCTCTTCTAGCGATCATCCTACGCAACGCGGCAAGGAAAGCGGATGTCGATAAATCAGAGACGAGTTCCAAGTGTACGGCCTTAGTTGCCATGCACACGAACACTGATATATATCCCTTTGTGGTCTTAATACCACGGCCCTTGCTGCATTTCACGTTTACGTGTCCGGTATAATCGACACCACAGTGAAAGAATGGGCGCGCGGAGGGCAAATCTCCCATTATCTGTTGTTGAAGGTCGGGATTATGCCTCCTACACTTAACGCACATGCGTAGCCGCTTTTTTGTAGCATTATTGCCGCCTATAAGCCAGTATTTACGACGAATGATCGAAGCTGTTAATCGTGCACCCCCATGGTAAGTAAACTCATGCGCTTGATCGATGATGAGTTCTGCTAATCTCGTGTTACAGGGGATGATGGCAGGTGCTTCATCTCGGCATCGATGTTCGCATGTCTTAGCCTACCACCGACGCGTAAGATGTCGTTTTCATCTAATATAGGATTTAAACTAAATAATTTGCTCTGCTTACTAATAGCTTTTCCTAATTTTAAACTATGTATTTCTTGTGAAAAGCTTTCTATCTGACAATTTTTAATAATTAAATTCCTAGCTCTATTTAATTCTATAATGCTTAAATAACTTTGCTTTTTAGCTTTAGCAGTGAACCTTAATATCCACGCCAATATTCTAACAGCTTTAGATAGTGAGCTTTGCTTTTCAATAATTTGCTTAATAATTTCGCTTCCGCTTATAACAATATTAACTTGTTTAATAGCTTTCAAGTCTTGATTTGTGCTATAAACTTGTTTATCTTGCTTTTCAGGTATATAGGTAGGAAGCCAGGCAGGACCTAACCACCATAAGCTATGTTCTCGTAGCTGAGAAGCCGTAAGACCTCGGCTAGCGCAGTCAGCTGGGTTTTCTTTAGACGCGACATATCGCCAACAGTCAGCCGACATCGAATCTGTGACTTGTTTCACTCGATTTGCGACGAACGGCTTCCATCTGTCGACCTGCCCGTTAAGCCAGCCTAGTACTACCATCGAGTCAACCCACCCGTAAACGGTGATGTTGTAGTTGACGAGGCATTTTTTAATTTTTGCCATTAATTTAGATAATAAAACTGCACCACATAATTCTAATCGGGGCAGGGAGCATTTTTTGCTTAGCGGTACTAATTTTGTTTTTCCCGCCACTAAAACAACTGACGAATTATTGTTACGCGTAATTTTACAATATACAACAGAGCCGTAAGCTTTCGTGCTTGCATCAAAAAAGCCATGTAGTTCTATCATATCGTTCTCTTGAGTTTGCAGCCACCTTGGTACTTGAAACTGGCTGATGGTGTCGATATCTTGTTTTATCTTACACCATTTTTCAGAGATGTGTTGTGGTACGAGTTGATCCCATGCTAGGTTTTCTCTCCAAACATCTTGAAACAATATCTTAAGCTTTGTTGTGAGGGGAGAAAGCCAACCTAGTGGGTCGAAGATCTTAGATATCTCCGACAATAGAGATCTTTTCGTAAGCTTTGTACACGTATTTAACTTAGACTGATATATAAAATTATCGTTTTGCGGATCCCACCCAAGACCTAAGGTCTTTGTTGACTCCACTTGCTTGAAGTCAAAGCAATCTTGATGCTGTATAGTTACATCAACGTGCTTAAGTAGTTCAGGCGAGTTTGATTTCCATTTTCTTAAGTGGAAACCGCCCTTCTTCAACAGATTAATCGTATCTGTTTGTAGCTGCTTGGCTGCCTGAAGCGAGTGGGTCCCATGAATGAGGTCATCCATGTAAAATGATTCCTCAAGGACGCTAGGCGCTAAACTATCTTGAAAGTTCGACCTTTCGTCATGAGCTAATTGTTTGAGTGTCATCATGGCAAGGAACGGAGCCGCTTTTGTTCCATATGATATAGTGGCCAAGTGATACTCAAGTAACATTTTATTTGGACTATCCCTCCATAAAATCATTTGTAAATTCTGATCTTCAGGGTTAATCCATATTTGTCTAAACATTTTTTCTATATCGGCCGTAAATGCATATTTAAATTGCCTCCACTTAATAACGAGACTAAATAAATCTTGTTGGAGATTCGGCCCCCGATACATAACATCATTTAAACTAGAGCCTGATAAAGTTTTATTCGAAGCATTAAATACAACGCGTAACTTAGTTGTTGTTGAATCGCTTCGGGTGACACAATGATGAGGTAAATAACACCTAAGGTATGTGCTACGGTCATCAGTCGCGGGTGTCATATTATGTCCGAGTGACAAATATTCATCAATGAATTGCACATAATCATTCTTAATAATTTTATTACATTCGAGTTTCCGTTCTAAATTATAAAATTGAGCAATTGCTTTTGATTTTGAATTGCCTAATTTTTCCTTATAGTCGGGTAACAACGGTAACCTGACCTCATATCGCCCGTCTTCCCGCCTTTTTGTAGTTGACTTATAAAACTCTATACACTTGTTATCTTCTAAAGATAAATCGGATTTTTCGGAAATATCTTCAATTTCCCAAAAATTTTGTATCGCTTCGAAGTTATGTAAAACTACGTTGCATTGAAATGTTTTTGTGTTGCCACTTAAAATCCAACCGAGCTGCGTCTGTTGAGCAGTCGGTAAGGTCGAGTTTACTTTACATATTCCATCCATAATAACAATAGAATATATATCTGCACCTAATAAAATATCTACGGGGCGACTTTTATAGAACTCAGGGTCCGCAAGGGTAATATGATCTAGGTATGACCAGTTTGGTTTTTCAAACGTACAACTAGGCAAGTTTTTAATAAGTTGTTTCATAATTAACGCGTCGGTTTCAAAGGAAAAATCGCTGACTAGAGATGAACACTTTAATGTGACCATACCCTTACTATTGCTTTCCTTATCACCGACCCCCGAAATAACACCCTTACACCGCTGCCTAGGGATTTTCAGAGACTGTGCTGCGTGCTCGGTAATAATACTAGTTTGCGAACCTTGATCTAGTAGCGCCCTAAGGATACAGTAAGAACCATTCATGGCTTGCACCCTTAACATTGTAGTAGGGAGTAGGACCTCGTTGGTGTCCTCCTGAATTGACACGTGCGAGTTACGTGGGAGCTGTTTTTCAGCGGTGGCATCGACCGCTGCATTTGCTGAGTTGCCCCCGCGCACGCTCATGCCTTCACCGCTGTGACCGAGTTCCGCGCGCATGTATTGCGATTGCGCAAACGCCTCGTGTAAAAGACGATTATGGGCCATATTGCACTCGCGACAAACTTTATTTGATTTGCATTGATTGCCATTATGATTAAATAAACAACTTGTACATAAATTTAATTTAGTAATAGTTTTAAGCTTATCACTAGATGGCATTTCTAGAAATTTTTGACAATAATATATTCCGTGATCATTACTCCTACACAATGAACACCTAAATTTTAAACTTAAATTGCTTTTATTATTAAGAACTGGCGAAGTTATTTTACTACTACTTAACAACGTTTTATGATAATTAGGCTTATTACACTGCGGACTAATATATTGATTCTTATTGCTAACGATATTTTTTTGCATAGGGTTATCTTGTTTCCTATGTGACGATTCTAATGAAATAAATTTAACTTCTAAATACTTCAAATATTCCTTAAGGGATGGTAAATCTCGTGGGTTTTCTACCGATTCCATATAATCAGTAAAGGACGCGGTATCTAATTTTTGACTTAATAAATATACAATTATAGGATCCCACGAACTAATATCTATCCCTAAATTTTTGATCGCATTAAGACACTCTTGTGCAGTGTCATGCATACGTTTAATTAGAGCGACTGACCGCTGTTGCATTACAGGTAAACTCATTAATGCATTCATATGCGATTGAAAAATAAGCCTTTTATTATTGTATCTCTGGTTTAGAATGTCCCAGCAGACTATATAATTATCTGAACTTACAGTTAAATGTTGTATCAGCCTCTCAGCTTCACCTCTTACTTTTGTTTTAAGATGTTGCATCTTCTGAGCGTCCGATATTGAATTATTGTTGTGGATTGTCTCGGTGAACAAATCCTTGAAAGAAACCCAGTTGTTGTAGTCTCCACTAAACGTAGGAATCTCCAGCTGTGGCGTGGACTTCGCCATATGTGCCGCCGCCCAAAGGTTCTTATTAATGGCCTTCTTGATAGCCACGTACTTACTCTCATAAGCCGAGTAAGCACGTTCATAGTCTTCATTTGCTCCGTCCAGCTCCAGGTCCAGCTCCCAGTGCAGCGAGTCGATCGCCGCCCAGCGGGACTGGACCGTGTTGAGCAAATCCTCCAGATCCCATCGCTCATTGACAGAATCCAAATCAATGCTTCCGACTGTTCGGTCGAAAGCCTTAAAATTTACTTGTTGCTTTCTCAACAGAGCAGCCTTGCTGCCGCCCGTTTGTTGGTCGCCCTTTTGTGCGAATCCCTGCTTGTTGGGAAACATTGTTGTTGATGTAATATTAGGACTCTACTACCAACTATTCACTTGCTAGAACAGTATATAATAGAGAGTCGCTTGTCTACAATGCACTGTATTGCCACAGGTCTACGGAACCACACACGCGAACGTACAAGGGTCCCGCTTTACGATAGCTCGAAGGACCAGAATGTACGGGCCTATCCCGTACGTGTGTATGATTAATTAATATTGAAATAAAAGAGTTATTTAAACTATATAAAACTTGTATTAAACTGAATATAATAACTATATAATGGATGGATGAGTCACGCGAGGTACTCTTAATGCCCGTCGACGATGAACTGATTTTAATTTAATATAAAGTGTGAAATATTGAATACAATTTGGGTTACGAAATATGCAAGCCAAAGCGCCTTATTGCACTTTGGACGTGCTTGCTCGTACAATAGTATATAATTATGGTGCATATCCATATACTATGTGTGCTTTAATACAAAGACAAGCGCCTACTGACAAAGAAAAACCTGAGTCCAACAATGAGTCCAACTACCCAAAAAATCTGTTAAGTCGATGTAAGTTGCTCATACCTCACATGAAGACACAGCTTTGGTATACCGTATAATCAGGTTCAAAACTGAATTTACCAATGTAGTAGATGGTTACAAAGCAAAGATGTTATCGTCTAGTTCTACCCTTAACCTTTATGGCGGAAGCCACATAATCTATCAAACGGAACATGCTTCGCTTGTTATTATGGTACAATTACTGGCCCAAGTGCTATAAGCAATTTTCACAAATATATTACATCGTCGATTTAACAGTGGTAAATTGTATTCATAAAAATTTTATCACTTTAGCTTTGTTCAGAGAATAGAAAATTCATAAGGAATGAAAGGAATAGAAATAATACATATAAATTAATAATAACAGGTTTCAGGACGAAAACACTGTGGAAAAAAATATTAAACTACATACTGCAATTGCAATTGATATGAAAATTACTGCGATTCTAAGATATTTACCTATACAGATTCACTTATTTGAATTTATTCTAGGTACATCTTTCACATTAATTATAACATTTTCATCATGTGTATAATATCAAAATGACCGTAGAACGAATCTGTGCGATTGCCACGAAATCAGACTCCAAATAATTAACTTTTAACCTTTACGATTCAGCATAATATTATGTCCTACATACTTACCTTTTAATATTTTTTTGCACGGAATATATTTCTACTGTTCATTATATTAAAGAAAATAACAACATCCATATCATATTCGTCTTGATTTCAGTATTATTATATATGTTACGGCTAAAGGTAGGTGAGAACATAAACTTAAGATTAGCCGGCTAAACTTAGGTTTATCTTCGACGAGGTGTTAATGTTAGTTTGTTCTATCTTTAGCCGGCTAAACTTAAGTGTAACCGCAGGCCCTTGGCTAAAAATGTAGAAGGAAATGGAAAAGGAAACAATGTAATAATGTTTACTATTTTGACACGAAATATGCTAGAACTGACTCGTTATTGTTTTACTTGCCCATTACAGACAGGTTTAAGTGTGAAATTCGACTCAGTAGGTTAGGTTAGGTTTGAACTGCGACCCCCACGCACGAGCCGAGCGAGCGAAGCGAGCGTGCCGCGGCAGCGGCCGGCGAGTGCTAGAACTGATTCGCTATTGTTTTACTTGCCCATTACAGACAGGTTTAAGTGTCAAATTCGACTCAGTAGGTTAGGTTAGGTTTGAACTGCGATTTGAGAATGTTCTAGAATTGGTAATATGATATCTACAATTAATTACATATCACTAATTATGTTACGCTTACAGTGGCTTAATTTCCTCAAAGACGCCGCTAATTAATAGCTCATTGATTGTCTTAAATATCCGTTGTATAATATTTTATTGACTCAATTAAACATATTTAAAGCAAATTAAAAGAAGCCTGGTCTGTTTTGAATAAAAAAAACGCTATATGTACATCCGATAATTCTATCCATATATTATACTAAACAGAAATATGGAGCATACCTACTTACAACACCAATCTCAGATAATTACGGGGGTTAGTTCTATCAATTAGGTACATTATTATCTCACACAAGTGAATTATATTGGTAGCTTCAGAAATAACAAAACATAATATATTTTGGAACTAGCTTTCCGCCCGCGGCTTCGCCCGCGTTTTCAAATAAAAACCCAGATAGTTCCCGTTCCCGTGGAATTTCCGGGATAAGCCTATCCTTTGTGTTAATCCTAGTAACCCTCTATATGTGTGCTAAATTTCATTGTTATCAGATCAGTAGTATTTGCGTGAAAGAGTAACAAACATACACATAAACATCCATCCTCACAAACTTTCGCATTTATTATATTAGTAGGATAAAACCTATGTTATAGAAAATCGGATTATAATCACAAACTATTACCTTACTAGCTTACCGCCCGCGGCTTCGCCCGCTTTGTCTAAAATCTAATAAATTATATACTAAAACCTTCCTCTTGAATCACTTTATCTATTAAAAAAAACCGCATCAAAATCCGTTGCGTAGTTTTAAAGATTTAAGCATACAAAGGGACATAGGGACAGAGAAAGCGACTTTGTTTTATACTATGTAGTGATAACTCAAGAAAAGACCACATTTTAATAAGTTTTGGTATCTATGTTGTATTTGTCTCTTTTAAAATTATGAAAAGCTTTTAAAATCTTATAGTGGACAGCGTCGGAGCGAGCAGACAAAAATATAACACAGTAGCATACCTAATATAATTTAGCTTCATGTTTTCAGAATTTTTTCTTTAGTCATGAGTCGAAAGCTTTATGATATACTATACTATGTATAACAAAACAGATAACACCTAGTCCTATCTAAGGTCTTTGTGCACCAAGGAACCAGTAGGCGTAGTCTCGTCACATTAGTCGACATCGATCTCGACCGAAATCGGTCGGTAACTAACGATTTTCAGTAACTATAGTATGGACACACCCCGGACACTCCATACAAAATTGTCGTTTTGACAGTCACACTGTAGAGACTGCAAATGTGTGTGTTAACGCTTTATGGTTGGCACATTTGTGACTAGCGTAAAAAAAATTCGCGTTTTTCTGATGAAATACATCCGTAAATAGCACAATATCTAACCATTTTCTACGAAAAACGATAATCACAAATCCAAAATAATAAAATTACTTTAAGTCAATTTGATTAATGTTGTCAATCTTCGTTGCGTATCGTCCTTGTAGAAAAATGTGGACCATTTATAGCCTGATCGTGCGGGGTGAGGTAAGTGTTTAATTTTGGCGGGAGGCGGAGAGTGTCCGTTCTGTAGCGTTTAGCTACTATTATGTATTCTGTGGTATGGACCTAAAAAATTTAGTGTTGTTTTTCCAAGAAATTTACCTTGATATTATGGAATATATAGTAAATTAAAATTAGTTACATAAATTTGTCGCATTATTACAAATACAATTGCATATGAAAAAAGCACATGTTATGCACAAAAAACATGGCAGTTAATTTAATTTTAATCAAATTCGATATTTTTTTATATCAATCGTTTAATTAATGTTCTATTTATTACATATTCATGGAATCCAAAATTCCATGTATGGCAATCTCTTTATTTACTTTTTTGACATTTGACATCAATCAATCAAAATAATATTTCTATCAAAATAAATATAAATTTTGTGTTTTCAAGAGGATAATTTTTAATTATGTTCTTAAAAATCCTAAGAAAATATCAATCTGCGTTATGTTTTTATATAGTTAAAGCTATTAGTTTTAGTTTAGTAATATTTTGTTATTTGTGAAGTGCAATAAAATTCTAATCAAAAGACTCTAACAGCTCTACAAGATAATTCTGCTCAATTCGAAGCCTTTCGAGAAATCTTTAAGACATCATAGAAACGGACGGAACTAAAACTAAGGACGGAACGGATAATTTGTATCACTTGTATTTTTAGCTTGTATTATTATACAATAATATTATGTGCATCATTTTATATTTTATTACAGTAAATAAGCAAAGGATGAATATATGCAATTGATTTAGCGGTTCACGGGTAATTATTTATGTAATAAATATAAATATTTATCTATAAATTTTATAATTTACAGATGAACAAGTTACTAGAATTATGTTGATGAGAGATGATGGTTTTGAGCCAAATTTTCAACTACGCTATTATAAACTGTTAAATTAAATTTTTCTAATAATTTTTTTTCTTAATTCGATCGTTTTTTCTTTGTATTCATCTGTATAATTTTATTATCCTAGAAGTTCAGAAAGAAATTAATCGAATATGAATGCAATAATTTAGGCTGAATAAATGCAGACAGCAGTACACTATTTTAATATTTAATAATATAATATAAGAGGCTTCTTAACATTTTCAATAAAATTTTGAAACCATCTTAAAAATAAAACATTATTTGTTTATTAACGTGATAACGTTTTTAAAATCGTTTTAGTCGGGTGACATGTTCAGAAACTTGTGTCACACCAAAACCTCACGAGCGCGATCGCAGGTATAACGAGAGAGAGACGGACCGATCTCCCGTCTCATCTCGAGCGCTGCCACCAATAAGACGTTATCACGTAAACATCTCGATCGTAAACCTACTTTACAAACAACCAATTTTTTTTATTTTAATTGCAATAACATTAAATAAGAGAAAACAATATTGCGTTAAATCATTTAGCATCGGAAGTGTGAAATATCTTTTTTATTATAAAATTATAATAATCTATAATTTTTCCGACATTATCAACCGTATCTACAAACCCACACAAACCGTAAGGCCCTTCTCCCATTACGATACTTCTAGAATACGATACTCGAGTAGAATACTAGTTAGCTGTTAGATATTTGCTCGCTGCCCGATGCTCGCATATTAAGCGACTGAAAAATGACTAAATTCATCATTATTGTGCCTCGTTTTTGTAGACGGACGCTATGTCGAGCGATTCCAGTGACGACGTAAAAGTAGGAAGTAGGTACTGGATTCATCCATATATTGAAAGAAACATAAATTGTAGAGTTTTTATAGCCGCACGAGAACTACAACATGATGATAAGAATTTTTTATCTTTCTACCGAAGAGATACGCGCGAAACGCGACGCAAAAGCGACCAACTATACTAGTCGCGGACGTGTAGGATACCGGTAGCGTAATGGGAGAAGGGCCTTCGAGATCTTGTCGAGATCAAACGTCGGTATCATAACGATTGACAATGTCAAAGAATAATTTGTTTTGACAATATTCGAATGTGTTGCAATGAAATGATTTTCCAAATCCATGAAATCTATATTTTATTTATTTTTCATATATCTACGGAATTGAAATAATGATGTTATTAATTTAGATAAAAATGCATTACTATAAGGCTATTATTATATAAATATTTTGACGCATTACGGAAAGTTATGTGAAGAATAAAAATTATATAAACAAATATGTATACATTGTATACTTCCATCAAACTAATTTGATGGAAGTATACAATCTCTCTAAAGAGAGGTATTAAGCGACATCATTTTCATTGCTGAAGACGGGACTATAAATTAGTTGTCGATAATTACCGACTAATTGTACAGACTGCGGCCCCAGTACCGACTATAAATATATTTCTATAGCCTTTATCTATTAGCACAAAAAGCAACGAGGGCCACTTAAACTCTATTGTGGAATATAATAAAACGTCTAAGTGTTCGCGGTTTGACCTCTTAGCGTTAAGCGTGTCAAGTATACTTCCGATGGGACCTTGGACTGGAACTAGAACTTTCGATGAAGATTATACACAAATGTGTGTTATCGGTATGCTGATCTTGACGTTCAACATAATATGTACTAGCTTTCCGCCCGCGGCTTCGCCCGCTTTATCTAATACCTAATAAATTATATACTAAAACCTTCCTCTTGAATCACTCTGTCTATTAAAACAATCCGCATCAAAATCCGTTGCGTAGTTTTAAAGATTTAAGCATACATAGGGACATAGGGACGGAGAAATCGACATTGTTTTATACTATGGGAGTGACGCTTCATAGATATAGATGAAAGAGTTTATATAATATGTATTCTAAAGGATGTAAGTTATTCAATGCGAGATGTGGGTGATGTTTCGCGCTTGAGATCTTTCAATAAACTACATGTATGTATATGTGCAAGTAGGGAAATAATTTTAATATACATGGGACATATATTACAGTGTATTTATATACTTAGTATTTGCAAGTAAATAAGTTAAATATTCAAATGATGTCAGTGTTGTTAGCAGTTTACATAGAATGTCTTGTTAGTATCGTAAACGATACAACCGCGGTTATCCGGATTAAAAGGATATCTTTTTTATTATAGCAAGGCAAAGAAAAAAATACGCTATTAAACATAAGCAATTATACACATATTTAAGGCACCTACACTCATAATTTCTTTCTTGTAATAATCTGAAATGGAAATTCTGTAAATGCTTGCGTCTACATAACTTATTTGCGTACCTACTAATAAAAGGAATATAGTTTACGTAGTAACTATTTCGTTATTTGTGCCTACATATCTACTTACATTATACACAACTAAATTAGGTTCTAAATGCCTCGTTTCGATCGCATACTTTTGCACACTCATGCTTTTATAAGTATTTGTTCTTAGTATCTTTCCTTTTAGTATTAGTCTTCTGGTATTGAAAAATTGTCTTTAATTAACAGTTAGGTAGTTAATCTAGAAAAATCTATAGTTCAAATGTGAATTTGTCGCTCCGTAACACATAAGTTGATAACTTACCCTTTCTTTAAATATTATCATAAATTCCTTCACAAGGCAAGCGCACTGAAGCAGAGATTATCGTATTACTTAGTAGGTACAAATATTGTTGTAAGGAATCAAAGACATTGTCTGCAAATACAATTATGCAAGCACTCTAAGTGTTTGAAGAACTCCGTTGTGCCAATACTCTTGATCTTTACGAAAATACTATGAAAAGGAAGACCTCTGTTCCCTAGTGGGGTATGGGGCAGATGCAATATGCTGATATACCTACATCTGTTTCGTTGTTTTTCTTTACGGACAAGTATTTGATCAAATTATGACATAGTATGGAAGAATATAAAGTTTTTTTATTCATTTTATTAGCCATCGGGAATCTAACCCATAACACCTCGGTTCACGCTACCGGTACTACCCACTTTACGACGAAGGCGATTTCAACCAAAAATGTACGTAGTAAAGTAAGTGGTAAAGGTCAAAAGCTACCTACCAATTCGTTAACATGGTGCTTCTAGAAGAAGTCTAATTAAATAAATAAAAGTTTGTTTTATTTTATGCATTAAAGTGTCACTAGTAACATTAAACGCTATCAAGAAATGTTGTTAAACCTCTGACCGTAATCTGCTAACTGCATCAACCGATCAAGGTAATTCGTAGCCGCTTCACGTAAGCGTGAAGTTCATGAATTCATGAGTAACTGCCATTTATGAGTCAAATTGTGCTTTACTATAATACAAGCTTTAAGCCCGCGGCTTCTCCCGTTTTGTCTAAAACCTAATTAAATTACTAAAACCTTCCTCTTTAATCACTCTATCTATTAAAAAAAAACTGTATGAAAATCCATTGCGTAGTTTAAAAGATTTAAGCATACATAGGGACAGAGAAAGCGAAGTTGTTTTAAACTACGAATGTCTATAGTATAAACAGGGTATTGTGTTTACATTATATAATAAAGATATTTATATGTTTTTCGTTTCAAAATTCTGTATATATGCATTTATTATACTTTCACGAATGGAAATGTATAGGAAAATAACGTACCTAACTTTGTGTAACAAAATAAAACTTTAACTTGGTGAAATAGAGAATGGAAAATATGCGAACGGCTGTCACACAAAAACTCAAAATTCATGCTGAAATCTCCTTTACCATTGCCATTACATTACAGAAAATAAGTCCCAAATATAACTACCCCTATACTGTTATAGGAGTAGTTAAATTTGAATGAAAATAGACTAAAACAGCCAAGGTAATAAATGTCCAAACTTTAAACGAGTTTTCCACTAGAATGTAAAAAGCATATGTCATCAGACATTGGGTCCATGACAATAAACTTTGTGATTATGCAATCGGATTTTGGCTCGATGCCAACAAACAACCAGCCAATCATAATGAAGGCTTTATTGGAATCAATTTTGAGCTGTATTTATAACTTAATAGCGTATCGATATGGCTAGTCGATGGTTCCGGTTCCGCCTGAAATATAAACCAAAAAAGTATAAAAATATCGATTAAGTAATGCTTGAGATTTCTCATTATACCTTTTTTTTTTTTTTATAGTGGGGAAATCTTCCAAAGATACCCACGGCCCCCGGGGAAGGAGCCGTGGGTTATGTCGGATTCTTACCGACTAAAACCCCACTGTGTTCCGTCGAGCCGCTTTAATGATGGGGCCGCGGGTATTTGTTAGAATTCTTCCGCGACTTTCTCATTATTTTATACCTACTCTTTGCTAGTAACAACTATTTCAAAACTATTTGTTTTATTTCAACGTCAACTTTAAAAATTAATAACTACCTAAATAATAAAATAATGTTTGAAGTTAAATAAAATTTAACAACAACCAACAGCACTAGTTATGATAATCAAGATAAACTAAACCTGAATGAAAATTAGATCATCATCAATTAATTCACCTATCACTATGAAAAATTTAATTTAAAAATAGGTATATTATGTTATATAAATAATTAATCATATTATATTAACTTTCAGTCTATTAGAATTATAATAACTTCCGTTTGCTTTACTTTCTTCACAAAGTATCGCGAGATAAAATTAAACTTTTAAATAAGCTTAATAAAATTTGAAATACAAATTGGAAACTTAAGGATAATAATATTTTATAATTCATAAACTCCTTATTACACGGTCTTTTCAAAAGCGTCATCTAGGCTATTAATTGAAAAACATTTAAGCTAGGTTCTCTGCGACATACAGAAACAGATATACAGCATATAAATTTTTGTATCGCCAAATGTGAATATTATTATGTAAAAATTAAAATAATGACAAAATTTCATACAAAACTATTTAATATCTTCGACAAATCTGTTGTTGTCAATGCTTGTTTACATTTTATTCGTATTACAACCGCACAAAATAATATTGAACAAACATCACAAATTGACCAGAAACACTTACATAATAAAGACTCCTGTGTATTGCTACAAAATAAGTCACAGCTAGAATTAATCTGCTACCGTCGCACATCCAAATCCCTGTGATAAATAGGTTTTTGTAACGCGAGGAAGTAACGACCGACGGTTGCACAGATAAGATACTATTTGTCCCCGATTCCCGCGCTCTATTTTCAAAAATTTTTTTACAGATAAAAAATATTCGAACGGCATGACAGTCTCACGTGCAGTCATTTGTTACAGATAATAAATGGCGCCTGAATTTTATTAAATGTAATTTTAAGTATTCTCAGGTGGTATTTCATTTAGAATATTTTAAAGAACTAGGTTTTCATTAATTTTATTACTCCTTTTTAGTAAAAACATGTAACGTTAAAGTCACGTTAAAGTTAAGGTGCTTTGAATGTAGGAAGCGACGTAAGTCCTGTCCGTATATAAAAAAAAAGTTAAAGATAAAAAAAGAATTAAAAGAATAATGTTTTTTCAATCGATAGATTTCGTATTAAGTTAGTAAGGTAGTCTTAAAAAAGCCGTGTATTATTAAATGTTAATTTTCAATTAACGTAACATGTAAGTAATTTTCTGTTCTTGTATTTGGAATCGAATATCGAAAACTGAAAGAACCTGAAACAAAGCTGAAACATATCTTATACATTTTATAGACATTGCACAAGAAATGTTCGTATTGTAAACAATCATATTATTCGCTTACGAAAAAGTTATGATTATTTCTTCTTTATTCATTTTCATCAAGGAGAAATCACGTAACTCATAAACTTTTACAACATTGTATAACATTACATACAATATTATAATAGGTACATACTTACTTAGAATCGTTAACAAGAATGTATTTCTATGGCAGCGAGGAAATACCTTTCCAAACATTAATCGATATAGATATTATGTATTGATACATATTCGGTGACAATATAATAATTTCGTGAGTTTAGCATGATTTTTTTGTTGTTTAAACTACAAGTCCTAGTTAAATGTTTCTCTTCAGAAGAATCCATATCGTTTCAGTCTATTAATTATATAGGTCAACTGTCTCGTCCTACGCTTGGACTTAACTATCAAACACCAATTAGATTGCGTGCTTCAATAGATTTAGTTCCCTTTTAGACGTGTCTCGAAGGTAATGTATTTAGGTTACCTATATTTAGAACAATCACTGGAGCTTCTAAAAGGCTGTACTAGTATTATAAAGCTGAAGAGTTTGTTTGCTTGAAGCGCTTATCTCAGGAACTACGTGTCCGATTAGAAAAAATATTTCACTGTTAGATAGTCCATTTATCCTGGAAGCAGGAAGGTTATAATATAGGCTATATATCGTGACGCTAAGACTTATAGGAGGGGAGCAATGCGGGTAACAGCTAGTTCTTCATAAATTGTGTACTTGAAATTCTCGTTAATTTAGTTATTAATTTTTATAAATATTTTAGTAAATATTTAGCACTGATGTTTATGTACACGCTTTTAGCATTATATTCTTTGAAGAATTTTCTTTGTGAAAGCTGACCTTTAAATACGACTCTTTTCTCAAAACTTCCAATATGCTTTCTGAGTGCTATGAAACGCCTTTATGCACGACAACTTTCTTGGATAAATAGTTTGACATTGGTTATATTTTCTTTTTATTCTCACTCTTTCCTAAAGCGAAAATATATTTTTCTATTTACTAGACTATAATATTATGAGCGTGAAATAAATCGACTTTCTAATTGCTACGTCGTAGAACCAATAAAATTAGTTTTTGGAAGAGTATTGGATTGTAAAACAAATATGAACTAATTGCGGCTCTATAATATATTGATAACACAATAATAAAACAAATGTCATGTTTAATTTAGATACCAAATAAAGTATCTAATAATAATAAATATGAAAGCGTGGATGTGAAATTTAGTTTACAACTAGCACCTATTTAATATTAAAGGTATCTCTGGCATGAGCGAACTATTTCATTACACAGTTATTAAATGCTTGACAATAAAAGACATATAATTTTCCACATGACGAATGTGAGTCGCTTTGATCCACCTTTGATCAATAAACTGAGAAATGCGTCGTTTGTCTAAACTCTAAGCGAAGCGTAGTTACTTGCGGGAAAGTTTATAGTAAAACCGAATATAATTTGACACAATTTGTGGTGGTACTGAAGCTACGGTTCTTAACGGATCTTCGAGATTAGGTGAGCTTTAAAATAGGTGTTAGTATAACGCTTTGGTTGAAACAATGACTTTCCGCATACGTAAACGTAGTTTAGGATGCCTCTTAGTTTAGCTAGTATTTTGAAAATTTATGAACTGCAGTTTAAAGCAGAATAAATTCTCGTTTATGTATAAAGCTATAATGTTTTTGTTATACACATGCAAGTAGTGTTATAGACTATAGTGTTAACTATAGTGTTATAGACTATAGTGTTAGACTATAGTATAACTAACTAACCAGGTAAATGTTGTTCTGCCAAGATAACCTTACATTTACCAACCTATTTAGCGGTATATACATTTTAAATAGTTTACAATATTATTCTACTATACACAAAATAATGATATTATAACACGAACATCTATACTAATATTATAAAGAGGAAACCTTTGTATTTTTGTATGTTTGTATTGAATAGGCTGAAAAACTACTGGACCGATTTCAACATTTATTTTACCATTGCTTTGCTTTCTTTCTTATGAGAATCTATTCTTCTTAATCCTTACAACAATAGTAACATATTTCATTTCACTAAGCTATTCAAAGCCAGTTAAACGTCTTTCCCTTGCAATATTTCATTCCAGGCTTCGAGGGAACGTCGGTACTGAATTGTTAATTAGATCACGGATGGAATGAAAATAAAAACCAAATCCCGGTTCTTGCTATGATTGTGCACGGCTTTTTGTAAAGGAATTGTACGGAAGGCATATTGAATTGAGACTTGATTCATTAAATGATCCTATAATTTATTTTTATGACTTCTTTCTTGTAGAAAAGGAATAGTGTAATTTGAGATGATTGAGTTTAGTTCTTACGTATATGCAAAAATGTACCTAATAAAGAATCTTGCTTATTAACGTTATGCTTTAACTTGACAGTTGCACTTGATTGTTAACAGTGTTTACGTAAGTATGAAATTTTCTTTTAAATATAAATAACATTGTGTAATATAAGTTATCGTTTAGTATACTTTGAACTTGTTATCCAGTTAAATCGCCCTCCTTTATAAGAAACCTCCTCATGTAGTTTACAAGTTTTAAACACGCTTTTATGAGCTTTACTAGTATCCATTTTAAAGGGATCTTTATGTTGTTTTCACAAACTTTCTAATGTCCAAATTATTTGAAACTAGCTTTCTCTCGTGGATAGTATCAAGGGTATGCTATCAATTATTTCAGCCATAATGGCTTCTGAAATGTATCCTGCGCTGAAAAGTCTTCTGCGCATGATCACTTAGATATGAATCGTTTAAACTTCCAAAAATCTTGCTTGTTTTCCATATTATTGTACTTACCTACCACTTTTATTCTTTACATGTTCGATTTTATTTTAGTAACTAGCTTACCGCCCGCGGCTTCGCCCGCTTTGTCTAAAACCTAATAAATTATATACTAAAACCTTCCTCTTGAATCACTCTATCTATTAAAAAAACCGCATCAAAATCCGTTGCGTAGTTTTAAAGATTTAAGCATACAAAGGGACATAGGGAAATAGGGACAGAGAAAGCGACTTTGTTTTATACTATGTAGTTATGTATAAACTGTCTACAACCATTGTAAAGCTATAAAATGTAGACAGGCGCTACGTATAAAAGCAAGTTCCACAGCAAATATATAAATTCAACACTTTATTCAGAATTTCAGATTATGGTTAGGATCAGTCGGCTCGTGGTTAGTCTGATACGCTACGAAACAATTAAAGTTGAATTTAACGCTAACAATTTAATCACAACATTTGATTTAATAAACAGGTTCATTTTCCAATGTTTAAAAGAATAATCGGCTTACATAATATTAAAATTGATTGACGGGAATTTTTCTTTTTGTATTTTTTTTCGGTTCTATTTACAAGAATCTATTTTTACCACTGACTTTTAAATGGGTAGATTTAGAAGATTGGGTGTAAGTTGTAACCAAGGCAAAATATATTTTTCGGTCGTAGAGCACTCTCTAATGCTTCGCATTATGAGTCGTGCAATAGCTCTCTGAAAAAGTTTGAGCATATTACGTCCATTATCATTTTGATTAGGACATTATACTTTCAAAGATATAGCTCATTTTATTCCAAAAATTAAATACCTAAAGTTAATAACGCTTCGCAAGCTCACCCAGTCATACGATTTACCTAACTGTAACCAGGGACTTTAACTACTGAGTCACTACTGTGTATGTATGTATGTATGTACATACTTCATATATTATGTACCTAAGCGTATCTACATTCGGTTTCAATTAAAACGTGTTGTGTCAAACTGCTTTCCACCACATTGTGGATCGCAGCAAACCATATACCTAGTAGCAAGCGATATACTAACCTATACTATATACCTACTTACGAGTATATAGACATAGGTATATTTTAGTGGCATTTACTTATAAAAACAATTTAAATTAGTCATAATAGTATTACGTATTTACTTTTATATTCGTGTAACAATAAAAGATAATGACGTAATGTCGGAAGAGCGACATGTAATGCTTAAAAAGGGTGTCTCAATGACTGGTAAAATTGTAAACTGTATATAATGTGTAAATAATTGTTGTGTTGTATTTTTTACGGAATAAATATTTTAGATTTTTTTTTTACTTTGTTTTATCTATATCATTTAACTCTACTATAATTTATTTTTTAAATATTAAAACTCGCTTTTCACCCGCACCTTCGCTTGATTTGACTAAAACTTGAAAAAGTATATACTTAATACTTACTAAAAACTTCGCATAGAACTATTGGTTAGTTATCTTAAAAAACAGCATCAAAATCCGTTGCTTTGTTTTAAAGATAGATTGGCATACACAGACACAGAAAAAGCTAGTTTTATATAATGTAGTGATAGTGATCATAACGTTGACTTGACCTTACAAAACGTCGAAAACCAACTTACAACAAGTTAGCTCCTTAAAACGCTTTTTGTTTTACAGCTCCTAAAAGATGTTGAGACAGTATTCATTGTATACGATAAAGCTGAAACTTCTGCTGAGTGCTCACGACGTCTTACGTTAATTACTTTTGAAGCTTGAAAATTGACGTCTAGGAAGAATAAATAAATGCTTGGAAAATTTCAGCACGTGTAGGTAATAATAAAGGCATAAGTACCTTGCATATTATTTAGTGTAAGCATTGTATTGATATCGTCGTGAGTAAATGCGGATATTCTCTTACTGTTGTCACGTGATGGTACCAGAAAAAGTTGTGGTCTTTTTCGTCATTTCAGAATATACACAAAATTTCATAAACATCGATAGAGTCGTTCCAGTTGAGTTTTGTTACAAAACCTTGATTACGCGTAAATATCTCAAGAAACGAGAAATTCATTTGAAAACTTATTTCACCAGCTAAATGCTACACTATTCCCGAGTGACAACTCGGGTATAGGTAGTGTAGCATTTAGGCTATATTTTCTTTTATTGCTATCCCGGGTCAATCCGAGTGGAGCCGGGACGGAACCGCTAGTCTATACTTCTATAGCTATACTAATATTATAAAGAGGAAAGGTTTGTAATTATGTATGTATGGTTTTCACGCATAAACTACTGGACCGATTTCAAAAATTCTTTCACTATTAGAAAGCTGCATCTTCACTGAGCAACATAGGCTATATTGCATTTTCAAAAAAATTATAGATCCTTACCAAAAATGCAATAATGTAACCCAAGGTGTAAAAAATTCCTTAATAAAAATTCTGTCATCGCGTGCGCTGCGGAATCTATTCCTTGAAGTACGAGGATGGTTCTTATGAAAAAAAAAAGACGGGTTGCACTCCGGGAGTGCCGGCAGAAGTGAAAACTTGATTATTAACGTTCAGCATGTTTGATATTTTGGAATGGTATCCGTCTTACGCATGGAATATAAGGGCTAAAAAAAAACATCCGTCTTACGCTTTTTCGATCAGGCCACGTGTCCTGACGCGAGTTTAAGATTTTATACCCAACGCCGCTAAAGAAGTTTTCACTTCAAAAACGTAAACATGTAGGTACCACGGGCGAAGCCGGGGCGGACGGCTAGTTATAAATAAACAGGCTACGTTCTTCATAAAAGACAATCTATGAACAAACTGGGTTAACAATCAATAAAGAGCATATTGACAGTCACTGTAAAAAAATATTGCCGTTTTATATTAAAGAGAAAAGCAATAATAATGTTCGTAAAACAGTTATTGTCGACAACTCTACAATATCGAATCATTATTTTGACAAATTTTCATCACCTACAATAAATTAATAGCAAATCATCCAACTGACGTTATATATTTAATTTTTTTAATCGACTGCAGATTATGTGTAATTTTGTGAAATTCGTGAATAGAAGCCGAGTACAACCATTAAAGTTTTTCTTGTATTTGTACATCCAGAATATTAAAAAAGACGGGTTGCACTCCGGGAGTGCCGGCAGAAGTGAAAACTTGATTATTAACGTTGAGCATGTTTGATATCCATCCGTCTTACGGGTCACGTGTCCTGACGCGAGTTTAAGATTTTATACCCAACGCCGCTAAAGAAGTTTTCACTTCAAAAGTTATAGGTACATTCAATGGGTCATACATTCATTAATTATTAAATTATTATTTACTACCATATTACTCCGTAAATATCTAAATTAGGATTATATATCAATTTATTTAATTAGTACAGCACTAAAACAAGCCATTTAATTATCACATCGTGTAATTAACAATAACAAAATTGGTATGATTTGAAATTCAGGTAATTACAAACAGGATTAATTATTATTATTTCAGTATCCCATTGACCTGAGATAAGTGAAATAAAATCAAATATTTACTGGGTTAACTAATAATGTTATTTCATACGCAAATATTATGAAATTAATGAATACCAATTGAATGTGTCCTACGTTACCTATCTCATTTATCTATCGGTATATTGATATTTTTATCATCGAATATATGGACGGTTTCAACGAAATGTCCCAGATATAAATTACGTGTAGTTGTGAATTCTATGGGAATGTAAAATACAAACTTAAAACTTTACTAAGTAGCTGATATAGTATAATCATTCTACTAGAGCACCCTAATTATTTAGAACTTAAAAATAATTGAAGACTTCTCGGGTCTAAAAAATATACAAACACAAAACAGTGTTTCGAAAATGATCTCATTATAAATCTTACGTAAAAACTTATAAGACCAGAAAAATTATAAGCCTTAAATAGTTAAATGACTAGATTCTAAGGTATATTATCAAATTTGTGTTTCAAATTTAAACATAGTAGGAAGAAAACAGAATAGTAAATTAGTAATTGCCACTGAAAAGAGATTACAATATTCATACTCTGAACCCTGAAGGAATTAACTGGTATGCTAATTTCGTAAATTTTCCACTAAAAACATGATGGTCTCTTCATTTTAGAATCAATTTAAATTTGCTTCAGGAGGGGTGAAATTTTAACGGAAGTATAATTCAATAAAAAAGTTTTTTATAGAAAAAAAACTCGATTGTTTCCGACATTCAAGAATCTAGAAACATTAACGTTTTCGTGGTAGCGTAAACAAAGAAGCAGATGGGCCACCTGACGTTAAGTGGTCACTATAAATACTAGCAACACTTGTGTTGTAGAAAATACTTTGCTTTTAACATAATATGCTTTTATATATATACATACTCACTAACATAGGTACAAACAGTCGCCTTGGAGACGTTTAGCTTCCTCCTCATTGTCATGCTCCCATGCCTGACTTATTTGAATAGTAGTCTAATATCAGAATAGACCGTCAAAACATACAAAAAATTGGTCCATATCCTATATTAATTGTACAAAACAACGCAATTGATCAATGAAACTTTAATTCAAAGTTTAAACTTCGCCGGATCAATACAAATCGTAACTAAACTGAACAACAGAATTATTTACGCGCCATAAGTGCCATGAGCTTCACAATTGTAGATCCGATTCCAGTTAAAAACAGAAAATAACAGAAAAAATAAAACTTTTGTCAGCTGGCTACAATCGCTTGTAACTGTTGGGATTAGAGAATTCGCTTCAAACTTTTCTTTGTCACGCTTCACAAGTTACGAATGCGGTTTTTTTAATATGGCTTTTTAAGAGCTCTTTAGTGTAACTTTGTGAATAGCTTCTCTTTATTTGACGGGCTTGCAGCTGCTTATTGCATAAACGTTTTGGTGCAACTTTGGTATAGTTTATTAGCTATTTATGTGGTTGTACCTATACCTTCAAAAAATATAGAGAATACAATTTTTATTGGACAGTGAATAGCAATTCGCATTTCATTCTTGTCTGGCAATTTGGCGAAACAAACTCAATCAATTATTATCAATATATCAATTATTTCTATTCTCTGGCTCAACATTGTTCTGTTTTTCTGCCTTTTTATACCTTTCAGATTGTTATATTTTAAAGCTTATTTCAAGAGAATCATTTCGTACTAGGTATCTATTTCCTTCTACATCTATTTCCTTCTTCATGGATGTATCTATTTCCTTCTTCATGGATGCTTATTGCTTGATGGATGTTAACACTCATTCAACTAATTCAAAAGCCCATACATTCTACATCTCTATTACACCACTAAAGAAGCTTTTATTCGTCAACACATGTCTTCCTTGAGACACAACCCCATTTTCCCGCTTGAATCCATTTAGCACTGCAGTCCAACGTTGCAGTGGATAATCGTAGCGAGGTCGTCCCGGCCTCGCATCCAAGGCCCAAAGCCTTCTGTTATCTGCAGCTGTTTCTGAAATACAATTCAAATTTCAATGAGACTTAAATCGTCGTAGAATGGTGTGAACGGGATTTTGCTTTGCTTTGTGTTGGCAGTCGGTAATTTATTTTGTTGAATTTATATTTTTGGTTTTATGGCATTCAAATGCTTTATAAATATAAATTTATAAAGAATAGAAAAAATTCGATCACGAGGCGGGACTCGAACCCGCATCCTTCGCGCCATTCCGGGGCGGATGCCTCACCAACTCAGCCACTCGTGACCCGCCCGAGTGATCGAATTTATTCTATTCTTTCAGTTTTATGTGTCTGAAGGGACACACCGCGCGCCATCTATTGAGATGATTAACAACCATTTCAACCAATATGAAGCACTTTTCAGTGAATACAATATTGTAACGATGGAACACGACCTTTTTTTGTTGAATTTATATTTTTGGTTTTATGGCATTCAAATGCTTTATAAATATAAATTTATAAAGAATAGAAAAAATTCGATCACGAGGCGGGACTCGAACCCGCATCCTTCGCGCCATTCCGGGGCGGATGCCTCACCAACTCAGCCACTTGTGACCCGCCCGAGTGATCGAATTTATTCTATTCTTTCAGTTTTATGTGTCTGCAGGGACACACCACATTTTTTCTATTCTTTATAAATTTATATTTATAAAGCATTTGAATGCCATAAAACCAAAAATATAAATTCAACAAAAAAAGGTCGTGTTCCATCGTTACAATATTGTACTCACTGAAAAGTGCTTCATATTGGTTGAAATGGTTGTTAATCATCTCAATAGATGGCGCGCGGTGTGTCCCTTCAGACACATAAAACTGAAAGAATAGAATAAATTCGATCACTCGGGCGGGTCACGAGTGGCTGAGTTGGTGAGGCATCCGCCCCGGAATGGCGCGAAGGATGCGGGTTCGAGTCCCGCCTCGTGATCGAATTTTTTCTATTCTTTATAAATTTAAATTTATTTTGTGTTATAATTGGAATGCATTATAGGCAAATAGGTGTGACTTGTTTAAATGATAGCGACTGGAATAGAAGAGGTTAATTTGGTTTTGCATACCGCGAGACTGGAAAGCTTCCAACAATATTATTATTATTTTATAAAAACCTTCAACGTATTTAATCTTTTCCAGTATTTGGTTCCGCTTCTATCTAAATAAAATCTCATCTTTCAATTCCATTACCTACTATATGAAGAATTGATATCAATTTTGTTACGTGTGTTTGATTACTGTTGTATTATTTATTCTCCTGTCTTATTATGGAATCCTTTAATGGATAAAAACCTAACCTAATTATTAAGTGGAAAAGATGAACATCTCAAATCTATTTCAGGAACACAGAAGGAGATGCTTATTCAGCACTTTACAGTAATCTATATCCTTCACTATACAAATTTTTCCTTCCAGGGCATCTAATGGTCTATCAGGTCGTTGACCAGTCACACCTAGGCTATAAATGGCCATAAAATATATAACTAATATGATGAAGGGCTTGTTGAGAATCGATTAACCTGAGCCCTGGCACGTCATGGTGACACCTTATTTATCAAGCTTTGTCAGAAAGCGGCGGCAAATTTATCGTGCCATTTTGTGCTGAATATTAACGTTTTATCACGTTTTTATTATTAAGCTGTATTGCCTGTTTTACTGCAGGATTTAATAATATCAAAATGTGATGGTTCAATAATTACCTTATGCTGTGGTATATTAGTCTCCAATATTTTACCATGCTGTATAATATGTAACGTTGTACTTTATAAATAAAAGGTTTCATAAAAGATGTAATCCTTTAAATGAACAAAATAAAATATTATGAACATAATTATTACAACGTCATTGACAAACTACAAGCTCATAGAGATAATAAGTAACAATTATTAATTCTTCTGCTCAGAATAGTAAACAGGTAGAAATAATGCGGTAACTACTTGTGAAAGTTATTGTATTTTTCTTTAGTTAAATTAAATTAATTATATCAATTTATTTTTATTTTTCAGCTTCCGTCAGCACTTAATGTTCAACCCGCGGGTTCTTGGTTCTACGTAGTCCTTACTAAACAAATGAATCTAGACGTTTTCATCACGATTTGAAGACTTTCTAACGTATAATAATTATATATTAATAATTCGATAGAGGCAATTTAGTCTCCAATTCATAATCGTATCAAAAGATAAGCAAAAGAGGATTATACAAGGAAGGAAGTGAGAAGGAAATTGGATAATCCGATTCTCACAACCAACGCAAATATAGGTACGTGAAGAAGATTAAGATACATTTAATATACGTTTAAAAAAAACTAAATTTACAAACGGCAGTTAAAGCCAAAACCCCCGACAAGTGCCTCTAATTTTAATCTCACAGGGGGGAAAGCCGGTTCTTCTGTTTCGTCACAGATAACATAATAATATACAGTACACCCAAACTGATAATGCGCATAGAAAAATTCGTCACTGTTCGGCAACTGTCATATTCCCCGAGCCTCCGAAGATGATAAGTATATACAGGTAAATTAGCTTAGAGAAATTTTTGCATATGTAGTGGTGTGTATATTACTCAGATCTTAGAGCGCGTTTCCACTATATCGTTCTGGCCTATACAAAAATGTTTCGATATCCTAACATTACTATTTAATTTTATACTTATTCCTAGCAACACTTTTGTTTTCAATAAAAACAAGTTTTTATTTGAAAGAATATGGTTTTGACTTTATAAAAAAAAATATATCATTCAATTTCACGTCCTAGAGCAAACGACAAGACGACTACCGTGAAACAATAAAATATCGTGTCCATAATAATTTGTTTCATAATTAATATTTGACCATAATAATTACGAAACAAAACAAATAAATAAATCGTCACTTGATAGTGGAAAGTGGAAACACGCACAAAAACAGAATAAACCAGTTTACGCTGTCCGCAGGTGCCACGTGCAGTCGTTTGGTACCGTTAGAACATAAAGCACACATTTCATTCAAAAATTATAATTATTACGTATAGACCGGGAGATATTGACACAAAATTTCGAGTCATTTGTAACAGGATGGCGGTTCTACAGGGGTCTTAGTACGCAATGACAAAAAGAAAAACGATGGTGTGAACACTGGTACCGGCGGCTTAGTCGCGTGGGCGTTAGTCGAACTCGTCGGAAAAATAGCGAAGTCAAACAATTTGTAACACAAAAATTTTAGAATTTACCGATAGCCCATAAAAAAGAAGTAGGCGGTAGTGTCATGCCATACTTTTCCGGTGTGACTTACAGCCCGCCATACCGACGCGAATGTGTTGATTTAAAAAAAACAATTCAACCATTTGTACCAGGCTAACTTTTGCACAGGTAACCATCGTCGTGCAGCCATTTACGAAAATCGCCATGCCATACTTTTCGGACGATTCCAAATGGTCGCCATACCGCCGACCCCTGTAGAACCGCCATCCTGTTACAAATGACTCGAAATTTTGTGTCAATATCTCCCGGTCTAGTAGTTTAATTGTTAAATTTTGTATTTGCTGATTGTTGTTATTATTTGTATTGTTATAATATTTGTTGAAGTGTTTAATATGTGTGTAAGTGTTGTAACTTTATATTGTTAATTCAAAATGGCTCCAGTGTTAAAACATGGTCGAGGCAAGCCTTTGACTTCTCAAACTAAAGAATTAAACTTTAAATGTCGTTTCTTTTTCAGGTTAGTAAATTTTTCATTTTAGTAACATTGTTAATGTAAAAGTTATACGTATGTTAAATGTGCAAATATTAAAATAAAGTCTCATCTTTTTCAGAGGAGAAACACATATAGTTTAATTTAAAATCCCTTATATATATAAAATAAAAACTAAAAATAAAATGTTGTTTTATTTTATTTGCTGACCATACACTACTACAAACGCAAAAATTTCTCCAAGCTAATTTACCTGTAGAGTGGTTAAATGTATTTTCTTCATGCATAGTTTATTAGAATTATGAGTTTTATTATGATTTTATGGTAAAAGAGATAAGTAACGAAATTTGTTTCGATAATTCAATGTAAGTTAATAGCGAGGATAAGCCACACGATTGCGAATATATATTTGTTGTATTGATTTACTCGGAAAATTCTATACTTAGAACTATTAAAGTGAAGCTGGCGTAATGATGGATGTATGGAAGGTAAAAATAAGACAAAGTTTATATTTAAAAAATGAGTTTCAAACACTGGTTTACATTTAAATTGTAGAAATCTAATCATTAAAATCTCAGTCCAAAGGATTTACAGAATCAGGGATTATCTCTATTTCTGATATCGTAGAATGATCAGAACTTTCATTATGCTCTTATTAATTTTCACTTTCCCCACTGCTATCTGCTACCTGTGTAAATAATCATTTTATTCAACTTTGAAACAAAACTAAGAAGGGTATGTAACAGCAGCTCTATACAATTCCATACAGAGATAATACGTGCGGTCACCACCAATATATAAAGACGACTGACGGATTTTTGAATTTTTTGACTGACAGGCTACCGTCACCTATCACCTGAATTGTTTTCGATTGTGTATGACTCTGAATTGACTCCTATTTCTTTTGAACAAGGTGCAAGATGCAAGTGCATTGTTTAGGGCACTTACGATTCAATGATTCGGGGTGATTCGGGTGTTTCTGGAAATACGATAATTAGCGAAGATCTGCATGCGCATTATTAATTTTGGAGTACTGTACTAGGTTCCGTATAAAGAACAGTCGTAAAATATCCGTCTAGAAAATAGCACTTGTGGTAATAATAGACAGACATATCCAATTTTGGAAAGCATCTGAGACAGGCAGAAAGCCTGACCCGAATTGCAATGCGGGCCACTGAATTAATTACTTACAATTTGTCGACCGTGATAATTGAATGCACATTTTAATTGGACAAAAATCTGTACGAAGCTGTGACGTAACGGTAGGTCATGGCTCCATTGGAGGCTTGCCTTTATTTATTACCCTAAACTAAGGTCGTTTTATGCAACGTTTATTTAGGATACAATTGAACAACTTGGCTTAATTATTATATTTTTAGAGTGAGGGCAAAATAGTTGATTATTTGGGATGCTAACTACAGGGTGCAGGAGTGAAATTAGTCGGAATTGGGTCCTTACTAAAGGATAGTTAGTGAACTAATGGATTGAAATTCGACTTGAGAAGATTAGTTGTAGTAACAATGTTTGATAAATTGAATTGATGGGAAATGTTGAATAATCAAGTTTAAATGTGGCTTTATATAGATATTTATACGCATATTTTACGGAATGACAGTTTTCATTCATTTAATGGTGTTGATATAAACAAAACAACATTGCCTTATTTAAACATGAGGAGTATCATTAAAAAGGAAGCGATATTCACACGTAAATTGTCAATTCTGAGGAGCTTCGTTCCAAACATTTCCCTTTAACTTTGAATGAGTTTAAGGGAAATTTCCGAACTGAACTTGAATTTCTCCGGCGCGGTACGTGTGCTTTGTACGTTTTGAAAACTCGCAAACAATTCATTAGGTGAACAATACAGACGCAACCGAGTTATAAAACAATATTGCTATTCAATCTGCTTCTATAGAGACTTTCAAGGGCAGACGCTTCCGAAGCTCCTTCCGCCATGTGGCCTTATAACTTCCTGACGTTAAGAATACCTTTTATAGGTGATCATTTGAGATTTCTGTGATTCTTGTATGATATAGTACGCGACCTAATATTGTTATATCCTACAATCCGTATACGGTATATGTAGTACAATGGTCAATGGTTTATGACTTGTAGGATACTTTTTATTTTTATAATTATGCCTTTTTCGGCGCGATTTTTCTTGTTCCACTTTTGTATTGATTTAGTAATTAATTTGCGCCTACGAGGGTGCCCTCGCTACCCAATTTGGTAATTGATTTGCGACTTGCGACTACGCGGAAACCTAGTAAATAATAAACGTAACAAAATGTTCGCAAACCTCAATACATTCTGTACTTTATACATCGTATTTCCTGAAAATATTCCTAAAAATGAGTCGCTCTAAATCCTAATTCACATTGACATCGAATGCCTTGCACGCAAACATGTGACATATACAGAGTGTGCCCTTTACATCTATACTTATACAGGATGTTGCCTTTTATGGTCCAGTTATCTGACTTGACAATAAAAATGGAGCACAATCTTTATTACTTTTGTACTTATTCGGGTGTTATTTTACTTCCGAAGTGGCCTCATCATTTACTTTCCGTGAAGGAGAAATATTTTTATAGAATATGAATGAGGATTTTGCCAATGAAATGTTTTGTATTTTTTTTATAAATGTCGAATGTAATTTTTGTGGAGTATTGTTGTTTGGTTATTATTATAATATCGATATGTTGGTATAATCAATTGTCAAGATAAAATAAAGCTTAGATTTTTAGCGAAATTATATAGACATACATGAATCTAATAATTTAAGTCGAATCATAGATAAGAATAGTAACTAGTCCTAGTTAATAACACCACAGATAATATTATTATAATTTCCACTAGATATACTAGCTAGGACAGATCGATTAATTGTGACTTCTGTTTTATCCATACTAATATTACAAATGTGAAAGTAACTCTGTCTGTCTGTCTGTTACTCAATCACGCCTTAACTACTGAACCAATTTGCATGAAATTTGGTATAGAGATATTTTGATACCCGAGAAAGGACATAGGCTACTTTTTACCCCGGGAAGTAGGATAGGTTTTATCCCGGAAATCCCACGGGAACGGGAACAATGCGGGTTTTTTTTTTTGACTGCGCGGGCGAAGCTGCGGGTGGAAAGCTAGTACCACATATACAAATTTAAAAACACATAAACGTGTTTACAACATTTAACTACAGTAACAGTTTAACAACAGTTAAGCTTCCTTTCCAATATAATTATATTACACTAGCGATCCGCCCTGACTTCGCGCGGCTGCCATGCTGATATAAATATTGAATATTCTTCTATTCAAAATATTGCATCAAAATCCTTTGCGTATAGTTTTAAAAAACTATTCATACATAGTGACAGACAGACAGACAGCGGGATGCAATTTTGTATATATCTAATGGTGATACTATTGTTCGTGCCAGCTCTCGGCATAACCTTTTGTCTGTTTTTAATTTTTTTTTTTCTTTACCTTTCCAGAAAAGGGCCGCTACCTGGGCTCCCCGTGCGAGTTCACGTGCAACTCGAAGCTGCTACATGTCTACTGCGAGCCGAGGTCGAGCACGTGCCAGTGTGACCCCAAGCATTCTGTGGAGTTGGGTGTTGCGACGGGGTGCGCTAAACGTGGGTATTTTGTAGTACATATCCATTTACAAAAAATAACTATTAATACATATGTATGTAGGTAGTAGGTCCGTTTTTTATTTCCCGCTTATTTCGCTTTCCCGCTTAAGACGCGTTTTTGGTTGAATCCCTGGGAAATCGTCTTAAACGGGCTTTACTGTAATTGTATTGTTAGATGATGTGCATAGACTATTGAATATCACATACTAAACCTATCCTACTAAACACATCCTGTTAAACATATTCTGCTAAATATATCCTACATAACATATCTGACTAAACCTATACCTACTAATTAAGTATTAACTATACTACAAATTAAAATTTATATCTTACTAAAAATATCCTGCTAAACCTATCCTACTAATATTATAAGCGCGAAAGTGTCTTAGAAGTTAGAACGTATTGATGTTTGTATTTCAAGTGAAATCTTTAAAACGGATTTTGATTGGCAGTGATATAACCCACGTACATACACAAAATAATAAGCTATAGAAATACTTGGCTTGGCTTAACTTGGCTTGCTTTTGTCCGCGGGCGAAACTACTACAAAACTTCCGAAGTACGAGTGATAAAAGTGATACAACCAAACAATCAGTTATTATATAGACGACGAAATATTTGAAATTTATATATGTACAAACATTCATGCACGAGTAATCTTAATACTATTATAAAGGCGAAAGTTTGTAAGGATGTATGGATGTATGGATGTATGGATGTATGGATGTATGGATGTTTGTTACTCTTTCACGTAAAAACTACTGAACCGATTACAATGAAATTTAGCACACATATAGAGGGTAACTTGGATTAACACATAGGATAGTTTTTATCCCGGAAATCCCACGGGAACGGGAAATATGCGGGTTTTCCTTTGAAAACGCGGGCGAAGCCGCGGGCGGAAATCTAGTTCATGAATAATGTTAACCAGTTTTTATTTGTCCCTTTTTTAATTACACTATAATGGGTAAACAACTAATATTGTTATCCGGTCAATATACTTTTACGAAGGTTATTATTTCCTGTAAGTGAAGAAACATGCCTTTTGTTCTTTTTTGTCTTTAATGTGCGGTAATCTGTATCCAGGCATCTTTATCTTGAATTCCAGCCAAGAAGCTTGGCGAGCAATGCTTCTACCGGGAGACGTGTCGCGCGTTCGACCCGCACGCGTCCTGCGTCCAAGTCAACCACAACGCGTATTGCCAGTGTGACACCGGCTACCACACCACCAGCCACTCGCGGCCGACGCAGAGGGTCTTTTGCACTGAAGGTATACTTTGAAACTAAGACTTTCTTAAAGAATTTTCAGCTGCAGCAGCAGCAGCAACAGCTTCTTCCGCAAGACAAAGCTAATGCTTTTTAAAAGAACATTTGACCTAGCTACTTCCTATAATCAAATGCAAATACCTACTTTTTATAATGTTTTTACTGAAACTTGGTACAATTGTTACCCTTTAAGCTTCATTGAAACACAATATCATTATAGTCAAAACTTTTTAATTATTTTCTTGTTTTGTTTTTTGGTAAGTACACGTAAATGGTGTTGAACAATTTGACATGCTTTAGATGATTTTGCAATGGATTCTCGATATTTCCGTAGATTCGTTTCGGTAATAGGAAATAAACGCATTTGTAGAAAACAACAGACAACAACGAGTTACGAGCTACTTATACCCCGGTTTTTATAGAACTGCGTCCAACTGATTTACCGGTTTTCTGACATGATACCCCTAGAACCATTTTCATAAAACCGCGTGTATGGTTGGATTTACCAGTTTTCTGACTTAATGGGGTATCATTTTAACCACATTTCACATTACCGCTTCCAGACCTGGTGCTGCTGACGGCGGACATGCCGACGCTGCTGGGAGTAGCGTCGGGCATCTTCGTGCTGGCGGGCCTCCTGTGCTTCGTGCTGCACCTCTACACGAAGGCCCGCTACCACCCCACGCATCTGGCTGATGCGCGGCTCACTCCACCCTGTCTGTACTCTTTGAACGATACCGGTTAGTCTTTGTGGTCTTTAGCTGGTCTGATATAAGATTGTTATGAAATGTTTGTTGTGCTTTAAATAAAAGTATTGATGCTGTTTACAGATTTCACATACTTACGGATCCTTGATGAAATGTATTTCGCCTATTTATGAACTAATTATTTTTTGTATCTTTCTTAATTGATTGTAATCAACTTCTCTTTTATTATACACCATTTTTATAGCGTTTTTTATATACAGTAATACCCCTAGATCATTCAAATACATAGTTTATTAAATGGCGAAGTATAGTAAAGAGCTAAAGCCAATTATGAAATAGCTATAAGCAGTTAACGGCGGAATATCCAGCCATTTCTTCAGCATCTTCAATTCATTGAAAAATTAAATGGCGAAGTATAGAAGAGCTACAGCTATTTACGAAACAGCTGTAAGCAGTCGTAAATTGCGAAATATCCAGCCTTCAATTCATTGAAAAAATCAATATTTTTTTAATATCATCTATCCACATACAGGCGGTACACTAAGCGCGACGCGAGCGTCCTCCCGCGCGTCGTCCCGCAGCGGCTGCACGAGCGGGACCCTGGAGCCGGACTCCCGCCGCGAGTCGCGCCGCGCCGCGTCGCGCGCAGGTGCGGCGCGCACGGCGGCCATCTTGCTCATCTCGCGCCACCTCGGGGCCGGGCACGGCGGCGCGCGCGCTAAGTGCGCCGCCAAAGGTGATGCGGATGTATGCAGCAAGGGTTATTGACGTGCCTCTTTGAATACCGCGGTGATAAATGTAATAAATAAAGAAAATGAAAAATAGTAATTGGGTTGTCTTATTTTTGAAGTTTTTAAAGAATACAAAAAGAAACAACTAAATAAATATAAAATACAATCCAATTGGGAATGTCAGCGTTTTGAATTTTTTTATTAATATAAATAATTTCTCATTTATAAAGCGTTTAAATGTTTTAAAAATAAATTTTAATCCTCCTCCTTTTTTTGGAAATCGGTTGAAAATAATAACATAAAATACAAACAAGTATTTAAATCTTGATGTCATGCAGGAAGCGATCTCTACCAAGCCATATGTTTGTAATCAATATGATACGCGTCATTGCTTATACGATGTGATTTAGAATTCTTTTTTTCGAAATTCACGAATTAGTTCATTGAAATGTTACATTTTTTAGGCCTAACCTTGCGTTTTTTAGAGGACGCAATTTTGTTTTTTTGTTATGTAGGGGGGGTCAGTGTGAAGCTAAAACCAAGTTTGTGGGGTCGCCACCCTTGTCCCACGGCCGCCATCTTGAAAATAGCGGTTGGAATGGTTTTTACGATATATCTCTTAAACTATTTATTTGATAAAAAAAAAATGGTTGCCTGTAAAGTCGGTTTTACGGGCGAAGATTTTACGTGACAACGTCTTTTTCTCGGTAGAATATTTATGTGCTGCGCGCGCGGCAGACCGCGGGCCTCTCTCTCGTTCGGTGACTCATCGTAACGTTACCGAGCGTTACACTTTTTCATAAGTGACTCCCAGTCGCAACCTAATTTAAGACGTTGTCACGTCAAAAATGGTTGCCTGTAAAGTTGGTTTTACGGGCGAAGATTTTACGTGACAACGTCTTTTTCTCGGTAGAATATTTATGTGCTGCGCGCGCGGCAGACCGCGGGCCTCTCTCTCGTTCGGTGACTCATCGTAACGTTACCGAGCGTTACACTTTTTCATAAGTGACTCCCAGTCGCAACCTAATTTAAGACGTTGTCACGTCAAAAATATCGTTAACATTATTTGTTGCAAATTAAATTCTCTACAACTTTGGTCCAGTAACTTTTTGTCGTAGAACTATAAATAAAAAGTTAAAAGCGAAAATGTTCAGAAATTAGAGATGTTTATATTTTTCAATAAAACTTTTTTTTATAATTTTACGAAGAAATGATATCAGACCATTTTTGTAGATTGTTTTTCGAGGAACAACTTTTACCTACAACATTTTTTCATTACGTCAATAGCTAAGGTTTTACAGCGCTCAGAAGTGAGTACTATTTTTCAGTAGTAACTATACATAATATATTGGCTATTGGCTCTTTTCCCAGACTCCACAACAATGGAAGCACACTGCAGAACATTTCAGCCCTGCTTTTCGACGTAAAAAAACGCGCTTCCAGACTATCTCCTGGGTGGTGGGGAAAAGATTCAATAATTAATTATTAATGATATTGCAAAATTAATTATTAAAAAATATTATAATAACAAAAAAAAACAATTACTGATGACAAATTTTTATTTACACACATAATATAAGTATACTGTATAGATCAGAGTACTGAAAATTAGTACTCACTTCGGAGCGCTGTAAAACCTTAGCTATTTACTTAATGACAAAATGTTGTATATAAAAGTTGTTCCTCGAAAAACAATCTACAAAAATGGTCTGATATCATTTCTTCGTAAAATTATAAAAAAAAGTTTTATTGAAAAATATAAATATCTCTAATTTCTGAACATTTTCGCTTATAACTTTTTTATTTATAGTTCTACGACAAAAAGTTACTGGACTAAAGTTGTAGAGAATTTAATTTGCAACAAATAATGTTACTCAATGTTTTTCATCAAATAAATAGTTTAAGAGATATATCGTAAAAACCATATCAAACGCTATTTTCAAGATGGCGGCCGTGGGACAAGGGTGGCGACCCCACAAACTTGGTGATAGCTTCATACTGACCCCCCCTACACATCAAAAAAATAAAATTGCGTCCTCTAAAAAACGCAACCCCAAATGTAACTTTTCAATGGAGTAAATGTGATTTACATGATGATAGCTTAGGATGATAGATAAAATAAATTACTGGTTCAATGCCGTACTTCAACCGTGTTCTATTTTTAAACCCCAATATCAATGAACGCGGGAAAGGTGAACAACTCTAAATTTCTAAATTTAAAAATGTTTTCTTATAAAAAAATGGTTGCCTGTAAAGTCGGTTTTACGGGCGAAGATTTTACGTGACAACGTCTTTTTCTCGGTAGAATATTTATGTGCTGCGCGCGCGGCAGACCGCGGCCGGGCCTCTCTCTCGTTCGGTGACTCATCGTAACGTTACCGAGCGTTACACTTTTTCATAAGTGACTCTCAGTCGCAACCTAATTTAAGACGTTGTCACGTCAAAATATTTTTCATCCAGCCTTGAAGAAGAAGTCATCTCGATTTATGCGGGTGTCCTTTGTCTCAAGTCTGAAATATAAAAATGTATATAAACTTTTTTATGTAAAAAAATATCGATAGCCTAACTACATTTTAACCTTAAATAAATTAGTATATTTATATTGTATTAACGAGACTTTAATTATTAATGAAAAGAGACGCAATTTAGCTTTCACATGAACCAATTAATTAAGTAATTTAACTATACAATTCTAAGCAATAAAACAAATTAAAAAATCAAATTCAAAACTACCCGCCAAAACAATATTTACAATAGTTTCTCGTCATTCGCACGCTGGTATTCGGAGAGTGCACACGTGTGTCGCATGTGTTGTCCCGGTCGTTAGTTGTCGCGTCTTGGTGTTAGCCTGTCTGCTGTGTGTGAGGCTGCTATGTGTGCTTGACTACAATTTTTGATGAAAGTTAAATAGAATAATTAATTTCTCTTCGGCTGGTTATCTGAATTTTTCTTAATTACTGAAAATGAACTGTAGCAAATATGTTGTATTTTATCCATTATAGTGTTTTAATGATACTTTATATCTTTTGAAAGATGTATTAAATCCACATCTTGCAAAAAAAACACAACTGATTCCAAAGTTCAAAGATAATTAATTAGTTTGGTAAAACATTCAGAAATAGGTTCAATTTATTCTCTTCTGAAATCTGACATATCATCTAAATTCTAGACGCATTATTAGATTTGATTATAACATTGGTGAACAAAAAATTGTAGTTTAGCACACATGACAACAGCCAGTATTAATTTCCAGCAAGACTTCGGTTCTCATTTTGTTTCTCTTGATAGCCGCATGACTCGTCATGGTGTGAGCAAGATGGCCGTCGATGTTCATATTGTATCTCTCTTCGTGCTCTATCTTTCAGCTTTTGTGTAACCAGGAAACTGAAAGTAACGTTGGCCTCATATTCCTAATTCAAATTTAAATTTGGAATAACACAATTCTAGTTTTGAATAATTAACTGCTGCTTCACAAGAAATGTTGCCAGTGCTTGCTTTGCGAATGGTATTGTGCAGATAAAAAAGGTGAGCTGTGTTTTCAGTTTCACAAGAAGCACGTTGCTTATGCTTTCCGTATCTGTTACACCGCATGTCAACGTGTGAAAAGTGTCATGTACATAATGCCTTATGTTTATAAGTGCTTACAATAACAACTTAAAATAAATACTTTCAATTAATTAACTTGTAAGATTTTTAAACAAATTCATAAGATTCTATAATAATAAACCTTGTGTGCTATTAGGCCCAAAAATTTATACATTATTATCATGAATGAACCGTAACTCTTCTACAGCATTAAAGAAGATTAGCATGCTCAATTTTTTTTCCACCAATAAGAAATAAATTTTATAGCTTTATTCTTAATAACCACAGTATAATCAGTAAGTAATAATCACAGTAGCGGTTCCATTCGGAATTATAAGAAGTCATAAGCATTCAAACACGCATCCAAATAACCATGCTTCGCCTTTAGGCATAGTTTTATAAACATCTAATTCAAAATTTACTTCTAGGTTCGCGACGTCCAAGTCTAAGTTCAGTGCAAAGCAGCTCATCGTCAATTAGGAGTTACAGTGCGAAGAAGTGGGAGAGAGAGAGAGAACAGAAAGAGAGAAGGCAGATGAGCATGCGTCTCGCTCAGTTGCACGACAAGATGGCGGCCGGCCGAGAACTGCCGAAGCACGCGCCGACCCCATCTCCTAGATCTCCTAATAACTCTACCGATGGGCTATTACCGGCTGTTTGCGAAATTCGAGAAGTAAGTTCATTCTTATAATGTACAGAAATACTCTTAAATAAAACCTCAATTGCTATATCAGTTAGTTAACGGTTTCTAGACCATAGTCACAGTTGACAGATACATACAGTTAGGACAGTGTCTCCATATACACGGTAATTACCGTAGATGCACCGTAATCTGGTCTCTATCTACCGTCAAGGTAATAGTGTATTACCGTGTCACATATCACCGTAAGAAACAAACTTCTAACTAAAACAATAAAAGGGAATATTTTCACCCAGCAATCGATTAAAAGAAATGGCAAAACCTGTGTGGATTTCAGGCCAACTAACGACATGTCAAAACTCAAAAATGAATAAATCTATTTACGAAAAAGACACTGTCGTGCTAGGAGAGTCTGATTCAGAATAATATTATGTTCCATATGTTACCTCTTTCAATTTTCTTTGTTAATTAAATATATTCAGACTTAATTTGGTTCTTAATGTTGTTTTTTTCCTTTCAAAAATTACACGGTAATTTACACGGTACACTTTTAGTAGATTCACCGTATTTTTTCTAGAAACACCGTATTTTTACCCTTGCAACACGGTACTTCTCAATTTACATATGGAGACACTGAGTTAGGAAACTAAGCCCCTGTGATGTAACTATGACGTAAGCACTGTTGAAGCTATAGGCACAGCCATAGTTTTGTAAACTGTATGGTATCCTGAAAGATAATTTGTATCGTTTTGTAAATGTTGGGGGGGCAAGTATTTCGCCTCGCGGCGGTGTTTACTTCCCCCCCCCCCCCCAACATTTCATTGGGAAGTCTATTGGAAAAGAGTCTACGATTTTTTAAATAAAAAGCACTCAATTGAGTAGCTCTACTTTTATTCTAATTTCAATACGAAATCAACTATTGTATAAAAAACGTAGATCTGGTGAATCAAGTGAATTTTATTTTAAAAATCGTAGACTCTAAAATGCATCGAGAGGCTTATTATATCGTTACATTATCTTACAGCTGGTGACAAACGCCGATCAGCTCCAAGGAGTTGACGGTCCGTGTTCCAGCTCTTCGCTTTACTGACAACAAATGACATCGACCGTCATCCGGTCCATGGACTCGCTGTCCTCTGACGGCACTCCAGCCGTTGCGTGGATGTAGTGAACAAACTGACAAAAAAATATTAACTATAGTGTGTAACAAAATGCATCAGGCTTGGCGAAGTTAACGATAATGTGAAATTATTGGAGTGAAGTGATTTCAGTGACTCTTAGAGAATGAAGACTTTTTGTACTTTGTGGATATTGTGATGCTATCGAGTGTTATTAGTTTATAAGCACAATTTCAACCCCCGCCGGACACCAATTGGTTAATAGTTTAGTTATCATTAGGCGTGGCTTGTATTTTTAACTATAATACGTTTAGTTTATGACATTTTGAATCACATGAATTATAGAATACATGTGATAACAATATTCTAATTGAAGGCCTAACAATAATAAATAGTCATCAATTTGACGACATTGGTTTTATTTACACTAAGGGCTGATTTTTCAATCCTTGGTTAAAACTTACTTACTTACTTACTTAATATCCTAAGGCCCCTAGGTGGGGCAAAGGGCGTCAACAGTACATCGCCATGTACCTATCTCGATTTTTGGCGGCATGTTTTATTTCGCTCCAGCATTTTCCTATACACTTGGCCTCTGCGATGACAGTCCGACGCCAAGTTAGCTTTGGACGGCCACGTTTTCGTTTTCCCTGGGGGTTCCAATCCAAAGCCTGCTTTGGTATGTGTTCCGGGTCTCTACGTAGCGTGTGGCCAATCCACTTCCACTTACGGCGTTTAATCTGTTGGGCGATCGGTGTTTCGTTGCAGCATTCCCAAAGGTCGTCGTTGGAGATAGTGTTAGGCCAGTAAATTCTGATGATGCGACGAAGGCAGCGGTTTACAGACACCTGCAGCTGGCGTGTGATTTCCTTTGTGACCTTCCATGTTTCACATCCGTATAGCAATACGGTCTTTACGTTTGACTGGAAAATTTTAAGTTTTATTCTTTCTAATATTAAAATGTCACCTGTAAACTGTCAAATACGGGCAATTAGACTACATTTTTGAAATTGTAGTTTAATACGTTATTCGACGAATAAGTTTTAACCAAGGATTGAAAAATCAGCCATAATACATTTAATATGTATGTATTTGTTTCTATTTCAAAATGTCCAAAGATACCTACGCAAAGATTAACTTATGAGCAGACGTTTCATCTCGAAAGTTAAACCAAACGCTTTATTAATTAGAATCACGAAATCGTTTAATAAATATTAGAAAATAAAATCATTGAGTAATGATTTAAAAACATCACCCTGTAGTTATATTATTTATGTAATATTTGACGTTTTATTAAAGTTACAATTCATTCACATTCCAGATTATTTTTATTAGAGAAATATAAGAAGTTTATTTCGTCATCAGCAAGATGTCGAATAAATTACATTAATTTTTGTTAAATTTTCGTAAAACACGATTGTTTTAAAAAAAACGGTAATCAGAACAAATACTTGTACATAATATATCAAAGTTACTTAGCTATTAAATGCTGCTGTGTTAACAAAATTAGGAATAATTAACTAGATTAAGAATAAAGTCTGGATGAGGTCTTCGATTGGCGTGATATGTTTTCTAGTCATTATTTAAATTAAAAACGAACGTGGAAGAATATAAAATGAAGCTATAGAATGAAATATATGAGAATTGCAATAAATAAATAAGACGATAGCCATTTAGGGCCGATTTTTCAATGCTTGGTTAAAACTTATCCGTCCAATAAAGTATTACACGATAATATTAAAATGTCACGTAAACTGTCAAATACGGACAATTAGAATACGTTTTTAAAATGGTAGTTTTATACATTATTCGACGAATAAGTTTTATCCAAGGATTGAATAATCAGCCCTTAGACAGATTGTCTTTTTATATACATATATATTATTTAGGTTCCTTTTAGCACCCAAAATATGATTTTTGGGTGCTAATGATTAACTTGATTCCTCACCAGTTAAAATACTTTCAAAATAGTAAATACATAATACTAAGTATAGAATCAAATCCCTTATTTTAAAAATAAAAAAACAAAAATATGAACAAGAATTTCCAAGTTTATTTTGATTAATTATTACTGACGTGAGTGTATAAATAGGCGCGTTTATTTTGCAGTCTACAACTATTCTAGTGCCAAGGCTAGTCGTATAACCTTCGCCTTGTAGAAAATAATCTGTATTTTAAATACTTAAACATCTTTTTTTACGTTCATTTTATTAACAAACTAAATATTTTTATTTTCAGAACTAGTTATGAATATTTAAACACTGACTCTGTTATTACAAAAAAGTTAAGCGCATGTTGAACACGTGTTTAAAAAATTGTCTATTACAAAACCGTGTTTAACCCCTGATTAGTGTTAGACACTGTTTAAACACTGTTTAAATTTAGACACGAGTCAACGCTTGTCTAAAGTCCTATTTAACCTCAAAGTTACAGCTAAATAATTAAATCTGTGTGAGTGTGAGCTATAAAAATTTTGTAACAAAACTAAAAACATTAAAACAAATTAAAAACATCAATAGCAATGGATCTAGGCTTCATTGATTTTATTGATGATATTGATAGAGAAGATTTAGATTACATGGATAATTTTCGAGACAGCCAAGTGAATCGTACACATCGTATCGTATACAATCGTTCATATTTGTATCAAATACTTAAAGGATCGTCACGAAAATACAAATAGAGATACAAATCGCAACAATAATTTGTGACAACTGACAATGACAAACTGACAAGCGCGTTTCATTTCTTCGAACTGTTGTTTGTTAGATTATTTTCATTGTTCCAAAACTTATTTATAACAGCTGTGTATAACAGCGTATTCATTAAAATAGTACAAATATTCGCAGAATACAAGCAACCAAATATATAATAAGACTATTTAAACGATTTAAACATAATTTTCTGCATAGGATCACGTAACTGATTTACTTAAAAAGGAACGTTATGGAATGAACTGTAGACATTTGAACGAAAGTTATGTAGTGTTGCTATTTTAAAATAACATTTGGCTGCCTAACGATGTTTTAGCTAATCAAAAGATAAACACTGTTTTGTAATAGAGAAAGTTAGACACATCTTTAGACAGAGTTTAAAGCTCTAAATGCTGTTTAACTAAACACGTGTTTAGACATTGTTTAACATCTTTTTTGTAATAACACTGTGATGGTATTACCACAAAACAATTTAAACACAGTCTAACTCTAAACCAGGGATCTGTCACTTTAATAGTTTTCTATGTGAAATACGACAAAACCAGATTAAAGAGAACCCGTGCTTAAAGTTAAACCCTGTCTAAAGTTTTTTGTGGTAAGACAGAATATCTCGTGATAGATCAAGTTCAAAAGAATGTCATTATACTAATAAATTTTTTATTTTTTACGAATCGAGATGAAAATTGAGATGAGAGAAATTTATGAAAATTGATTTTCCATTGGATAGAAGATAAAATGTGGATGGCATGTATGTGATAGTTATTTATATATAAGTTTATTATTATTACTGTATATTTGTATTCAACTATCTAAAATTGTTACATACGCTTTCAATTTCTTAAAATTGTACCTTACAAAGCCGAATGTAGTTACGGTACAAAAATATTAGAATTAGAGTCGATCAACATTCTTAAGAAAAAACTGTATTTCAAAAAATATTATGTAATATGAACGATATTTATAAATGCTATCGTTTATTTTATTTATATTTTATTTTTCAACAAATTCGAGCTGTGTTATTTAAAATAATTAAATTAAATGTACTTGTAAGTAATGCGGCCAGCAATATAATATTTTGATCAATATAACCTACTGATACCAACATAATATTATACTTATGTATTATCATATAGCATTTAAAGATCATAACCAGATGGACGTAGAAATCGAGGAAGACCAAAGCTCCGATGGTTGGATAGCGTGGAACAGGACTTAAAAACGATAGGTGTGAAAAATTGGAGAACCCGGACAAAGAATCGAGAGGACTGGAAGAAAATACTGGACCAGGCCAAGGCCCACTCGCGGCTGTAGAGCCTCAGATGATGATGATGATCATAGCATTTAAAGTGCTTTAAAACTTTCCGTTATTTTTTGTATATTTCTCTTAATTATTCTTATGTAACAGCAACAGAAACTATAAGTCAGACAAATTCATAATTTTATTAGACAACAATTATTTTGTTGGCCGATTACACTTTATTACAATGATATTAAAATAGTGTATTACAAATATGTTTGTAATTGCTAGAATAGTATTAGATAAATATATATTTGTATATGAGAGCTTTTATTTAGAGTCGTATTGCCATGTAATGTAAGATCCCCTGTTTTAATATAGATTTTAATATTGTTTATTGCCAAATTATTGTAAATGAATTGTTTTATTTTGGGAGCGATGTGGTTGCACGATTGAATGCTATTGATTGTTTGATAAGGCGAAATGATTAACTATAAGGATGTCTAGTTTCCTCCAATATAGTGATTCAATGATTGTTCCTCGAAATAACAATTTATTTCGTAGGTGTACAGAGATTCCTTGCAATTAAGGTGACGTCGATGCTGGCGTTAAGGGCAAAATAAAACAATTTTCTGTAAGTCGTTTGGCAATGAATTTAAATAAGGAGAGAGTAATTAATAATAATTATTACTTAATAGTAGTTTGAAAATTATTAAAAATATGTGAAAAAATGTACTTACATAATGGAAAAAGTACCAAAAATCACTTAAGGTGATTGCTACGATCTGTTCCCAGCCAATGTCCCGCTAGATGGCGCTGAATTCTACATTTCTAGTTTATTTGAGTTTTTGCGTAATTGGAAAAGATTAAGGTCGTAGGAATAGTCATGGCGATTACTGAATATTATATTTTATTTAAATATGTCATATCATTGCCTTAAAATCCACCCAATTCGGTAAAACCATGCGTTTTAACATCTGTCATTGCATACAGGGTCGTTTACACACACAGACGTATACAAAAATGATAAAGATTGAACTCTAGATGGCGTGAATGTAAAACAAGTTTTCCATTTTTCTGTATGGGTAGACAAAACTTCAAAACGCCACCTGCTACGGTTTATATTATGAACGATTAGCTTTCCGCCCGCATTTAAAAAAAAAACCCGCATAGTTCCCGTTCCCGTGGGATTTCCGGGATAAAACCTATTCTATGTGTCCAAGTTACGTTCTATATGTGTGCTAAATTTCATTGTAATCGGTTCAGTAGTATTTGCGTGAAACACACACATACACATCCTCAAAAACTTTCGCATTAGTAGGAAGTAGGATTGTTATAAAAATAAAAGTTATATTTGTTGGCGTAAACTATTTTATTGTTAATTTTGGGAAATAAAAAATGTCAAAATTGATTACAATAAAACGCAGTTTTATTTTATTACATTATAATTTTGTTTTTTTTATCAAAACATGTATTTGAAGAAGCATATAATATACCGATCTATGCCTATTCACTCAAACACACTACACACATTTTAGGCGTAATCTAAATCTGAAAACAAATGAAAAACAAATGAAAAACGAAAGAATGCTTACTTTTAGACACTCAGTATTTGAATAAAATATAATAATATCGTAAGTCACAACCATATGTATTGAAAGATCGCAATTCGCAAGTGAATTGAAGAAAGATACCTAGGGTACTTACCTAGTCAGAATCCTTTATGATTGAGTTGCGTTCTGAAATAAGATCTAGAAAAATAAAATATTACAGTAAAATTTACTTATCTTTATATTTCAATGTTATCTTTATATACCTGGTATAAATGGCCGACGAATAAAAAAAAATCTTATTAGATTAGCGATTTATTTTAATTACGGAACAAAAAAAAAGGATTGTAAGTAACTGAATTATGTTTGTTTCTGAACGCACCATAAGTTTTCGACGACGCGCGACGTGAACGGAGTACGAGTAGAGTTATAGGTATACCACTGAGCAAGTAAGGTATACCTACCTACTTTGATAAAACAATCTAATAATATTGTGTGTCTGTCTGAAAATTCGGAAAAGCATATTTTGCCAATATTTGCAAGTTTGTGACTACTTATATAGTAGGTAAAAAACAATGGTAATGTAAATTCTAAACAAACTACTACCAAAATACAATTAGAACAAAAATCATTTGACTTGTTTATTTCACCCAGAGGCCAGAGGTGGCTCGTGACAAAATTGTATAGGTGTTCACTTGAAATAAAACAACGAAAATACAATAGCGTTAGCGGGATGATTTATTACAAAAAAATGAGCACCACATTTTATAAATGTCTATAACACTAAAAATTACAAAGTACAGGCTATTTCAAAACGAATTCAATGATTATCAATAATTAGTAAATCACCGAATTTGCATTCGCGAGCGTAGGTATCCATAGTGTTTGTCACTGACGGTCACTGACCTCTATAACTCAGTGGTGTTTGTGTGGCAACGTCGCGCGCGCAATTGCTACTGTCATGCGATGCGGCAACGTTGCGTGAGAATCAAAACGCTACTTGAGTACGGTTTATTATGAACGATTGTTATAAAAATAAAAGTTATACAATATACATATTTGTTGGCGTAAACTATTTTATTCATCATTAATTTTGGAAAATAAATAATGTCTAAATTGATTACAATAAAACGCAGTTTTATTTTATTACATTACACTATTGTTTTTTTTTTTTTTATCAAAACATGTATGTATTTGAGTAGTTAGTAGCATATTATATTCTGAATTTCTGATCCATGCCTATTCACTCAAAACTACCTAATAACACTAATGATTTGTAACAGTAAATTATTTCAATAGGTAGGTATTTGAACATTTCCCAACAAGACGTAAGAATAATTATTCGTAGGTATACAAGATACAATAACAAATCTAATACACTATTTATTATTTTATTATTTACTAGCGGTCCGCCCCGGCTTCGCCCGTGGTACATGTTTACGTTTTCTCTCCATAAGAAGTAAGAACCATCCTCGTACTTCAAGGAATATAATAAAAAAAGAATTATCGAAATCGGTTCAGCCGTTCTCGAGTTATGCGCTTACCAACACATTTTGCGATTCATTTTTATATTAGACTAGCGGTCCGCCCCGGCTTCGCCCGTGGTACATGTTTACGTTTTCTCTACATAAGAACCATCCTCGTACTTCAAGGAATATAATAAAAAAAGAATTATCGAAATCGGTTCAGCCGTTCTCGAGTTATGCGCTTACCAACACATTTTGCGATTCATTTATATATATATAAGATTATGTGAAAATAACCAGGAAGGTGAAAAACATATTTACGAAAACATAGTAACATATGGCTGTCGCTACAATAATTATATTTCAATTTTATCTTTTTATACCTAGTAGAACTGGCCGACGAATAAAAAAATCGTATTAGAATACAATATATTACGGAACAAAAAAAGGATTGTAACTGAATTAGGTATGTTTGTTTCTGGGCGCACCGTTTTCGACGACGCGACGCGCGACGTAAGCGTATAGGTATAGGTACCTACTTTGCTAAAACAAACTAATAAAATTGTGTGTCTGTCTGAAAATTCGGAAAAGCATATTTTGCAAGTTTGTGATTACTTTGATAGTTTACCGATTTATAATAATTGTAATTGTAATTGTATAATATATAATTTGCAATGTGGTGAAATTTCATAAAAATCACGGGCCAATTTTTTGTTTTGAATCCCACCGAAAATATAATTGCGTTATTAGAATAATTAATTACTATACCTACCCACGATCAATTATTACAATATAGTCTCAAATGCATACTAGAGAAATATTGCAATTTGATTCAATTAAAATGCATAGCATACAAAAATAAATTCACAACACAAGAAATTCCGCGCGCAAATCATAGCGCGTGTCAATGAAATCAAGAATGTTTTATATCAAGCCGACGCGGACGAGCGACCACGCGACGCCGAACAAAAGTACCTACGACGGACGACCACGCTTCGAGTTGCCAAACACACAGCCAAACAACAATAATGAGTAATAAATTGTTTACAAAAAAAACAAGTTTTCCATTTTTCTGTATGAGTAGACAGAACTTCAAAACGCCACCTGCTACGGTTTATATTATGAACGATGGTTATAAAAATAAAAGTTATATTTGTTGGTGTAAACTATTTTATTGATCAATAATTTTGGAATTTAAAACTGTCAACATTGATTACAATAAAACGCAGTTTTATTTTATTACACTATTGTTTTTTTATCAAAACATGTATTTGAAGTACCATATAATATTATGCTGATCCAAGCATTTTCACTCAAAACTAATATCACTAATGATTTGTAAAAGTAAATTATTTCAATATACATTTCATAACCAACAAGTAAGAATAATTATTATTATTCCTACCTACAACAACAAACCTAAAACACTATTTACTATGGGAAAATAACCAGGAAGGTGAAAAACATTATATTATTATTTACGATTTCGACGCACTCGACTTTTAGTAAAATATAGTAGGTAAACATAATATTATGGTTTTGATTTTTGCTACTAGTATAAGAAAACTGCGTGTTCAAACTACTTGTTTGTCTGTCTGAAAATTCGGAAGTACTTTGGTAGTTTACCGATTTATAATAATATTGTATATATCGTTGTTTAAAAAATATTCAAACACAATAAAATATGATATACTGATTTATCACTGGTTTCAGTGATGAACTGATGAGTCAATGTTAGCCACTATACTTTCGTCATACGTGTGTATGATTGATGTGATTTGCAACGTGGTGATATTTCAGAAAAATCACGGGTCAAATTGTCCCACCGAAAATATAACTGCGTTATAACTATACCTACGATAAATTATACATAATACAATATAGTCTCAAATGCATACTAGTGAAATATTTTATTTGAATCAATAAAATAAAAAAAAAATAAAAAATAATAATAATACAAAAATAAATTCACAACACAAGAAAATCCGCGCGCAAATCATAGCGCGTGACAATGAAATCAAGAACTTTCGAGCCGACGCGACGCGGACGACGAAGGAGCCTAACAAAAGTACCTACAATCATAGGCGGCTCGTGACAAAATTGTATGGCCGTGTTCACTTGAAATAAAACAACGAAAATAGGTACCTACAATAGCGTTAGCAGTACAAAAAAAATGAGCACCACATTATAAATGTCTATTTATACACTAAAAATTATAGAGTATTTCAAAACGAATTCAATTATTATATTTTAGCAATAATTAGAAAATCCCCGAATTTGCATTCGTGATCGTATTCAGTGTTTGTCTACACTAATATTATAAAGAGGAAAACTTTGTTTGTTTGTTTGATTGTAATGAATAGGCTCATAAACTACTGGACATTTTACCAATGTTTGCAAGTTTGTGATTACTTTGATAGTTTACCGATTTATAATAATTGTATACTTATATCATTGTTTAAAAATATTCAAACACAATATGATATAGGTACTGATTTATCACTGGTTTCAGTGATGAACTGATGAGTCAATGTTAGCCACAATACTAAACACTTTCGTCATACATGTGTATGAACTATGATTGATGTGATTTGCAATGTGGTGAAATTTCATAAAAATCACGGGCCAATTTTTTGTTTTGAATCCCACCGAAAATACATATATTACTAATTGCGTTATTAGAATAATTAATTACTATACCCACGATCAATTATTACAATTTACAATATAGTCTCAAATGCATACTAGAGAAACATTGCAATTTGAATCAATTAAAATGCATAGCATACAAAAATAAATTCACAACACAAGAAATTCCGCGCGCAAATCATAGCGCGTGTCAATGAAATCAAGAATGTAATTTTATATCAAGCCGACGACGACGCCGAACTAAAGTACCTACAGTACCATTTACCTTCAGTGTACAATACAGTTTACAGACCTACGACGGACGAACAATAATGAGTAATAAATTGTTTACAAAAAAAAACATAGTTTCTAAGGTCATTAGTTTTATTTTATTTTATTGTTATTTTCTTTGAACGATTGGAAATGAAATTACTCAATTTTTACACAGAACTTTGATTTATTAGAATTATGCTCATTATGTATAAGATAACGAACGCGAATGCACGACATCTAGCGCGTCAATGTCTAAACATCGCCTTTCGTTTAGACATTGACGCGCTAGATCTGTAATAAGTATATAGTCTATGCGCTAGATGTCGTGCTTTATGTCGTGTTTCGCTTGGCAAAAGTCACGCACACTACTGTAGAAGTGTCAAATTTTTCCGGTATTTTACTGTTGTTTTTCTAAGTAAATATTGTAAATTATTGATTAAAAAGGTCGAACGCGCACACATTTCATTATAGAGAAGTGATAAAATGATTAGTTTTAAAGAAATAGTGTCTGTGTTAAGTGTTTAGAGGTAATCAAAAATGTATGGAGGGACGGTCGGAACATCCACCTTAAATGAACCCAATTAACAAAAATCTATCACTATATTGGAGGGAAAAGACTATAAGTAATTGAATTTTTTACAAAGCCATGAATTCTAACGAACCCTTAGACATAATAGATATATAATTAATAAGAATCTAGCAGTTTTAGATAGGTAAAGTAAAAATTTATTCAATTAAATTTGTGTAACATATGAAGTTATGTACATATCAATGTTTTTAATTTGTTATATACTGACCTACCTGTAGCAATTTTATTGAGTTTTTGACATTTATATTATCTTTAAATTATGAACTTGTAACTTTAACTTAGTAGTTGTAATGGTTTGGTACCTACATCTTCTCCTATTCTTATCCATGCATAAATTCATATTTAATATTCATAATAATTAATGCCGATAAATTCATATTGCAATCCTTATTTAATCTATGTGAGTGTAAGTCCTACGTAAAATAAAAACAATGACATTATCGTATTTTTTTGTTTTACTGGGTGTCCCACTGTTGGTATACTAAGCTCAAAGGAGGTTATAGTTTTGCAAACGCTGAGTACGTAAAAAATAATTATAAAATTCCAGACCCAGTTTTTTTTTTCAAATAGATGAATTCTTAAAACTCTTTGTGTACACCCAAAACAAGCAACCCGCCCAACTTTGCCACCAGCACGTGAGCTATCGTTTAAGATTATGTTTTCATAGACAAAATGCTCACATTAGAGAAGCGGTATATGCCGGCCGCGGCTGCGCGAAGCTAGAGAAGAAAACATGGATTTTCAGGAAAAATTTAGCAAAAAATTTTTGACGTAATTTTGTTGTTTAAGTAAGTATTTTTTACGTGATCAGTGTATAAAAAACTACAAGTCCCTTCGCGCTTTGTATACCAATAGTGGGACACCCTGTATAGAATCGGGGTCATCACATACGAATTATATAACTTCATATTTTACAACCATAGATGGAATATGTCCTCTGCCTTGTCAAACATGATCAACATTTATAATAAGTATAAAATAAACGTAGGTAATTTGTCCGTTGTTTTGTATAGCACAAGAATGCGTAACGTTATTTTGATTGAGCGATACTGTTGTAAAACGATCGATCCATTGCTGTTTAAAAGATGAATATATAAAAATATGATTATGTTGACTTTTATTTCACATTTTCCTTTACTAACAAAAGCCTAGCCTTTTTTGAACATATTAATTTATGTTTATTAATTACCAACCTTTGTTGTATTAGATATTAATTACCGACCTTTGTTTAACCATTTTGTTATATAAACTTGGAAAGTTAGATACTACATACATATTTTATGCCTTTCTCGATTAATGAACTGTCGAACATAAAATTATTTTTAATCGAACCAGTAGTTCTTGAGATTAACGTGTTAAAACAATAAAAAAATCTCTTCAGCTTTATATTTTTAGTAGGTACAGAATACAGATTTATATTACTGCATATAGCGTAAAAACTGCTTTCTTTGCAGTACAGATTCTGCGGCTTACTGATACCTACACATGACATATTAAAACCCAAACACATATTTCTCATCACAGATCAAGTACTTGTGTGTGTTTCTCATTATGTAATCTATAAAAATAAATAAATCGGAGTGATTTTTACTAAATACAATATATAGACGTATAGAGTACATATACCAAAATAGTAGGTAATATTTACAATTTTTGTCTGTCTGCCTGCCTGTCTGTCTGTCTGTTTCTGCCGGCTTATTTGAGGAACGGCTGGACCGATTTTTACGGGACTTTCACTGACAGATAGGTAGCTGTTGTTACAAGGAGTATCTTATGCTATTCCGATATTCCTACAGGAACATAAGGACTAAACGGATAAACTCATTCACGTACGCGGGTGAAACCGTGGAGCGCAGCTAGTTTATACCAAAATAATAATTGTTTAAGACAGGAATAACATACGACAGTCATAACCACAGATTAAACAAATGAATAAGCGTAACGTTTATTGTGTAAACAATCACAATTATTTATTGACACTTCAATTCCTTGAATTTACCAGATTGTAATTAATGTAAGGTTCTATTTTATAGTAGCCACCTTTATATTAATAAACTAGCTGTGCCCGCGACTTCGTCCGCGTGGAATAGTGACTGCATAGTAAACTACTTAACACACAATTATTGAGTACTATAAACAATTAAATAATAAGCACTTGCAGATTATTTTACAGTTAAGAAATAAAATAAATTAAATAAATAATAACACAAAAGAACTGTTAGTAAAATTTATTTCTAAACTGAGCTAAAAGACTTAGGTACAAAAGAGTTCAAAATTTCCAGGGAATGGCTATCCTCCCGCTCCCATATCCTTCTACTTTCACAGACTTTCAACTTTTCCCTTTCACCCCTAGTAAATGGCAGAACCGATTTTGATGTAAACCATGTCTAATTGTACCTATATGTACACGTTATATCCTTTGATGCTTCATTTGGATTATTTATTTCCACTATCACCCCTTAGGTGCACTATTTAAGTAATAAACGGATGAACCGATTTTGATAAAACCAGACTAATTGTAATTCACACGTCATGCCCTTTCATTTGATATGCCGCTTGAGTGTATTATTTGACCACATTCGATTATTCATTCCCACTTTTACTGCTATAATCCAATAAATGGATAAACCGAATTGGATAAAAATATGACTAATTGTACTTTCACACGTTATGCACTTTCATTTGATATGTCACTTGGGTATATTTGACAACATTCGTTTTTTAAATTCCCACTTTTAACCCTATTGTGAGAAATTACACGCGAGGCCGGGTTAAATATTAGTTTGAATGTAATAAGAATGTACTGCGATTCTACTCAGCTACCTAATTGATGCAGGTAGTTGATAAAAAATCGCAGCTAGCCAACGACTATTTACAAAGTGAGGGTATTTGGGTCAAACGTCGTATAATCAACGTCCGAGCCCCTAGGCACGATTTGTACGAATGCACCACGAATCAAAGGAAAGCGGCTTTTTATAGTATTCGACAGCTAAGCATGTTCAGACATGAAATAATGACAACTACATTGACAACTATTCATCCACAAAAATATTAAATCAAAAGTTACGTCTGATCCGTCTGATGCCTGATTATACTTCACAAGTCATGCCCTTTCATTTGATATGTCACTTATGTAGGTATATTTGATAAAATGAATTTTTTTATTCACACTTTTATACCTATATCCAATAAATGGATGAACCAATTTTGATAAAATAAACCTAATTGTACTTTACACGTCATGCCTTTCATTAGATATGTCACTTGGGTAAATTTGATAAAATTCATTTTTTAATTCTCATTTTTTACCCCTATATCAAATAAATGGTTGAACCGATTTTGATAAATTTGACTAATTGTTCTGACAGGTCGTGTACTTTCATTTGATTTGTCACTGAGGTATAAATTACAACATTCGCTTTTTTCATTCCCACTTTTACCCCTATATATAATAAATGGATGAACAGATTTTGATAAACTATATCTAAGAACCAGTGTCGGAAAATATTCCCCCTCACAAATACCGCATCTAATTCTTATTACTCGTTAGCGGGCTACGGTGGCACAGACAGACACACAAACACACATAGCGGTCATAACACGTCCCCTCTTTTTGCGTCGGGGGTTAAAAATATAATACCTACGACATAATTTAAAGGAAATTTTATGTAGAAAATTTACCTAGAAGTAACTATAATGCAATTTGTGCAGGTTTTAGACTTAGCAATTTGTGCAGGTAGGTATTTAGGCTGAGCAAAAATCTAAATAAAGCTCCTTTGAACTCCTCCCCCCCTACTGCACCCTCAGCTTACCCCGCCCCCCCTTGGGGACTTTCGATATGACAATCTGGACAACTGTAGCGTATAACTTACGTAATAAATTTATTTATGTGTTTTTATCGTACACTGTACAGTGTATCAATAGAATGCAAATTTCTAATTTTAAACTTAGCAAATGTTCGCCGTGATTACTTAAATGGTCATAACTTTTTTATTTATTAACCGATTAACATGAAATAAACACTAAGTGTTAAATGAAGCTTACCACAATATATTTGTGAAAACCGCATCTAAATCGGATAAGCCGTTTCTGAGATTAGCGTGTTCAAACATACAGACAAACAGACAAACAGACAAACAGACAAAAAATTTTTTAACAACAGTTTTGGATTCGGGCACGATTAAATAATAACACTTGTTAATTTTTTTTTACATATTTCAATTGTACAGACACTACTTTTCTACAATTTTATTATATGTATTGATGATTGATGATGATGATAATAATTAAACTGGAATTCGTTGAATCTAAATATATTGTTGTAAATAAATTTGGAATCGAGTGAAACCGCGGGGCACAGCTATTTATACTTATTTATAAAACACACGGCGTGCTTGTAATGTATTCAAATATTTTGAAGTTCAAATATTTCTATTTATAAATTATCTTAATTCTAAAGCATTCCAGTTAAAACGTGCCTGGTTACATATTGTAACAACTGTTTCTATGTCGGTAGGTCGTAGGTGCCCTGTCTTCCTCTTTATGGCAGTTACAATGTAACATAAGAAAGTTGTGCTGTGTTTTACTAGTTTGACTCAAACTACTGGCCCACAACCACAATATCCTTAGGGCGTATTCAGAAAGAAAGCTTGAAACTTATAAGCGCTTATAAGCGCTTATCGGCGCTTGTCAGCGCTGGTAGCCCGCGCAGGAAAATATATGAACATGCGCCGATAAGCGCTGATCGGCGCCGACAAGTTCCGACAAGCTTCAACAAGCGCTGGGCGCTGCCATATAAAATTTGTTTTGGTCTGCTTCAACCTGCTTCCTTTGTGTAGAACGAACCAGCGTTGACAAGCGCCGATAAGCGCTTATAAGTTTCAAGCTTTCTTTCTGAATACGCCCTTAGGTATTTGATCCCCATTGGAACTCTTCCTCTGTCATAAAAATATAGATAATATGAACAATATAGATTAGATATCCGTATAACTACATTGACGTTTTTAATTTTTATATAGATACCATAAAATACATAAGTGCGTTCATGTGTTTATGTGATCGTTCTGTGCGTTCATGTGTTTATATGTTTAGGTACATATTGAATGGTACAATGTTTACCTATACATTATTTGGTTAAAATTCATACAGTATTGCCAATTGACTAGCACATATTATTCCGTCGCTTCCGATTATCATTACTGCAGTGCGTGTAGGTGTAAAAATAAATCTACTTTAACCCTTAGCAGGTATCGTGGGTCAAATTTGACCCAGAAGCGAACATTTTCGGTTATAATTCTTTTAATATTTAAGCAACGACTGTGCGCTTCTACGTATTCTAATGCTAGGCGTCCACTAGGCGGATCGGGCCGGGCCGCATCGCAACGCAAAAATACGCCGGCCTATGTTTTGTATGAAACATCGTCCATTAGCGACGGATCGGGTCGGGGCGGGCCGCAACGCATTGGCGGATATCGCTTCGCAGGCGGATTTCTGCCGGCGGTGCGCTGCGGCCCGGCCCGCCCCGACCCGTCTAGTGGACGCAGGCAGGCGGATTTGTGCGGCGAGCGTCTGTTAGATAAAATCCGCCTAGGCGGTCCGCCGCGCCCCGTACAGGTGGACGCAGGAGCAAACAGCGCGTCCATTAGAGACGGCCCGTTGCGATGCGACCCGCCCCGATCCGTCTCTAATGGACGCCTAGCATAAGTGTAAGTGCGTCGCAAGCTGCGGCGGGGGGTGGAAGTGCAGCGCTGGGACTATCTTAGGAGTGGAGATAAGTAGCTGTCTGGGTCACGTTTGACCCACGACACCAAATAAGTAACTTTTTTCACTGAGTGTAATTACGTACTTTTTTTGTTTTAGTGTTTATTTGTACTATAATTGAGGCTTTTTGAACGACAGACAAATCAAGGAGTTGATATAGACGACTTAAGTGATGATTTGGAATCGGAAAATGAAAGGACACCAAATATAACCCAACTTTGTGACGACGAAATCATCGACGACGATCGAGACAGTCCCTAACCTGTTAGTTGCTCAGAAGACAGTATTTTGGAGTAAGTTCTGACGACAGTGAAAACGAAGAGGAGAATACGAGAATAAGAGAAAATACGAGAGATGAGAGCGAAGAAGATGAGTATGATGGTTGATGGTAGAAGTCATTTTGGTTTTGGTTGTCATTTTTTTTATTTTATGCTGATCTCAGAAGTAATTTATTTTTTTGTTATTATAAAGATATAAGAAGTGCCATAAATATCTTTTAGTGAAATTTTTTCTTACATTTCTATTTTTTTTTTATGTTTTAAGTTTACACTAACCAAAAAATAAGGTTAGTTACAAATGCGTGTAAAACATGATATTTTTTTATATTCTAAAATTAAACAAAGTTAATTTTGTAAAAAAATATTTGTTTATTTCATAACTAACCATATTTTATACAAATTATAAAAAAATCAACGTTCTACAACAGATTGTCTGGTATGGGTAAAATTTGACCCACGATACCAGTAGTGTTGCCAAAAAAGGCGATACCAGCTAAGGGTTAATGTAGGTATCTACGGATAAAGAAAATATAGCTAGTTAGGTAAATTTTATTTGAATTATTAATTAGCTTTCCGCCCGCGGCCTCGCCCGCGTTTTCAAAGAAAAACCCGCATAGTTCCCGTTCCTGTGGGATTTCCGGGATAAAACATATCCTATGTGTTGATCCAAGTTACCCTACATAAGTGTGCTTAATTTAATTGTAATCGGTTCAGTAGTATTTGCGTGAAAGAGTAACAAACATACGTACACACCTACACATTCACATACATCCATCCTCACAAACTTTCATTATACATAGTTGGAACTTGGAAGGATTAGATATTTGAAGTATTTTACCTATAACTGCTAATGTGTAAATAAATTATTATTTAAAGTATGATTAGGGAAATGGTATATTCAAATAACATAATTTTGATAGCGAATTTATCTTTTTACAACTAATTGTGGTTAACCATTGAGGAAATAGATGTTGGTAAGTAATTAACTAAAAACAAACAAATAAAATTGCTGGACCTTTTTTATGTGAGCATAACAGCTGATGTAGGCCTTACATAATGTACCTACATATTACTTGCTCTGTGTAATGTACGACTGACTTCTTTGCTGGACCTTTATTTTTAAATGTCAACATAACATTAACAGCGAATGTAGGCCCTACCTAGGTACTAAGAATTCAAATTTTACCAGTTAAAGCTAACGTAACGTTAAATTACAAATATAGGTAAAATGTCATTTGAATTGCCACTCTGATAGCTTTAACTACCCTATGTTAAAAAATACGTTCGTGAAACACATTTTGCAGTCACTGAAAAGTAATCTTAACTATAACTAAGTATTAATATGGTGCAACTAAGCCTTAGATGTTATTTTATATTTTTCTGGTAGGAATTCAATATTATGCCAGAAATATAGTTAATATCAAGTTAATTGTGAAGAAATGGTGAAAATAAAATTGCAGCGTAACGACACACTTATTTATTTTGATAGTTTTAACAAGAATAATCCACGTTTAACAATGGCCAGCTAATATATAGGCTTATCCCCTCCGCGTGGCTGGCTGGTAGGCATGGCGGTGGCATGGCGGCTGGCAGGAGGGGATGTCAACATGGCGGCTTGGCTTGACGGAGGTGACAGGCGACGTCACGTCCGTTACCACAGAACACATATTACTGTCCGTTACACTCTGCCATCCTGAAACAGTTGTTCCCACAGGAACAACAAAAATAATTAGCTCTCTAATAAATCAATAAGATCTTCGGTTTCCATTTGCTCATCCGAACTGCTAGCACTATCAGAAACTGTAACAATACTTTTATAGGGCCTCAACGAATCTGCAGCTACTAACCCACTAAAACTCTTATACCCACGTAAACCCTATATACTTCTAATTTGGTACCTATCATTGCCCAATACTTTCGTTACGACATAAGGACCGGAATGCAAGTCGTCAAGTTTAGTGTTAACTTTGGATGCTGAACAAGTAGGTGCTTGACGCGTTAGCAATAAATCACCCTTCTTATATATGTGAGCGGATTTTTGTTTCCTATCGAAGTTACGTTTCATTCTAGCGCTCGCTTTTAGTATCCTGACATTGCACCATATAAAACCAATCCGCTACTTCGAGACGATTCACGTTCATAGTGTCTACTGGATGTCTACTTAACGCATCTACATTCTACATGTTTCATTCGTTCCCCCGGCCTATACTCTACGCTTATATCGTAATCTTGTATAGAAAGCCACCACCTTGCGATACGTGGTATAATGTCACGTTTTGTAAGCGTAGCGCGGACTGCTGTACAATCAGTAACAATCTTAACCCTTTTTTCCTACTATATATACGCGAAAATGACGCAAGGATTCTACAACGGCAAGAGTTTCAAGTTCATAACTATGATACATGCTTTCCTCTTTACTTGTCACCCTACTAAAATATAAAACGGGTCGCAACGTACCATCAATCTGTTTTTGTAGAAGTATACCGGCTATTCCTAATTTACACGCGTCAGTATGTATTTCCGTAGAAAGCACAGGATCGTACAAAGCTAACACAGGCTCGGAACACAAACACTTTTTTAATTGTTCGAAACTATTGTTTTGATCACTACTCCATATCCACGAAGCTTTCTTTTTAGTTAAATCGGTTAAAGGGCGGGCAATGACAGCAAAATTGTAAATAAACTTACGAAAATAACTACACAACCCGATAATTATTGACGCACACTATGAACATTGGTCGGTGTTGGAAAACGAGACACCGCTTATAACTTTGAATCGCCCGGTTGAATACCCTAAGCCGATATTTTATGACCTAAATACGTTATTTCATTTTGCAAGAACGAACACTTACTAATGTTTAATTTTAAATTTTCTACTTCAAGTTTGACAAGTACCGCTTGCAAAATGTCTAAGCCTGACATAACGTCATTCGAGGGTAAGAGTTAATCGTCCAGAAATGCCAAAATTTCACGTTTACCATGTTTGTTTTTAACATTATTATTTTCAGTTCTACCTACAAATTCAACTATTTTATTTATCAACCGCATAAAAACGGATGGCGCGTTCGCTAAACCGAATGGAATACGAGTGTACTCGAAATGACCCTGAGGTGTTATGAATGCAGTTTTGTGTGTATCTTCATTACTAACACCACAGACTAATAATAATATACTACGTATACAACACGTAATTATTGATGATGGCCTTGAACCATATCTAAACTCGTAAAATATTAATTGTGGCCCGCTAATTTCGAAACCTGATCGTCTATGTTTGGCAATGGAAATCTATCTTTTACGGTAATAGCATTTAAGGCACGGTTATCAACACACATCCTACTGTCACCGTTTTTCTTTTTGACTAAAATGACCGGAGATGCATAACTAGATTCAGACTCTTTGATAATCTCGGCATCTAATAAATCACTTTAGACTGAACTACTGCTTGTTCGCTATGCGATAATCGATAAGGCTGGCGGTAAATAGGCTGATCACTAGTAAGCTTTATTATTAGCATTATAATTGGCAAATCTATGGCAAGCAAGGGTAAGTACCTGGCTATTTGGCTGTAGTGGAGACTCCTGGCAGCTTTCAGCCCTGGTTAGGACCTCTCCCGGCGGCCACACGATAACCTCGCAGCCCATGTTGATGACTTTGATGTACCCGTCTTCACCAGTGAGCAGGGTGGATGGAAGAGAATAGGCCACTCCCTGCAGCTCATGATGCCGAGGCGGTGTAACCGCATCGTTGCCGACCTTATTTCCGAGAGCCCGCACTTGAATGATGGAAGAGCCAGGTGGAAGTCTCTCTTCGTTGACTGTGACGACTTTAAAGCGATCATGGTCTTCGTTAGCCTCAATATCGCAAATGGGATTGGGATCTTGAGTACGATTAAATTTGATTATGCCTTTGCTAACTGTCAATGTCATTCCTTCGCTGTTGATGACAGGCTGACCGATTAAAAGATTAACATCGGCCATTTTGATGCTAGACAAGTAGGCGTGGCATTTCATGGTTATACCGTCAATTTCTAATTGAAATTCGACTTCTCCACGACTCGTTGAGAGTCCACCGGAGAATCCTTTTAAAATGACACTCGTCGGTTTGACATCCAATGACAATGCGTTCGATACTTGTTCGTTTAAAACGTTAACTTGACTGCCGGTATCAATGTATGCTTTCACGTGGATGCCATCGACTTTAACGACCTTTTTGTATATTTCATTATAAGGGCGTAGTACATTTACTTCTTTTATGTTGTCGGTTGAGATAGATCTTCTATTTTCCGTGGCAATTGTAGAACAACGTGAAGCAATGTGTCCCTTATTTCCACATTTATAACATGTACGTGTGTCAGGTAGGGAGCAATCACGCAGTAAATGACCAGTTTTCTTGCATCTCGGACACGGGTCTGTTTCGACGTTGGGTGGCATTGACTTTTTATCCAGGTGAGATGGCCTACTCACCAAATTTTTATGAAACCTTGTGTCGATGGTAAAGTACGGTAGTCGTCAAGTGCACATAAAAATCCTTCGTAAAGCTCTCCTGGCGTGTGGCATTGGAAGGCTCGAGCGTTAGCTTGTAGCGATAGTGGCAGACCACGAATGATACAGGAAACGCTGGCGCTATCGGATAACTTGCACCGGAAGCACATGGCGATTTTATCTTGATAGTATTTTGTCATCGTCTCTGTAGGTTGCTTTTTCCTTTGTAGTAATTCTTCAAGCATATTTCCATAATCGCGATATCGAGGAAATGCTCGCAATAGCATATCCTTCCATTGTTCCCACGTGTAATCGTAGTTCTCTAGACGATTATACCACTTCTTTGCTTGACCTCGCAGCTTATCTTGTAGGTAAAATGATTTAGTTGTATCGTCCCATCCATTTATTTCCCCAATTTGGTCAATTTTACGAATCCATGCTTGTACCGTGCATTCCTCACTATCAGGGTCAAATTCCGGGATTAAAGATGCAGCACGATGGACTTTTGACTTATTTGGAGCTTGGGGGTCATCTTCCAGGTTGCGTAAAGCCTTTACTACTTCTTTTTCCAGCAGATTCTTGAGCAACTTCCGTGCAGGCGGTGAAGAAGTACCCTCATCTTCCTCCGACATTGATTCGTCAGGAGGTCGACAAACTTGTGGTCGATGTCGTTTCATCCCGCTTCTGATTTGTGAAGAAATGGTGAAAATAAAATTGCAGCGTAACGACACACTTCTTTATTTTGAAAGTTCTAACAAGAATGATCCACGTTTAACAATGGCCAGCTAATATATAGGCTTATCCCCTCCGCGTGGCTGGCTGGTAGGCATGGCGGTGGCATGGCGGCTGGCAGGAGGGGATGTCAACATGGCGGCTTGGCTTGACGGAGGTGACAGGCGACGTCACGTCCGTTACCACAGAACACATATTACTGTCCGTTACATAATATAATATAACCGGTATAGCTTTAGTAATACCTATGTAATTAATTTTATCTATGGTAACTTAAATAGTAGCGTAGCTGCCAGCTGGTAGACCTAATAATTGCCTATCGGTAGACTAGTTTCTTGCCCCGACTACAAGCATTTGACAAAATTTAGCAACGCATGGACTAAAATAGATCGATAAAAATAATATCAATCATTGACGACACTAAAAATAGTACTAAGCTTGACGTCATTACAATACATATTTTTAATTTTGTCTTATAGTATTGAACTCTATTATTAACCGTCGTTTCTAAAAACGACAATTCTCAATTTGTAGCGTATTCATGTACATAATATGTACCTCGTACCTATCTATGTAATAAATTTGACTATAAACAGGAATGTCGCGTAAACGCGTGTAAAGGTTAATAAATTGTTAGTTATTATATTTATAGCATGCTGCAGACTAAACAAAGTCTGCACGCAGCTGCTACCTACCAAAGTCACGACTGTGTGGTTTTTATTGTTTCATATTTCTGTAATATTATGTTCATATTATTGTATCATGTTTTAAATATTTTTATGAATGAAATACACCTACCTACCTACTTCCAAATATTGATGCAATACCTGGCTACGTAATAGATTGAAGACACAGTTGTACTGATTAATTTCATTTCCCTACATTTGAAATAGTAAAAGGCTTATTACACTACCCGATATTAAGGGCCCTGCATCCAGGGTGGGCGTGTACCCTAGTTAGTGTGGCGCTTATTACACTTCTCTGCGAATTGGGCCCTAACTCAGTTTATACGCGAATGTCTAGAGAGATAAACGTATTGTTGCATTTAACATTATGCCATCGTCAGTATCGAAACTTCAAAAAGTTGCTGTAGCAGTGGCAACCGTTGTCGCAATAACAAATAGGTATTAAAAAAAGAAAGAAGAGAAAGATCTGGGTGAAAGAGTATTTGCGGTTACGTGAAAAGCTTTCAAATATGCAAATACTAAGCGTGCTTGAACCGGGAGTTTTAACTTTTAATGAATTAATTAGAGTAGGTGCAGAACAATTTGAACACTTGTTGAGTTTGGTGACACCTTACATACAAAAGCAGCCACTCCACGTACTAGTCGCGCGGCAACTGAGCTCCCTAACCGCCCTAAACGTTATTACATTACCCAATCTGCAGGGCGCTTAGGGAGCTAGGCAGATCGGGCAGACCCGATCGCCCTAAATCGGGACACTAACTCCCTAAGTCTTATTACACCACTCTTAGTTAGGGTTAGGGTCCCTAAAAATTGGGTGGTCTAATAAGCCTTTAAAACCTAGATTGAAGATACAGTATTGACGGTATTGAGTGTTCGATCTATTAGTAAGTGCTTATTTACACAGGGTCAGTAGACAAGTCAGTCGCAGCGCCAATGTCGGCGCCGCGACTGACTTTAACTGTTTACATGAAGTAAGCTGTAAGTTGTAACTTGTAGTGGTTCGTTTCTCACGGTGACCACACGTGTGTGAAGTCAGTGGGAAAAATGAATTCGCGAAAACAATATGTAGCCCTTATGGCTTTAATTTTATTTTGACGTGACAACGTCTTAAATTAGGTTGCGACTGGGAGTCACTTATGAAAAAGTGTAACGCTCGGTAACGTTACGATGAGTCACCGAACGAGAGAGAGGCCCGCGGTCTGCCGCGCGCGCAGCACATAAATATTCTACCGAGAAAAAGACGTTGTCACGTAAAATCTTCGCCCGTAAAACCGACTTTACAGGCAACCATTTTTTACTTCAGTAGAAGTGAGCCCTTTGATTTGCATTTGTTGAGCCATATTTTGCAACGCTGTTGACCGCATTTCTTTATTGCGGTAATATAGGGATTTAATATCCCAATATATCCCAAAGGCACTCGTTTTCGCCATATAATTGCACCAATTTTAAGGTTTCGTCTTCGCTAAGCTTACGCGTCATTTTAAACGCCAGCGAAAAAAACGTGGTCACTCTACAACGCAGCGGCAGTGACACAGGGTTTTTTTCGGGTCAGCATTGACTTGCCTCGAATTTGTAGTCAGTTACTGACCCTGTGTAAATCAGCACTAATTTTTAAACGTAGGAAGTAGGTAGATTTTTACGTAGGTAGTAAGTGGGTTGGTAATACAAATCTACCTAGGTAGTTTAAAAATTGTGAAACAATTCACAGGTTCATTGTCCTACTCAAGCATAACATTTTTATCTATCCTACATCTGCAGCAAGCTTCCTTGATCTTGCTTCACTATGGTACACCATTTATTATAGTAGGTACATACAGATTTTATTTTAGTCTTAAATCAGTGCAGAAGTTCTTATAAATGGTTTCATAACTAATCATGTTAAAATAGTTGTTCTAGAATTTGATGAAATTTTGTACTTCGATTTTTCATATTAATTGTATTGAGAATATTATGTACTGTATAAAGTTTCAGAACACATTCATAGCCATTTATTTAGAATAATTAATCATATTGTGTATCTTGTGAGAGTATGAAAGAAAAAAACAAAATAAGTTACATCATTTATTTTGAATCAGGAGGAGTAACACCTTATCGGAAAGGATCTTATATTGTGAAAAGTGGAATGTTTAGTCAACCTCTTCGATGGTGGGGCCTGCTCCGCCACCGGGCGCCGCGCCAGCAGCTCCGGGGGCTCCGCCGGGGAAGCCGGGCATGCCGCCGGGCATTCCGCCGGGCATACCGCCCGGTGCTCCGCCCGCGCCCTGGTACAGCTTCGTGATTATCGGGTTGCACACGCCCTCCAACTCCTTCTGCTTGTGCTCGTATTCCTCCTTGTCGGCGAGCTGGTTAGAGTCGAGCCATTTGATGGTGTCGTTGCACTTGTCGAGAATGATCTGCTTGTCAGAGTCCGTGATCTTGTCCTTGAGCTTCTCGTCCTCCATGGTCGACTTCATGTTGAAGCAGTACGACTCGAGCGCGTTCTTCGCCTGGATGGTCTCCTTCTGCTTCTCGTCCTCGTTCCTGTACTTCTCGGCCTCGTTGACCATGCGCTCGATCTCCTCCTTCGACAGGCGGCCCTTGTCGTTGGTGATCGTGATCTTGTTCTCCTTGTTGGTCGACTTCTCGACGGCGGATACGTTCAAGATGCCGTTGGCGTCGATGTCGAAGGTGACCTCGATCTGAGGAACGCCTCGTGGCGCGGGGGGAATGCCGGTGAGCTCGAACTTGCCCAGGATGTTGTTGTCCCTGGTCATCGCACGCTCACCCTCGAACACCTGGATGAGCACTCCGGGTTGGTTGTCGGAGTATGTGGTGAAGGTTTGAGTTTGCTTGGTGGGAATGGTCGTGTTACGTTTGATGAGGGTGGTCATGACACCTCCCGCGGTTTCGATACCGAGCGAGAGGGGAGTCACGTCCAACAGAAGAAGGTCCTGAACTTCCTCGGACTTGTCGCCGTGCAGGATAGCAGCCTGAACGGCAGCTCCATATGCGACGGCCTCGTCAGGGTTGATGGATTTGTTGAGCTCCTTGCCGTTGAAGAAGTCTTGAAGGAGCTTCTGCACTCTTGGGATACGGGTTGAACCTCCGACGAGTACAATGTCGTGTACTTGGGATTTATCCATCTTGGCGTCGCGCAGCGACTTCTCGACGGGATCCATGGTGGACCTGAAGAGGTCAGCGTTCAGTTCTTCGAAACGCGCCCTCGTGATGGAGGTGTAGAAATCGATACCCTCGAAGAGAGAGTCGATTTCGATGCTCGCCTGTGTGGATGAAGAGAGAGTCCTCTTCGCCCTTTCGCAGGCGGTTCTCAGCCTACGGAGGGCCCTCTTGTTGGTGGTGAGGTCCTTCTTGTATTTCCTCTTGAACTCCTGGACGAAGTGGTTAACCATGCGGTTGTCGAAGTCCTCGCCTCCTAAGTGAGTGTCTCCGGCGGTAGACTTTACTTCGAAGATACCATCCTCGATGGTCAGGATGGACACGTCGAAAGTACCACCGCCGAGGTCGAAAATTAAAACGTTACGTTCTCCACCTCCCTTCTTGTCTAGACCGTACGCAATCGCAGCAGCAGTCGGCTCATTGATGATTCGGAGAACGTTCATGCCAGAGATGGTACCCGCATCTTTCGTGGCCTGTCTTTGTGAGTCGTTGAAGTACGCTGGAACCGTGATTACTGCATTCTGCACTGTTTTGCCAAGGTATGCCTCAGCTGTTTCCTTCATTTTTGTAAGTACCATTGAACTGACTTCTTCTGGGAAGAATGTTTTGTCCTCGCCCTTGTATTGTACCTTGATCTTTGGTTTGCCACCATCGCTGATGACATCAAATGGCCAGTGCTTCATGTCTGCTTGCACTGTAGCATCCTCGAATTTGCGACCAATAAGACGTTTGGCATCTGTAACAATAGAAAACAACTGTTGTAGAACAAAGCTCATTTCAAGCAATTTTGACTAAATTTTATAAATTCTCAGATTAATTTTATCATTCAATATTTTCAGAGACTCTAGTCTAGTATATTGGTTATCATCATAATAAATTTGTTGCAGGCTTGGTTAACATTTCATAAGTTTTAATTAAAATTTCGTTTTTTCTTGCCCTGGCTCGGCATGAGTAATAAACAAAGACTGATTTATATATTACTAACAAATTAATTCATAATAGGATTGACCCAAGTTAAAAAAGTATAACAAATAGCAGTAATATTCTCGATAAATGCATTCTAATGGTAATATATTTTTTAGAATCTGTCGAGTAGTTAATCAAATTGTTTTATTTATCAATCCCATCAAAAATGTGTATGATACTCATCAATCAAAAATTTTTATCAATGAATTTAAGCAAGATAAAAGCTTGAGATAAATTCTGATTTATGTAGCATCATCATCATTTTAAGAATGAATTACAAATTCTTAATTTTATAATGATGGCATAATTCAACGATATTCATTTAAAAATGAATCGTGATTTAAGTACAAAATGTTAAAATTAAATGATTCAAGTTTCATATTTATACAAATATTCAAGGCTGTCTTTGTTCATTCATCATTCATTTACACTTTATCAATGAATGATTTTTAACCTCATTAAATTCTTAAGGTCATACACGTGCAAAATGCATAATTCTGTTCATCTTACATAAGTACAACTAAGTAATGAAATTATCGTGCAACAAATAACTTGCATCGACTAAAATCCTTTGTTATCTAACCGCGTGGTAAAATACGTACCGAAAATGGTGTTGTTGGGGTTCATAGCCACCTGGTGCTTGGCGGAGTCGCCGATGAGACGCTCGGTGTCTGTGAAGGCAACGTACGAGGGCGTTGTCCTGTTGCCCTGGTCGTTGGCGATGATTTCCACCTTTCCATGCTGGAACACACCCACGCAGGAGTAGGTGGTACCCAAGTCGATACCTACGGCTGGTGCTTTTGCTGCCATCTGCAAATAATCAGTTTGTTATAGCGTGAGACATACGCATTGCCGGCCGAGCGGCCATAACGTAAAATCGATACGAACGTTCGAGAAAACTACCAGTTTTTGTGAATAGTGAAATAAACTGAAACTATTCACTACCGTAACGCAAATGCAAGTACACGCGATTACTATTTACGCCTTTTAAGGGTTAAGTCCAAACACGTGGGCAACCCACGCCAAATGGAGGACCAATGGACCATATCGATTTTTAGTCATTTCAATAACCGCATTTATGTAAAATACAAGAAATGAACGAGATTTTCAGGAAAAGTTAACGATAGTTAATGTGACTCATCACTAATCATTTACTTATGGAGTTCAAGGATCTTCCGCTGGAAATTTTTCCCTTTGGAATTTCTATGAAATTACATCAGTTTATGAAAAAATATATATCCACAAAATTCACATTAACCAATAGATATAGAAAATCAACTTACTGTGTATGCTTTATAATTATTATCACTTCAATAGACTTAAATAGTAGAACACTTAGCAAAGGTGCGCGATTGTCGGCCTCTTTTCACGAAATAAGATGGCGCATACGATCGACCAAGTATTTTATATGGACGCGCGTAATCACTCGACGTCACTAGGATTTTCTGGAATATTCCCTGGATCCACCAATGAGCTTTCGCGTTCGTCACCGCCTCGGTTTGCTATTGGCTAAAATTTGGCGCTAGCAATGCAGCCAACCTGCAGATAAAATGGCTGCGTCACTTTGTAGGGATGTACGTAACTAAAAAATATCGACATTGTATTTTTATTTACAAAATGTCTTCTTTTCTAATTTCTTAGGTTTATCGACGTTTTTGAACAAACATAAATTATAAATACGTATATTATATATAACAAACTTATGTAAATTTCACATAGTCTGAAATACAAACGTTAATCCATAAACATTTGGATTGGGGACCAAATTAAAATTAATTCTTTTTAGTACGATCATTTGTTCAGGTTTAGGTATTGTTAATTTTCGAATTAACACTTACTAGACTATCGCCAGTGTAGACAGTAGATATTATTTCAGGAAACACAATCATAATTAAATACTAATTTAATGTATACTTCGTATTGTTACATCTTGGTTTAACTGCATTTTATAGTAAAGAAACACACAATTCACTAGTTCCACTTTATTTAGATTTTTATTACAAAAACCTGACGATGATGTTTCGAAACCGGTCGTAGTTTTTGTAATAAAAATCTAAATAAAGTGGGACTAGTGAATTGTGTGTTTCTTTACTATTAATAGGTACTTATTATTTACAGCAATTATTAAATATTATTATTATAACAAACATATATTACATTAACGTTGAAACCGAGATTATATAAAAAAGTGATCAAAATATAACTTTTTCTCGTTTTGTTAGCGGATTTAGATAATTCAAACTTGAATAGCTGATGAAAATAGATAAGTACTAGGTAAAATATTAGGGACATCGAAAAATGTGGCAGATAGGTAGGTAGGTAGTACCTACCTAAAAAACGGTTGGTAAGATTTAAGATAGGAATGGGGTGTTTCATGGTCAAATCAGTTAGAAATCCTATATGTAGGCTATAACTCAATAATATATTTATACAAACCAAAGAAATGGTAATAGTAAATAATTAACCACATATTTTTATTGAAAGAAGTCTGGTTTGAACATTGTACGTACCTAGTAATAATACCTCAATGGGTTTGAAAAAAAATATTTCAAAAGCATTTACACTGTGCATGTACCTACGGGTACTTATAACCAGCCTAAAACCATAGGTAGGTACCTACTACCTCCTACTACATACAAAAAGTTAAACGATCACATTTTGGATTTATTGATTTATCTTTGTGACTTTTTGATCTTTTATTACTAGTACCTACACTTTGAAATTCGTGATACTTACCCATGCTTACCTTGTTTTTTTCATTTTTTTTTAATATATTAATTAATAAACTAAAATATATTTAGGGTGATGCAGTTAAAAGCAGTAATTAATAATTGGTATACAAAACAAATGTTGTGCATGTAGAAATTCATGAAATTATTGTTTAAAATCTTGTAAAATGAGTCCAAAAAATAATTTACACGCAGGAAAAACAAGGTGACACATCGGTATTGATTAGATGTACAAAGACTGCAGTGAGCATGTGCAATAATATTCTCGAAAGTCGAAACCACCAATCATTTTTTTAGTCTACACATTACAGAAATTTATTATCTGTTCTCGTAGTGATGTGAAATTTATATCGATACTCACATTCATTACTGGTAATACAAAAAAAAAAGACGTGTGGCACTCGAGGACTGCCGCGGTAAAGCTATTGCATGCTATGCCTTCAAGCCACACCTCCGCGCCCGTCGGAGTGGGGAGCGTGAGGTTTTTCGTTACGCAATTTCTGGATTCGGTCCCCGCGCTCAAGGCCCGCGATAGAAGCTATGCAATAGCTTAATAATAAGCAGGTGATAGACTATTTTTAGTTAGGAGGACATTAGTAGGATGTGGTGGTACTATTGTATACATCAATTTTCTTAATAGAATAACTGTAGTATGTTCAGATAAGAATATAATGTTATATTGATATTTCTAGTAGGATGGGTGAAATAAGCAATAATTCTAAGCAGAAAAAAAATGCTAACAAAACGAGAAAAAGTTATATTTTGATCACTTTTTTATATAATCTCGTTTTCAACGTTAATGTAATATATGTTTGTTATAATAATAATATTTAATAATTGCTGTAAATAATAAGTACCTATTAATAGTAAAGAAACACACAATTCACTAGTTCCACTTTATTTAGATTTTTATTACAAAAACCTGACGATGATGTTTCGAAACCGGTCGTAGTTTTTGTAATAAAAATCTAAATAAAGTGGGACTAGTGAATTGTGTGTTTCTTTACTATTAATAGGTACTTATTATTTACAGCAATTATTAAATATTATTATTATAACAAACATATATTACATTAACGTTGAAACCGAGATTATATAAAAAAGTGATCAAAATATAACTTTGTAGGAGTCACCAATGTAGGGGCTTGTTATGTGCGGGTGTAATAAAAAGATGTAATGACTACGCAAAGGTTATATTTCGTTAACTACATAAATATATTCGTATGTAATTAATATTCGACCTAATGCGACCCACCCGCGTCCCGACAAGCCCGTGACTGTCTATGCATAGCGCACAAACTGTTTATATACGAGTTACCGTGTGAACCTGTGGTGTGAACTTTCTTAGTAGGTACTACACTTGAAATTCGATAACTCGTAAATTGGCTTGTCGTCGCTACATCATTCCCCCCTTAAAATAAAAAGGGTATACAAGTAAAAAAATCTTACAATAAAATTAAACAATAAACAGATGGGTGTATATAAAATGTCGCTGTATAAGGTTACAAAATGTTTACAATATAAAGTATAAAAAAATGTTCACAATATAAATCAATCATAACGTATACAAGTGGTTAACAGTTAACACCTAATTTCGTTAAACTATTTATGTTATTACAAAAACTTAGTTGGTTCTTCTAAGTGGCGTGCGATAATTGTTACACGTCATCTAACACTTAGTAACATTAACATTTCAAAACTCAATACGTTCTTTACACTTGTATCGTTTAATATTACAAAGGCTATTACTATACACTCATAAGCCATAAATCAAAAGTACTTAAATTTCTAAGTAGTAAACATTTCAATAAAAACTCAACACAAACATAAATTTGAAATACAAACGTTAAACATTAATAATGAACTCGTTTCAAATTTCATAAGTGCTATTATTTATTAAATACGATGTGTTGATTACTTAGTATTTATTATACATTTCTATGAAGTCTTATGAATACTTATAATCATCGTAATTCTAATAAATATAAAATAGTTGAAACAATTACAAATACAATACTATTACCTAAATCGTACCGGTAATCGTATAGCTCTTCCACTACGCGTGGTATGTGTATTAGGCAATTCGCTACTTGGAATTTGTAACGGAACCTTAGTATCTGCCCCAGATATCGTATCACTACATCATTCAAATAATATGCAGGTTTTAGACGGTCTACAGATATTCTAACTTTCCTGCCAGTCATTTGAATGTAAAATACCTTTTCCTCTCGACTCAACACACGATAAGGACCGTCGTATGTTGGTTATAAAGGCTTACGTACTGCGTCGTTTCTTACAAAAACATAATCGCACTTTTCTAAATCGGGGTGAATAAATATGTTCCGTCTTTCATTCTGCCTAATAGCTACTGACTGATATTTCCTAATAAAGTCTCGTAATTTACTTACATACTCAAGACTGCTATCTATTTCTAAACTCGATTTTTTATCGTAATAATCACCTGGTAATCGTAAAGTTGTTCCGTACGTTATTTCTGCTGCGCTTATGCCGGTATCACTTCTTACTGCTGTTCTAAGTCCTAGCAACACAGTTGGTAATTCCGTAACCCAAGATGATGATATATTGCATAAACGAGCCGTTAATGCCGCTTTAAGCGACCTATGCCAACGCTCTACCGCCCCGTTACTCTGTGGGTGGTAAGGTGTCGTACGCAACTTATTAATACCTAATAACTTCATTAGTGTAGCAAATAATTGACTTTCGAATTGGCGTCCTTGATCGCTTGTTAGCTTTTTCGGACAACCAAAACGAGAGATCCATCCTTCATATATTACACGCGAAATCGTTTCAGCAGTTATATCTCTCGTAGGAAAACATTCTGGCCATCGCGTCCCCCTATCACTATGGTTAGGCAATACGTCCTAAAACCTTCGGGTGAAGTGGGTAAAGGTCCAATTTAATCAACATGAAAATGTCCAAACCTATCGCACTGCAGAAACGATCCTAAACCTGACATTGTATAACGATTAACCTTCGATCGTTGACATTCAATGCATGTTTTAGCCCATTGGCCAACGTGACGATTCATATTTGGCCAATAAAAACGATTTTGAATCAATTTGCGTGTAGTCCTTATTCCGGGATGACATAAATTATGTACACTATCAAAAGCAATACGTCGAAATTTATCAGTCAAATAATATATACATGAGTATCCGATGCGTCCGTCATAAGTGCGAGCGATGCATCGGCCCTAGGGTGCTAAAAAATCTGCACAGTTACCTCGGCGATAAATGACCATTTATACGGTCGCCGTAAACTAAAATCTAAAGTCATTAACTTAGTACCAAATGTCTTAATTACACTACCGTTTGCCGCGTAAGGTTTATAATCACTACACAGTACACTCACTCGCGGATCGGTTATTTTTCGACACTGGTAAAATTAAAACATTTTTTAGTCGGCTCTCCTGCTGCTTCTGCCACGCACAAGGTTGAAGATAGTACAATCTGGCGTTATGCTTAAAGCAGTAATGAAAAAACATAACCAATTTGGTTTTCTCTGTTTTGAGCTTCCTGCACGATTGTGACTTTGCGATGCGGAACGATGCGTGCTATTTCCATACTTTCGACTGCTAAACGATTTGCCTCTCGAGCCTGCACATTCCAGCTGGTTTATCCGCTGCTTTAGTTGTGCTAACTGCTCGAGGTTTAACGGTACCGACGAAACTGCTCTAACTGGAACTGCCGGATTCATTTTTAATTGTTAACAAACGATATCTATGCAATTCACTATAATAATGTTCACTTTTCGTCGGGAGTCACCAATGTAGGAGTCACCAATGTAGGGGCTTGTTATGTGCGGGTGTAATAAAAAGATGTAATGACTACGCAAAGGTTATATTTCGTTAACTACATAAATATATTTGTATGTAATTAATATTCGACCTAATGCGACCCACCCGCGTCCCGACAAGCCCGTGACTGTCTATGCATAGCGCACAAACTGTTTATATACGAGTTACCGTGTGAACCTGAGGTGTGAACTTTCTTAGTAGGTACTACACTTGAAATTCGATAACTCGTAAATTGGCTTGTCGTCGCTACATCTTTTTCTCGTTTTGTTAGCATTTTTTTTCTGCTTAGAATTATTGCTTATTTCACCCATCCTACTAGAAATATCAATATAACATTATATTCTTATCTGAACATACTACAGTTATTCTATTAAGAAAATTGATGTATACAATAGTACCACCACATCCTACTAATGTCCTCCTAACTAAAAATAGTCTATCACCTGCTTATTATTAAGCTATTGCATAGCTTCTATCGCGGGCCTTGAGCGCGGGGACCGAATCCAGAAATTGCGTAACGAAAAACCTCACGCTCCCCACTCCGACGGGCGCGGAGGTGTGGCTTGAAGGCATAGCATGCAATAGCTTTACCGCGGCAGTCCTCGAGTGCCACACGTCTTTTTTTTTTGTATTACCAGTAATGAATGTGAGTATCGATATAAATTTCACATCACTACGAGAACAGATAATATATAGTATATAAATTTCTGTAATGTGTAGACTAAAAAAATGATTGGTGGTTTCGACTTTCGAGAATATTATTGCACATGCTCACTGCAGTCTTTGTACATCTAATCAATACCGATGTGTCACCTTGTTTTTCCTGCGTGTAAATTATTTTTTGGACTCATTTTACAAGATTTTAAACAATAATTTCATGAATTTCTACATGCACAACATTTGTTTTGTATACCAATTATTAATTACTGCTTTTAACTGCATCACCCTAAATATATTTTAGTTTATTAATTAATATATTAAAAAAAAAATGAAAAAAACAAGGTAAGCATGGGTAAGTATCACGAATTTCAAAGTGTAGGTACTAGTAATAAAAGATCAAAAAGTCACAAAGATAAATCAATAAATCCAAAATGTGATCGTTTAACTTTTTGTATGTAGTAGGAGGTAGTAGGTACCTACCTATGGTTTTAGGCTGGTTATAAGTACCCGTAGGTACATGCACAGTGTAAATGCTTTTGAAATATTTTTTTTCAAACCCATTGAGGTATTATTACTAGGTACGTACAATGTTCAAACCAGACTTCTTTCAATAAAAATATGTGGTTAATTATTTACTATTACCATTTCTTTGGTTTGTATAAATATATTATTGAGTTATAGCCTACATATAGGATTTCTAACTGATTTGACCATGAAACACCCCATTCCTATCTTAAATCTTACCAACCGTTTTTTAGGTAGGTACTACCTACCTACCTATCTGCCACATTTTTCGATGTCCCTAATATTTTACCTAGTACTTATCTATTTTCATCAGCTATTCAAGTTTGAATTATCTAAATCCGGAAAATTTATTAAAAAAGATATGATACCTAGTTTGAGACGGTCATGTCGCTTTTTCTTCTGTCGTCGCAAAGTGGTCCTATTTTGGTTTTTAGTTTTTACGAAAGTGTAGTTTCCAGTAAGTTATTAAAAATAACAGATATTTCATATTTGGTTTATGCTATTTAAATATATTAAAAATATGATAAAGGGAATTTTAGTAAATAAATTACACATCATAAAAAAGCTTTATTGAAAACAACACAGTACAAATAAATACTCTTATATCTAAGAGGCTTATCATCTATGAGATAAACTTTTTAGTCATGTCCTAATTTGGAGGGAAACAGTCAAATCAAGCAAAGGATTACCAGTATATAAAATGCAATTTCAATTTTTTCAATTTTACACTTAAAATTTTGATATTTTTATCGTTCAGTCATTTTTTTTACACATTAGAGTAAGATATTTGTTAAAATGCATTTAATTATGACTAGTGTATTGTTATATATATAAAAATTAAATAATAATGATAAAAGATGTTATTTTTCATTAATGTTTTGTAATTTGACCTAATTAACTGGTAACCCTATTCATAACGCTTCAAACGATATACATAAAATTCTCACACAATAAACACATAATTAATAACAAAGGTAATAATAATTTTGGGACATTCACTAAGACTAGCATATTGTTAGTAACAAACATAACAAACTATTTTCAATATTGTACTCTATCTATCTTTGTGCGTTTATAGGTTTTGATAATATAATGTAGGGGTTGGAAAAAAACAACATGAAATCATATTTTAATTCCTACTGCATATAACGTTTCCTTTTACATAACTCAAAGCAATTAAATTAAATTTAATTAAATTAAATCTTAGACCGCATCTTAGCTTTCCATCAGGCGAGATTGTGGTCAAGCGCTTCCCTATCTAGAATTAAATTAAAAAAAAAAAAAAAAAAAAAACTCAAAGCTAAATTCTTTATTTCTTCAAAGTGATGAACTACCTATATTGAAATATCGCCAATTTCATACTTATCTAAATTATTAATATGAAAATAAATACTTAAAACATCACTTCATTTGTCATAATATTAAGATTTCAATTTATTTTTTCCGTGTTATATTTTATTTTTTTTTTACTAATCAGTACGGCAAATCCATCAAATCATTTAATTCAAACACAATCGGCCCAGCCGTTCTTGAGTTATACAGGATGTAACTAATTTTTTTCTTTAATTCATATATTTAGACTGAAGTACGGAAGTATGTTTGATATAGAGCTCCCAAAGATGTTGTTAGGAAGAAAGAAAAGAGGGTCCACCAGCAGCCGAAGCCAAGCACTCCTCTATACACGGTTGTTGTTAAAATCTGGAATTTTATAAAATAAAAAATATGTATTAAAATTTTTTTTTTTTAATTTTTTTTTGGCATTAAATACCCATATACTAATATTATTTAGCTACTGGTTATTTTTATTTTTGGCTGAACTCGCTCATGAGCAATTAGTTCCAATTAACAAATCTATTAACGTCCAATAGGAGCCGAGCAGAAACAATAAAATCGGCAAAATATTCCTTTTGTGAACAGACGAAGTTATCACGTCTCGTACATCAGTGCGAGTTGCACAGCGAGCGTGGAGCCATGTACTATGCAATTCGACTAAGAATAGTACTCCTAAACGCCGAGAGTTGTTCGACTTGTCTCTTTTTAATATGGCTACACTCACTGTCTTCAGGTTCTCCCACGCCAGCTGGAAATGCTCCGCAGGCGGCCCGTCGGCGGTCGGCCCGCCAGCGATCGGCCCGCCGGCGGTCGGCCCGCCCGCGAGCCCCGCCCAGCTGTACGCGCCGAGCGTCTTGTACATCAGTGCGAGGTGCAGACACATGAGCATGGGACAGATGTACTGCAGCGCGACCACGCATAGATAGTAGAACACGGACGCTATCTGAAATTTAAATTTAGAATTTACTAGCGAGCGCTTGGCTGGATTTTTTCTTTCGTAAAAATTCGTGTTAAGGATGTTGCCCTTATAAAAATTATGGAAATTTGAAGAAAATAATTAAACACATTCAACAACACTATATGTACTAAAACAGTTTTTGCTAAACACCAATTTAAAGCAAGGTCCATCTACCTCTATAATCGTCTTAATAATATTTTGGATATACATAGACTTAATCATCGTGATTTTAAAAAAACAGTTATTCATTATTTAAAAACACTTTCCTATGAGGATACTGAGGCGCTTCTACACTACATTTTATAATATTCTGTAATAGCTTAAACATACCCAAACACACACACACACACACACACACACACACACACACGAACGCACGCACACACACACACACACACGCACGCACGCACGCACACACACACACGAACGCACGCACACACACACACACACACACACACACGCACGCACGCACACACACACGCACACACACATACTCATTCACTCACTTATACACATACATCTGCACACGTATTATATTTGTAAACTTTAGTTAAGGAAGAGCGTGTCCTCCTGACACAGGTTTTTGTAAACTTACTAGGAGGACTCATCCACTTTCTGTATTTGAAAATTGTGTGTATGAAATAAATATATTTTTCATTTTCATTTTCAACAACAAAGTGAAAAGCATTATAATATGGGTTCCGTTTTTTTGTTTCTGAGGTACGGAACAGTAAAAACGTCGATGTTTTGGTAAAAAAATAAATATTTACAACAATATATTATCATTCATGTATGTATTACAAAAAATTAAAAAAAATCCATAGATTGTTCAGCTACTACAGAATACTAAAAAAAAGAAATTATGTTGAAAGAAAAATAAACAGATTTTCTTTATATTTGTGTACTTAGATACAATTTTGACAATGTTGAGCCCTGTCGATTTTTAATTCCACCTACCTTCTTCTGCAGCTCCACATTGGTTATTCTACCAGCTTCTTTCTTCTGCTCCTCCAGTCTCCGGTAAGCCATGTCCAGGTAGACCTGCATCTGCTGGGGCATCAGCACCAAGCGGAGCACGACGGACATCACTATGAGGATGAGACGCAGCGAGTCGTATTGGTCTGATGTCATGCTGCAATTTTTTGGTGAAAAAATATGTGTAAATATGTATAGAAAATTTATGACGAATTTGATGAAATAAATGTATGAAAAAGAGACATGTTGTTTTATTTTATCACATTTTCCCTTTTGTTAAACGATATTTTATAGTGTTAAACTAATATTATGAAGAGAAAATATTTATTGAATTCATTCCAAAACAAAATTGAATTGATATTTTAAATCTACATATTATATTTTAGGAAAAAAATTTATTACTGTAGAATCTGGGTAATACATATGGGATACCCCATATTTTATTCAAACAACACAAGTATAATAACTTTTCATAACTCTACAATTAATAAATATATAATAACTAGCTGCGCTCCGCGGTTTCACCCACGTGGCTCAGCTTCAGTTGGTCTTAGCGTGATGATATATAGCCTTCCTTGATAAATGGGCTATCCAACACTGAAAGAATTTTTCAAATCGGACCAGTAGTTCTTGAGATTAGCGCTATCAAACAAACAAACTCTTCAGCTTTATGATATTAGTATAGATTTCAACTCACATAGGTGCTTCCATTCCACTAAACACTCTGACAGTAAGATAGTTCCTTGTCACCGGTCGCACCCACATCAGAGCTAGGATAAACGGCATTGCAAAGTTTAAATTCAACAGAAGCGCTCTTAGCTTATTGTCTCCGTAGTACCTGAAATTATAACATGATGATGGTTAAATTTGTGTGGTGTGCAATACAAAATATGTTTCTGTTAAATTCTATGGAAATCAATTCTACATTGGAACAAGATTAAGTATGATGATTGAGTAATGTGGAATTAGGTCAAGTTAAAAACATTATTAAGTGAAGTTACCTGAACATTAAATCTCAATAGTAAAGCCCAAAATAAAGACTTGCTCTTAAAAAAGTATCCAAGACAAATTACCTATATTAATTTAAACTAAAAATTACCTCATACTGATAACAAATAAGGCATTTTATATATAACACTTACCTAAGTGAATCCCAATGCATTCTCGCTACTCTCAAACCAGGGAAAGTAAACAAGGTACCGATAATAGCAGCCCATACAGCTAGAGATAATTTCAGAATTAACTTGGAAGCTGGTCCTCTGTAATTGAAGGAAATTTCCTATTAAAATCAATTAAGAAGTGGTTAGTTTTGGATTGCCTCCTTGGTATAGTGGTTGACGCGTGAGTATAGAACCGAGGGGTCCTGGGTTCGAATCCCGGTGGAGACGAAGAAAAAAATGTCTCGGTCTGGCAGAACACAGAAGGCTGATCACCTACTTGTCCCTAAAGAAAATCGATCAGTGAAACAGATGTATGCATAATGCATCTGCCCCTTACCCCACTAGGGGACATGGGACTTCACTTTTTAGTTTTGGATTGGTCCTTTGAAATATAAATTACTAACACTTGAAAGAATGTCAGTAATAATGTAACAAGACTATACTAATCTCTAAAATAGACATGAGATTTGCTATAAAAATAAAAATTATTATATACATATTCTATTTTTTTAACAATGTAGGTAACTTAATTTATTTATATTTAAGAGAAATCCTTATAAACTTAAAGCATACTGGTGTAAACTGACCCATTGAAAGTTATTTTCAAAATACCCACATACACAATATTTATCACAAAATACTTACACAGAACTCAAACCTTGATTCTCTAGGAACTTAGAGGCATTCTCATAAAAGCTATCATACGCAGGGTCGACTCCAACCTCCAGGTTGCTGTCGTCAACAATCAGAACCATCATAGCGATGAGTAGGAACACGCAGAATGATACAATGCATGTTGATCTCTCGCCGATTGACTCGTCACTTGTGAAATACTGCTTCGTGAGGGAGAGCAATATCTTACTGTGCGTGAGTTAGAGAGAAATTATTAATATTTCATATTGCACACTGATAAACTGTTATGTACTTTTTTTATATTCAAAGAGGTTTAGTTTCAATATAACTAGTTTTAAACTTAAATACATATAATTAAACAATGTACAAAGAAAGACTTGTCCCAACTACATCATAGAAATTAAATTTTTGAATTTGAATTTATACAATTTTATCTTTTTATGGTCATGTTGCTAAATAAGTTTTATACGTGCAAAGTCTTCTAATAAGTTATTATATTTTCAAAGGATACAATGAGAATAACACCACCAACAAGCACCATACCATACTTAAATTAAATTCATCTATCAGTGGAAAATATGATGTGTAGATCTAGAAAAGAAACAGGATTAATTAGAAAGTTATCAATAATATTTAAAGAAAAATACTTAATTATATATACTGACTAGCTGTGCTCTGCGGTTTCACCCGCATTGCTCTGCTCCCGTTGGTCTTAGCGTGATGATATATAGCCTATACTCTATAGCATTCCTCGTTAAATGGGCTATCTAACAACGAAAGAATTTTTCAAATCGGACCAGTAGTTCCTGAGACTAGCATGTTCAAACAAACAAACAATCAAAATCTTCAGCTTTATATTATTAAATAAGTATAGATTTAATATTGTTTAACTTACCTCAGACATAATATACACTATACTAGAATACAGTGTGAAATCAATTATCCATATATATTCAGTATAAAATCTTAAGTGAATTACATCTAACGGTGACACAGGAGCTTTTTCTAAATGTATATCCAAATTTCTAGGAACATGAAAAGTCTCTGGTTTCCCATTCTGTTCATTTTTGCTAACTTTTTTCCCTTTCGGCTTGTCTTTCGGCACTCCCGCCAATGTCTTTAACTCGCTATTATCTGGATATAAATATCTGTACAACCCTTGAGAACACAGTAACCATCTTGCAAATGAATAATTACCCAATTTTTGTATCACTGATACCATTATAAGGGTAATAACTAGTTGAGCTCCTAAAAGCGCCTGGAAACAAATTGGTTTTGATATTTAACTATAATTAGAAAATAAATGTGTGATATGAATGTATAGATCTTGAAGAAACACACCATGATAACCAATTATCATTTGCCGTTTATTTCATTCATGATCTAAAATTAATAAATTATTTTTATTTTCATCCGGGATCTCTAACCTCAATTTCTTAATTTAATTTGATGTTTAGCGCATGGTGTGACCATATATTAGAAATGTTGGAAATAAATAATTGAAATTTTATGAAGAAATATTCGATTGCAAGGAAAAACTAAATGTTAAATATTTATGATATCTCAATTATAATAAGGCTTTGTTGTGTGTTTATTTTTATATATTAAGAAAAAATATATTTATAAGTTACACAAGATAACATATTTGCGTACAAAGGATAACTTTGACGTTAATATCAGCATACAAATAATTACCCAATTTTAGGGAGGTTTTTTCATAAAACATGAAATCAATCGAACTTATTAAAAATCAAAACGATACTTAAATAATTTATAATCATAGAATTGTCAAAAAGAAATATTGTTTCATTAATAAAATACCATTTTTATTTAATTTTCTTGCATTATCAAGTTTTAAATAGAGTAATTCAAATATTATTTGATTGATCTTAACGCAATCTTTTTTCATCATGTTTAATATTTTATTAACGAAAAGGTAAAAATTAAAAAGTGCACTGGTTGATGATGATACTGTCAACTGTTGTAAATTTCATAAGATAAGTTAGTTGAAATTTACTTTATGGCGATGGCAACACTTGCCGCGACTGCGCTTTTGCGTGCGCATGTCTGACGAGATATTGTAATCTTTATTTTCATAATAGTATTGATTTCCTCGTTACTCCGGTTTCGTCGCTGTCGAAGTCCGTTCGTACACGGATGCGGCGGAGATCCGTCGTGGAATTTTATTTTTTTGTAGTGCAGTGTTGAACGAAATCCACCAAGATGGGTTCGTTGTTCCGCAGCGAGGAAATGACTTTATGTCAGCTTTTCCTGCAAAGTGAAGCGGCATATGCATGCGTGTCTGAGCTTGGAGAATTAGGACTTGTCCAATTTCGCGATGTGAGTATTGAACAACGCCCCTTTGGGTATAGCCTTATAGTTCGACATAAGATTTAAAGAAAGGTAAAGGTGACCTGATTCCTTTCCGATTAGATTTCATAAAAATGCCCTTGATTCGATATGGTCTGATAATATTGATTTATTGGATATCTTTATTACGTTTGTTCGTTTCTACCGAACTATCTATACCTACCTAACACATAAAGGAATTGAATGTAACTTGTACAATTATTAATTATTATTTGTGCTAGTTACAATACAATCATAAATTATTATTTCATAACCAAAAAACAAAATAATGTAAGACATCACTGATTGTGATTATATTTAAAAATGGTATGAAAACATAAACTGCACACAGAATTAATATTTTAATATCTTAATAGTCAGTCATTTATAAAATTGTGTTAAAATTAATTAAGTTATGACTATTACATTATAGTAAAATATCAAAATCATGTCATGTGATTAAATTTTTTAATCCATAATCTACTAATTTTCAATACATGTTATCATACTCATAAATCTTTAAGGTTTTTATAATCATTGATAACTCATTGATTGATGGTTTTTTTATTGATAAATTAAAAACAAATTCTTTTTTTTTTCAATTAATTAATCCATCAGGCCCCGGAATCACAGACACAATAGAAAATCTATTGTGTCGCGGTCGGATCTGGCCGTTCGGGGCTCAATGGGTTAAAGAGAAACCAGAAAAAATAATATTTTTAAATGTTTTCATAAAATAAATATTAGGTAACAAACTATTAACAGTTAAAAATGTTTTTTTATCCATTCTAAGTTATTATGACAGCATATTTTTCCTTTTAAATTATTTCATAAAGATTAACTATGCAAATTTGATGTGGAAATAAGGCCCTGCGCAGACGGCACACTTTTTGTGCGATCGAGTCTGCGGCGCACAAAAAGTCCGCATGGCGCGCAAAAAGTCGGTCGCGGATTTTTCACAGACTCAACGCACACGACGCACATGTTCCATCATTTTGTCGGCAGATCTATAGGGATGTAGACGCTATGGAAATCGTGCAGAGATCGCGAAGTATTATTTTGTACATGAAGTTCAGAAAAAGAAGAAGAAATAGAGAATTTTGGGTACATCCTATACTTTCGGAAAGATTACTGAAGGGACAGTTCCATACTAAACATTCAATTCAGAAACAACATCCGGCAATTTTTTTCAAATTTTATAAAATGTCTGTTACTACATTTGATGAGTTGCTATTTATTTTGAGACCTGCTTTGACTCATTCAGAAACAACAATGAGGAGGTGCATTGGTCCAGATAATAGATCTCTGGCGCCATGATAATAGATCGCGTGCGTTACGTCCACCCCTAGCAAATGCAGATTGCCGACTAAAGTGTGCGCCGTCTGCGTTAGCGCGCGTTGAAGCAAACGTTCAATTTTTTTCACACACTTTTTGTGCGGAGCGGCGCGCCGCGACGCGGTGCGGTCTGTCCGAATTACACGGATTTTTTGTGCGCCGGACTTTTTGCGCGTCGTGTGCGTTACTGCATATAATTACATAGGTTCTATTTTCACAGACTAAAAAGTGCGTCACGGATAGTCTGTCGTCTGCGCAGGGCCTTAAAGAAACAAGTAAATTAAAATCAAGTTAACATAACCCCACACCACATTTTGTTGTGGCATGATGAAAATTGTAATGAAAACTCCAAACTGCAACTTTGAAACAAAAAAATATTCAAAATCCCTTCAGGAGCTATGATGCTACAGACTGATACACACAGACACCTCAAACTTATTACACTTATTGTTTTTGCAACAAGGGTTAAAAATATACGAATTATGGGTAACTACATATTAAGTAGGCTTATATTTGAAAAACTAAGTAATGCAATTATGCTTTACTTTTTTGCATTCCATTTAAACCCATCTATACTATCTATACTAATCTATACTAATATTATAAAGAGGAAAGGTTTGTAATTATGTATGTATGGTTTTCCCGCATAAACTACTGGACCGATTTCAAAAATTCTTTCACCATTAGAAAGCTGCATCCTCACTGAGCAACATAGGCTAGGTTTTATCCCAGAAATCCCATGGGAACGGGAACTATGCGGGTTTTTCTTTGAAAACGCGGGTGAGTCCACAGGCGGAAAGCTAGTTATTAAAATTTTACAATTTGGATTTTAGGCAATTGACCAATTAATTATCATTTACATGACTACTTGAAATCACTTTACAATGACATGCTAATTATATAATTTTATCATATGTTGTCATTGTATGACTAATCTTTACATCTGAAATCAAATAAAATATTTAGATTTTAGAATGAGTGTTTTCATGGAAACAGAAAAAAAGTTGAAGAGGAACGTAGTATATAAGAGTAAATAATAATTTTATAAATAAGTTTAAACCTATGTATTATTAATTTCAACAGCCAAAGTGCTATTACACATATGAAATAGCTTTACGCATAGTGCTATTATGCTAGGCGTCCATTAGAGACGGATCGGGGCGGGTCGCATCGCAACGGGCCGTCTCTAATGGACGCGCTGTTTGCTCCTGCGTCCACCTGTACGGGGCGGGGCGGACCGCCTAGGCGGATTTTATCTAACAGACGCTCGCCGCACAAATCCGCCTGCCTGCGTCCACTAGACGGGTCGGGGCGGGCCGGGCCGCAGCGCACCGCCGCACAGTGTAAGGAAATCGCAATCTAGCGGGATTTAATTCAAAATTTGAACAATGATTTATCTAGCATTTATCGATGTCTATTTATTCCTTAGCTACTACTTAATAGGACAGCTTATTTTTTTCTTATGTGGGAAGGTCAACATTAATATGAGAAATGTTTATATCGGCAGCAAAACGAAGTCACACTCACTGCGTGTTTTCCAGTGTTAATTTGTGCAAATTCCGTTTACTTATTACGAAGCGATTATTAAGTCAATAGTGTTTTTTACTTTATTTATTATAGTGTTTGTGTTTAATACGTAAGTATATACACATTTTGTTTGATTTATAATAGGCAATAATAGGCAAAACCACCCATTTCTGTTAGGACACGAAATATACTTCGATTTATTTAGATTTTAAATTCATTGGACCCGAAAACACATTATATAGCATAATATAGCAAAGTGTATACCATCACAGTAAAGCTGATGATTTAAACTAACTGATGCAACTCAAAAATTTTGCGCTTTTTTGCGGCACCCATACATTTTTTTTCAATTTTCAGCATGGCTATCGAAACAACGAAAATGAAAATTTTCGAAATTTTATCTTCTAATAGTAATCAATTTGACGAAGTTTTTTCATTTTTTATGTGTTATTATCCTCGTGTAACTTATTATGGATTTTATAAAAATAAAATCAAGGGTTTGTTGAGAGCATTATGCCAACAAATTGAAGTTAAATCGACTACATGCCATCGTCATCGGGGTCGTTTTTTTTAGAAAATAATGTGATTTGGTTAAAAACAACTTTTTCGCCTGAAAGTGTTTTACTAACTATAAAAACACTTATTATAACCCATTTCAATCAAACTTAATAATTTCCGTATCATCAGAATTAAATCCCGCTAGATTGCGATTTCCTTACACTGTGCGCCGGCAGAAATCCGCCTGCGAAGCGATATCCGCCAATGCGTTGCGGCCCGCCCCGACCCGATCCGTCGCTAATGGACGATGTTTCATACAAAACATAGGCTGGCGTATTTTTGCGTTGCGATGCGGCCCGGCCCGATCCGCCTAGTGGACGCCTAGCATTACATTATTGGTCATTAGGCAAATCCACAATGTGCAAAGGCACTCTATGAAAAATCATAACAATTTTATGCCAAAGGAAATCTATGAATCTTGATTCTTCTCATACAAAAAAAAAAAAATACTTACATGAAGTACTTGTTATAAATTGCATGAAAATTATGACCAAGAATAAATAACAACCTCATTCCACAGTTGAACCCAGATGTCAATGCGTTCCAACGTAAGTTCGTCAACGAGGTTCGAAGGTGCGATGAGATGGAACGCAAGCTTCGGTACCTCGAGAAGGAGATTCGTCGTGATGGCATCCCCATGTTGGAGATACCTGGTGAATGTCCGGAGGCACCACAGCCCAGGGAGATGATTGATCTTGAGGTAAGGAAACTGATCTTACTGAGGATATTTAAACAAGTTAAGATTGAAGTAGTTGTGATTTGGCCCAAGCACGTCATAAATTTGGCAAAATTGTAAATATTGCAATTTAAAAACTAGAAGGAAAGGTAACCGGCACCAAAATGATATTGGTTTGTAGGTTATAAATGAAAAAATGCAGTAAGAAAGAGTAAAAATAATTTCGATAAAATATTGCAAAACTCAAAGTGCCAAAAATTATAATAAGTGGTAAGAATCTTCCACATCAAATATAAGAATAATCATGCAATGAAAATTAAATTGTTAAGTTATTCTCAAATTTTGGCATGCAAGATGCATCCTGTGACCTTATTTCTTACACACATTGTTACATACTTGAGCCTTGCATGATTGCATGAATTATATGAAAAACTAAACATTTCACTTATCATGTATGGAAAGTAATAACGATTTTTTAATAGCCAATCTTTATCCGAAATAGTGTTGATAAATTATGACGAAATTAATGCCATCATTTTCTATATTTTTTTCCTGAAGGTTGAAAATATTCTGTTTATCTATATTTAAAAAAATAGGCATGTTAATTTCTTCAAAATATCTCCAAGTTCTTAACTTTGTGGGTTACACGTCCATATATTCCCTAGGCCACCTTCGAGAAATTGGAAAACGAACTCCGCGAAGTGAATCAGAACGCCGAAGCATTGAAGAGAAACTACCTCGAGCTCACTGAACTCAAGCATATACTCAGAAAGACGCAAGTTTTCTTCGACGAGGTAAGTCGACAAACCTTAATCACCCAAACCATTCATCAAGACATGTCTCAGTAATTGTTTTGACGTCGATAACTTTAATAATTGTTCACAGCTAGGCACTATATGGATAGTTAACAAGATAACGAGTTACCTTCGTGACTCCCATGTGATCGCGGCTGTTCTAGCTATTAATTAATTATAAACGTATACTAATCTGAAATCTCATACGTCACCAGACAACTTTAGCGTAATCTAATTTATATTTTGTAGCATTTGTGACGACTGCTCACCTGTGCGAGATGATTTTGACTTTCATTAGTTTCGTTTGGAACCAATCATTATTGGCGAAGAATGGCTGTTGTAGAAAAAAGTAGCTCCAAAACGAGAAGCTAATAATGTTCTTGTCTCTATCATCCTTTTATTTTCTTATGTTTTCTTTAAGTTTCGATCGATGTGTCATGCTTATTTAGGGATTTGTGTGATTGCGATAAGCAGATGGATCTGTCTTTGTATTACTAAATTGCACAATTCCAGTGATCGATAACACCCCTATAAACATAATAAAGGTCGTGGGTCTATGCAAATTCTGTCTCATTACGATTTCAATAATAAATCTAAACAGAAGTCACATTTGGTTCTATGAAGTGATTTTTTGCGACGTCATTGTTACATTTTTCGGACATTCGTTAACTCGATCGAATCGAAACTCGAAAGTGTGGCACAGGGTCAGTAATAAAATAATAAAGTGCATTAACCCTGGCGTGTGATGGCCGAATAGCATAATATTTTATTGTATCGGAAAATGTGACATTGACATTGCAATGCTGACTTTCGCGCCGTTTCGGCGCTTTTGCACAAGATGGCGGACCCTTCGCGCGAGGAGGAGCAAGTGACCCTGCTCGGGGAGGAGGGCCTCATGGCGGGAGGGCAAGCGCTCAAGCTGGGGTATGCTGATTAATTATGACCTCCGACGTGCTCTGACTCGTGCGAGTCAAAGCAGGTCCTGGAGTGATGTTATTTTTGCAGCGCTTGTACTGTGACGCTGATTCGGGAGTCTACCGCTCACCACTCAGGCAAGCATTGGAGACGGCCGGTTTATAGTATACCGATAGCGTAACACTTTTTTAACGTTGTGTGATGATTGATAGCTTAACTTAGAGACGGTTCCGATACACTTCTAATACGTGGCTTAGAGATTTAGACGAAACGTGAACCTAATCGACTGCTGCCTGAGTGAGTTTTCACTAACATTGAAACATAATTTATTTTTGAAGTCCACCGTGAACGGGCCGGGATGCGTCCGCAGTAGGGTCTGCGTTCATCCGTCATGCTTTCTGTATTTGTTTTTGCATGCTTTATGATTTCTTTTCATATGTGAGTAGTCACGAGGAGATTATACTTTAGTTTAGATACACCCCAACCGACACCGTAGAACTAACAATTGGAAAAGCTTGGAATCGCTAGAGAGCACAGAATCGAAGCGTGTTGGTGCTATTTTTTACTACAACAAGCGTTAAAAGTCAGGCGTTATATGTCGATGCTGTTCGCTTCCGTCGTGTGCGTCCTTGGGCGATGTCTGTACATGTTTGTTTGTCCGCTAGCACGAGGGCGGGGCCAATACGACTGAGTCCATGACACGCGCTCTCATATCCGACGATCCGAACATACATATGGGCCAGGTCCAACTAGGGTATGTATGCTCGCGCCTCGCACATACAGCACTAGTGTGACACCGATGACTCTGATCGCCGCTGAAATTGATGCTATTCACATTAACGCAAGATCGTGACGTACGTTGTAGATCTATAATCGTTTCAGTGGTGATTAAGATGTATTATATTTGACAGTTCTGGATTAAGGAAGTAAATGACTTTTAAAGCCGGCCGACGACGATTTGTTTTCATGCACGACGTCAAGCGATAATCCATCACGCCGTTCACACATGGTGACGTTTTTATTATATGTCAAACTACCGTAATGTCAATGTTTAGCGCGATAGCGGAGCGCAGTGATGTAGCTCATGCGCTCATTATCACAAATCGTGCATTAAGACGAATCGATGAGGCGACTGAGAAATTTTTGTCTCTTTCAAAATTAAACTTAAATAAAAATAAATACAATTAATTGCATGTCCCAATGAAATTGTTAATGAAGAACTAATTTACTTATCATATTTACTTGAAATAATGCATAAATATCTAAATGTGCTTGGTTTATTCCCTAGTTTTCGGGACAAACAAGAGTCCTTGGAATTCCTGCCTTGGTTAGTAGTGTACATAATATTTTAATGTAGTTGGGTTATGGTAGCATATAAACGATATAGTCGTAAGAATATACTGGTGTTTGTATCGTGTCTGTCTCTAGTTATAAATCTTTCCGCTTCTCGTATTCCGCGTAGCTTCGACTTCACACTAAACCTGCAAGGGCATTTGGCTTACTAACACACTTATACACAATATGTATCCAATGCGTCATGTAACTTGGACTTCAAGAATAGATGATGGACTAGGTGCGAATACTGTAAATGCTGGATTTTACGTGATCTAACGTTTTGTATAAACGCGTTTCGGTGTGAGCTATAAATACAGGGACGGGCGCCGGTGTGTGTGTCGAACGTTTGCATGTGTGCCGTCGCGATGCGTCGGTGTGACGGCGTGACCTATGGGAGCGTACCATTTAACTGTCACAACTGGTGTACGTTTGTATTTTTAGCTATACATTGACGCACACATTAGCATAGTTAATTTCATAAGCTTTATATGAAGCGTTTAGATTGCGTTCACTTTTTTCGAATACGTACTAAACAGCGTCTTGGTACGAGTGCCTTGATATATTATAAGCGTCATATACCAAATAATATATGTTTTAGTGAACCGTAACGAATGCTGAAGGCATTTAAAATTCAAATACTGGCTGAAACGGCACTAACCTTGAATCGATCAAGTATGGTTGATAATATTTCTTGTATTGTTTGAATTGTATTCTCTGCGATATCTGTATGAGAGGCGTGTGTCCTTATAAATTATTTAACAATATGTTATGGAATATACAGGGTGTCCCACTGTTGGTATACTAAGCTCAAAGGAGGTTATAGTTTTGCATACGCTGAGTACGTAAAAAATACTTATAAAATTCCAGGAGTAGTTTTCTTTCAAATAGATGAATTCTTAAAACTCTATGTGTACACCCATAACAAGCAACCCGCCCAACTTTGCTTCCAGCACGAGACCTATCGTTTAAGATTATGTTTTCGTAGACAAACTGCTTACATTAGCGAAGCGGTATATGCCGGCTGCGCGAAGCTAGAGAAGAAAACATGGATTTTCAGGAAAAATTTAGCAAAAATTTTTTGATGTAATTTTGTTGTTTAAGTATTTTTTACGTGATCAGTGTATGCAAAACTACAAGTCCCTTCGCGCTTAGTATACCAACAGTGGGACACCCTGTATAGTACTCATAATAGGAATTGATATAACAAGGTTTTCGTTAAAACGTTGTAAATATATCGATGACAATATATATATTTAACGGCGCGTTATTGGTAAAGTTTGTTAAAAACATTTAATGCCCTAAGTATCTCCATGTATTAATAAGGCAATCTACCTGCAGAAATCAACCTTATTAAACGAATAGAAAGAACCAAAACGAATTAATTTAAGAGGGTACAATAGACTAAGCCTCACAAAACTATTCTCATATATTTGTTTCTATCGTTGTTGTGTAACTATTATTTTTATTATATGTCTTTTATATATTTTCCTCAAGTTTAATAGAGCTATAAAACTTGGCAAGAACACGATTTGTGGTAAATGGGCACTTCTTTGTCATTTTCCTTTAGGTGTTATAACTTATAACATACTAGCTTTCCACCCGCAGCTTCGCCCGCGCAGTCAAAGAAAAACCCGCATAGTTCCCGTTCCCGTGGGATTTCCGGGATAAAACCTATCCTATTTCCCGAGGTAAAAAGTAGCCTATGTCCTTTCTTGGGTATCAAAATATCTCTATACCAAATTTCATGCCAATTGGTTCAGTAGTTAAGCCGTGATTGAGTAACAGACAGACAGACAGAGTTACTTTCGCATTTATAATATTAGTATGGATTTACTACTAAGGTTTATATAGGTACCTTGGCGACAGATTATGTTTGCATTTTAATTCGCCAGTTAATAATACTGCATAAGGATTACATCAGATGTCCTATAAAAGTATATTTGATACCATAAAATTGTTTAACTTTCAGTTAATTTCAATTACTTGGCAAAAGCAATGATTTTATTGCTAACACGATAAAGCAAATCAAGCCTGAGATGAATCATTATTGACGGACGATTAATTAAACATCGGAATCGTTTATAACGTTAATTTAGCCTTTGATTGCACTTAGGTATTAAGATAAACCAGCTATAAACAAATTTCTGAAAGGGTATAAAAGCTAAATTTAACTCTTCTGTTTGTTAATCCAATAAAACTAGATTCGATCTGGATTTGGAAGACGCCATAGTTTTATAGACGTGATAAATATTTTGTTTGTAACATCATATTATAACCGTACACAATACCAACTTCAAATGACTGCATTAGGGAGATTATGACCTCTTGGTATCATTCCAAAGAAATGGAAGGAATATTTCTCATCAAGATACAAAACATGCTGTTTACAAAACATGATGCTGTCAAATACCGATATAATTTATATTTATAATTTACACTCTTTACATACTAATTTACCAGCAAATATGGTTGCAATCAGGCATCAGCAATCAGTTTGCCATTTCTGAAATTCTTGCCCCTTTCATCCATTCGCGGTATCGGGGAATTTCCACCACGTATGCAATGTTTTGCAGTTTGAGGAACTCGATCACTTGTTTATAAACTGGAACCGTTAGGTAGCGGACGTTTACCTCGACAATCGTGATTTGTCAATATTCAGACGATAATTTGTGAAAAACGCCCGATTTTATTCACCTCAGCAGCTGCTATGAGTCAATAACTTTCTTTTTCTGGCCAAGATTGAAAGTCAAGGATCTGTTTGTTTTGGTTATGCGTTGAGGTGACTTATAATCTTTTGAAGCTAATTGTTCTTGAATTCTTGGTGTTGTTATGAAACCTGTAACAGAGTATCATATGAAGGTTTTATCTTTCAAATTGTGATAATTTTTTGGGATAAAGACCTTTTAAGGGTTTGTAAATGAAGCGAAGCGAAGAATAGCTAATGCAGTTTTGGTTTTTCCAACCTCCAATTTACAGTCAGTTACGTTTCTAGAGAACGTTTCTTCAATTCCTGAAATTGTGTATTTTAGATAAAGCGATAAATGACTGCGGTAACCCAAATTTGTTCTGACGCAACATTACGATCTTGCGAAATATTTTATCTGATTAGTGTCTGTTGGATGAATGGAGTGTGTATTTTATGAGCATTCAATGTGTATATATGGGAATAGTATTAATTGCCATAATGGATCAGTTTGTCGCCTTGTTATATTTTTCTGCTGGTGGATCACACTTCAAATTGGTAGTGTCTAGAGGCTGTAGGATTGGATGATGAGCATATTCAATAATTGTCTATTCATCTTTTATTGTCGTAGAAGGGTCTATGGCAGGGGTTCCCAACCTTTTTTTGTCTACTGCCCACTTTAAGAATAAATTATTTTTTAACGCCCCCCTTTTTAAACATACTTAAAAAACGCTAAGTACTTATAACTGATTATTGAAACGCAACTTTATAGTAGAGTATCTTTTATTGAAAATAAAACAAACATAATCAATTCTTATATAAAAACTAATGTGAAGGTTGAATCTGATGCTGCTCTTTTTAGTAAGCAGCGTTGCCACAGCACTAAATCCACGTTCACACAAATATGACGATGGGAATGCTATCAAGAATCGTTGAACAATTGACCACAATCCAGGCGCGGTCCCAGGCTGAAATTTTGGGGGGGGGGGGTCACGCGACTGGAAAGGTATGCAAACTCCCCCCCCCCCCTCGTACTCGTATTCAATATAAGGTATAAGCAAAAACTTGAGAAAATTTTTGTATTTTTTTATATTTTCCAAAAAAAATTGGATTGAATTTGAATTTTTACAAAAGAAACTGTATCAACAAGTACAATGTACGAGTAGGTTTTGATTCCCATGCGAATGTCAAAATTTGCGATAATTTGCAGCATATACGGCTGTATTTTTTAATTGCGTTGGCTTTTCACAACATTAAGGGACTTTAGACAAGAGTATTCGATATAAATTTCAGCTTGATACCTCCACTTTTTCCTAAGAAAGTGTCTTGACACATTACATTTATATGATGTAATTATACATTTTTATTTTGGCAATTATTCCTTTATCTGTGCTATAAGATGTTGCTTCTTACCAAATTTCAAGATTCTGAAGTCTAAAAATTTAAAATTTCAAAATATTTTTTTTTATAATCTAATTAAAAATTCATGTTTTTCCCAATTATTCCTATATCTGTGTTTTAAGACAGATATAGCACCTAATTTCATGCACCAAATTTCATGACCTTGTGTACTCGGGAACTAACTGTAGGTTTTGATTTCCTTGCGAATATCGAAATTTACGAAAAAATTGAGCATTTACGGGTGTATCTTTTGATTGCGTTGGTTTTTCACAACATTAAGGGACCTTAGACAAGAGTATTCGATATAAATTTCAGCTTGATACGTCCACGCGTTCCTGATAAAAAGGGTGTTTTTTTTTTAAATTTATGCTGCAAATTTTGTCGCAAATTTCGACATTCGCAAGAGAATTAGAACCTACATTATACTTCCGTGAACAGAGATTCTTGAAATTTGGTTAAAAGCAATGTCTTTTAGCATAGATATAGGAAAAATTGCTAAAACATACATTTTAAAGTTATAACATACAAAAAAGTTGGATTGTTCGGAGCACTCGGTGCTCGCTACCGACTCGCACTTGGCCAGTTTTATTTTAGAGAACGCGTGGATTTATCAGACTGTTGTTTTTATTGAAAACTTAAATCTACCCTTGAAGCTGGGAAAAAATCAAACTTATAAGCCAACGCAATCTAAAGTTTTACAGCTGTTTATGCTGCAAATTTTCGCAAATTTCGACATTCGCAGGGATTAAAATCAGGTTTAAACGGAACTTTAGGTGTGAGTGACTCCGTTTCGCACTTGGCCAGTTTTTTATATTTTGTACAGTACATATTAGAATGTTTTTCTATTGTATCGAGTACGATTTTGGGGGGGGTCATGTCCCCCGTGACCCCCCCCCCTGGGACCGCGCCTGCCACAATCCAGGGTACAATTGTGGGATCGGTTTTTGTAGCCAAAATTCTTGATATCCATTTTTAAACTTGATTTTTGTTTCTTCGTTTGTTGTCAATTCTATAAGTTCTTCTTCCAGCTGAGGTGACATTGCTGTGTTGACATTTGAAAACGGATCCAACACCCAGTCTGGTATTTCCAAGTTTAAAATGTCCTGGTATCGTTCGGTGAAGTCAATGTGGAGGTTTTCCAAATGTTGGCAGTAGGCAAACAAGTCGTCGTTACTGCAAAATACTGATAAATTCGGAAAATTGTGAAACTCACGTCTGCCCATATTCTTTTTGTGCAGAAGCAGTTTGGCTGCGAAAGCAGCAACGACATTTTTTGTTTTAATTAAATTTAGTTCATCGCCTTGCAGTTGGAGGTTCATGTCGTTGAACAGTTTATACAGGTCTGTCATGTAAGCTATATCATTCTTTGATGTTATGAGATTGTTGCGCAGTTCTGTATCTTTAGTTTCCAAGAACTCTATCACAGAGTCAAACAGGTTGTAAAATCGAATCAGACAATTGCCTCTTGACAGCCAACGAACTTCAGTATGAAGCAACAAACGGTTGAAATCTTCGTCATTAGTAGCACAAAGCTGATGAAATAATCTATCATTCAAAGAGCTGCTACGGATTTTATTGACTGCTTTGATGACATATTGCAGTGATTGAAATAGTCGTTCACTTAAGTTTCTAGCAACCAAATGTTGTCTATGAATAACGCAATGTATAGCAAGGACATCTGGAATTTTATTCTTTAAGTACGCTATGAAGCCTTTATGGCGCCCTGTCATAGCCGGAGCGCCATCCGTAGCAACTGATATAATATTTTTCAAAGGAATCTCTTTCTCTTCACAAAACTTTTCCAATGTATTGAATATGGTTTCGCCTTTTGTATCTGTCTCCAAATTTCTGGCAAACAATAGTTCTTCACGTATTTTCTCATCTTTAATAAACCTCCCGTAAGATAGCAACAACGCTTCATTAGTTGGTAAAGTGGACTCATCGAGCTGAATTGAGAATTGACTAGTCCTCAGATGATTGCACAATGATTCTTCAATGTTTTCAGCCATTTCATCAATTCGTCTTTGCACAGAATTATTACTCAAAGGAATTTTTCGGATAATATCTGCGGCCGGTTTATGAAGCACAGTAGTTATTACTTCCTTTATTGCTGGCAAAATTAACTCTTCTCCGATGTTGTGTGGTTTGCCTTTTTGAGCAATTAACAAAGAGATATTGTACGAAGCTCGAAGTCCGTCGTCATCTTGCTTAGCAGCCGCCGAAAATAGTTTTGATACACTTGGCTGAGTATTATGCTTCTTCTCTAGGTCTTGAAAATATGCTACATTCTTGTCTTTCTTATCTGGATGCATTTTATTCAAATGATCTTGCAGTCTTGAAGGCTTCATTGCTTCGTTCGAAAATGTTTTTAGACATAGAAGACACAAAGGCGACGACGGGTTTGTGGGATTTTCAATAAATCCGAATTTAATATATTCCGCAGAGTATTGCCGTCTCTTCTTTTTTACTTCCGACATTGTTTTGTTTTGAGAAATACGTAAGTGTTGAAATCAAGTACTGCTTATCTATTATGCGCGAAACCGCAAATGAAAATAAAATAAATTTACGTCGTTTATATAGGATTGCATAAGCAGCACGCACCAACAGGAATAAGACATCAAACGTGCATAAACTCGTTTATCTCATTCGACGCCCAATCGTACTCGACAAGCAAGAACAAGTATTATAGAACCAGCCGATTGATACAGGAATGTACAAATCGGATTATTTAACAAAAACTTGTTAAAACATGATTGCCCGCGGTCTATTATATCGAACCGATTTTGAGCTATATCTTAATTAATATTAGTTGATGTTCACAAGATGTCGACTCTCGAAGTCGAGAGCTCAGTCGGTTTCTAAGAGTCTTCCTAGCTAGGTAGATGAAATTATAAATCGACCCCAAAGCCCTACACAACGCCCCCTTTTTTTTTCTGGGTCTCTTACCGCCCCCCTTTAGGCCTGCAGCGCCCACAAGGGGGCGTTATCGCCCACGTTGGGAAAGACTGGTCTATGGTATGCTGAATACTAACTATACTTCAATTGTGATGTAGAATTCATCATCATCTTTAGCCCATTATGTTCCCACTGCTGGGACACGGGTCTCCCGTAAGGGAACAGGTCGTAATCCACCACGCTGACCAATTAGAGACGCCTTAATAAAGACATAATACATTGTTAACTAAAATATGTCGTAATTTATATCCAACTAGGCTTCTTCCATTTTAGCAGTTTTTGTTTTTAATATTTACGACTCTCAAAACCTTTTAAACGTCCATACCCTATTTATTCAACGTATAGCGTACTTAATTTACCTTGAAATTTGAAATGAATGGGAGCCTCATTATGCACGTAAAGGAAAAATTGATTACTTACTAGTCGTACGAGTTACGTTAATTATTATGACGATTTGGTATTTCCAGAAATGTTACTAAGTTAGTTTTGTATTTTTTGTCTAAAATTGGTATATTTTTACGGTATAACATGCTTGTTGTTGGCAGGTTTTTTGAATAAAATTATTTTGTTTGTCAATATACAGGGTTACAGGTTAAGTCGACCTATTCCTGTTAAGAGCGTGTAGTAGGGGACAAAACAAACTGATTTGATCTTATAATACCATATCCAAAAGTTAGCCGTTGAAGAGTTATTGCAATTTTAATTTTTTTTTGAAAATGCCACTTTATCTTCGCATTTAGCGTTTAATTTTTTATTTTACTTTATTTGGTCCGGGTTTTTTTTAGTTTTTATGTAAAGATTGAATTAAACAATAATTCTCAGCAATAAAAATCCATATTGCTGCAAACAATACAAAGAAATGGCTTTTAAACTAAAAATAATAACATTAAAGTAATTAAGTTAACTCGTTTTAAACAAAGATATTGAAAAAAATCTCTATGAAAATGTGTCTGCAGATGTTTTTAAAAACATGTGCATGTTCTTAGCTATGTAAAAAGGTATGATAACCTCAGGTAGCATTCGTAGATTCCAAGAAATCGGGGATAAACATGGGACAGTGTTAGTAAAGTACAACATCAGAATAAATTTTGTCATAATTTATTTTTTTTAAAAACTTTACAGTTCCTGCTCAACATCTCTTCCTCTATTGCGAACACATATTCGAAACCTTTTCCGCAGAGAACTCTTGACTACCCCGGTTGTTAATTGGTTCCTCATCTTATTGGCTGCATGGATAATTTTTTGTCGTAAAATATCAACAGATGGAATCGGGTTTGGCTTATTGTACACCAGACTCTTCATATGCCCCCATACGTAAAAGTCCATGGGGGTTAGGTCTGGACTTCTAGCCGGCCATGGTATGGGCCCACCTCTTCCGATCCATCTGTTTGGATAGTTGATGTCTAACCATTCTCTAACACTTCTTCTGTAATGTGCAGGGCAGCCATCATGTTGGAACCACATGTCTCTTAACAAAGTCAGGGGTATGTCTTCAAGTAGGTCGCTTAAATGTTGGCGCAGAAAGGTCTCATAATTTTCACCATTTAGGTTGTCCGAAAGGAAGTATGGTCCAATTAATTTATTAAATTATCCCCATCCACACATTAAGACTGAATCGTCTTTGTGATTTTTTTGGATTCTTCTTGTTAGGATTGCCACGTGCTTTCGGAGCCCAATAGTGAGCGTTATGGTAGTTTGTGATACCGTCTTGATCAAATTTGGACTCATCTGTCCATAAAAATTTTTTGAAAAACGAGGGGTTTTCCAGATCCGCATTCAACATGAATCTACAAAAATCTAGTCTTCTTAAAGGATCTCCTTCTTCCATCACGTGCACGGGCGTGTAGTGATATGGGTAATATCCTGAAGTGTTCATTGTGAACCATACTTTCCACTGAGACAGACCAAGTTCTCGGGCAACAATGTTTGTTGATGTCGTGGGATCCATTCGAAAAAATCGCTTAATTTCATTTTCCTCTTCGTCTTCCTCATCCCGGACAGATGGCCGACCGACGTCTGTTCGTCGTCTTAGAATCGAACCAGTTTCTCTAAGGCGACGATAGGTCCCTTCGAAGCTAACATCTGGTGCACGACGGTCAGGATAGCGGGTCATGTATTCCGCACGAGCACGTGCAGATACACCTTGACAAAACCCGTAACACATCAAAATGTCAGCATATTCTTCGTTAGTATACGAACTCATCTTGAAAATTCAAATCGCAAGCAAAAATCAAAGTCCAGTTTCGAGCCACGGTCACAGAATCGGAAGAAAATCAGTCCAAAAAGAAAGCCAAGTCGCGTTGTCAATACACAGAGGAGCACAGAAATCGCATCTACTACGGACGAATCACATAAGCAGACTAAAAAATACAAAGTGGCATCCTTCGCCCCATACAGCTTCGTCCATCACCTTGCTCGCTCTTTCCAGTAGGTGGAAGCGAGATAGTTGCAGCGTGTGAGTGAGACATCATAATCACGCGGCACAACCCTTTATTGTTCGCATAGGCAGATAATAACTAGACCGATGGTAAATGTTAAAAATATGTACCTATGACGTTTCAAAAGTGCTTCTAGAAGAAGTCTAATTGAATAAATAAATGTTTGAGTTTGAGTTTGAGTTTGATGTTAATGAGCTATTCTAAGAATTATTTCCCCATACCAAGTTTATCCCCGATTTCTTGGAATCTACGAATGCTACCTGAGGTTATCATACCTTTTTACATAGCTAAGAACATGCACATGTTTTTAAAAACATCTGCAGACACATTTTCATAGAGATTTTTTTCAATATCTTTGTTTAAAACGAGTTAACTTAATTACTTTAATGTTATTATTTTTAGTTTAAAAGCCATTTCTTTGAATTGTTTGCAGCGATATGGATTTTTATTGCTGAGAATTATTGTTTAACTCAACCTTTACATAAAAACTCAAAAAAACCCAGACCAAATAAGTAAAATAAAAAATTAAACGCTAAATGCGAAGATAAAGTGGCATTTTCAAGAAAAAAATTAAAATTGCAATAACTCTTCAACGGCTAACTTTTGGATATGGTATTATAAGATCAAATCAGTTTGTTTTGACCCCTAATACACGCTCTTAACAGGAATAGGTCGACTTAACCTGTAACCCTGTATATGCTAATACTTCTATGCCAGTTAAATAAATATTTTGTAAATAGCATATAGAACACATTAAAAAATATTCTGCCTTTATAAGTTCTTGAACTAAATAGGAGTAATGTCCCAAATTCTAGAACCTAATTCTAGATTTGGGACCATTCGGAATTTCATATCAAACGTGAAAATAATAACATAGATCAGTTCAACCACGTTACTATCGACACTTGAAATTGGTAATACTAAAATGAAATAAGAAATGACCATTGACCATAATCTGTTTATGGAAAGGTTTACAAATACTGATAGCATAGCTCGTGATGACAATTTGTACCATCTTGTACCCAAATGTATAAATTTAACTCAATTATCTAAAGATCGTGGCAGCTAATGTCCGTGGGAACGTTTCAGCCAGAGAATGAATATATTTCTGAATCGACATCCATACAATCGATGATTGAAGGCTTGCCTCGAGGTCGCTTGTCAACGTACAAGAATGGATATTTAGGTTTTTATAATTGATTTCTGTAAAGCATTGTGTTTGATTCAAAAAAGGTGAAAAAAATATATTTTTTGTTATTTTTTCTTCATAGCGAAATGTATATTGTTTGGTAATGATGAAAGAACTGGACCACAGAGATTTTTTTTTATTTTTTGTTAAAAAGACGCTGGCAAATCGGAGTGCACATTATTTACGTTTTGTAACTAATGGTATTGGTTGATTGGAATTGTTATCTGATGTCCATTTCTATTGGTTTAATATAATTTAATTTAATAACAATATGGGAGATATTGATCATGAACAACTTTTGAAATTTGTTCTAGGAGTATATCATTTGAAGAGCACAGGAAAAAAATGATCAAAGTCACTTTACGCTAATTGTTAGAAATATTATTTTTTAACTTTATAGACTTGTAATTAATTAATTAATGTAACACATTAAAATTCTTTTATACAAGGATGACTACTGATATATTATAGGATATTGTGTTATATATAAAAAAGAAAAAAATATATTTATATTAATTATATTTATTAATATCTTAATTAACATACAAAAATAAATTGGAATAATGATCAAAGTCATGTTGAAAATGTGCTAGAATGATCAAAGTCATAATATTATTCCATATGAGGCAGATTATTATAATAATCTTGAGCTCTTTGGGAACAAAACTGCTTCAAATGTTGCAAATCTGTGTACAAAGCATTTTTGAGTGGAATTAAATTATTGTATGACAGCTCAGGTTCATCTTCTTGAATCATTTGCTTACCACGTTTTACTATCACATGACTTTCCCATGGGCCATTAAATGACTGTCGTGCATTTACAGTATTGCAGTTTTGATTTTTATTAATATACAATTCAGTGACTGGTCTTGTGGCAAAAGGACATTGGTTTCTATAGTACCCAGTTAAAAAAGATGTCCACTTAAAAAATATATCCTGTTTTGCATCAATTACATGGAAGGGATATGGTTTTACACGCGACTCCCTAAATATCTTAATCCAATCTTCTGGAAGTTCAGAAAATGATTTTTGGTTAATAAGACCAAAGTCTTTGTCACATTCCAGATAGCTGTGACCACGTTCTGGAAATGTGACAGTCACTTCATCAAGCCGACACTTACTATGGACAAGATTGTGTAGGTAGCGGATCATTGTGTAGTTTTTATTTTGACCAGCACATGAGTCACAAAAAATTGCCAGTTTTCTACATTCTGCTGGTAGAATATTGTAAATAAAATAATTTAACATTGACACTACATCATCAGCACCTTTGTGGGCAATTGTTTGAGGATATGAAAAAAATATTGATTGGCCACTTGAAAGAATGTGTATATTGAAGCTGTAAATTGAGAGCTGTCTCCGATAATAAACATCGTTTGTTGTGATATTTGGCACTGGCAGATTTTTCGCAAAGTCTATTGTTATTCCCTCATAATTTAAATCTTTCATAGCTTTATTTTTAGCTTGTCTTTTTCTATTATAAAATGTTGCAGCTTTCAATTTATGTAATGTATTCTTTTTCTGCAGTAACTCTTTTTGTTTCATAAGTATTTTCTTTTTTTCTTCATTTGTCTCTTCATTAATTTTTACACTCAGACACTTCTCTTCAACCAAAAATTTATCACACTGGCTACAAGTGTCAGTGCGGGGGTAACCAAATGAAATATTGAAGTTAGAGTTAAAATAATTTCGGTAATATTCGTATGAAACTGGATGGTTGGGATTTCTTTCACAGTATAAATTAAATAACTTCTTAATGTTTAATTCTTCTGGCAAGTAAGTTTTAGTTGTTTTAGTTAAAGAGTAGTGTGCCTTTCTGCCACGTAGGCTAGCAATGTGATCATGGACTGCCTGTTGAGTTTCATACGATTTTTTCTGTGGTCTATTTGTGTGTTTCCCCCTACCATCTTTCTTAATTACACCAGATACCAACAATTGTTTTTTAATAGTTTCGCAGCGTCTGTTTGTAATGCCATGAAGGGATAAAAATGCTTTGTAGCAAACTTGAGTGTCCACATTATTATCATCGGATGCCTTAACTCTGTAACTGTAAGCTGCGTCTCTTAATTTAGCCTCATTTTCAGGTCGTCGAGGTCGTCTCTTTACTATAGGAAGAACGGTGATTAATCCCGCTAGATACTGATTTTGCTCATTTCTATCACTCATAGAATTGAAATTGTTTAAAATCGAGAGCTGGGATGTCTTTGATAACGTATTAAAACAATCAAAACGCTTACACTTGCATGGATCACCTTGAGTATAACAATGATTCCGCAAATAACGCGTAGTGTCACTTACACGACCACATTTTTTACGTTTTCTAGTATTTTTATTAATGTCCACAGCATCATCCAAACAAGATTCGCTATCAGACATGACTTTAAATCCTTAATTAACTGATCGGCGCAAATTTTGTTGAAAACGGTCGTTGAGAAAAATACGAATAACACGAAACGTCAACTGTATTCTTGACGTTTAGTAATTCGGTCGAAAACTTGTATAAATGATCAATGTCGTATGACTATGATCGTTTTTACATTTTAACGATTGGACTATGATCACTTTTAACTTTTAGGCCGAAATATTAAAGACAATTTTTCGGGACTTAGAACGTTTTTGCCCATTTCATATTTTGAGGTAAGCAAGCTTAGCGTATTGCGAACAAGATGGCGTTACTAACTCAAAAAGAGTTTTAGGGTGACTTAGATCATTCTTTCCCTGTACTCTTCATTTCGTTTTTATTAATCGTGTGAGATTTGTGCAAGATATTAGGTACAAATATATCATTTTTACTGAAATTTATGTTTAAAAAATTCTTGGCATTGTTACTAGAAAATACATAAATCGTGAATAATAGACATAAAACAAAAATTTTAAAAGTTTCGTCTGCCTTCTCAGACGGACTTGGTAAGTCGCCAAAATGACGAGGCATTACATCATACATAATGATAAAAAATTAAAATGACACTTAAATCTAACTGTTCAAGTATCAAATTCATTTAACCCACGTGCTATGCAGTTATGGACGGTTTGTCAGAGAACATAAGTTTCTTTTTTAAAAACCTTCGACCGGACGATTACATTTACGAAGTGAATCCCCATTGCATGCTAACACGTAATGAGACTTATGACCTGGTACTAAAGTTGATATTTAAATAAAAATATGTGATTACACGCAGGATCACCAGACTGAGCGTTTATTGGTAATTAAATAAACAGCTTTACGAGGGATTGAACAATTTTATGAACGTCTTAGTTTACTCTGTTCAATATTACTTGCATCTCTTCGTATTTATAAAGATTGATTCATTATTCACGTTTTTTTTTTATATAATACCATGGCATAATATAATAAATATATAAAATACAATTACTTATTAAAAATTAAAATACAATAGTAAATTAGTAATTACAGTCTAAAAAAATTATATTAAAAGTAAAAATTAAATTATATTAACCCTCAATTCACTACGTGAAATTTGCTAACATAAACAGCTTCCATGAGTCCACTGGACTCATATATTTTCTTAGCGTGGTTTTTTCAAATAAAACTCTTTTTTTTATTAATTTTTTTTATTATTATTTTTAAATGTTTATTAAGGCACTACAAAAAAATAACAAAACTGGATAAACTTCTGAAATACTCTTAAAAATAAAAAAACTTATTCTAACAGTCTTAAAAAACAGAGTTATTTTCAAAGCTCTACAATAATAGCAAATATTTTTAACTTATAACTCTTTTTAATTTTATAAGACTTCTAAAGGAATACAAAACCGAAAATAAACAACAAAAATGTACGCTTCTATACAAAGAAAAAAAACGTGCATGGGGTATTACCACCGATCACAGGCAACGACGGCATACCTTTTTTGAGCAACTCAAACATACAGGCTTCAGACATCTAGTGCATAAATATGCAGTGTTTGTTCTCTTTTTGTAATTACATAGATAACAATACTTTCTTTCTGTCCTAGGTAACTTGTTTTCGGTTTCAGAGTGGCTCGCATCTTCAGGAATGTCTCTTTTCATGATATATATATGAAATCGAGCAGCGAAGTTGTCGTGGCAAACGTGTACTGTGCAGACGTGTCATCAAATTACATTTTACAAACCTACAACAACAACAAAAATTAAAATAAATATTTTTATATCATTAATACGACAAATAAGCAACATTTAATAATCGTAACAAATAAATAAAATATTACTTAATTCACTAGTATGAGTCCATGGGACTCACTCGACGTAATAACTTACCAATTACGCAGCGCAGGCGCACGTCCTCTCGCTACCTCGGTGCCCGTGTCACTGCAGGAAGGTACTGAGACGGTGGAGGAAATAAGTCACTAGGGGAAAAAATTATAATAGTTTGAAAGTTCGATGTGAGTCCAATGGACTAAGGTAGTGAATTAAGGGTTAAAGTAAAAATAGGTACTTAAATTACAATATAAAAATAAAAATCAAAATATTATGAAAAATCCAATAAAACGACACAAAAACACCCAATTAATTAATCCTATATCACAGTAAAAAGAGCTGAAACTAATATCACACACTATTCCTTTGGTTTACTACGACTACAATATGTCCCTCTACTCCGAGCTGACACGGATTCTCCTTCAGCTTGAATCTGTTCATGTACAAGGCGAATCCTCCGTGATCAGTACTTGTGTGGTGTGGTGTGTGATGTCTATTTTCCTGACTACCTAGGCCCGGTACCTCAGTGAAGTGGTCTTCAGAAAGTGACATTTTCTAAAGACCACCTTATATCATAAGTTATAGAGATGTAATTCGACTGACAATTTGAACACTTCCTTATAATTATTGTTAGCAAACGGTGTTTGTGTCTTAATCGTCAACTGGCGAGCGCGAATCTCGCGAACGCGCGCGAGTTGGCACTTTTCGATTTTGCCTACTTTTTTTGTCGTCAACTCGCGCGTCTATATAATTTGATGTTTTAATGTATAGTCAGCTACAAAAACGTTATAACAAATTTAATTTAGTTAGGTACTTACCTACTATAAATGTATAAGAAACTTTATGAAATTTGATTTTTAAAATAAAACAAAATATACATCGCTTTGAAATCAGTTTATTATAAATCAACAGGACAAAATATAAATTATTAGTAGTATTTCCCTTACTAATTATCAACAATATCACATTGATTTGAGAATTTGGCTTATTATCTTATTATCTAGTATGTAAATTGTAAAAAACTAAGTAAATAAAATAGAAACAACGAAAACACTCCCCTCACATACTCGTATACTGAATATTGGTAAGTATAAAATAGTAAAGCTAAACATAGTAATTGACAACAAACTGACTTATTATTGCTCCCTAATAAAATCAATCTTAGGAACCATAGAAAGAGTCTTAGAAACTATAAAATCACAGATCACATATGGTTGTAAATGATTTTTACAAAAAACGCTAAACACTATCAATAAGTAGATTCATCAATTGGCTAAGTTATTACTGACGACCTACTAATAAAACTAATCACAGACTATACAATCACAGATCATGGTTTGTTATAAATGATTTTTATAGCAAACGTTAAAATAAACAGACTATGCTAAATTAAATCAAAAATCACAAGATCAAAAGTTCGATACATAAGTCAATATTTATAACCCCATGGATAAATTCGTTAACAGTGTTGGTAATGTGCTCGTCAATAGCACAAGTTTCTTTACATTTTGTAGTTATATTAGACTTCTTTAAGTATAAAGTCTGATAATAATTATCTTCTTCTTTTAAGATGGTCAAAAAATGTGCAATACTTTTGGGTTTGCTATTAATTTTTTTATTTACCGTAGAATGCCAGCTCTCAACCATGTTCGTAGTGCGGTGTTGGCTAAAATTACAATACCATTTGTCTGCGAAAATGGAAGTCTCATTCAACCAAGTTCTTACAAAATAATCATTAAATTTTACAATATTTTTATCATTCGGACATTGAGACATAATATACAACCAACCATTCTCAACAGCTTCTTTGGGCAAATGTGCCAAAACAACGCACCTCTTTATATGTTTTCTAAATAGTACAGATTTTGTTATGCCTATTTCGTCAGCTTTCCGCCACAAACTTCGCGAAAAATGAAAGAAACACCCTCTAACGCTTGTTTCAGGGAATATATTGTCTTTGACTGCTAACATTGCAGCCTTCTCGAAGTCTAGTAGAATGGTTTTGGGATTAAACTGAGGAATTTGGCTCTTGATAAGGCGAAACAAAATTTTGTAAGTTGCTCTTGTTTTGTTACCCAACAACGCATAAATAACGGGTATAATATTATTATGAGTTTTACTACTTCCTAAATCAACATGTAAAGTGTACAACTGCTGGAAAGGTTTTAAACAAAATTTAAAAGTACCATCGCATAAAATGGTCAAATTTGGATTTGCTAAAATTGTTTTACAATTTTCACTAGCGAATATTAAAATTCTATTGGTTGTTTGGTAGTCGGCTAGTAAAAAGTTTGCAAATATTTCGGGCACAGTAACATTCTTAATCGACTTAAAACATACCTTTCTTACCCCCAATGACTTATTCCGTTTTCGGTAAAATTTGTTTTTAATATTTTTATATGTAGGTATTTTTTTTATGAGGTCAATTCCTTTATCTTTAAGGGTTGAGACCGTATGTCGAAATGCATTTGGTATGGGTATAGTACAGTCACTTTTTACTTTTTCCATGCACTTGTCGAAGTTAAGCTCCAGTTCATTTGATACAAAATCAGGCTCACAGTCGTGCTTGTCATCTCGTTTGATGCAGTTATTGCTATCAATAATTAATCTTGCCTTGCAAACAGTCCTCTTCGAACACCTCCAGATACAGGAACCATCTTTATTTTCTCGGTCTTTATTATATTTGTGTCCTGCACGAAGTAGTATCGAACTTCCTCGCTGAGATGTAATGATGTCGTGTCCAGTTACATTTCTGGACGAACCTGCCTGTGGTCCACTTCCTAAAAATATTGTTTTTAATGACAAACATTTTCTAAAAAGCTAAATCACAAAAAAATATAAATTATCTATATAAAAAATGGAAAATCAACGTATATTTTTTACTATGGAATACTGTGTAAAATTGCCACGTGGTATTTATTTTAAAGTGCAATCGCACTATAAGAAAGTAAACGACAATCAAGTTAAAGTGAACAAAACAATTAAGTAAAGCCATATGTTAATTCAAAAAAGTAAAATAGTAAGAACAACGAGTTAATCTAAGGTTTAACTAATCAAGATGCCTGATAAAAGTAACAGAACACTTTGAGAGTATTACCCGAAAAGTTTAATTGTTATAAACCGTAGACAGAGAATCCAATAGACACCGGCAATGCGTGTCGCAGAAAGAGATAAAAAAGAATACGTCACAATATTTAGGGTTACCGTGTGAGGGAAAATTTACCCCACAATTTGTAAGATACAAATCTCTCAATATTAAATTCAAAAGATATAACGAATTCTTAAAAGTGTCAATTTACAGAAAATAGTAGGTATACTGTTTAATACAATGAGGAGGCGTAGTGCGGGACGGGGTGAAGGTGAGGAGGTTTGAAAAATTATTTCAGTGTTAGATAGCCCATTGATCGAGGAAGGCTATAGTAGGCTATATTGTACCATAACACTTAGACCAACAGGAGTGGAGCCACGTGGGTGAAACCGCGGAGCGCAGCTAGTATATAATAAACATATTACTTTTAGAAGGGTAATACATATTATGTATATACACATAGGTACCTATATATTATATAATATGTATATATCATTATCATTATCATATGAAAATGTGTATGTAATGATAATGTAGATGAAAACTCGATTGTTTATTAAAGTGAAACTTTTATTACATCGTCTCAAACTTTTTGGTCTGTGTAGCGCATGTCGCGTGTATCGCGGCTGCCGAGTAGGTATACCTACTCGGCAGCCGACCGTCACGCGACATGCGCTACACAAAGCAGTGTTCGGAACCGTTCGAACAGTTTCACTTTTACCGTGGTTTCATAAAACCACACAACATTTTTATTTTTTATAAAATAAAATAAAAAATAAATAAAATAATGTTTATTTTCGTAAGTATTAACAGATACACACGTTAATTATATTGACCGACCCGCGAAGGCGCAAAAAAAACGAAATTTACTCAATAATAATTTATTGTAATAAAAAATTACATTTAAATTATCTCTAACTTAATTAACTACGTCCCTCCGGTTCAATGTTGGAACCAAGAGTGTCCATTGTCTTCGGCGGGGCAGCGTCGCGGTGGTGGTGATTGCCGTAATACTTTCTAACCTTCGGTTTTGGTTTCCAATCTGTTCGTCCTGTAGCTACAATCCAAATTTGTCGTAAATTATCCGGTTCAGGAAAACTGGAACAAGCCATTGAATATTTCAGATATTTAATTAAATACACACTGCAGAATATATATATTATTATTTCCCATAATAGTGGGTAACAATTTGTAGAAAAGTTGGCAACACAAAATTTTTTAGGTTAAAATTTATAATTGTTATTTTTGTGGTTTTTAAACAATGTATTCAAGTCAACAGCACGTGATACACAATATATTAACACGCTAAAATATCATGAAGGCCTATAAACTGATAAAGAGTTGTATACTTACGAGTGAAAAGACAATCCAGGCATTTTCGTTCCACTATCACTTTTACACCCTTTAACGCTACACCGCACCATGGTATTATTTTATAAGGTATTAACAGTAAGTCTTAATCATTCAAAACCAAACATACTATGAATTACGTAACTTAGAGCATGTAAAAACTATATTTTTATGGAAGACGATAGCTAGCTGTCAAACTTTGTTTATCAAAGTAGGTTGCTATTCTTGAAAAAAGTGGCACGCTGCGTGAAACAAAAAATTTTATCGTTCTCTCTCATTTCTTTACACAACACCGGCATAAGTTGCTCTTTTTCTTGTGTGAATGCGACATAAGATATCAGTTTGTCTATTGGTTTCTCTGTCTACGTTATAAACTTACCCCCACAGTACATCAAAATCACTAAAAACTTCCACATTTTCACACCAAATGGCATTCTTATAGACTTAATAAAAACATTTATACTCTGTAAGTATGTTTACTCCGTAAGTGCACTGTAAACGTCAGCTTAGCTTACGTAACACTAACGTCACTAAAATAATAACTAGGGTGCTTACTCCTGATGAACTTCGAACGGCTAAACGATGTACCCGTCCCTGTCACACACACACATCACTTCCGCCATGTTAGACGTGACAGGTACATCGTTTGTAACTAAGTGCATAAGGAGTAGGCACTCAGTTTGCAAAATGAATTAGAAAGAGATAGCGCTATGACAGCTATACTGTTGTGCGCATGCGCGTTAGACGAGATAGTATGTGTCATTGGATGCGTTCCCCAGGCCTTCTCATTTCGGCCCTCTAAATCGTAATCTAAGTCAGTACTTCACAGAATCAGCTAACGCGGTCAATAAATAATTATTAATAGTTTTTGTTTTCAATCTCTTTTTATTGGACTGTACTTTACATAGACGCGCGAGTTGACGACAAAAAAAGTAGGTAAAATCGAAAAGTGCCAACTCGCGCGCGCTCGCGAGATTCGCGCTCGCCAGTTGACGATTAAGCCAATTAAATATGATGATAGTTTAATTAAAAGAAATCGCACACATTTTATTCGAGAAACATTTTCCGCAATACCATAGCGCATATTTCTAATATCAACATTGGAAGGTCGCGATATCTAATCTCATTCCAGAGATTTATGCTTATACTGCGTTTATAAGGAAATGTCGTACGTATGTCTGTTCGTAGAGGCGATTTGTGATTTTATACGAAATTTATATTCTTCGTAGTCAATTTCGTCTTCTGAGATACGGCAATAATTGTAATAAAATCTACTCAATAAATGTGTTTAGTGTTTTCGTAAATGTCTTAGTCAGACTTAATATTTTTTACAATAGATTAGGCCTTGGATGCGCATGGCTACGTTAAATTCTTCCAGAATTCGTAGATGGTAAAATGGATGCCTATACATCATCACTAAAAACCTGTATATTTAACGTCAGTTCAAATATTATTCTCATTATTTTTCGTCATACAAAATAGTGTCGTACCCTGAATACAATAATAATTCTTATTTCCTATAATGCTGCACTAGCCATGTGTCAACCAGATAGCTGGATCGAGAGCAACATAATATCTTTATTAGTCATAGTTGTATTGAATCATGTGATTCCTACTTATGACTTAAATGTACCTATATGATGGTCGATGACACTGAATTGACTTTTTTTATTATGCGTATTGGTTTTATCTCGGAATTCATAAACTTCCTGGAAAATCCTTCAGTGCGGCTTCGAGCACATAATCTTCAAAATGCAAAGGGACTGAATGACTGACTGATCTATCAAGGCACAGCCCAAACCGAAATTTGCCATGAAGATGCACTATGATGTAGGCATCCGCTAAGAAAGGATTTTTATAAATTCTAACTACCCCCAAAGGGATAATAGGGGATGAAAGTTTTTATCATGAAAATTTATTTTGACCACGCGGGCGAAGCTGCAAGCAACAGCTAGTGTACGAAGGAAAAGTCTCTGCATTATCTATCTGTATTTTATCACGGCTCAAAATTTGATTCAGATGTCTGGTCAGTAATCAATCAGAGTTTAGATTTGTTTTTTTTTTGTTGAAAAACGTTATAAGTAAGAATTTGTTAGGAAATCATTATTTAACACTTCCCTTTACGTTACATTATTTAAATATACGTATACAAGTCTTTATCAAACATGGGTTACAAGGTCCATAAGATTTCACACCACCATCTTAGGTGATTGAAAAACATTTATATTAGTTAGTGTGCCTAATATGAATGTGTGTATGTTCAATAATAACATCACGTGTAGTCCCTTTTGTATAAAGGATGGTACTCTTGTCTCAGTTTAACCATATGAAAAAAAATGTGCCTGGCCAAAGGTACGAAAATTATGCTTCTTCGAGATTACATATGCGTCGAAGAAAAATGGAATTGGAGTACAATACATAAAAATATAGATTACCTACAATGTGATGCAGTTTCGTCATCAATTATATAACAAAATGTAATTATTTATACCTTATCAGCGATAGTATTCTCATTACGAATGTTACCGTTATCAGCTCGATTTGTAATGGAAAAAATCGTCCAGGATTTTGCACTTATATTGTCGTGATAAGATATTTAAATTCAAGTACTTCCGCCGTTTAATATAATTTTCCATTTCTATTGAATTTTCTTATGTAAATGTGGGTAGTTGTAAGTTTATGATCAATATCTCCGAATGAAAAAAAAAAGTTCAACGTTTTGTCAAGGGTGTTTCTTTATTAGTATTCAACATGCATCGTTAGGTGAAAGTCAAACATGCGAATTCAAACCGTGTTCAGTTACGTAACATTGTCATTGTTGGTGTATACTGTTGGCAGAATAATTCCTTTTATATGGGTTAATAAGATAAAGCAATAAAGATAAAGCAATTATATAAATTGATAAAAAAATCAATTTATATAATTGCTTTATCTTTGTTAAGGTCGTTTTAGATCCGTATGAAAATACCTGTCTCAAATGGTTTTCCTTTTAATAATTGATACTGTTTTTAAAAAAATTACTAGTGTTAGTTTGAAAACTATGTTACAATTTATTATGAAATTTAGAGGCATAATAATTGACCGTGACTTGTAGTGATGATTCATGTTTGACTTTCAGTGGGTATTCATGTAAATATTCATTATTACGCCCATATCCACCCGTTCACATTTCCAAGAAATCGATTTTATATAGAAATGGGAATACCATGACATGTTACATAGATACGGTTACACATAGTATATATGCCTATATATGTCGTATCTTTATGTAACGTGAATCCTATATAACGTTTAATATGTTAACTATTTACTCAACAATGTTACTAAAATGTTTTTGAAAAGGTAAAGAAGGAACAATTACAATCGGCACACTCGGTGACATAATTATCATGGTATTCTTTTCTAGCCAAATTTTTGTTTCAAAATCGGAGAGAAAACATGGAATTTTGTCTTGGATTTCTCGGCGATGCATTATATGGACGTGTGGAAATGGGCTAACACTGGCCAATCACCAGTGTGATGTGCTAAGACCTTTGTCTGCGCAGTTTCGTCGCCGGCGTTATCCTCAGGGAGCGAATCCCGGCGTTCGAGAGGATGCTCTGGAGGGCCTGTAGAGGCAATGTGTTCTTGCGGCAGGCTGAGATCGACACCCCATTGGAGGATCCTTCGTCGGTACGTATCTTTTTGCGTGTGGATTCGAAGGACCATTTTTGGTTTTGTAGCTTTGTCTTTTAAGTGAGTACTTGCTTATAAAGATTGATTAGATTGTGCAAATTATGTGATCAAATTTTAATAGGCTTAATATAATTAGGCTTCCAATGCGTGTGTTTGGAATTCGTTATCATTTCAAGAAAGTATTATTTACTCCTGATCGCATTACAGTTATTTTAATAACTCAGGCCCCGGAATCACAGACACAATAGAAAATCTATTGTGTCGTGGACCGATCGGGCCGTTCGGGGCTCAATGGGTTAAATAGAGAAAACTTTTACAATAGCAGAGACTATAGTGATTTAATTCTTGTATTCAATAGCATTTTGCCATCTACCTATTGTTTCTTCCTCTTTTAGAAAATATATAAATGTTCTATGCTTTAAAAGCGATAAATCTTTGAGCCCATTCCGGAGAGGCAATAACTTCTTGCGTCAGACACGCGTCACAGTCGATTGTCTCCAAGTAAACTATTAATGTAGATAAATAATTGTTTACCTTTACGTGACGAACGATATGTCTTCATTAATTTACTACATATTTTCATTGTTGTTTGAATTTTTGTGAAATATGCTCTAAATGATTTATTAAGGGCACGATGACAAGCCACATATTCTTGTTAGTTTTATTAGCTAGTTGAATTATTAAACAGAGAACATTCTGTTATTTTTTTCTCGATAAATTTAAAGCACATCACGCTCATCTTGCAAGAACTTTTGAATGCTACACTAATACGATATTAGCATTCTTGTTATTACTTTTCTTAAAAGACTAAATTTACAATAAAGTGGACATCAATAACTTACAATTTTTTTTTCTAAAAATTTTGCTAAATGGTCTATTTAACCAAAATGTTTCCTTACGTCGCATAAATATCTCCTAACCTCGCAAAATTGTGTCCTAACTTCCCAAAATTGTCTCCTAACCTCGCAAAACTATCTCCTAAACCGTTTTTATCTTCCAGTCGGACCAAGTGTACAAGTCGGTGTTCATCATATTCTTCCAAGGGGACCAGCTCAAGACGCGCGTGAAGAAGATATGCGAGGGTTTCCGTGCTACACTGTACCCTTGTCCTGAAGCACCAGCTGATAGGCGGGAAATGGCCATGGGTGTGATGACGAGGATTGAGGATTTGAATACTGTAAGTTGATATATTGGGATGTTTTTTGTTTTTGCAGGACTCCTAGATAGACTGTATATTTGTACTGAATTTGTACACATTATTATAAAAAAAATAAAGACTTACGTCAAGGACATTTTTATCGATAGGTTTTTGCATCTATTTCTCTCAAGAAGTAGACCTTATATTATCAGTCTTAAATTGTATCGTTCTCTAGAAATGTAAGATTTGAAATGGTTAAATATAAGATTAGCAATGGTTCATTATTTATTTATCAAGTGTTTATTCTCTTAAATAACCACTGTTTGTTGCGTGATTTGGTAATGTTATTCTAATCTAACAGGTAGGTAAATAATAATTAAAAATACTTTTTGTATAAGGAAGACTCGAAACATGGAATTGATTTTGCCTAAAAACTTGAGGAAAATCAATTGAAAGTCATGGTGAGATCCGAAAGTCATTGGACCACCATATACCAATCAAATTCGACCTTGTAGCTTATCAGAAGCTAATGGAGGCTTTTAGGGATGCCAAAAAAACAATTAAAGAATACTTAACAATCTTTAAAAAATATGTATAGAAATATTTTTTGTGTTTTTAATCAATAATATGCTGCTTATGTTGTTTTGAAAATTTCATTCAGTCTTTTGTTTTTAATGAAAATATTCAGACGAATTAAGAGTGAAATACTTGTTGTTTAATATTTTATACCAACTGAAAAAAGATTCTATGTTAAGGATGTTCATCTATATATTTTTTCTCGTAGTTGTCAGCCCTAAGTTCATGACTTTGACACAAAAAGTATGAGTTGAGAACAAGATTATCTATGGTACGAGTTTATGATGTTTTCCTAACGATTAGGCAACTTCTAATGAAAAAGGGTCGTAGGTATATTGTCTGTGCTATAAAAAATGGCTTAATTAGGATAAGATTTATGTTGTATTTATGATAAGTTGTCAAAAAAGGGACTTGTAAAAAATCCAAAGATATAGTGATTATTTTTATTACTGAGCGATTTTAGTACAGTGAATTTCTAAAATTCAAAGATCTTCCTTTTGTTAATAAATTTTTGAAACGTTATGAAATATGTAATTTAAAAAATATTCTGTATATTTTGGCACTTACTTTTATTTCGTTGTAAAATTTTTTAGAGTAGTTAGCGTGAATACATTTAATTTTTCAACGCCACTTTTAAAACAAAGATAAATTTTATTATATGTTTGTATGTAACTGACTTAAACTCGATTTTGATCCCCTTTAAATAAGCAGATTTAATTCAAACTTTGTAAATTGATACGTGTACAAACAACTGTACAAAGGACCGATGACAATACAATCATTTCAAGCGTGTTTTTTAACTATTTTATTTATTACTAGCTTCCGCCCACGACTTTGTACGTGCATCCCCGTTTTTCCCCGTTCCCGTAAGAATTTCGGGAAATCCTTTCTTAGCGGATGCCTACGTCCTAACATCTACCTTCATGCCAAATTTCAGCCCGATACGTCCAGTGGTTTGGGCTGTGCGTTGATAGATCACTATATCAGTCACCTTTGAGTTATATTTTATTTATTATTATTTACCCCCCAGGTGCTCGGACAAACGCAAGACCACAGACACCGCGTTCTAGTAGCGGCCGCGAAGAACATTAAGAACTGGTTCGTTAAAGTGCGCAAGATTAAGGCGATCTACCATACATTGAATCTGTTCAACTTGGATGTGACCCAGAAGTGTTTGATCGCAGAGTGCTGGGTGCCAGCATTGGATATGGAGACGATACAGCTGGCTCTTAGGAGGGGCACGGTGAGTTTGAGTTTGAGTTTGAGTTGGGTAAAGGCAGGTTTGTGGGATAAGATATAGTGGTATGAGGTATATGTATGTTTGTTGATGTTGTGGAATTTTTTAATGGATGGGGAAAATAAATGTAAAATTTTATTTTGTATATGAACACAACTTTCTTTATATACAAATGGAAAAATACCTAAAAACCTAACAAATAATTTATCGGCGAATGTTATAGAAATAAGTAAGAAGCAAAAGTTTATTTTTTGCGAGTATCAAGTAATCCTATCCTACTAATCCTACTAAAAAGCGAAAGTTTGTGAGGATGGATGTGTATGTGTATGTTTGTTACTCTTTCACGCAAATACTACTGAACCGATTACAAGGAAATTTAGCACACATATAGAGGGTTACTTGGATTAACACATAGGATAGGCTTTATCCCGAAAATCCCACGGGAACGTGAACCCGCGGCTTCGCCCGCGTTTTCAAAGAAAAACCCGAAAATCATAATTTTAAATTATTTCTTTCTTTCTACACAATTTAGATTTAAAATTTGGACATTAGGAGAATAATAAATATTTATTTATTTCTCAATACAGGAACGCAGCGGCAGCTCAGTACCGCCTATTCTCAATCGTATGGAAACGCTAGAAGACCCGCCGACGTACAACCGCACCAACAAGTTCACCAGCGCGTTCCAGCATTTGATATACGCGTACGGTGTGGCCACTTATCGAGAGGTTAATCCTGGTGTGTATACTGTATTTTGTTTTATTGTATTAGGGATGTTTTTAGAAAGGATAAAGGTTAATATGAAATGTTAGAAGATTCTTCTTTGGTCTATAGTGATTTCTGAAATTAATGCTTATTTGTGTCAAACTATATATTAAAGTAAAAATCATCGAATTTAGACAAATAATGATATCGTTGACATTGAAAAAAATAATTGCCACTGTATAATTTGAATTTTATCTCACAGATAATTCCGATTTTTGAAGTGAAAACTTCTTTAGCGGCGTTGGGTATTAAATCTTAAACTCGCGTCAGGACACGTGACCTGATCGAAAAAGCGTAAGACGGATGGATATCAAACATGTTCAACGTTAATAATCAAGTTTTCACTTCTGCCGGCACTCCCGGAGTGCAACCCGTCTTTTTTTTTAATAATTTTGATTATGTAAATTTAACCAATATAATAATTTTCATGAATACAAAAAGCATTGCTGAAGCTAAAAGCCTTTATAGTTTCTCTCACCATAGACTAACATAGTTAACGCTACCCTTTCTCTCACCACACATCGATATAATTAAAATATTTTCTCCACCATACATTACAAATTTAAAATCTATGTCCCTCAGCGCCATACACAATAATAACGTTCCCGTTCCTGTTCGCGGTGATGTTCGGCGACCTCGGGCACGGCGCTCTGATGGCGGCGTTCGGCTTCTGGATGTGCTACAAGGAGAAACCGCTGCAGGCCAAGAAGATTGACAGCGAGGTGAGGTATACACATACAGACATACACAATAATAACGTTCCCGTTCCTGTTCGCGGTGATGTTCGGCGACCTCGGGCACGGCGCTCTGATGGCGGCGTTCGGCTTCTGGATGTGCTACAAGGAGAAACCGCTGCAGGCCAAGAAGATTGACAGCGAGGTGAGGTATACACATACAGACATACACAATAATAACGTTCCCGTTCCTGTTCGCGGTGATGTTCGGCGACCTCGGGCACGGCGCTCTGATGGCGGCGTTCGGCTTCTGGATGTGCTACAAGGAGAAACCGCTGCAGGCCAAGAAGATTGACAGCGAGGTGAGGTATACACATACAGACATACACAATAATAACGTTCCCGTTCCTGTTCGCGGTGATGTTCGGCGACCTCGGGCACGGCGCTCTGATGGCGGCGTTCGGCTTCTGGATGTGCTACAAGGAGAAACCGCTGCAGGCCAAGAAGATTGACAGCGAGGTGAGGTATACACATACAGACATACACAATAATAACGTTCCCGTTCCTGTTCGCGGTGATGTTCGGCGACCTCGGGCACGGCGCTCTGATGGCGGCGTTCGGCTTCTGGATGTGCTACAAGGAGAAACCGCTGCAGGCCAAGAAGATTGACAGCGAGGTGAGGTATACACATACAGACATACACAATAATAACGTTCCCGTTCCTGTTCGCGGTGATGTTCGGCGACCTCGGGCACGGCGCTCTGATGGCGGCGTTCGGCTTCTGGATGTGCTACAAGGAGAAACCGCTGCAGGCCAAGAAGATTGACAGCGAGGTGAGGTATACACATACAGACATACACAATAATAACGTTCCCGTTCCTGTTCGCGGTGATGTTCGGCGACCTCGGGCACGGCGCTCTGATGGCGGCGTTCGGCTTCTGGATGTGCTACAAGGAGAAACCGCTGCAGGCCAAGAAGATTGACAGCGAGGTGAGGTATACACATACAGACATACACAATAATAACGTTCCCGTTCCTGTTCGCGGTGATGTTCGGCGACCTCGGGCACGGCGCTCTGATGGCGGCGTTCGGCTTCTGGATGTGCTACAAGGAGAAACCGCTGCAGGCCAAGAAGATTGACAGCGAGGTGAGGTATACACATACAGACATATAGAGATACGTATACATATAGTAGAAGATCCGAACATAAGTCGACCTTCACCGGCGTGATAATAGAATGAGACCAATTTTATAATAAATTTACTCTATCAAAAAATGTATTAAAAATGGGTTTACTGGGAAAATCCTGGACAGGATATTTTTTAATTAATTATTAAAAAATCTTTTATTTTCATTTTTTATTAATTGCAGTTTCGAGATAATAAAACAATTTTGTAATAAAACAGCGCTGACATAATTTTTTGACGTGATAACGTCTTTAAAATCGTTTTAGTCGGGTGACATGTTCAGAAACTTGTGTCACACCAAAACCTCACGAGCGCGATCGCAGGTATAACGAGAGAGAGACGGACCGATCTCCCGTCTCATCTCGAGCGCTGCCACTGCATTATGTTATCACGTAAACATCTCGATCGTAAAACTACTTTACAAACAACCAATTTTTTTTCATCATCCTATCAAGTGAAAGTAACTGGTACCGATATACCGGTTTATACCTGCCAACCTAGCTGTTTGTCCCGGTAAATATTAGAAACGACTATGACTGCACATTCTATAGGTTTCATACTTTAAGTCTATAACTGCAATTAATTAAAAAAAAAAAATGTTTATTTTTTTAAATTCATTGAAAATGTCCTGTCCAGGATTTTCCCAGTAAACCCATTTTTAATACATTTTTTAATACACTAAATTTTTACTATATTTTATTTATATTCTTAATTTCCTGGTTATCCTATTATTAGTACGTATTATACATATTTATTTATTTTTTATCTTTTTATTGCTTCAGTGCTTCAGTATACACCACCTACCTGTATTCGTTGTTTTTGTCATTGCTTTCCTTGGTTGGGTTACCTGGAAGAGATGGCTCTGTAGCCATAAGGTCGCCCATTGTGCAATTTATGTGTATTCTATTTTATGTAATGTCTGTAATTTGGTGTGTACAATAAAGTTCTCATTCATTAATTCATTCATTCATTCATTCATTCATTCATTTATTATAAAATTGGTCTCATTCTATTATCACGCCGGTGCAGGTCGAACTATATTTGGATCTTAGACTAATACACACAAAAATAAATGGACACATGCACACGTGCACACACGCACACACTCGCATAAATACGCGCAGACATTTTTGCTCTGCCACACGTACACAACACACTATGTATACACTTATGAAAAGATAAACATACACATTGCATTTATATTATTTTCATTTTAATTGTATATGAAAGTGTTTAAAACTTGTTAATAGCACAGATTACAACATCAAATCTATAAGTTATTTGGTAATGCTTTTACAGCAAATTACTTCACGAATTTAGATGAATGTTAAAAATCTTAGTTTCAACTCTTAAACATATTTAAATTCTACAAGCTGTACTTAATATTTATTAGTTACTAGCTTTCCGCCCGCGGCTTCGCCCGCGTTGTCAGAGAAAACCCCGTTCCCGTAGGATTTCCGGGATAAAACCTATCCTATGTCCTTTCTCGGGTATCAAAATATCTCTATACCAAATTTCATGCAAATTGGTTCAGAAGTTCAGGCGTGATTGAGTAACAGACAGACAGACAGAGTTACTTTCGCATTTATAATATTAGTATGGATTATTATAGCTAAATAATTTATGAAATAATCAAAATTTGTAATACTATTCTCTGTATCCATAACACCAAAAAAAATTAAATCTATTCTATTATCATATATATTTCCCACAGATTTGGAACATATTCTTCGGCGGTCGCTACATCATCCTGCTCATGGGTTTGTTCTCGATGTACACGGGGTTGATATACAACGATATATTCAGCAAGAGTCTCAACATTTTCGGCTCATCATGGCGGAACAACTATAACGTTAGCACGCTGAGAGACAATAGAATGCTGCAGCTGAATCCCGACTCGGAGGACTATACACAGACGCCGTATCCGTTTGGCATCGATCCTGTGTGGCAGGTGGGAAAATTGTTTGTTAAATATTAAAAAAAGTAATCTAAATAATCACGCTTAATTCTTTTTGTAAAAGTTAAAACTTGCAAAGTTAAAACATACGGTAAAAGTAATTTAAGTAACATCTATTGATCTGATAATAAATGAAAACGTATTTATGAACTGTTAGAATTTAGTTCCACAATGAAATAAAATGTTTAGTGTTTTTTCCTCGTAATCATGCTCTTTCTTTTAAGTTTATCTTACGACATCCCTGTATGTAAAACGAAAAAGGTTTTTTCATATTTTCTTTCTTTATGTTCTCAATAGACAATTCTATAAACAAAAAAAACGATTGATCTAATAATAATATTAAATCTATAGGCTTTTGAATAAATAAAACACTGTGTCTCGGGAGCAAGAAATGTTAATAGAAATATCTTAGTAAACTATTTAGCTTTACTATATTAGTGTACATATTTGATAGAACATTATTTATCTGCAGTTGGCTGAAGCGAACAAGATTATCTTCATGAACGCGTACAAAATGAAAATTTCGATCATCATCGGCGTGTTCCACATGTTGTTTGGTGTCTGTCTGTCTCTCTGGAACCATGTGTGAGTATTGTTATCATTTTATTATAAGAAATTCATATCTCATATAGACATTTCATATCTCATAAAAAATATTTTGTCTCGCGGACAAAATTGCGGGCAACGGCTAGTGAAAGTATTTTTCCTTATTGTTTACAAGGATTATAGATTAGTTTCCTTAATCTGTGTGTTCTTGAAAATCTTTAAAAAAAATCTCCAATGAAAGCGCTTCAATTTTGACTCGTTCCAAAGATTGGTGATTTATGAAGTGAAACTTCTTTAGGTCGTATTCAGAAAGAAAGCTTGAAATTTATAAGCGCTTACCGGCGCTCGACAGCGCTGGTTCGTTCTATACAAAGGAAGCAGGTTGAAGCAGACCAAGACAAATTTTATATTGCAGCGCCCAGCGCTGACCAGCGCTTGTTGAAGCTTGTCGGCGCCGTTCAGCGCTTATCGGCGCGTGTTCATATATTTTCCTGCGCGGGTTACCAGCGCTGACAAGCGCCGATAAGCGCTTATAAGTTTCCAGCTTTCTTTCTGAATACGCCCTTAGGCGCGTTGAGAGTAAACTTTCAAGGCGTCATGGCAATATCGTCACGTCATAGAGAAAGGCGACGATTTTGTATCTTTGAATCTTGCCAAAGAAGTTTCACTTCTATCACGTCTTATGCTTGGCACACACTTTTTTTAATAAAAAATGTTTTTTTCAGTTACTTCAAGCGTCGCATCAGCATATACGTGGAGTTCGTGCCGCAAATAATGTTCCTGACGCTGCTGTTCTTCTACATGGTGCTGCTCATGTTCATCAAGTGGACCAGCTACGGGCCCAGCCCGGGGCACTTCGGGAGCGATGATCCGGGTATAAATATATAATTTAACCCCTTGACCACCGAGCGGCCCAATGAGACCGCGACACAATAGATTTTCTATTGTGTCTGTGATTCCGGGGGCTGAGGGATTAATACAATACGGAATAGTAGGGCACTCCTATAGTAGAGCCATTTTAATAGGCAACATTTGACATTTCAACAAAATTCAACAACGTAACCTAGTAACGACGACATAATTATAATAACATGATATTTCGTTTTGTTAGAACTGCACATTTGCTTAACTTTTTTCAATTACGATTACATATTTATAATAATAACGACCGATACAAGTAATTTTAAGATTTCATTTTACTGATAAACCATTCTAAACATAATAAACAATTTCTGAATTGAAGAACTGACGTCGCTACAATTTTGTGTTAATAAACCTTTTTTCTTTTTAAATACCAGAGACGTTACTCTAAAAATCGAAATCTGACATCTAGAATCGAATGCATTGATTACTTGTGAATAAAAATCATCATAAATTAATAAATTCGATTGACAAATGTTTCAAATCCGTATCGATTAATTCACTTTAATCTCGAAGATAAAATTGATAGACGTCAAATGTTGCCTATTAAATTGGCTCGTCTATAGTTAGGGCGGTTAGTACCGCTTCAAGCAGTTGAGCCCGACGGCTTGAAGCCGCGACCGCGCGGTGAACTATAGACTGCTCGAGCTGCCGTGCTTGAGCGCGGGGACCGAATCCAGAAATTGCGTAACGAAAAAACCTCACGCTCCCCACGGGGACGGGCGCGGAGGTGTGGCTTGAAGGCATAGCATGCAATAGCTTTACCGCGGCAGTCCCCGAGTGCCACACGTCTTTTTTTCTTTAAACCTAATATTATTTTAGAAAATTCTGGTTATAATTACGAAATACAGGTATAATAAATATCATACTAAATCAATATATGTAGATAGGATAACAAAAAATAAACGCTATAGCTGTTCTTCTCAGTAGATACTGCTTTCCAAATCGGTGATAAATGTTAAAATATTTAGTAATGACGATTCAAAAGTGCTTCTCGAAGAAGTCTAATTGAATAAATAAATGTTTGAGTTTGATTACCAAATTTAACGAAATTGATGTTTTTCGTGTTAACACTAATGTTGTGGATGATATTTTTTTGCTAATTACAATAATGATTTTCACAGAGATCGTGAAGTCCAGCGCATACTGTGCCCCGTCGATCCTGATCACGTTTATCAACATGATGCTGTTCAAAACGGACTCGAACCCGCGGCCGCAGTGCGACGAGACCATGTTCGCGGGACAACTCGTGTTCCAGAAGGTTCCATTTTTTATTTTATGTATATTTTAGTGTGATTGGGGTAGTTTTGGGGTTTAGAATAGCAAGACATTATATTATATTATTTAATTTTCGATGGGCCCTGGACAGAAGTACTTAACGTGACGTGAAATACAATTTTGCCGAAAGGAAACATTCCTTTCGTTTTTAAAAGAAATTAAACTGCATTCAAAGCTTTTCGAACATTCACTTATTTTGACCGACCTCGAACTAACTAAAAATTTGTTATTTTATTTTTCAAATCGAGGAAAACAAAAAAACTCATCGTATAGGAGCTACCAACGTTGACAAGAGAGAATTTTAGTATAGTTGGTTCTTTGATATACTGTTTCTCTTCCTATTTCGGTTAGAGTCCGGGCTGTCTGGCTGGCCGCAGTGGTTGCGTTTATTAGTGCGCATCTTATCTGCACAGGAAAATATCCGTAATTTAAAGTCATTTATTAACGCGTAATTTTTAATCTTTTGCCTTTAGATAGATCCATCAGACATAATTTTTTTATTGCAAGACGTTTTTTTCGTTGTTAAATAGGTGCCAGACGCAATTTTTTATTTCAAAATCATTGTCATCGAAATAAGTGAAATTCCATCAACATGTGTCCCCGTGAAGGATATACTATGTATAATATTCATTTTACTATTTACAATTTTTTAGCAACAATCTACCATGGTGCCTCCTTTTCCCAACGAACCTCAAATAGGACGTTAATGTAAACTTGATAAAAACCAAATATCATCAAATTCATATTAATACCCAAAAGTGTAATAAATATGAAACCATCTATTAAAAATATTAGTTTACTAATTATTCAATATAAGTATTAAAAAAGGATAATATAATATAAGTAATAAAATTATTACTTACCTTTTAAGCGGACTCATGTTGATGTAATTTCACTTATTTCGATGACATTTTAATTATTTTGAAATAAAAAATTGTGTATGGCACCTATTTAACAACGAAAAAAACGTCTTGCAATAAAAAATTTATGTCGGATGGATCTATCGAAAGGCAAAAGATTAAAAATTACGCGTTAATAAATGACTTTAAATTACGGATATTTTCCTGTGCGCACTAATAAACGCAACCACTGCGGCCAGCCAGACAGCGCGGACTCTAACCGAAATAGCAAGAGAAACAGTATATCAAAAACCCAACTATACTAAAATGACTTTTTTTAAAACGTTAATAGCTCCCGTACCATCATAGGCAGGTCCGCATCGCACAAGAATCGAATGTATCACCCGACCCTACTGTGTCCCCTGCCACATTTATTTAATAAAGCCAAAGCTATAATACTTATTATAAAACTATCTATAATATAATAATTGATATAATAAAAATGAATTGCTAAATGTGTTGGTAAACGCAAAACTCGAGAACGGCTGAACCGATTTCGTTAATTATTTTTTTTAATAATTTTCCTTGAAGTACGAGGGTGGTTCTTATGGAAAGAAAACGTAAACATGTAGCACGGGCGAAGCCGGGGCGGACCGGTAGTACTAGTAATATAACTATCTATATGCAACTCCATTGAAATAATACATGTACTCTCTTGCCTAGCTTATTTCATTCTTCTTTATTGTTATCGTATTTTCTTTCCTATCCTTATTTTGTTATATATTATTATATTTACTCATTGTATATGTTATATTAATTTTATTTTGTTCATTTACGCCTTATTTTTTGCTCACCCACCTCAATCAAAATCTCTCCTTACGCATATACATACGGTAGCCTGGAAGAGATCGCTACCTAGCGATAAGGCCGCCGTTTGTACATATCTTTCTCTATTTTATGTTCTTTCTGTATTTGTACTTTCTTATGTGTGTGCAATAAAGTATAAAATAAATAAATAAATAAATACATGTATTCCAGTTGTTCGTGATTACGGCCCTCATGTGCGTGCCCGTCATGTTGTTCGGCAAACCCTACTTCATCATGAAGGAGCAGAAGGAGAGAGCCGTGAGTATTGTATTCTTGAATACTAGCTTCTTAATAATTAATAATTTACTATTCATGTTTAAATATTAATTTGTAAAAACTAGAAAAAAAAACTTGACTTTGTCGATCATACTCTTACTTACTTATAATTTATTTTCTGCCCAGTTAGCTGGTCTTAAAATTTAGAAATTGGCTATCGAATTTTTTTTGTACGATTTTCGTTAATTTTCCTTAACTTGGTAATAATGAAAACGAACTCGAAAATTATTATAAAAAAAAAAAACTATTACAAGTTATGCTCTACTTAAAAGTTCTATGGTCCACTGTAAATGTATATTTTACTAGCTGCGCCCCGCGGTTTCACCTGCGTGGCTCCGCTCCTGTTGATCTTAGTGTGATGATATAATTATAGCCTATAACTTCCTCGAAAATATAATAATTGTTTATTAATGTATTTTGTGGGTAATTTTGTAATTGTCTATTAATGTATTTTATAATTTGACTGTATTAATTTGTAAATTTTTGCACGCCATTTAAAATGGCAGTATATGCGATAAAAAAAAAATTTTGTGTAACACCCTTATGAACCATATACGAGCAAATAAATATATTTGAATTTGAATTTGAATTTGAAATGGGCTATCCAACACCGAAATAATTTTCGGTATAAAAACAAATTCGGTAAACAAATCGGTAAACCAGTTTAGTTCTTGAGATAAGCGCGTTCAAACAAACAAACCAACTCTTCAGCTTTATAATATTAGTATAGATTACTTATGTAAACATTATTCCTTTTTTCTATTTTATATAAGTAAATTTATAAATTATATTATTATTTAACAGACGCAAGGCGCCCAACCACTTGAAGCAGCAGCTGAAAATGGCAGCGCCGGTGGGGCTCCGGTTCCGGCTCCACATCATGATGAGGACATCACTGAGGTCTTCATTCACCAGGTATGTGATATTATTTTATTTTTTTTCTTATTATGGTCCAACATAATGTAAACTAATGTGCAAGACTTATAACTATCAAATATTTTCATTTAATTAATTTTAAACCTGGATTTTCTGTACAAATACAACTAAAATTTAACATTGTAATAGTTAAAATACGTGTGGCACTCGAGGACTGCCGCCGTAAAGCTATTGTATAGCATCGCATCGCTGTGCCGGTTGGAGTGGGGAGTTAGGTTTTTTCGTTACGGAATTTTTACATTCGGTCACCGCGTTCAAAGTCTGAGATAAAAGCTATGCAATAGCTTAATAATAATTATGCTTTGACACTTCATTCATGGATCAGTTTGTACCAGTTGCTCTGCCCATTTTGATTCAAGATAAGAAAGTATTTTTACCTTTATCAAGACCACAATGTATTAAGGGAAGGGACTGGCTTTCTTAACACAGGCTATGCCTAGCAAGAGGGCCAGAGCCTCATAACCAATATTGTATATCCTAAAGGTGAAATAAAGATTTATTTTTTTTTTTTTTTTTAATTTGCTAATGACATTTAGAAATAATGTAAATGCTTTTTACTGATCATAATTGAACATATTGAAATTCATTCCGAAATCGTACCTTCGCGTCGTGTAAGAGCTTATTTAGTACATTAAAAAAGACACGTAATAATAAAGCCTTTTCGTTTTAAAATTAAAAATATATTTTACGCATTTTTTTTTATAAAATTATTCATTATTTTTAGGCGATCCACACGATCGAGTACGTGCTAGGAAGCGTGTCACATACAGCTTCGTACCTGCGGCTTTGGGCGTTGTCGCTTGCACACGCTCAGCTCGCTGAAGTCGCCTGGAACATGCTGCTGAGGAAGGTATGTACATACAGACACACAAACACATTCATCGCGCGTATACATGGTGTGACATGCTGCTGAGGAAGGTATGCACATACCCACAAACACTGGTGTATGGTGTGCATATAGATGGACAAAACGAATATGAACGCACACGCATACGTTTATATGCGTGTGAACTCGCACATGTATACGCAAATACGTAAACTAATAGAGAAACACATCCATGCATATTATGTTATGCGTGAAATTTATTTTTGTCAGCAGTAAACAGATTCACTGATAGGAAATGGCCAATAGCCGTGCAATATTAGTACTCCGGACTATTTTCAGTATCAATGACCAAAGCAATTGAATATTTATTGTACTGATTTTAGTATTGTTACCGGTTCGAGTGAACATAGAGCGATAATATTATCATGTTTACTCTAATATTTTCCAAAACATATTCAACTGCTTAAAGGCTGATTTACGCTAAGCCGTGTCGCGACCGGGTCGTGCGCCGTCCGGGGTTCGATAAAGCATTATTGTATACTTTTTGTATGAAGTTATTGAGTCTGACCGTGGCTCGGACGGGGCATGGCGTTGATTGAGTATGGATATTGTTTCATTTGTTTCCCGACTCCGGCACGTTGTAGCGTGAATCATGCATTACGCTGTTTCAAAAAACGTATTATAACCATTGAGTTACTATGTACTACGTACGTAGAGAGGTCAATCGTCTCAAATCAATTTATTTTTGTTACATTGATTGGTTTTAATTTATAAGTAATAAGAGGCAGAATATCTACAAAGTGTATGACTCACTAGCCGCCCCGCGCCGCGCACAGATTCTGTTCGTGGTGTCTTCTCTATACGTAGTAATAATATCTCAATGATTATAACAAATTGAAAAAAAAAAAAAATATGTACACGTTACTAATGCCCTACACTGTAGGGCCTACAGTGTTGTTTTATAACACTATAATCATGGACGTATAAAAAAAGACGGACGCCGTTTTACGAACAAACAACGTGAATCCACCGTAGTAAGCTAGCGATCGTGTAAAGACAATTAACACGCACACACTCTCACTATAGTAAGCTAGTCGGCCGCCATTACGTCGTGAACTACCGACTGATTAACTGCGTCACTGTTACACAAAAAATATTTAAAATGCCGTCTTGCGTGGTTAAATGGTGTCGCAACAGTACAATTTTAAATAAAAAAGCACAGGGGATTACATTCCACAGGAAAGCAAGTTATTTCTTTTATGTTTTAATGACAAAAATATTACGGCAAAATTTATAGAAAAAAATACAGCCGCCATAATGGCCGCCATTGTCATCAGGACAGCTGTTGCCATAGTGTTGCCATTATTTCAAAATTTCATTCTCCCAAAAGTCGGGGAGTTGATGTAAAGTTAATTAATTTTAAAATTACGATAAAATAATTTCATACAAAATGCAAATTTGTTTTTGGATTTTCTTCTCACAAAAACATGATACTATGCTAACCCTTATATAACAACCATATTTAAAAAAAAATATTACAGCCAATTTATTAATTGGCTGTAATATTTTTTTTCTTTCTACAACATCTATTATAAGACAGTTAATTTGAAAATTTCAAGTTTATTTATACTGAAATCGTATGAAGCATGTTTCCTTTTTGTTTGGTTATAAACTGACATTTTATTTATTTTATTTTGTTTATTTTAATAATAATTAAGGAGACATTACCTCTCCTCCCCCCCATTATTGGTCGAATAAATTTTCATACATTTTCCTTTGGTTTCGCGTCCAGTGGTTGATTCGTCAAAGCTAAATAGTAATTGTATTTATGCATAGGTTCTAATAGTTAGAGTACACATAAAAAGTATAACAAATTGAAAAATAAAAATACTAAAGAGTGGGGTAATTTTATTGCATCTGGCAATCAACCTGGGACACACATGGATGTGTCGCCGCCATTACTAGGCTTCACTCAATGTTTAGGCGATACTCCGTCCGTCTTTTTTTATACGTCCATGACTATAATATAATCCAAGCAATATCCCCCAGGGGCTGATGTCTTTGGGGTACGAGGGCGGCGTGTTCCTGTACGTGGTGTTCGCGGGCTGGGCCGCCATCTCCGTCTCCATCCTCGTGCTCATGGAGGGGCTCTCCGCCTTCCTGCACACGCTGCGCCTGCACTGGTCAGCGCATTCACACTCATAGTCGTGTACAAACATACATACATTCATATGCAAGCATATACATGATCATACATATGCATATATCCAAGCAAATACGCACATTTACACGGGCACGCACACAAACTGACATCCCCTCCTACAGATGCACGCACGCACAAGTACGCATGTACATACGCAAGCGCACGCGCGTGCACGGACAGTAATATAATTTTTCAACCCCCCATACACACACATACATACGCAAGCACTCACGCACGTAGACATGCGCGTATACGACCACACACATTCGCACGTACGCACACACACGATAATAACATCCATTATTATCAAATCATTCTAACTCATTTTATGTTATTTTCAACCCCCCATATATTTCTATCTAATTCAATTCACGATTTAGTGTAAAATGTTTATAACCATCTGGAAAATAATAAAATCGTCTCTTTCCCCCAGGGTGGAGTTCCAAAGCAAGTTCTACTCGGGTGAAGGTTACTTGTTCCAACCGTTCTCGTTCGAAGTGATACTCGACTCGGCCGGACAGACCGAGGAGTAAATGTTATAGTAGCGGCATTTAGCGGAGTTAGATCAACTTTACTTTAGTAGTTTTATTTTATTTTGGTTTTTTCTTTCGTTAAAATGTGAATGAATATGAGCAAAAAATTGAGGAAAATTAAAAAAAAAATCTCACTTATAAAGCATTTGCAAATTATAACTGTTAAAAATAAACTTTATTTTCTACTGTTGTATTCTTCTCTTCTGTATTTTTTTCTAATACTTTCTGTTTAAATTAAAGAATATTAAAGTAAAGTTGATTTAAGCGTAGGAATTGCTTTAAGGCATTAGGAAGTTATTTATTCCTATATAATAAATGTTACATGTTCTTAAAGTGAAGTTTTATCTGAATAATGTACGTCTTCTTCCCTATTTCAACTAGATTTGAAACTTTTCAAATTTAATAAATATTCAATGTATTTGAAATATATGTACCTCTCTTTCTGTATATAGTATTGCATGTGTTAGAAAGAGAAAAATGTAGTTCAAGAATTAAAATACATTATACACTCATTGTTCTATTGTTCTTAGTAAAAAGTTTTTCTTTGTATCTATCGTGAGATTTTACCCAATGTTTCTTTATTTTTAATCATTTTTATAACATTTTTATAAGTGTACTTAAATCTGATTTTTTTAACCCGAGGCTCTCTTACATAGTTATATCATTCCAGTAGAATTCAGTGAATATATAATCGATGTTAATCAGCTTTTATTAGGGAAATGTTGAATCAGAAATAAATATTATTTGTAGCTAGAATGTGGTTTTATTTCTTCACTACCTCTTATATTTCAAATGAAAGTCGTTAGATATATCAAAACCAATTTAATATTTAAAATAATCCAGTTTACGTAAGATAACAAGCTATGTTGCATTGAATATTTCAAATTAATTCGCTCGGTGTTTTGAAACTGAAAAATTATGAATCGTCGCAAAGACTATCAATAAAAAAAGTGAGAATCGAACCCACATTGACAAAAAAGGTCGACGACAACTGCTTGATCAGTTTTTTAAGAAACATATTTTCATTTGTTCCTCAGAAAAAATACTGCCCATAGTATTTTCTTGAAGTATTTTATTTTTTTCCATAATTAAATGCTATTTTTATAAATTGGTTCTGTTAAAAAACGCGAATGAATGAGGATATAAAAAATAAACTCAGGTTGTAATCGCAACCATTTTAATGTGTTTATAAAATTTTAAGACAGACAATATCAAGAAATATAATTATCTACATAATTTATATCGTTTTAGTCGAATTCGGCTCCAATGGTGATGCTAATATCGCCGGGAAGCACGTTGGTCTTGTGGTACCATCGATTCGTGTCCACCACCACTAAAATATTAAAAAAAAAACTTAACTAATTAATTACGCTATAGGAATTAGGAAAAAGAAATGTAACATTCGTTAAAATTAATGCTTTTTTATGTTCCCGTTTTTGATGGCAAATCCTTTTATCATCAAAAACGGGAACAGTCGCTTTTCAATTGCATAATTATGATTTTCAACATGATTTTCAAGCTAGTAAGCTTACTGAATATTATTTATTATTTATTATTTATTTATATATATATAAAGCTACACTACCACTCACTGACTGACATCGGTTTTCTCGGAAACTACGCGGAAAGTGGGGGGGATAATGACGTGATCGTGTAGAGGTGCGCCGAGTGACCAGAGGAAAAATATAGCGATCTCGATCACCTTCGAAAACCGAGTGGACCCCTGGAGGTGCGCAAAAACGGTGATACCTGGAGGGGGGGTGTCTGAACAAAAAATGCTCAGAACTGGTGGCGATTACCAGGGGTGGTGGAAAAATGGCGATTTTCGCGAAAACAAGATGGCCGCCGTACTTTGCCAAAATCGCCATTTATGAATCCTTACGTCTCAAATTTGGCACACGTGCTCTGTTCGAGCCGGCGAATCGATCGGTGCCCCGTTCAAGTGGCTCCGGGCCCTCGTTTCCGACTTTCATACATTGGAAAATCCAACGGCCCGCGGAAACGGTGCGAGTTGGGTGGGGGGTCCCGGAACTAAAAATGATCACCACCCTGGGACGCTACCAGGGAGCCATAGTGGGTCGCTCGATTTTGGAATTTTTCCATTTTTGGCGCAAACATAAAAACGTAAATTTAGACGAGGTGGCGCAACGGAGAAACACACCAATGATGCATTCATACTCGCCCAGCTCCCAGGATATCCAGAAAAATCCGAAATTTTGAACTTTCTCACAGCCCGCGGAGACGGTCAACGGCCCGCGCAAACGGTAGCAGCTACATCTGGGGTGCTCGAACTAAACTTGGAGTAGACCTCGAGCAATTACCACAGAGTGCGAAAAAAATTCAAGATGGCGGAAAAAATGGCGCCGCCATACAAATTCTAAAACGGCCATCGCTGGTCCGATCGCGCTGAAACTTGGCACAGGGTCTTTAATCGAGCCGCACATTAAGTTAGCATACTGATAATCGAGTTTTCACCGCTGGTTTCCGAGTTTCATACAACGCGAAATTCGACGGCTCTCCGAAACGGCGCCAGATAGGTGGGGAGTGTAGAACTAAAAAATGATCAGAAACATGGGGCGCTACCAGGGCAATCAAGAAATTTCAAATTGGACGAAATTTTTTTTTCAAAAATGGCCAATTTTTCAAAGCAAGATGGTGGCGCCGGTTACTTTACAATCGGTCTGAAAATTGATTTCTGTGCTCTCATCGGCTATATTTACAAAACTGCATACTCAGAATTTCTCTCCGACCCCTGGTTTCCATTTTCCATAGATCACGAAATTCAACGGCTCTCTGAACCGGTGGCAGGTAGGTTGGGGTCGTCTAAGTAAAAAATGCTTCAAAACCTGGTCCGCTTCCAGGCACATAAAAATTTTTGGTAAAAAGCGAAATTTTTTTTTCGAAAATTTTGTATGGAAATTTCCATAGTAGGAAGGGAAATTGAATAGCAACGGCAAAAGACGGCGCCGCGGGCTGCTTGCTGCCCGCGCACCGCGCAACCTCGAAGGTCGACAGCCTCCCAGAGTAGAAAATATTTATTAACTTTAGAACTACCGCACCAGCCAAGCGAGCGAAGCGAGCGAGTCACGGCAGCGGCCGGCGTAAATATTTAAATAGGTAGCGAGGAGCGAAGCGACGAGCGTGTTAGGTTAACTTTTGAACTACCGCACGAGTCAAGCGAGCGAAGCGAGCGAGTCGCGGCAGCGGCCGGCGTAAATATTGAAAGAAGTAGCGAGGAGCGAAGCGACGAGCGAGTTAGGTTAACTTTTGAACTACCGCACTAGCCAAGCGAGCGAAGCGAGCAAGTCACGTCAGCGGCCGGCGTAAATATTCAAAGAAATAGCGAGGAGCGAAGCGACGAGCGAGTTAGGTTAACTTTTGAACTACTGCACTAGCCAAGCGAGCGAAGCAAGCAAGTCACGTCAGCGGCCGGCGTAAATATTCAAAGAAGTAGCGAGGAGCGAAGCGACGAGCGAGTTAGGTTAACTTTTGAACTACCGCACTAGCCAAGCGAGCGAAGCGAGCAAGTCACGTCAGCGGCCGGCGTAAATATTCAAATAGGTAGCGAGGAGCGAAGCGACGAGCGTGTTAAGTAAACTCTTGAACAGAAGCGACTTTAGGACGATTCCCACTCAAACAAAAAATCTACGTAGGTTAAAAACTATTAAAACTACGTTAAAAAAACCGACTTCAAAAACGGAAAAGTAGGTTCTTATTAATTTTAGTGCCGAAAGCATAATGAATTTGATTTTAAACGAAGCTACTAAAAAGACTGAAGTTTTCAATACGTAATAATATATACATCTTCACACATTTATTGAGTGAATTAGCCAATCGTTCACGCTTTTTAAGCGTAGGACTTACACCAAGAGTAGTGTAGTTTTTGTATCGAAAATAGCCAATTTTTTGTATTGCGAATAATGTAATTGAATTGCAAGTAGGTAGTTCTTGTATCAAAAAATAGCGTAGTTTAATAAGTGCTTGGCGCCGACTTCAAACCTATAGTGAATAGCACAACTAAATAATATGTAGTAATTAATTATTTTTTACTTTTCCGTTTTTGAAGTCGGTTTTTTTAAAGTACTTAGTTATTTTTATAGTGTAACGATATCTTATTCGTTACCCTTTGACTGTAGTTGTCCTATGGCTTTCACTTAGATATTTTTAGTGCCGAAAGCATAGGTAACGAATTTGATTTTAAACGACGCTACTAAAAAGACTTGAAGTTTTCAATATGTTTTATACATCTTCACACATTTATTGTCTTGAACAGTTTATTATGAAAAGTCACTGCTATTGATTAGACACCTCAAATAAATGAAATTCGGCATCACGTTTCAAAAATTAAACCAATATTTGAATAAGTAATTTATAAGCAGTTTCGACTGACTGTAGAATCGCTGTTAGCAGATGTAACAAATGGACAGGAAATTCGAATGCATTTTCAAATGACTGAAGATTTCTGTCCTGGGATGAGCCGCGAGCTGCTTGCAGCTCGAGCACCACGCACCCTCGAAGGTGGACAGCCCCCCGGAATAGAAAATATTTGAATGGGAAATTTATAAACACTTCCGATTGACTGTGGAATCGCTGTTAGCAGATAATAACAAATTGACGGGGAATTTTAATGCATTTTCAAATGACTGAAGATTTCTGCCCTGGGATGCTTCCGCACCACGCTCCCTCGAAGGTGGACAGCCTCCCGGAGTGGAAAATACTTGAATGGGGAATTTATAAGCATTACCGACTGACTGTAGATTCGCTGTTAGCAGATGTAACAAATGGACAGGAAATTCGAATGCATTTTCAAATGACTGCCCTATTGCTTCAACCCAGAGGCAAAAGAGGCTCGCGGGCTGCTTGCAGCCCGCGCACCACGCACCCTCGAAGGTCGACAGCATTTCAAAATAGAAAATATTTGAATTGGAAATTTATAAGCACTTCCGATTGACTGTGGAATCGCTGTTGGCAAATAATAACAAATTGACGGGGGATTTTGATGCATTTTCAAATGACTGCCCTATTGCTTCAACCCAGGGGCAAAAGGGGCTCGCGGGCTGCTTGCAGCCCGCGCACAACGCTCCAGCTAGTTTGTACTATAAAGCGATAATTTCAAATAAATCCTAATCAAATTCCTATTCATTAAGAAATAAAAATAATTAAAACTTACAAATCTCCCCGGGTTGTACAGTAAAGGTGATCCAATCACACCAATAGATACACTCGGGTGGAGGCGCGAGCTGCCACTCCTTGCGCCCGCGGATCTGCGCCTGCCATGACATGTGACGAACGGAGTCCACCTTATAACATTAAAGTTAATTAGTCTGCCGATGATTATAGTATTAAGCCTGATTCCCACGGCATGTTTGCTTCACAAGCATTGGCAGACGACAAGCGCTTGTCGCCATCGGTCGCGATTTGAACTGAGCGTTCCCACGGCATGTGTGCGTATGGCAAGCACTGGCGAGCACGGTGGACGGTCATTCCTACTAATACCTAATCTCAAATCTGTGGGTCATTACAAGATGTTAAGTGATACAGAGCGCATGGCTGCGTGTGCAGCCGCTGTGGTTTTATTCAGTGGTGAACATTTGTTAAACCATGCAAGAAGACTGATATCAATACTATAAATACATGCTATAAATACACATACATACATATATACTTACATACATACATATCATACATGATACATAATACATAACTATGTATAAATAAAAATATTACAGCTCGTTGAAGAGATGACGTATTTGTACGATAATTATCGTACGGTTCCGAACACAGAACAGTAAAAACATATAGAAGTGCGATAATGTCATAATTAGTATGAAAACCTGTGTCGCCAAACCCACACATTTAAACCGATAGTTATACCATGTCTGGTTCACTACATACAAAAGACGATTAATGCCATCCGTCTACCAATAGATGCCGCTAAGTGTATCATTTTAACCAGCAAGAAACAAAATTAGATTTAATTGCAATTTCATTGCTTTTTATAATTTTTTACATACTTTTGTAAATGGAACCTACCTATTTAATTTAATTTTCACTCGATTTTAACTAATTTTACAGAAAAGTTTATATTCAAAACAACGCCATCTCATGAAACTACTATAAACAAGTTATTCTCCTCCGATTTGGCGATGCTAAACGAATACTAGATGGCACTAAGACGTTTTTACGTTACTTTTCACGTTTTTAACACAGACTAATAATAATATCACAGACCACAGACTAATAATAATATATGTGTACTACGTTTTTAATACATAACCTCATTGCCTTTGCAGTACCTATAAAAAATATTGTAAATGGGTTAAAGCCGTTATTAATTATTACTAACTGCGTTCCTGTAGCGGCTTATATTAGGTAGGTACCTATAGTCTGTCCACTATAAGAATTGCTTTTTGACAGCTCGACGGGTGATACCAGAAGTGATGTTCAAAAGATTATCGATTGTGATACCATTTCAATTATAAATTTAAAATATTATCATAAATCGAATCAGGTACGTAAATAATAATTACAACGTAAACGTACTAATAAGATATGTAATAATAAGACCACATATCTATGCATTGTATGTTAAAACTAAACTAACCACATATTTTATTATTTATTGGTTTCTATCTTACAATTCGGTTGTCTTTACGTTTAAATTATATAACATAATAGAAGAGTTTTTCTGTATCGGATATATTTTACAGAGTATTTGTATCGATTATTCTAATCTATCGACCCATTATTGAATAATTCTGTGTAGGCATCACTAAGTGGGCGGGACCTGTCCATGAAGTACGATAATTATTTGTATGACATTTTAACATAGACAATACAATCCTACATAGGCGTGAAGCTGTCAAAAAGCAAATAATAATATAATGGACAGAGTATAGTGTATTGATCGTTTTCATACGAAAAATGAATTGTCGGAAAACTTGCGAGATTGTGTGAATATTTGATTGCAAGATCTCATTACAAAATAATAATAATAATACAACCTATACTTAAACCGTAGTAAGTATATTATTTCTAGTCACATTTAATTATAAGTATATAAATTATAAATAAATATTAAAGGACAATATTACACAAATCGACCTAGTCCCACAGTAATCTCAATTAAGGCTTATGTTGTGGGTACTAGACGATGATAAATATAATTTAATATTTTATAAATACATATATAGATAACACCCAGACCCAAAAACAAATAATCAACTATCAAGTTCATCACACAAATATTTGCCCTGACCGGGGATCGAACCCGGGACCGTCAGCTCAGTAGGCAGTTACTTTACCTCTGCGCCAACCGCGTCGTTAAGAATATCAAGAAATCATCATAATGATAATAAATCGAAACTAAAGTTAAATACCTACCTACGTCATCTTGTTTTATTTTCTAAATAATCCTATCAGATTACCTTTATATGAAGTATGAACCAAAAAGTTTTGAGATTTAAACCGTAGAAAAGGTTTTGAATGATCCTTTGCGTTTTTTTTCTTTATGCGCCTAAAATTAAATATTTCGACATCGATTCCCATAAGAATGAAGTATTTTTCCGTTATAAAAAGTAGCCTATGTTCATCAGGTAGGTATAATTTTTGCATCGAATGGTGAAATAATTTTTCAAATCAATCCAGTAGTTTCGGATCCTATCCAATACAAACAAACAAACAATCAAATCATTTCTGTTTTGTAGATAAATACGAAAGTTACTCCGTCATAGTAGGACAAAATAGAAAATAGTGGGACCACGAGAAAATAGGTATTCCCGCACGCGTCTGAACCGATTTTGACGGAAATTTCGATATACATACATACACGGTACATACCTACGTTGAAAAAGGACATCTCAATTTTGTTGCATAAATAGGATTCAAGGTGTAGGAACAGGGATTGAATAAGGCACACGGTTGAAGCCGTAGAATGAAAGTTGGTAATTTATAAGATTAATTTATTGTAAAATAAACTACTTCATTTTACTTAAACATATTCTATTTATCATTCATTGACTTATCATAAACTTTTGAGTCTAGTTAGGTACTAGTACCTATTATGTGAAAATTTTGAAAAAAATGTTTTCTTTAGGAAATTATTAGCATTAATTACCTTGTCTTGTCATTAATTTATTTACCTACTTGGTAATAATCGGTCGAACACTTGTTTAAAGTTTATTTTCCTTGTCTTTTCCAGGTAATCTAAATTATTTAATTTTTGCAGTAGGTAATTAATTCATTTCGGCTTGAACAAACAAGGCCATTAGGTGAAGCGAGATTGCCAAATATGGGTGATCTGTAGATTGCCGTCCTGCTGTCGAGCGTTCGCGGTACGGACGCCGCGCTGTTGCCGCACCGTGCATTTTGTATGAAAACAAACGACCGGCCGTGCGCCGTACGACAAACGCACAGCTTCGGCACTGTAGCGACTAGCGGTCCGATACGAAACGCATAAATTGAAAGAGCCATAAGTGTTGGAACAACATTCCACCACCATTTAACCAATTTGACAAATATTAATAATTTTCGTTTCCAATACCGGAGACATATTTTAAAATCCTGTTCTAACCCTGCATTTGTATCGAATTACAGTTTACACATAAACTTTAATTAAATATTTATTTTATTTACTGGTTATAATATAACATAACATTATATAGACCGTTATTTTCTGCCTATTTATCATTATAATTATAAACATTGTAAGTATATGTTAACGGAAATGTATGTAATCCGTCATTGTATGAAATTCCCAGGAAATGTATGTAATTCCTAAAATCGCATGGAAATGTGTGAAATAAATTATTTTATAGTACACATTTCCTAGGAAATCCATACATTTCCTAACTAACAGTCGGAAATGTAAAACATCTAAGATATTGGAAGGTACGCGGGACGAGGGGTATGTATGTCGCAATCGGATTGTATAATCCGCCGAATTACAAACGGCCGGCATTTTGTACTATGCCGAAAATTCGTAATCAGAATTTTTTGGTTTGGATAAGGGGGTGGGTTAGGTTAGGTTCGTGTTTTTTAGAACTATACAGAAATAGGAGCCCCACGAAGTGGGGCTCCGTCGGCTCGCGACCGTCTTTTTGTAGAATGTTTGAAAAAGACGAATTTCGGCATATTACAAAATGCCGGCCGTTTCTAATACGGCGGATTATACAATCCAACTGCGACATGTACACGGGGACAGCAGGACGAGGGGACTGATTACCTTAACACGTTCGCGGACAGTAACGACCACAGGCGTCTAGACAGCTAAAAGTGATACGACAGTACGTCTGTCGACGTATCAGTTTTTACTTGCATAAAATCAGTACGCCACACGACGAGCGATTTTTCATACTATCATAAAGAACGGCATGTTGTACTGTCATCACAGGTATAATTACGACTTTTGTACTGTCACTGCATTATTTACAAAAATTCGTCAAAGGAAGGTACTTCCACACATATTATTAGTACATTCATATTTTTTTACCCCTCTCCCCGCGCACACTACGCCCGTGGGCGTCATGTTTGCATACGGTTAGTCGAGTACTGCGCCGCTGCGGTGATCCCGCGTGCCGCGTGTGAATTGTTGTTTAGAAAGTGAGTATTTTGTTTCCAACGTAATTTAATTGTTTTACTCATACTGGATGTACTAAAGTCTAGTTGCTTATGTAAACAACATATTTATGTTGCTATTGTTTGTTGTGAACACGATTTTGTTGAACTAAATTTGTAACGAATATTTTTGCAGATGGCGTCTCGAGACTCGTTCGAAAAAGAACAAAAACGTCTTCAAGACCTGTTTGATGCAGCGTCTACCCCTGAATCGAGTCAAGACCCATTTGCTGATGATGGTGACTATGAATCTGACGCTGAGTACTTACGACGTTTACGCCTATATCCGTTCTGTCATATCATATGGTTTTTTAACCATGTGTTGTGACACTACGCCCCTGGGCAATGTATGAAAAAAAGTAGTGTCTGTACCTGTAAGATATACTGTCCGCGAACGTGTTAAGGACGCTGTCACAAATCTGCGTTACTCAAATTTAGGTATATTTAACGTCGCAACGTGGTTCGCGGGACATCACGCTCACGTAAACATAGCGCAATCCATTTTATAGACCATCTTCATACTTGATATTTTTTTTTATATTTTTATTGAAATTGATTCCAGAAGATTACTGGGAACTTTAAAAAATTCATTTTGTTACTTTTATTAGTAGGTACGATCCTTATAAGTATTTTAGTGTATTCAACCAACTTAAAAAAGTGGGACTATTTTACAACAATTTGAATATGAATTGTATTATTGTATACAATATCGAAGCTTTTTAAGAAATGTATAAAATACTTTTTTAAGAATTATTATCATACATAATATTATGTTACCGGCAATATATTAAACCCGGCATTGTATGCAATTCTTAGTAAATGTAGGTATGTTATTCCGAGAAACAGTCGGAATTAAATAAATTAAATTCGTCACATTATCTATATCTTTAAATCTGAACTTTTCCTAAGTAGCAAACACATTTGCAAATGTGGGTGGTTTTTGGGGTAGCTATTAACCAATATGAGGTCAAAACTAAAATCCAAGATGGCGCCGACGAAAATTTGAAATCTTTTCGTCATGGGTGTCATTTTCAAGGAGTTGGAGTAGCTATTAAACAATATGAGGTCAAATCCAAAATGGCGCCGACGAAAATTTGACATCATTTCGTCATGGGTGTCATTTTCATGGTTTTTGGGGTAGCTATTAACCAATATGAGGTCAAAACTAAAATCCAAGATGGCGCGGACGAAAATTTTACATATTTTCGTCATGGGTGTCATTTTCATGGTTATTGGGGTATCTATTAACCAATATGAGGTCAAAACTAAAATCCAAGATTGCGCCGACGAAAATTTTACATCTTTTCGACACGGGTGTCATTTTCATGGTTTTTGGGGTAGCTATTAACCAATATGAGGTCAAAACTAAAATCCAAGATGGCGCGGACGAAAATTTTACATATTTTCGTCATGGGTGTCATTTTCATGGTTATTGGGGTATCTATTAACCACTATGAGGTCAAAACTAAAATCCAAGATGGCGCGGACGAAAATTTTACATATTTTCGTCATGGGTGTCATTTTCATGGTTATTGGGGTATCTATTAACCAATATGAGTTCAAAACTAAAATCCAAGATGGCGCCGACGAAAGTTTGAAATCTTTTCGTCATGGGTGTCATTTTCAAGGAGTTGGAGTAGCTATTAAACAATATGAGGTCAAATCCAAAATGGCGCCGACGAAAATTTGACATCATTTCGTCATGGGTGTCATTTTCATGGTTTTTGGGGTAGCTATTAACCAATATGAGGTCAAAACTAAAATCCAAGATGGCGCGGACGAACATTTTACATATTTTCGTCATGGGTGTCATTTTCATGGTTATTGGGGTATCTATTAACCAATATGAGGTCAAAACTAAAATCCAAGATTGCGCCGACGAAAATTTTACATCTTTTCGACACGGGTGTCATTTTCATGGTTTTTGGGGTAGCTATTAACCAATATGAGGTCAAAACTAAAATCCAAGATGGCGCGGACGAAAATTTTACATATTTTCGTCATGGGTGTCATTTTCATGGTTATTGGGGTATCTATTAACCAATATGAGGTCAAAACTAAAATCCAAGATTGCGCCGACGAAAATTTTACATCTTTTCGACACGGGTGTCATTTTCATGGTTTTTGGGGTAGCTATTAACCAATATGAGGTCAAAACTAAAATCCAAGATGGCGCGGACGAAAATTTTACATATTTTCGTCATGGGTGTCATTTTCATGGTTATTGGGGTATCTATTAACCACTATGAGGTCAAAACTAAAATCCAAGATGGCGCGGACGAAAATTTTACATATTTTCGTCATGGGTGTCATTTTCATGGTTATTGGGGTATCTATTAACCAATATGAGGTCAAAACTAAAATCCAAGATGGCGCCGACGAAAATTTGAAATCTTTTCGTCATGGGTGTCATTTTCAAGGAGTTGGAGTAGCTATTAAACAATATGAGGTCAAATCCAAAATGGCGCCGACGAAAATTTGACATCATTTCGTCATGGGTGTCATTTTCATGGTTTTTGGGGTAGCTATTAACCAATATGAGGTCAAAACTAAAATCCAAGATGGCGCGGACGAAAATTTTACATATTTTCGTCATGGGTGTCATTTTCATGGTTATTGGGGTATCTATTAACCAATATGAGGTCAAAACTAAAATCCAAGATTGCGCCGACGAAAATTTTACATCTTTTCGACACGGGTGTCATTTTCATGGTTTTTGGGGTAGCTATTAACCAATATGAGGTCAAAACTAAAATCCAAGATGGCGCGGACGAAAATTTTACATATTTTCGTCATGGGTGTCATTTTCATGGTTATTGGGGTATCTATTAACCACTATGAGGTCAAAACTAAAATCCAAGATGGCGCGGACGAAAATTTTACATATTTTCGTCATGGGTGTCATTTTCATGGTTATTGGGGTATCTATTAACCAATATGAGGTCAAAACTAAAATCCAAGATGGCGCCGACGAAAATTTTACATCTTTTCATCACGGGTGTCATTTTCATGGTTTTTGTGGTAGCTATTAACCAATATGAGGTCAAAACTAAAATCCAAGATGGCGCGGACGAACATTTTACATATTTTCGTCATGGGTGTCATTTTCATGGTTATTGGGGTATCTATTAACCAATATGAGGTCAAAACTAAAATCCAAGATTGCGCCGACGAAAATTTTACATCTTTTCGACACGGGTGTCATTTTCATGGTTTTTGGGGTAGCTATTAACCAATATGAGGTCAAAACTAAAATCCAAGATGGCGCGGACGAAAATTTTACATATTTTCGTCATGGGTGTCATTTTCATGGTTATTGGGGTATCTATTAACCAATATGAGGTCAAAACTAAAATCCAAGATTGCGCCGACGAAAATTTTACATCTTTTCGACACGGGTGTCATTTTCATGGTTTTTGGGGTAGCTATTAACCAATATGAGGTCAAAACTAAAATCCAAGATGGCGCGGACGAAAATTTTACATATTTTCGTCATGGGTGTCATTTTCATGGTTATTGGGGTATCTATTAACCACTATGAGGTCAAAACTAAAATCCAAGATGGCGCGGACGAAAATTTTACATATTTTCGTCATGGGTGTCATTTTCATGGTTATTGGGGTATCTATTAACCAATATGAGGTCAAAACTAAAATCCAAGATGGCGCCGACGAAAATTTGAAATCTTTTCGTCATGGGTGTCATTTTCAAGGAGTTGGAGTAGCTATTAAACAATATGAGGTCAAATCCAAAATGGCGCCGACGAAAATTTGACATCATTTCGTCATGGGTGTCATTTTCATGGTTTTTGGGGTAGCTATTAACCAATATGAGGTCAAAACTAAAATCCAAGATGGCGCGGACGAAAATTTTACATATTTTCGTCATGGGTGTCATTTTCATGGTTATTGGGGTATCTATTAACCAATATGAGGTCAAAACTAAAATCCAAGATTGCGCCGACGAAAATTTTACATCTTTTCGACACGGGTGTCATTTTCATGGTTTTTGGGGTAGCTATTAACCAATATGAGGTCAAAACTAAAATCCAAGATGGCGCGGACGAAAATTTTACATATTTTCGTCATGGGTGTCATTTTCATGGTTATTGGGGTATCTATTAACCACTATGAGGTCAAAACTAAAATCCAAGATGGCGCGGACGAAAATTTTACATATTTTCGTCATGGGTGTCATTTTCATGGTTATTGGGGTATCTATTAACCAATATGAGGTCAAAACTAAAATCCAAGATGGCGCCGACGAAAATTTTACATCTTTTCATCACGGGTGTCATTTTCATGGTTTTTGTGGTAGCTATTTACCAATATGTGGTCAAAGCTAAAATCCAAGATGGTGTCGACGAAACTCTTACATCTTTTCGGCATGGGTGTCATTATCAAGGTTTTTGAGACAGCTATGTAGGTATTACCAAATCCCCAATGTAACCGTCGATAATTAGGTATATTTTTCTTACTCCTTTAAAGTAAACTTAAATAAAATAACTAAAACGTTAACAACTACAGTTTTGTAGAAAGTCTTTAAAATTGTGTGTTGTGTTTTATATTACATTTCTAAATTCTAAATATTAGAATTTAGAAATGTAATATAAAACGCATCTCTGTGGCAATCATCATCTGTGTTTATATTCTGACAGATATTATTAACTTTAAATATATTCGCTAAACTTTTTTTAAAATAAAGTTTATCTAAAACATTTAAACGAAGATAATAAAAAAAAGAACGTGTGTGCCGAGAAAACGTGTCAGATTCATAGATACCAAAATCGCCGCCTTGCTCCATAACGCGACAGTATTACCATGACACGATCTTGAAATTCGACGACCATCGTGGATTTTAGTTTTGACCTCATATTCGTTAATAGCTATCCCAAAAACCATGAAAATGACACCCATCACGAAAAAAGTCAAATTTTCGTCAGCGCCATCTTGGATTATAGTTTTGACCTCATATTCGTTAATAGCTACCCCAAAAACCATGAAAATGACACCCATGATGAAAAGATGTAAAAGTTTTGTCGGCGCCATCTTGGATTAGAGTTTTGACCTCATATTCGTTAATAGCTACCCCAAAAACCATGAAAATGACACCCATCACGAAAAAAAGTCAAATTTTTCGTCGGCGCCATCTTGGATTTTAGTTTTGACCTCATATTGGTTAATAGCTACCCCAAAAACAATGAAAATGACACCCATGACGAAAAGATGTACAATTTTCGTCGGCGCCATCTTGGATTTCAGTTTTGACCTCATATTCGTTAAAGCTACCCCAAAAACTATGAAAATGACACCCATGACGAAAATATGTCAAATTTTTCGTCGGCGCCATCTTGGATTTTAGTTTTGACCTCATATTGGTCAATAGCTACCCCAAAAACCATGAAAATGACACCCATGACGAAAAGATGTACAATTTTCGTCGGCGCCATCTTGGATTTCAGTTTTGACCTCATATTCGTTAATAGCTACCCCAAAAACGATGAAAATGACACCCATCACGACAGTGCACGCACAATAATCTTTTTCTAATTCGTTTTATTTTTGGGACAAGGAGCGATACACCCGTCCTTCCAAGAGCGCTTCTGAGCGCGGTCTGACGACCCGCGAGAGCAAAATGTATGAAGAAATCAACAAGTATTTTTAATTTAGCTAATAATTGAAATAAAATTTTGATTTAGATACAAAAAAATTATCGGAATCTATAAAGGACTTCCCTCCCTCCCTCATCCTCCTCATCCCTCAATAATTTATAGGTAAGAAGATAGATTAGGCTTTTAATTTTCTTAAAATTGTACCGTTTTAGACCCCATTTTTTTGCATTTTATGCGATCATTGTGCTGGGAAAATCGTATTTCAGCGACAATTTTGTATGACGTCGTACAATTTTTATAAGATGATCGTAGATCTGAATATATTATCTTTAAATTAAGATATTACTTTGTTCTCACGTGTAATTGCTTTGAGTTAAAATGGTACCGTAAAATAGCGTTTTTTGTTAAAAATCGGTTATAGCACCCTTAAATAAATGAAAATTTGATTTGATTGAATATAAGTTGATTTAAGAAATGTTAATTAGTAAGATAATATGAACATATTATTATTATTTTACGGTAAGACTGTTACCCGATTGTCTCAATAAGTGCTATAATAAAAAAAAATAACAACGTGTTTTATTACAGAAATCATTTACTTTATTTACATTTCCTAATACGATATTGGAATTATATATAATTCCAAGGAAGATTATACATTTACTAGGATACTAGCGGTCTGCCCCGGCTTCGCCCGTGGTACATGTTTACGTTTTCTCTACATAAGAACCATCCTCGTATTTCAAGGAATATAATAAAAAAAGAATCATCGAAATCGGTTCAGCCGTTCTCGAGTTATGCGCTTACCAACACATTTTGCGATTCATTTTTATATTTACTAGGATATGTATGCATTAAATAGTTTATTAAACAATATTTTATACATTTCCTAAGTGGCATCGGCATTGTACACATTTCCTATTAGTTTGAGACCCATTCGTTAAAAAGTCTTCAAATAACGTTTGTTTTATTATCTCGAAACTGCAATTAATAAAAAATGAAAATAATTTTTTTTTAATAATTAATAAAAAATATCCTGTCCAGGATTTTTCCAGTCAAACCATTTTTAATACACTTAATTTATTATAAAATTGGTCTCATTCTATTATCACGCCGTTGCATTTCGACTTATATTCGGATCTTAGACCACTAGGATTTGTATACAATTCCTTGATTTCATACATTTCCGGTAACATATACATAATTTCATTTTATTTATTTACATTAAGTATATACATAATTACATACTGATATTATATCTACCTATACATATATATATGTATATATATGTATATCATGTTTTAACTGATGTATTTATTTATTAGTATTTATCATATTAATAGAAATATATCTTTCACATAATAATATGATAATTTAACATGAGTATATTATACTCATGTTAAATTATCATTATATACAATTCTAGACTGAAACTCCAATAGTCACTTGGGGTCACTGAAAATCAGTGGTGGTGAGGTATTAATCACCTTGCCATCATATACTGAGTTGGCTCCATTTGTCAGGTCACTCACTGCCACATTACAGTTCTTAGGAATAAGATTATTTTTATTTAATTATTTTTCTTTTTATTTCTTTTTGTTTTTCCTTCGTTTATAAATGTATCTCGTGTTGTGATCTTGACAATAAATGTGTTTTATTTATTTATTTATTTAATGTCCCTTACTGCATGCTTTTCATGCAGTTGTCCGCACCATATGTATTGTGGTCTTTGTCCATACACACTTTCTCCAAAGCCCTGCTTTGGTCTTGTTTGATGTATATAAGCTCCTGTATATTAGTAAAAGTTAATCAAATATTTAATTCTTATTTCTTGAAATTTGGTATAGTATTCTTTGTGTGATACAAATCAAAACCAACAGTCAGGTTAGGTAGACTACAATTTACAAAACTGGCAGGGTTGCCATGCAATGGTTGGTGGTTAATGAAACACTTGACTCGACTGTAAGCTTGTATTGAACTGCTTAAACTGTAGAACAACAGGACTATATATTCTAGACGCACACATACAATAGATTACACACTACACTGTAAACTGTAGAATTAATATTAAAGACATAGTTCACTATATATTTTGTAGTCTTTGATTATTTATACAACAGACTAGAAATAAATACTATGTATGCGATTATACCTATTCTAGCCATCCATTTTAGTGTTCCTTAAAATTAAGTACATCTTAGTCAAAGGACAACTTATTGTGTGTTTGCCCGTAATGCACTCATAATAATTTTAAGTTGAATGTTTGTCATTCTTTATGTACCAAACACAGTCACGGCCACGGCGCTCATTCCATTTTACTGGTATTAAAACAGATGAAATCCTTCATGATCCCATATCCTTCTTAGTAGCAAATGTAGAAATCCCTTTCTTGTGTCTACAATGTTTTTGTGGAGAATCGTATTTACATTTGGGATGGATTAATTCTTCTCCTCTCTTGAACAAATTTGTTATTGCGAACGTAAGCAATAAGTCTGTAATAAAACAATCTTATATTGGGTTACAAATCCATAAACCAATCATTAAAAATCATGTTTGTAAAAATTTATGTTCAGAGAAAATATCAGTTTACCATATAAAGCTTATTTTCTGCCGTTTTTCTGCCTGTAGATTCTACATAACCTCACAGTCCATCAATCATATTTAGCACTTATTTTTCAACAATTAAAAACGAAAACAAACAAAGCTTCTCGTTTTGGTTTTGACAGAATCTCGTAAATAAACTGAACTAAATACCAGTCATAATAATGTAGGTACTCTGTGAGTCAGCTTTGTTTAATTAAAAATCCGAGTAGGTACAAAATATTATGTTGACAGTTGACAGTTGACACTTGACGCCAAAGACTTGAAAATAAAAGGTACGTGTACATATATTTACATTAGTGCCATCTAGTGGCTCTGGAAGGAAAAGAACATCAAGTCAGTGTTTAACGTGCCATCTAGTGTGTTAAAAGCAAAAGACTAAGAGATATAATCGAACATGTAGTACGTTATTTCCCCACTGGCGCTTTAATTGCGTAAATTCATAGTGCAACTTTTTTTGTATGGAGTGCACCGTCTGTTGTATACGTAGTATATTATTATTAGTCTGTGGTTATACAGTACACTACAAATAAACTATGCCTTTGATTGGACAGCTTAATTTGAGTAAAAACTGACTTAGGTTATAAATTCAGCATTTCAATATGTACCCTAACGCACCATGTTACGGTTTATTTTAGTATAACATCCCTAGGTATATTAGCTGTTTTGTTTCTCATTGAACAGAAATTCCAAATTCGAAAACATTCAGCTACTCCACAACAGAGGGCGTTAGTTTTCGATAGATATAAATTTGAAACGCAACACATAGAGATAAGGTTGAAATTTGTGTCACTCTACATTAATGACACTAACTTGATATTAACCTGATGCCACAGTATTACCATCCTACAGTAGTGCGACGAATGTACTTGTGCAGAGAAACGGAGGGGAACTGGCGGGGGTCGGGCGACGCGGGCCGCGTAAAGCAATCACGCTGAGATTGCTTTACCTATCGCGAAAGGACGACGCAGTCGTATTTTTTGTGTAATAATTTTATTATACATAGGTACTTACATATTCTATTATGGCGCGCACAAACTGTTCCGTTTACGGATGTAAATCTACATTGAAATCCCAGAAGGAAACAATATTTCAGAAAGATTGTATTAATTGTATCTGTTGAATTAAAATCAAAGCTATGTATATGTTGTCCTCATTATTTCCTAATCAGATTGTACATCCCAATGCGAATGCATTACTTAGTTAAATGTTATAATATACAATTAAGAACATCCAAAAATAAAGTGTCCACGTAAATAATATTTAGCAGTGCAATATCTGTAATTATATATTTATGAACAAATAATTACATCAGATTTAATAATCGCAATTATTTTGAATGTACATATGAAATATGAATAAATGATTTCATCATAATATTAATAATCACAATTGTTTTATTTCCCATTTGTTGCAACCCTAGCGTATTTTCGTGTGGCAGCGTAAGTACCTACGCTGGCGGCGGCATCGCGCGACATCAAAGGCGATTCCTTACTGTAGGAAATAATATTGTAATACTGTGCTTCTATCTACTTTACTGTTCTGTGGTTCCGAACAATGACGCGCTACAGACGGCAAGCCCCGACGGACGTCGACCAACGCCGTCGCACCGCGCCAAGCGCGCACCTTTGATCTTACCGACTTCCGATGGATAGCACAAGCGTCGGCAAACATCGGCAAACGACCACAAGCGCGCCGATTCCCATGGCATGTGGTGTGGTGTGGCGCGGTCGGATTTGTGAAGCAAACATGTCGTGGGAATCAGGCTTTATGTTTACCGCTGAGAGAAAACTTACAACGATGGATCACTACAAAGTTTAAAGCAAAGTCGCTTTCTTTATCCCTATGTCCCTATGTATGCTTATATCTTTAAGACTACGCGACGGATTATGATGCAATTTTTTTAATAGATAGAGTGATTAAAGATGAGAGTTTTAGTACCTAAATAATTTATTAGGTTTTAGACGAAGCGGGCAAAGCTGCGAGTGGAAAGCTAGTAGATGAGAAAGAAAGAGCATATTATAAGGATATGAAACACTATGCATAAGATAAATTTAAATGAATCGTGCCATATAGTAAAACTTAATGCTGATCAAAAGAAAAATTTAATCTATTTTTTGAGAAATGAATGCGATACGCGATTCCCGAATAACCCCTTTTTAAACGTACAAATGCTTTTCTTCTCACTTAATATGTCTAAATGATGTCTAATAATAATTTCAAACTTTCTCATACGTACCTACTGAATGGTCGAGATATATATTATATACTCACATGCATATGCGCACCCTGTCCAGGCCCGCCCATAAAAATCCAATCCACCATGTCACTTTCAGCTGTCCTTGGCAAGAAGTACGGTCTACTGTAATAAGCCCGTAACTTTCTCGTCTCTTCATCATAACACGTGCTCCAACCAACGTACCACGGATCGCCAGATAAATTGGCGCGCTTTTCGTCCATAGTGAATACTTCGTGCAATGAATTCAAACCAGATTTGTAAGCGAAGAAAAAACAGTCGTTGGTTTTTTTCCCTTTTTTCTCGTTGAGGTAGAAGTCTGCGAAGAAGTCGAAACTGAATTCCTGTTGTATAAAACGTAAGAGTTAACAATAAAATTAGATTCTTCTTATTTGCATAAAACACTATTGCGTGCATTAAAATTTAATTTGAGTAAATAAAGAAAAGTTTCCGACATACTCATATAAACTTAAACCACACCATGAAGTTAATTTAAATTGAATAATTTGTAATACTCATTGTAATACTTAACGTATTATGCTTTTTAGAATTCATAAGGCAATCTGTAACTATCAATATGTAAGGGTTTACAATTAGCCTTATTTTAGGCCATTTCATACAAACCTTCATAGCCCGCCAATCTTCAGTAGCATCAGTGACAATCACAGGTCTAGTGGAGTACGCGTAGTGGTCTTCGAAGTCTTCTGGTGAAATATCACTCAGTCTGGTCACATTGGTGACTCCCATACACATGCTACAGTCTTCGGGGGGTCGGAATAAAGATTTTGATGATGATGGAAGCTGCAGCATGCATGTCTGCAATTTTAGTTCGGATTTGATTCGTGATAATAGTAAATACCTAGAGTTAGGTATTTTGTTTCAAATATTGTTAGTATTACTTACATATTTGTAGTTAACAACAAAACGATTAGTTATATGATTAATATTTTTAATTTTCATTAATAAAATATCTAAGTTAAGTAACTATTTTTTTTTTATATTTCGGTAGCATTGTCTTATACTAGTTTTTGATAAATCTTTAGTTTTTCATATTATTAGAATACATACCTCTGTATACACTTGATTAATAATCCAAGAGACCATAAATGCTAAGAACGTAATTACAAAAAGTACAACGGAATATTTACAATAGGTTTTGAATTTATCACTGACAAGTTTTGATTTATCTGGTAGCTGAAGAGTTGATGTATAAGCATTATCAAGTTTAAATTGTTCAATTTTGTTCAGTATCTTCTGTATTTTTAATTCAGCGACTTTTAGTTTTTTCTCGCAAGTTTTGGCGCGATCTGCGGACATTTCGCCGTTGTAAAGATGTGAGAGGACTTAAAACATCGTCACCGTATTTATATGACCGCATCCTTCTGGATACAAAAAGCATAGGAGTTGCCTATATTTTCAGGCATCTGTCGTTGTTACATAAATTATTTTTAACTCTTTTGAATTTTAATAACTAAGTATATCTATAAATAATTGTTATCATGATCGGCGTTTGTAATATACAAGCTTTCAACAAATAGTATTTAAAATTAAATATCTATATATTTTAAATAAAACTCTTCGATTTATTATTACAAACAGAACTAACTATGTTAAAATGAGATGGACGCCAGAGTCGCGACTCGCGAAAGACGCAGGTTCTAATCGCTCTTCATAGACCAGTGTGATGTGACCAGAATTTTATGTACTTATACTATAATTAAATAAAATCAAAATATTTTCATGCAGAACAAGAACAGCTCCACAGTTTCATTGATCAACTACCCTGGTGTAAACTCAACAAGAGTTCAATAGGTATGAAATTGAAATTCATTATCAGCCCGCGACACCGCAACTGCTACCCGGCCTCATCTCACGCTCCGTTCCACATGTGATTGGTGTTAAGATGAAAGACTTATTGTAATACATATAAAATATATTTTTATCAGTACCTATGTAATGAATATCAACAACTAGCTGTGCTGCGCGGTTTCACCCGCATTACTCCGCTCCTGTTGGTCTTAGCATGATGATATTATATAGCCTATATTACTCGTGGATTAGCTTTCGAATGGTGAAAGAATTTTTAAAATCGGTCCAGTAGTTTATGAGCCTATTCATTACAATTAAACAAACAAACAAACAAAGTTTTCCTCTTTATAATATTAGTGTAGATGAATAGTTTATTCTTCACATGTTATCTATTAGATAGTACCAACTCATTACAGAATATAATACCTAATGTTACATTTTTTTACAATATTTACAATAAACACAATTTCGAAATAATAGCCATAATATTGTGTATCTGGAGACCACGACGGAATTATGTTTTTGAAGTGAAAACTTCTTTAGCGGCGTTGGGTATAAAATCTTAAACTCGCGTCAGGACACGTGGCCTGATCGAAAAAGCGTAAGACGGATTTTTTTTTTTAGCCCTTATATTCCATGCGTAAGACGGATACCATTCCAAAATATCAAACATGCTGAACGTTAATAATCAAGTTTTCACTTCTGCCGGCACTCCCGGAGTGCAACCCGTCTTTTTTTTTAATTTAAATAGTTACATATTTATTTTTATTTAGGTACTTAGTTGAGTATCAATAACATTAACAAACAAAAAATTGGCTCCATTTAAGCTAAGTGCTTATAGTGAATATTCTGTGGATGTTCGACGTTGTAATGTTTTGGAACTGTAGACTAACGTAATTTGGTCCAGTACTAATAATTCTACCTATGTTCTAGGTAGAGCCGAAAGTTCTAATGAAATGCATCTTGTTAAATGACACAACTAGAGTATGTAGGTACAGAGTTGTAGCTTGTAAAGCTTGTAGATGGAAGTTGTAAGTTGAAAGCTAACCAACGAGTGTATTGCGGTAACATTTTACCAATTAAAAGTGATAGAACCGTTCTAACACAGAACCGTTCGTCAAGCATTTGTAAGAACTACATACGAAATTATATTCATGTCATGTATTGTTCATAATAATTGTAAAATTCGAAATTACTTAATATTTTAATCAAATCAAATATTTTACTTTTCATTTAATAGGTACTTAAGTGGCGAATATCAATGTAGGTGTTCCCATGATTATGATGATTATAGTCTTAAAATGACGAGGAATGGTGTATGACATTTGCTGTCAGCCTGTCACATTTCAAAATTTCAAAACAAAAATTACAAAACTCTCAATCTCTTTGCTCTCAATCTCAAACACCTGAGACGGCGGTGAAAGTTAAAAAAACAATTTATTAAATTCAGTATTAGTATATAAAATAAGTGACACGTCATGGCGGCAATATTAGGAGGCGGTCTAGGAGGATTATCAACAGGTTATTATTTATTAAAAAATAACTTAAGCCATAATAATAATTTGAAGATATTTCTCCTAGAAGCTACAAATCAGTGTGGAGGATGGATAAAGACCATCCGAACGAAAGACTATGTATTTGAACAAGGTCCGAGAACAATCAGGCCCAAGGGTGTAATTGGTTTGAATACACTAAACATGATGCAGGATTTGGGTCTCAGTGAGCACATATCGCCAATAAAACCTGACCACCCTGCCGCGAGAAATAGAATGATTTATGTAAATAATTCATTACATCTTCTTCCATCTAGTTTAAAAGGTGTCTTTCAAACCAATGGACCATTTTCAAAACCTCTTATTTATGCATTATTTAATGATTTGAAACAGCCACATAAGGAACTAAAAGACGATTCTATTTACAATTTCGTAGAGCGTAGATTTGGTAAGGAAATAGCAGACTATGCAATATCACCTATGATATGTGGAATTTGTGCTGGAGATGCTAAAGAAATATCTGTTAAATTCCTGATGAAAACATTATTTGAGTATGAACAGAACCATGGAGGAGTCATGAAAGGTTGGATGAAGTCAATGTTTAGTGCCAAAGCCTCAAATGATCTTGAATTGACTGACTTAGCAAAAGCAGCTAAAGATGAAAAATGGAGTGTGTACACTATAAAAGGTGGCTTGGAAACATTCCCCACAATACTTAAAACCTACCTTAAAGACAATGATGTAAATATGCAATTAAATACTAAAGTAGAAGAAATAGAGTTTGTTGATTCCAGTCTAGTAAAGTTAAGGAAGAATGATGGAGAAGTGCTTACAGCAAACCATGTATATTCTACAATTCCAGCCCATGTGTTGGCAAAACTTATCGACAAACAACATCCTGAGTTGTCACAGAATCTAAAACAGATACCATTTGTGACTGTTGGAATTGTAAATCTATATTTTGCTACTGACAAACCTCTTATTACCCCAGCTTTTGGTTTCCTCATACCACCAATAGAGAATTCTCCAATTTTAGGAGTAGTGTTTGACTCCTGTTGCATACCTGATCAAAAAGGAACCGTTTTAACTGTCATGCTTGGAGGAAGATGGTTCAAAGAAAAATTTGGAGAAGGAGTTAAAAATGAAAGGCTTTTAAATATTGCATTGAAAGAAATTAAGACAATTCTTAAGATAGATGATGTCCCAGCTGCATCTCATGTTAGCATATTAGATAAATGTATACCTCAATATGTGATTGGTCACTATGAAAGGGTAGATAAAATTAGACAATACATTCAGAAAAATAATTTACCAATATCTTTAGTAGGCAGCAGTTATGATGGTGTAGGGGTCAATGATGTTATATTTTCTGCTAAAACTCAAGTTGAAGAAGACTGTGTTAATTCTAAGTAATACAATTTGCCTTAACAAAATAGTATAATTTTATTATCACGAATGGGAAATGGTACAAATAATATAAGTTATTTATAATGCTTTTATACGGAAACAATGCTGTTTATTTTGGTGCCATTGATTTTTTATGTTTGACATATTCAAATGCATACTGTGATAACTTGTGCAATGTTTAATAAATAGTATATCAACTGACTGTCTTTTTGTATGGTTAAATAGATTCTATTACATATCAGTATGTAAATGTTATATTGGATTTTTAATAAAACATAAAAAATATCTTAGCCTATTTATTTGAAACAACAGGTGATTTTACAAAATATACATGTGAGGCATCCTTATTAAAAAGAGCAACAAATTATTCTGATCATTTCTATAACAATTTAATATGTAACCTTTTATTAACTGTTAACTTTCTTAATGATTCCCTTAGAAGGTACATCCTAATTTATGAACTCCTAATGAGTGGATATAGAGTTGAATAAAACAACAACAATTTTTTTCATTTTGTTTAATTTTCAAGTGTTATGTGTTACATAAGCAGTACAATGCAGTAATAAATAAATCTCTTTAAATTTCCCTAATAAATAATACTAGGTAATAACTGAACTATAATAGAGAGAGATAAAGATATCTTGGGTCAAATGATTGACCTAAGAGTTTTTATACATTTAACCTATCATATTTTAACTTATAAAAAAGTTCAACATAAACATAAGTATGGAGTATTCATACATTCTTTATTAACGATATTAACATGTAGGGCTATATAAGAATTCTCCGATTACATATTATAAATAATTCATCATGTGAATGGATTCTATGATAGAATTCCAATACTTATACAATATATATTTTTATGCCAAGGTTACAATAGAAACTGGTTCTAGATTGATAGCAATTTGCAAATTAGGTTCAGAAAAAGCCGCTTTTTCTGGTATTTGTTGGTATGATAAAAAGCATATGTTTAAAATACTTAAATTAGACGTTTTCTAAAAAAAAAAAAAAATTACACCTAGAATAAATTCGCACCTGTTTTAATACATTTCTTATCCGCTAACAATGTTGATGATTCATGTTACGTTTTATTTCTCTGATAATAAATAAACAATCACGCACCTTGATACACAACAACTTTATTAATTGATTAGTGTGTTAAATTTCATATGTTATTTCATTTGAAGACACAACTTTCGTTCAAATCTGTATAAGTACATTTTTACCATATTTCTCTTAATTTAAATTTATTTTCTACAGAATTGAATAAAGAATTATACAAAACTAAAATATCAAGCGAAAAGCACACTTTCCAGTCTTAATTTCACTTGGGTTAAAATTTCCCGCGTTTTTAAATACAACCACACACTAAACTATGCTGTTAAACAAAATAAATAAATTCCTAAACACGCATCCACAGATGATAAATGAGCAGAATTTCAATGGAAATAAAAGTATAAAAAGCTGAAAAGGCTTCATATAATATATATAAAAGGCTATATGTAAATGTAAATAAAAGACGAATATTCGAGATCATTTATTCAGAAACAAGGCCAAGATCGATTAACACAGTTGTGTAGAGCGTATGGTCGCGATGTTGTGTGGACGTAGCAGACGGCGGCACGGTGTTTCGGTACGAGTATTCGATCGCGATCACGGCTTGCGCCGGTTCCCCGACTTTTGCGTTTTCATCTGTTTCCAGTTGTAAGCGGAGCGCGAGTTTGTTCGATTTCCGCCAGAGGATTACGCTGAAAGGTTTTGTTTTGAAGTAATCTATGTATGTGTGTTCTAATGAACTGTAAGAAATTCAGCTACATTGCGTACAATGCGGAATATTGAATTATGGTGCATACTCCAATAATTTTATGAGTAATGACTGCATATTTGCAAATGTTGCCATCATTAATTAATAATATCTTTGGAAATAAAAAGCGCTGTCATTGCTTTCCAAATGATGTTATTTTATATATTTATGAAAAAAAAAAAACATTTTTTTCTATTATACTTGAAAATAATAATCAAATTCGATAAGTCAGCTAAATAAAACCTACAAGGCACACAAACTCACAACAATCACTTACCTTCCTTCTACACATTTCACATAAAAAAAACCTTATTTATTCATATAAATTATCAAACTCACTCATTAGTATCATGATGCGAGTCATCATCGTATTCCGCCGCGTCATCCCTCTGAGCCAAAGTAAGCGTCTGCTCCGGATTGTTCACCTTTATCAGGGCTGGCAACACCGGCTTGCGTTCTACCACTTGGCGCCATGATGTGTCCTGGGAAAAAAAAAAATAAAATTGGGTTTTCTTATTTACGCAGTGCAGCATGAATGATTGAAACTATGATTTGTTACCATTATTGATTATTATATGATAAATTTATACAGCTATGACCATTGAGTTACTATGTACTACATACTAGAGAGGACATTGCTACTACACTGTTTGTAACACGAGTTAGAGGCAAACGTCACAAACTCATTTAGTCTGTGCCGGACTGTGCCCCCGCTTGCCGCGTCAACACGTGTTATTGCTCTGTTCAAAATGCCTTCGCGTGTGCTGAAATATTGTTTTAAAAGTTCCTTACAAACGAAGCCCGAGGAGTGACTTTTCACCAGTAAGTTCACCCACCACACCGGCGCGGCCGTGCGCAATGTTTTTGTATGGAATATCCACTCTAGTTCGTAGTACATAGTAACTCAATGGCTATGACAATAATTACTTAGAATATCTTGTTGTTGTTTTTATTTATCAAATTAGTAAAGTCTATTATGAGCCTTCAAAGCGACATAGAAACTTTAATTTCCTCACATACCTATACGGATATAACAATATTCACAAGTAAAATATTTTTTTTTTTCTCAAGCGATCTTAAAATAATAATGTTGAATACATTTATCTTAAATATTTATTTTTTTAGATCATAACAAATTTTCCACCATTCATCTCACCTTCTCCAAACTGAGCGACTTCTCCAGACTCTTCTCGATGCTCTTGGGCTCCTCCTCCTGCGTCTCCGGTACATCATCAGCTCGGATCAGCCGCAGTTGCATCTCGTGGGCCGTGGGGTTCGTCAGCTTTAGCAGCAACGCGGTGGTACCACCCGGCTTTATCTTATATATTATCATTAATTCTTACCTTCTCCAAACTGAGCGACTTCTCCAGACTCTTCTCGATGCTCTTGGGCTCCTCCTGCGTCTCCGGTACATCATCAGCTCGGATCAGCCGCAGTTGCATCTCGTGGGCCGTGGGGTTCGTCAGCTTTAGCAGCAATGCGGAGGTACCGCCGGGTTTTATCTTATAACTACATATATTATCATTAATTCTTACCTTCTCCAAACTGAGCGACTTCTCCAGACTCTTCTCGATGCTCTTGGGCTCCTCCTGCGTCTCCGGTACATCATCAGCTCGGATCAGCCGCAGTTGCATCTCGTGGGCCGTGGGGTTCGTCAGCTTTAGCAGCAATGCGGAGGTACCGCCGGGTTTTATCTTATAACTACATATATTATCATTAATTCTTACCTTCTCCAAACTGAGCGACTTCTCCAGACTCTTCTCGATGCTCTTGGGCTCCTCCTCCTGCGTCTCCGGTACATCATCAGCTCGGATCAGCCGCAGTTGCATCTCGTGGGCCGTGGGGTTTGTCAGCTTTAGTAGTAAGGCGGATGTACCGCCGGGTTTTATTGTCTCGTAGGATATGATTTTCACTTCAGGAACGTGGTAACTGGAACAATTGGTTTGTTTTAGAGTTTTATTTTGCATATACACATGAAATGGTTGAATGTCTATTGGCCACATCATGATGTGGTTTGAGCAGTTGAGACCAATTTTAATGAATTTTTCACTAGATAGCTGCAACATAGAAAGTAACATATTTTATTTCGTTTTAATCCTGAGTCAGATAGGGTGGAGCCGGAATACTGACTGCTATCGACATTCAGCAGAATTTTTCAAATTCAGCGGCTGCAACCTGAATCACACATAAAGCGTTTAAAACGCTGATTGCGCTGCACGCTCAGCGTCCGCAAACTGTGTCACACGTATACCGCTTTAACGCTTCTCACACAGCACTAACAGCGCTTCACACTCACTAGGCCAGCAGCTCGATCTTGAACTTGATGGAGCCGGGGTTGTACTCCGGCTTGGTGAGGTTGTGGTCGCAGCGGCGGCAGCGCTGACTGCGCTTCACGCTCAGCGGCCGGGCGAGCGGCTGTAAGCGGGAGACCAGTTGCGCTTGCCATTCCGGTGCGGCAAGACGTTGCGGCATTGTTGTTACTGCGAAATATAATTAAAAATAATAATTATTCTTAGGCCACATCTCAGATTAACATCAGGCGAGATTGTGATCAAGCGCATCCCTATCGACAATAAAAAAAAAATTGTTTGGTACAAACAATTTTTTTATACTTAAAAATTCAATCATTATAGCAATGACTTTGAAGTGATAAAAATTATAATTGGTGATAAAGTATACTTTTGCCACATAGAAAATAATAATAAATTATCTGCATTGATTCAGATGTATTAGCCATTCACAATAATTCGAATACATATTTTAATTCTTTATTACTTTAATTCTATAAATTAATATAATTCTATATGGGATAAATTGCAAAATATGTTTTTACTTATCATTTTATTAAATAAAAAATTCACAAAATTACTATCAAAAACACTTACTCTGCTTCAAATTCACTTCCCTAGTGTGGTAATCTTCCGGAAGTTCTTCCACGTCCTCCGTAGCTTCACTCGGAATGAAGTTAGCTATTGCTGACAATGAGCTCTCACTAGACGGAAGACCGGCGATGTTGCGCGCCATGGCGCCCGTTAGACCAGTTTTATCCTAAAATATACAATATTATATTACTGATATTAATAATAACATCTTTCACCTTATTTATAGGAAATTCATGATTTATAAAAATGGTTAACTACTTCGTTAACTACTATCCCCAGTTGTGTAAAAATTATGCACCTGCCCTATGGTATATTAATTTTAAAAATTGACTGAGGTTTTATTTTATACAGTAAAAATATAAAGACCTAATTTTATTAAATAAAGGTCACCTTAGAATATTAATATGTATATTCTAAGGTGACCTTTATTTAATAAAATTATGTCTTTATATATTAATGGGTAATAACATTTGATAAGCATAAAAGGACATACCGTAAGAGTAATATATTTGCCACGAATAGCAAACTTCTTGCGTTCCCTATCAAGTTTCTCCTGCTTCTCCTGTTGGGCGATTGCTTTGTAATACTCGAGCAGTTGGCCAAAGCGGTGCGCAAAAGGATTTGTCCTTTCTGGCCAGCCGCCTGAAGCTAATACATAAATAGAAACTTTAACATTTACTGACTATTAAAATAAACACTCATACAACATCAACACATACACACACATATACACACACTCAATACTTAAAATGGCAAGTAAACTTTGAAATATTTTTTATGTGATATGTTCATCGTATCTGAGAGATTGAGCCTCACAACACAGGGGATCCTAGTGTGGGGTTCAATGCAGCATATGTAACTACATATATTATGTAACATTTTTTGAAACTAATAAAGAAATTTTTCATTTTTCATTTTTTCAGATATATATCAAGTTGTTTTTGGTTAGTATTATGTATTATCTTCTATTTGAAACATAATTTTGTAATATTTTTTATTTCATTTCAGAGGGCAAGACTCTTGTCCGGTAATTTCTTAAAACTGTGATGTGTAACTGCAGTCATATGAAATAAAAAAATTTTCAAATATGTATATATGAATGAATATTCTTCATTGTACATTCTAAACAAGTATAAATTACAAAATACATAATTAATAATTGTACAGAAGTTGATTTTTGTAGTACAGAATTATGTTAATTAAGTTAGAATATACTTTTCACTTACCAACAGGTTGATCTGGAATGCCAACATCGCGAGACGTCCAACAGCAATTAAAACAAGACAAATAATACATCTTCTTCGGTTGTTTATTCTCAACCTTAGCATCACCACCAGCTGGATCTTGGCGAGGCTGGGCGATTGTCGCCCGAGTGGACAGGGTATGGAAGCAGCTGGGACAGTCGAAACAACTGCTACATCGGTTCTTCTTCAGCCGAGCTTCTGATGATGGCATATTTTCGAGACAGTTCGCACAATAGTGTGAATCCACCTTAAATATGTTGTAACAAATGATTATAAAGATTTTTGATTAAATATTTAAAGTATGACTTTAAATAATAAAATTAAAAAAAAAATATTCAGGTACATTCATTTAGCTACAGTTAATAAAAATCACCGTGTTATACATTTAAGATACCTCCACTCTAGTCCAGACTAGTCCAAAATTATATAGAGTAATGAGTTGAATAACAATAGCTATAGAATAAAATTTAAGTAGGTAGTAGGAGGGGCAACAGTGGGTCATAGTCCATAGAAACAGACCATCGATACAATTGGAAAGAACTATTACGAATAGATAGTTATGTGTCATATTAAAAGATTAATTTAGTTATTCTTTTAAACCTAGTATTAATTCGTAAAAAATTGACTTACCTCATGACAGATGCAAAAACCGCATCTGATTTTCAAGCAATGTCGACAAAAATATAAATTCGTTATAGGCTTTAGTTGTCCACACGTACAGACATATTTCACATAATCGGGTTGAGTTAAATAAGCCATATTTAAAGAGATTTAGAAGTGAATTTAATTGGAAAAAATATCTGTAATTTGAATACAAATTGGGATTTGACAGCTGACTCAACACAACAAATGACGTTTTACGATAGAAATCAGAAATGTCAATAAGAACGGCTGCGTTCCAATTTCCCAAATACCAGCAAAAAACCTAAAATAAGTTCCCCTATATTGATTTTTTGAAGGTATGATATGTGGCGTATAGAATCAAAATCAGCCAGATCCAGAAAGATGTATTTTACACTACTTAAATATTTTTGCTGGATACACTTACGCGAAACTGTATTTTTGTTAAATTTGAAGAAAAATACTTGTCTATGAATTTTGATTTATCTAATATTTTGTAATTGCAAATTACAAAGATATGAAACATTAACTAACTGAAAAAAATGGATTTAGCGGTTATTGATAGTGACACATATGGATTTAGCGGGTACTGATAATGACACATGGATCTGACGGATATTGTTTCTCACATAAACGGATGTGGCGGAGATTGATACCAACTACGCCAGGTATACAGGATGATTAAAAATAACAGATTTAGGGAAATTGAAAGTACCAAAAATAATGAAATTTGCCTTTAATAAATGTCGGAATCGGATACAAATAAAATTAAACAAAATTTTCACTTTCTTCAAGGGGTACGCAAACTAAATCATCGTGGTGCTCGAAATTGTCATTGTTAACTTCAATGTCCCTATAATAAGACAGACTCTCAATGTTTCTCCAGTCTTCACCAAAGTGCTTCGACAACAAGTTCGAAACATCACTAATTTTTTTAATATTTACTTTATTGCCATTTCGCTTGATTGAAGGTGCCAAGTCCAAGCAACTTTTTCCTTTCTTAGTTACGTATTTTGGCTGACCGAATTCACTTATGTAGTTTTCCTCTCCTTGTATGCTTACATTCTGGCGTCCTTTGTGCAGTATAAATCTCTTGGAAATATTAAATTTAAAGTGCCAGCTGCCAGGAGGTTTGCATACAGTAGTTACTTCCTTCTTCCAGTCATATACTTCTACATCCTCACCTAAATGTTTCACAGTAGTCGCGTGTTTTTTAAATAAATCGACGTACATTTGTGGGTCACATATGACGGACAGTTTCTTTACTTCCTTTTCTATTTTTGCAAATACCCTGTCGGGTGGTAAGAATGAGTGTCCGACCATTGGAAATACAATTTCCAGTTTTTTTACGTGTGGTGGTGCATCTGAACTCAGCCATTTCATGCACATGCCCACTACAACTGTATTCTTGTTTTGCCCGCCGCAGCCGTCAGCAAACAATTTTACTCCTGTTTTATGTCTTGGTATATCCAGGCTGGTCAATGTGTCGTATACTGCACTTGCTATTTCGGATGAAGATTTGGCATGCTCATTTTCACACCAGTAATAAGTTCTTACATTATCTAAAGCAGATTTAGAACTCCCAATGACAACTGTAAAATTGTACATATTGAACTGCCTACTAAAGTAGGCCGCTTGGTCGGGCAGTTTAGGCAGCGGGCTGTTTTTTTGGCAATCGAATGAAAGTGAAATACTATCATCAGCTTCATTTTTTAAAAGGTTATAAAAGGCTTTGGCTTTTAGAGAATGTAATCTTTTTTGGGTTATGTATGACTGTTTTTCTTGTCCCTCAGTAGATTCTATTTTCCTTTTTAATTCAAAGCATCTGGAGCAAGTATCTTTCAAGGGAGAGCCAAATCCAACATTGTACTTACGATTAAAGATTTGTCTGAAAAACGACTGTTTTACTTTTAGATGGGGGGTGCTTGCAACTTGCTCTTCATACATTTTCCACAGCTTTTTAATATTTAACTCTGGTGGCAGATACAGTCTTACGGATGATTTGGCCCTGCAATAATGAGGTTCGACAGCTTCTATAGATTCAATGAATGACATTACGCTTCTTTGTCTCTGTGCATATTTATCTTTTTTGTGGTTGCCACCTCGATTCTCTTTTGCAATACTACCTCCATCTTTGAACGATCTCTGAAGAACGCCTGTAACTCTATCTTTTCCCACTTGTAACATTTTAATAAAAGCAGTTTTACATACCCTGACTTGTTTTTGAGGATTCTTTATTGTTACATAGTAGTTTGCACTTAAATTCTTTGGTCCTCTAGACTGATCTTTGAGTCTTTTTCTGCTGCATTTGGAGAGACGGCAATGATTTAATATAAAGTTGTCTTGATCAAGTTTGCTCTTCAATTTGTAGAAATTCTGGTGAAATCGAGCTACATCTTGCGTCTTTAATGTAAGACATTTGTAGGTAGAATTTGTTTTGTGCTTGCATTGTGGGAAAGATGGCAGTTTTTTCGCAGAATATCTGAAAATAAACAATACCTACATTTATTTTTACTACCACAAATCAAATACAGCCAATTTATACATTAATCCGTTTTTATAGTATTTATAGTCAAAAAATATAATTGTATACCCCTCAATGACTCGTACGAAATACCCCATACAAAATCATCCTGTATAGAGATTTCTATGAAAGTTTGACTCACCTCTCACGTCGTTTTTTCTCACTTTTCCAGTTATTTTTGTTGATCCCACGTTTCTTTCCACGTTCTATTTTTTTGGTTAAATCGGACATTGTTTTAATAAATATTCACAATAAAACGCTGTGCAGATTCTCTTACAAAAGCATGAGCGGCCATTACTGTTTTCAACCACGCCATGACACTTATCTGTCAAATTGCAGTACTCTGATTGGTGAATCTGGATTTGGCGGATTTTGATTTTGCTTTGTGAAAAATCTGGCGGGTTTTGAAATAAAACGCAAGAAAGTAACGCAAATTATCTTAGGATTTAGTGGAGTTTGAAAATGACTTTGTAGAACGGAAACATAGAGCTCAAGATGCTGAATCCATAGACTACCAAATCTTATTTTTTCTTAAAAGTGGATCTGGCGGATTTTGATTCTATACGACACATATATAGATTTGAGATATGTGTAAATTCCACAGTCAACCGTTTGAAACTTATTTAAAACGTCCGTTGCATAATTTTTATCTTAGCTTTTTATTAAAAGGCGCCACGCGCACATCTGATTTAAATTTTAATAATGGATATCTTATCTTAATACTATTATAAAGGCGAAAGTTTGTAAGTATGGATGTATGGATGTTTGTTACTCTTTCACGTAAAAACTACTGAACCGATTACAATGAAATTTAGCACACATATAGAGGGTAACTTGGATTAACACATAGGATAGGTTTTATCCCGGAAATCCCACGGGAACGGGAACTATGCGGGTTTTCCTTTGAAAACGCGGGCGAAGCCGCGGGCGGAAATCTAGTAGATAATAATATTATGATTGTATTGCATTGCATGCATTCTTGCGTGGTTAACGTGGTTCTCGAGGAAGATTTTTACCCACGGCCACGCTACTTATTAACTACTTGACTTAATTGTATTTCTTGCATTTTACTATCTCAATTCTCAAATATGTACGCGTAAATATTTAACAAGGCGGTTTTTTATTTATTACGATTAAGAGCGCTTATTCAATTTAACGCAAGTCAAAATCTCCGCGATCTATTACGATAGATCGCGGCTTGCGCTATCCTTTTACTATGAACAGCATAGGTCCACAGGAGAGCGCCGAGCAACATGTCCTCTCTCTGGAAAGGCTCGCTGCCGACCAAATGCCGACTGATTTGAATCGGGTCGCGCGCAGTGTTTTATAGTACTTTAAAAAAAATTGTAGAAAAATAATAGAGGTACCTTAGTTGATTTTTTAAATTTTATCTTATAAGTAAGACATTCTTTTATTGCAATATGTATAAATTATATTCAATTAAGTCAAATATCTTGGTGAAAATAATCATTTTGTCGACTATAATTTCTAAAAAAATTCACATTGTTCGGATTTTAATTTCGTAAGTTAGGAGTCCAAAATAAAAAAATCTTTTAACTAACTATTTTAATAAGGATTTTTGCAGTTAGGGTAAACGCAGCTATCAACGACCCATCGAAAATCTGAAGGTATTACCGACCTATAAAAGTAATTCGAAATTTAAACGTTTCCAGAACTATTCTAGCTATAGGTAGGCGAAGTTATACACGAATGTATTACTTGAGCATCGTATACTTTTAAGTTAGTGTGAGTAGCTGTGCAAAAAATAGTAAAAATACGTAAGTTGCTGCGGGGTAGCGTGGACGCAGGACGTTTCGTACTGTTCCGTTGTTCCTTCGGGTAAGTACTGTGATTTATCTTTTTAAGACATTTACAAACAAATGACATCTATACTTTAATTTATATTACTAAATGTCAATGCATTTTAGTGTCAACTTTTCATTTCTTACAACATTTTATTAATAAAAAGTAATTTGAAACGATAAAACTTTAAATTAAAATGGGACGGTGTTAGCTTCACCAGTTTAAGTCGTGGCAGGTATCAACGACCCGTAAGTCGGCAATGGCAGCAACGTAACTTTTTGTTTAAATTTTCTTTTATGTTATTGTATCACACTAACACAAGTGGTTTTATGGACCAGTTTAAATCTAAGCTATGAGTCTTCATAAAAATCTATTAGCGACTAAACTTTTTTTGTCTAGTGTTTACCTTTTAGCGTTGTCAATTTATACAAAGTTATGATATTTTTCGAGGGTCGATATCGAATAGTTACAGTAGTAAATCATTGTTTTTTTGTTCAAACAATATGCATTTGTTCATATTTTGTATGACATTAATCAATTATAATCTATTTTATAGTCTGATGGTCAAATGAATTAAAATAACCATTTTTTTATGGGTCGGTAATACAATTTAGGTTTATACTTACATACTTTATTACCGACCCATGTGGGTCGGCAATAGCAACTATAGGAAGCTATTACCGATCGAATATAGATTGTTTAGTTTCTCATCTACAAATTCAAATTCAAATTGCTTTATTTGCAGAATGTAGAATAAAGATGTTTGTAGATACAGATAATATCGATCCTTAAACATTCTGCTCGTAGTTGAGCGTGCAAATATATTTTTACTACATACTTTTATGACATAATAGGTGCCTATTAAAAAATGCTTCTTCATGGTTAAATTAACATAAAACATATAATTATATTTTTTTCCAGAAATATGGAGCCACAGAAGCGGCGAAAAGTATACAGTAAAACACAACTCGCCGAAGCAATCAATCAAATAGCATAAGGAAATATCCTAGAGTTTGAAATCCTTAATTGAATATATGTACATATATTAATAGTATTATGTTGATTAATTTAAAAGTTTATAATTATTTAGTTCATTACTAAGAAGTACTCATTTGTTTTATTAAAAATAACTATAATAAAAAAATACGAATATATTTGCATTTTTATTTCATTTTATTAAGATCGGTAATCATCATCATCACTAGCCATTGCTGGAAAAAGGCCTCCTCTCACATACGATCGGGAATAGCTGCATAAAAATCGTTAATAGCTTCACAGCCGTTTTTATGGGTCGGTAATTGCAACAATCGACTAAGTCACATTGTAAATTATTTTTTACAAGATAATCCTTTATTAGAATGTATTTGCTTCAATAAAAACATTTTTTATACATAACACTAGCATATAAAATGAAACTATAAATCTTTAGAAGAACCAGTATACTTAAAAAATATGGTTGATTTGAAAATTGCCTTAGAGGGGTCGTTAATACCTTTTTTTTTTTTTTTTTTTTTAAGTGGGGAAATCTTGCATAGATACCCACGGCCTCCGGGGAAAGGGCCGTGGATTATGTCGGATTCCTACCGACCAAAACCCCACTGTGTTCCGTCAAGCCGCATCAACGACGGGGCCACGGGTATAGGTAGAATTCTTCCGTGACGGGTCGTTAATACCTGCGTTTACCTTAGTTAAAAAAAAATTGTGTGTTAGATCTGTCAGCAATTTCAGATATTTTTAGCTTCGAAATTGACACTAAAAGTGAAATCAAGTAATCATCGGCTCAGTTATCTTGATGGTATTCACAAATACTGTATTAATTGAAAAAAACTCTTAACTAACTACATAGACAATAAAATTTCCTAAAATTATTAGTAATTCATATGTTTGTAAGATAAGTGGTTGATGGACAATCTGGTTTGAAAAATCACATATTTGAGCCAAACAGCGCACGGACCGCGTACACGGCCTTAAATGGATCCACATATTTTAATTGAGTATGAGGGATGCACTTAGAATCTTTTCTGATATGATTCACGTCGCTGAAATTTGGAAAAAAATGAGGTATCTTAAAATTGATATATTATTATTTATTATGTACCTACGCATGTAGGTACGCATCCTTAAAAATTGCATTACATAAAATAAGTCGTTCATTTATCATCATAGATTTGGATAAAAGTTTACAGGATAATTTATAGCCATAGGATGAATACTTGATTTTTCACGCGGGTTCGTCCGCAGGTGAAACAGATAGTTTATAATAAGTAATATAATTTAGTAGAAGGTATTCCACCAATTTGAATAATGAATTATGCACATACCTAATGCCGATTATGGTGAATATACATATTCTTAACCGTCTTCCAAAAATAAGATTTCTCAATACGATCACGGTATACGATGGTCTTGCGAATAACTTTTTCGTGCATCGATTTTGATTCTTATTTTTTGTTGATAATGAGATTTTTTAAGTATGGTCCATTGAAAAGGTTAGTTTAAGTAAAGCTCAGGATCTAAAATTTTACACAAAATATATAAGTACCCCTTCCCCCTTATCTATACTAATATTATAAAACTGAAGAGTTTGTTTGTTTGAACGCGCTAATCTCGGGAACTACTGGTCCGATTTGAAAAATTCTTTCGGTGTTAGATATAAGATAGCCCATTTATCGTAAGACTATAAAATATCATCCCGTTCAGACCAACTAGAGCGGAGCACTGCGGGTAGAACCGCGGAGCACATCTAGTACCTCTATGATAATAAGAAAACATCGTGAATTCGATGTCAGTGCCGAAAACGTAAAACATTTATTTATTTATTTAAGAGGAATGATTACATTTTGTTTAAAATAAGTTACCTACCTATTACATAGATGCTTACATGTACAAGAGTCGAGCACGCTTCGGCAGGAATTGAGCTAGCTCGCACCGGGGAAGGTACTACATTCCCACAGAAGATGAGCATGCAGTAGTAGCATATTATGTACTACTGAGTTGTATATTTCGAATGGGAGAGTCGGAGACGTATCCATTTCTTCTCCAATCACAGTCCCTTACTTTATTCTCGTAATCTTTTATCAGCTATACCTACTCATTGTAAAGGGAACGCTTTTGCAGAGTTCCTAATTCCTATATCTGCAAATGCCAAATGGTCATGAGCGGTGATGATCGTTGATCAGGGTCCAGGGATTACCATAATGATGATAAGTTTGAAATATACATCGGTCATCGTCTGTAGGTTATCTTTGTTAATTGTTGTGCAAATAGGATGCAAAACGGTGAGGCTTTTAATAAATAAGTAGGTATACATCATAAATCAAACCGAGTAGGGTTGAACTAAATATTCCATGCAAACCACGCTTGACCCAATCCTGTCAAGTGATTTCTGCGCAAAATTAACACCTTTATTCTTCGCACGTTAGATTCTGGTAGGAATATTAAAAAGTCTTAATTTGGTGTTACCAGGCTTATACTTTTCCCGAATAATGTACTTAATTTGATAATGTTTGATTTCATGATAACTGTTTCAAATAAGAGTTGATTCATTTCTTACAGATTTTTTCTCTAGTACATGGTATTTTTCACGCTAAATAGGTATTATGAATAGTGCCTACTAGATCATATAAAATTGCAGAATATTTTGATTATTTAGCCAATAGAGAAGACTCTCTTCTCAAGTCGAAACAAACATTTGTTTTTATACTAAATTGGAGTTTTCTGGACGGATCTGGCAACACTCCAGCTTTATTTCTTTTATGGCATGTTAACAGGAACCATGGTCACTGCTTTCTAATACCGTAATGTGTTGCGAAAGGGATATACTTATGTCACCTGTATTAATTACCCGCTATTCGCTATAGATTAAGATATGTGGATACATTGACGAGTCAAATGCGTTTTTATCAAGTTTTTATAGATGTCACGTAATCCTGTGTTACTCAATGATTTAATTAATTGGTTTTGTTTGATACGTCATCCATTTAAATGAGATCTTGAGCCTAAAAGATAAAAAAACATGTTAATTTTATTAAAAAATATGTAATTTATTGTACTGTTTGAAGAAAAGACGATTTAGGGCTGATTTTTCAATCCTTGGTTAAAACTTATTCATCGAATAACGTATTAAACTACCATTTCAAAAATTTATTCTAATTGTCCGTATATGACGTATATCCGTTTACAGGTGACATTTTAAAATGTTCGTGTAATACCTACTTTATTGGACGGATAAATTTTAACCAAGGATTGAAAAATCGGCCGGTGCATGGCATTTGACCGCCATTGTAAAGTCAAAAGTGGTAACTGCATGAATGTAGAAAAAAGACGTCCTCGATTCGATCTTTGGCTGAAACGAACATAAAATAACGTTTTCCCGGAAAATTTCCAATCACAGTCAGCGGAGAGCATTTTGTACTATAACACTACCTATTATACCTAGGTACTAATACATATAGTATATAGGTACTATATAATATATTATCTGTGCCTTTGTGTATTATTGCATTATTAAGAAAATATATGCAAACTATATAATTAATTACCTATATATTAGCCCAAGCTTCAGACGTGTCTGAAATTACATATTTAATTTTGAATTCTTAATGTGCACTTGTGTCATGGGTAGATAGTAGGCACAAGCCTTCCATAATACGAGGCAAGATTCACTTAACTATTATATTTAACCCTTAATAAGGCAAAGGGATATAATTTCCCACATGGTTCTTTTTTCGAAAAATATTGTTTATTCCTTACCAGAAAACGATATGATGAATGCAGCCACGCATTACTATTTTACGGAACATTTTTTAGTTTTTCTACTGATAACATTTACGATGGTACTGTCAAATCCTACGAAATCTCATCGTCAAAGTGAAGTCTTGAGGTAATAGTGGGCCAGAGACGGTATTTTTTTATCATTTCAGTGAAAAAGTAAAAAATTCTATACAAAAAAATACCGCAAGTAGATAAATGTTTTTGTTTTATATAAAGAAACTATGCTTTCGTAATTATACATTGTTTTGTATCTAAATCTAGTCATAAACACGTGAAATTGTTCAAATTACTATGTGGGAATATAATTCCCCTTGCCCGTTAGCGTAAAGTAATTTTTAACCGATTTAAAAAAAGAGAGATTCTGATTTTATTCTTTCAAGTTTTAAGTAGGTAAGACTGATTGTAGTATTCAGTATTTTGAGTCATCCACTCGTCTCTTATGTTTTTTATGTATATAATTGTCTTATTTATTTTCATTTCGTATACTTACATAATATAACAGCCATTCCTAAATTATAAAAAATAATTTTGAGAAGAGGCATAACCGGGATCAAGTGCTAGTTAGGGAATGCAATCCCGACTCGAGATTGCAAATTCGGGAGCCCGCGGGATTAGAAATATCAATCCCGCGGGATCCCGGAATTTTCGGGATCCCGTCTAATTAAAAAAAAAAAATGTTGAATTCAGATGACTGAAAAAGCTAATAACTGCTTGTTTGTGATAGTGAGGTTAACTAAAATAACATATTACTCGAAAGAAAATAAAAACCTTTATTCTTTAATCTTACCAACTAAATAATAATCAGGTTGTAAGGAAATTAACGTAGGTAAATTAGGTAATCAAAACAATAAGCTTATTTCAAGGGAATTAGGAAAAAGAGTGATTTTGAAAATGACTCCTTAAAAAACAAAGGGTATTTATAGTTTCATCTGCTAAACGGCATCTAATGTCCGTTGCAATGTACCCCGCTGCTGAGAATGTCCTCTCCGACTCAACGCTGGTTGGCAACAGCGTGGCGAAGAAATAATATGCAAACTGAAAAAAATCGCCCCCTTGTTCCTCCACACTCAAACAAATCCATTTCTTTTTCAATGGTAGATTCTAATTTGTCTAAGCTCGTGGACGTGGATATACGTGCTACGTTTTAGAAGCTCGCAGAGTTTCTTCTAATTCCTCTTGAAGCGATTTATTAGTTTGTGCAGCACGTAAATTCAAATCTTCTGCAATCATTGAAAGAGGCAAGTCATCTTCGATTAGTATAGAATAGTAGATAGTAGTTAGGCGCCGCTTGCGCCCCGAGTGGTTGTGTGTTGCGTCGCTGACCACTGCCGCCCAATCCCGTCAATCTCGAACGGGATCTCGTCATATGATGCGTCGGGATTGATCCCGAAAAATTACACGAGATCTCGCGAGATCGGGATCCCGCGGGATCGGGATTGCATTCCCTAGTGCTAGTATGTGAATAACAACCAAAACGTGGTAAAAGTGTGTAGCCTAAACAGGCAAGGGGAATTATTTTCCCACATAGAAACTCAATGTACTAGCATAATCGGGCAAAGGGAAATAATTTCCCACGTAAAAATACCCTATTTCCCCCACCCCCCACCACTTTTAAATATATTTTTTGGAATCTATAGCATAAACTTACACTAAATCGTAAGTCAGTTTTTAACTATCTCTTACACAGGCTCGTTTTAGAATTAAATTGAACTAACCCGGGCAGCGGACACGTACCGAATGTCAGAAGGTTTTCATTCAACTTTTTTCAGATATTTGGAGATCTTTCGACGAATCCTGGTTTGCAGATAATTCAAACAGAAGGAAATGCCATCTAGGTGACTCTGAACTTGCTTTCTTTCTCCAACCTGCGGAAGAATTTGCCACTCCCATCTTGAATTGTTTCGACATCAAAACATTGGTCAGACGGCACACCATAAATTGTCTGTAAAAGGCGTAAAGGCCAACAACGAAGATTGTGGCACCATAAGATACCAAGGACTATAAACAGACAAAGATTATCTCAATACAAACTACCTTTGTTTTTTTACTCATTTCGGCAAAATACAGCTAAATAATATTAAGGCTAGATAAGCACATTAAATATTAATACCATTAATACCAAGAAAATACGAGAATTAAAACTAGTTAGTGTAGTAGTCAGGTTGATGACCAGTGAAAAGAATAGATTACATGACGGACACATCGACGACAGGAAGTGGCAGTTATTTTTGTTTAAATCTTATCTTAATATATATAAATCTCGTGTCACAATGTTTGTCCTCAATGGACTCCTAAACCACTTAACCGATTATAATAAAATTAGGATATAGGATAGTTTAAACGTATGTAGGTACCACGGGCGAAGCCGGGGCGGACCACTAGTTATTTTATATAATGTTAGTGTCCAAACATTGTACAATTTAACTAGACATTTTTCTTTCACATTACATCAGTTTCAGTGTCTGTGAAAGTATCTCAAGATGATGTAATGTTTATAAAATTATATGAGGTCGACGATATTGTACATAATGTAGGCATAATTTTATAATGTTGTTTTCTTAGAAAATAACAAGTTCCGATGAAGATTATACCTACTCGTTCTAACATAGAAGGACCCAAAAAACGGCCACGATTTTTTTTCTAAAAGCTCTGCATTATTTGATATTTCATTCTTTTTTTAATCAGTCTGAAGTTGAACTAAACAAAAAAAAACAATATTCGTAATTAATTGATATCTGGTGGAGTTATAAAAAAAAAAACATAAAGTGTCATTAAACTTTTCAAATGGTTGTCTGAAAATGCCTACCGCCTATCGGCTTCTGAAACCATGGGTACAGTTAGATACACAGATACACGAATATATCCTTGGTTTGTGTTTTCTGGCAAAAATTTTCTGAAATACCTAGGTGCCTACTGTTTACATGTCATTAGCACATTTTTTACATAATTGATAATTATTTTAATTTTAAACTTGTTGAATGGGGAAAGGTGTCATTTAATCATGCAATAGGTTCGTCCGAAAAAATGAAAGTGTGGACAAAAGTCAAGTTTATTGCCTATTATTTATTTAACGGCATTACGCAATGACCGGTAAAGATGAATGTTACGAATATTTAAAAATAAAAAATGTATGCCTACATATTCCGGTATTATTATATAATTTTATATAAAATATATAGCTAGGTTTGAGAAGTGCATTGTTCAGAAAATAGGTATTAGTTATTATTTGCAAAATATCATGAAAACCTGACGGCGGAGGCCGGCTAATAAAAATGCGGTAGAGCATAGAGGCTCGATCATATTATGAGGAAATTTCATCGGGCTGCGTTATAAAATTTCGATTTTCCTAAACATAAAAGAAATATCTACTAGATACCTGAAATCTTACCTGAAATGATGTCTTCAAAATTATACGCCGCGTGTAACCCTGAAACAAAACTAATCCATATTCTAGAGCTTCAAGCTGGTTTGCTTAGTTGACACTTTCTAAATCAACTATTAAATCCGGCTGTTGAAGGGTCGACTCGACTGTTAGATTTGCTGATTGATTAACCGTCACTAATTACACGGCGGGGATACGCATCGCACATACGTTAAGGTCGCGATAAACCGATACTGTTGAGCATAGACTATAAACTTATTACAGCTGTTGAGCAACGAGCCGCGTGCGGCGCAGTCGCGCGCATGCGCTGCCATTTCCCGCCAAACGGCACAGATACACGCGCGTCCAGGTCCCAGGATAAACGCACAGATTATTGATTAAATAACATGCATGTCTATGTTTTATGAATAAAAAAAATCTAGATTAATTTACAGACAATTTAATAATATGTGCAGGGATTTTTTAATTGACACTAATTGTATATTATGACGAAATTTATCGAGTGTTAATTGTGGTGTGTGCTTTACGTGATGTTCATAAAATGTGGCTCATCGGGCTGTTGTTGTTGATGAACGAGGCTGTTGCATACAACTCCACCCTTACCACTAGGCTTGAAGATGCGGTAAGATATTTTTTAAATAAATAGGTTAAATATATTTTTACCAAAAACAAATATAAAAGGCATAAGCATACCATGTTATATAAAGTGCACCAAATATACATAGGCATGTGCTTGACACGAAGAGAGAAAAAAAAAAGAAAAAAAAATGGGTTTTCCATTTTTAAAGTTTTTGTGAACGTCATCTTTTAAAAATGTTTTTTTATTTATCTCCGAAATTAAGGGTCAAATAACAATAAAATAATATGTATTTACGGAACCTGAAAGTGGTAAATCGTAGATTCGTGATGTTTTATTGTTTAGAATACGAGCTAAGAAAATTTTAAAATCAGTCGACAGTTGGCGGAAAAATCTATGAACTTACATAAAATGCCGGTAAGAAATTGTAATAATTTTATTTCACTTAATAAATGTATTTATACAGGATACACACATACAAACACACATAATATGACTATTAATCGATATTTAGATATAATTTTTCGTAAACAGCTATCAATCAACTATCTGTTTTGAAACCCGATTTTAGTGAATACGGTAGGTTTAAAAATATTTCAAGTTTTTGATAGTCACTAGTCACTATCAAAAACTATAAAAGTAGAAGTCACTAGAAATAAATCGTTATTTTTAGAATTAAAATGTTATAGTCTTCCGAATCAATCGAGATGTTTTTACAAAATGGATTATCTAACTGGTATTTATCACAAATCATGCAGAATAATAACGATCAATAATAGCGATTCTTATTTCGCTTATGCCTAGTTTCTGTTTATAGCTGTGTGCTACAAAAAACAATCATTTTGACCGACAGATTACATATAAACTTAACATCACTTAATAGTAACAAAGTCGCTTCCCGCTGTCTGTGCTTTGATCTTTGAAATAACGCAAAAGATTTTGATGCGGTTATTTTTAATCGGTTCTCGAGGAGGCTTTTAGTACGATTCGAAAGAGGGCGAAAGATAAGATATGTTTATACTTCACTACATACTAACTTCAACTTCTACAATCATAGTACATAGGTACTAACTAAAATCGGTCCAGCCGTTTACGAGGAGTTCAGTGACAAACATACACACAGTATTTAAATATGTTAACCACTTTTCACCGGGAACTACATGCTAATAAAATATTTTTTATGGAAAAATAAAAATATTTTTTTTGTGTAAGATCAAAAATGAGAAAATTCTTTCATTTACCTTTTTATTACATGAATCATCAACTACTACATTTTTTGTATGTTATAATTATCATCATCAGCATAAGTTCAAATATTATGCTTCCACTGCAGCGACCTCCCATAGGAGGTCATATTTATGTACTGCCATAATGCCATAGCATATTTTATACTGTTATTTTTTGCCTCTTATGTTTCTGGTTACGCATTGCTTCACAATTCGGAAATTTTCCATGGTTCGATTATAGGGAATTGGCAATCTTTAAAAGCTTTTTGGCCGCTTATGGTCCTGACTGCGAAACGATTTTGAAATCACCTGCTCAAGGTTACAGAAAGTTTTATACGTGTGATGCAAATGGAGATAATATATCATGTGTAGTCTTTAGCCTTTTACGAAAAATGTTGAAACATATTCGTGATTATAAAAGGCTAATTGTGGGTACAAACAATTGCCCAATTTGGACACTTGTTTTGTTTCTAGACACGTTTTGAATTTACATTTATTTTGTGATTAAAACATGGTGTAAAATTTTACAAAAGCTGTATTGCTAAATGTATAAATAATATATATTTTTTATTATAATTTAGCATGTACTTACATATTGCGATTTTTACATTTGTTATTATTTTCGCTTAATTTAATAAAAACTACTATTAAGAACCCAGAAACATCATTTTTAGAAGATTCGTCATCGTGCCATCGTGAGGTAGGGCCGTCTTTCCAAATACTTGGTGGTTATATCAAGGAAAAGTTTTCATTGAAACAACTTAAAGTAAGCGAAAGCTGTACTTTATTTTAAATATTATTACTGGGGAAAATACTTTATTAAAACATTTACTATTGTATTAGTTACGTACTTATAGATAGGTAGTAGATAATAATATAGTACCTAGTATATAGCTTTAGGCATGCAATTTTTATTGAACAAAGCTTTTCAAGCTTTATAGGTTACATTTCATAAATGAATTGTTTTATGTAGCAGCAACATTAACTAAACAAACAGTGTTCGAGTTAATAATATTAACTCGCTGAAAAATTACTTTATTGACTTAATTATCGGTAAATATTACTTAAATCATTTTTGCATAAATCTAAAATTTACAGATAAATATTAATAATCATTATTAATTCGGAAGTAGGTATATCACTACATAGTATAAAACAAAGTCGCTTTCTCTGTCCCTATGTCCCTATGTCCCTTTGTACGCTTAAATCTTTGAAACTACGCAACGGATTTTGATGCGGTTTTTTTTAATAGATAGAGTGATTCAAGAGGAAGGTTTATATGTATAATAACATCCATTAAATAGTGGAGAAGTACTGTTACTTTCGAGGTTTCTAATGTGATGTCGTAAAAAATTACATTTTTTCCGCTTACATTGCAAACGCAGGCTGAACCCTACGAGTTTTATCAAAATAATGTACTAATTATTATACACATTGAAAAGGTCTACAGAAAAGCCCGTGATGGTATATGTCTATCTCTAATGGATAACCCACAATAACTTTTTTTGTCATTTACTTTTCACGACAAATAATGGCTAATTTTCGAAGCGATTTTAACCAATACAGCATTAATCCTTAACCAATTAAATACCTCGAATACATTGTTCATTTAATATAGATCTATATGGCCCTTTACACCGTATGATTTAAGTGAATATTTTCGAAGATATTACAGATTTAAAAATTGCGGGACGTAGCGTTTGCGGCGGTACCGGCCGGCCGCCCGGCTATATATTTTATACCCGTGCGAAGCCGGAGCGGGCCGCTATGTTTTTATATACAACGTTCACAGTTTTTCTGTAGTGTATTTAGTATCAGCATTGCACCCGTGCGAAGCCGGGGCGGGTCGCTAGTATAATAGATAACGAAGTTTGTTAATAATGACATTTGAGTGACGACTGCTTGTTACATCTCTTACATAAAAACCATGTGATTACGTGAAATAAAATTTGAATTTAATCAAGAACAACGCTTAAATTTGTGATTTTGACGAATTAAACCATTTATATGCAGTTAAAATTACGTTATCTTAGTTTGAATCAAATTTATGCGCTGCTGTGTTACCTACTCTACATTTATGGCGTACATGTAATTATCATTTTATTAATTTTATTTTGTTTGATGCCATCTTTTACTTCATCTACATAAGTCGCTTTTATTATTTTTAATAAAAGTTAAAAACATATTACAAACTAAGTACCCTTTAAGTTGACGCTTATAAAATGATGCTATAAAGTCAAAAGTTTTAATTTAGTACATAATGAATTTGAAAAAATATTTAAAGTTAAATCTTTAAATATTACCAAGGATTTACCATTTAGTAAATGGGCGACAGCTAGTATACATAGGTGCAGGAACATTCTTTATGAATTATATGGTATGAAGCAATATAATAAAGACCCATCTTTTCTTAGTTATGTTAGAAATTACTCAAAAATTTTTAAAAAAGTTTGTTTTACTGCAAAGCGTTTGTATATCAAAGAAAAAATACGCGACTCTGATAATAAAGTTAAAACAGTTTGGTCAATTATTAATGGTGAAATGGGTAAAAGCAAATCAAGTAATACCATAAAACTTGTAAATAATAACAGGGTTATTGACAAAAGTGCTGAGGTTGCGCTTGCTTTTGAAGAATTCTTCAGTAGTGTCCCTGCTACTATTACTAATAGTTTAAATTCGTCTTCAGCACTTGCAGAAACCTTTTTGAGGGACCATGTTGCGGGGTGCAGTACATTGTTTGAATTACGACACGTAACTGCTAGTGATATTGTTACTGCCTTTAAGACGCTTAATCTAAAAAATACTTGTGATCTTTGGGGAATGTCCGTAAATTTAGTTAATAATATAATAGAAAATATTGCGAAAAATTTAGCTTTCATATTTAATAAGTGTTGTGACTATGGTACATTTCCTAATTTACTAAAGCTTAGTAAAGTTATACCTCTATTTAAGAAGGGCGATCAAGAAGACTGTAACAATTATAGACCTATCTCTATTTTACCAACATTAAGTAAGGTATTTGAGAAGTTAATATTAAACCAATTGAGTAGTCATTTTGCATCTAATAATTTACTGTACACCAAACAGTTTGGTTTCACAAAGGGGCGCTCAACCACAGATGCTGGAGTTGCACTTCTAACACATATATATAAAGCATGGGAAAACTCAAAAAATGCTCTGGGGATATTTTGTGACCTCTCCAAGGCATTTGACTGCGTTGAACATTGTACTTTGTTACGTAAACTTAATCACTATGGAATTAAAGGAAAAGCCCAGAACCTCATAGCGTCATACCTGCATGATAGGATACAGACTGTAGTTGTTAATGGAGAACGTTCTAGCGGTGCGTCAATTAACATTGGTGTTCCACAGGGGTCAATTTTAGGTCCCTTCTTGTTCTTGGTATATATCAATGATCTTCCCTATTATTTGCAGGATAGGTGTGAAATAGTTCTGTTTGCAGATGATACCTCATTAATTTTTAATGTGGATAGGCATGACCCAAATGTTGACGAAGTGAACAGTGCTCTTTTACACATATCTGAATAGTTTACTGCCAATAATTTATTATTAAATGCCAAAAAAACCACTTGTGTTGAATTTTTACTTCCTAATGTAAAAAAGTTGAACAGAGATATTACCTTGAACGGGGAGGTATTGCATCCTACTGAGTCTACTGTATTTCTAGGGTTAACATTGGACGAGAAACTACAGTGGGGAGCCCATGTCAACACCGCTGCAGGTAAGCTCAGTTCAGCTGCATATGCAGTCCGAAAAATAAGGCATCTCACCGATGAAGATACGGCTAGATTGGTTTATTTCAGCTACTTTCATAGCATTATGTCCTATAGAATTCTACTGTGGGGCAGGGCTGCAGATATAGAAACTATATTTATCTTACAGAAAAGAGCCATTCGCTCTATATATAATTTACGTGCTCGGGACTCACTAAGAGATCATTTTAAGAATACTGGTATCCTTACTGTACCATCACAGTATATATTTAATAATATTTTGCATGTACACAAAAGCTCCGACTTACACACAAGGAACAGGAATAGAATTGAAATGCCATTTTTCCGATTAGCTAAAGTTAAAAATTCATTTATGGGTCAAGGTATACGCTTATACAACAGAATTCCTCACAATATTAAAGAGTTTAGTAGTTCTAAATTTAAAACTTATATAAAAAATGTACTAGTTCAGAGAGCGTACTACAGTATTCAGGAATATATGGACGATAAAGACCCATGGAGGGTTGTCGCGTAAAAACCACAGGACAGTTCTTTGGCATATTATGATAATATATTATGTAGTTAGATATAAGTTACATATTATGTAATATTGTCTATTGTCATGATTTTAAAAGAGCAACTATGGAGTTTCTTGCCGATTCTTCTCCATAGATACTGCTTTCCGAATCGGTGGTAAATGTTAAAAATACTTATGTAATGACGATTCGAAAGTGCTACTAAATAGTAGTCTAATTGAATAAATGAATGTTTGAGTTTGAGTTTGAGTTTGACAAAAAGTAGAATTTGTTATTTTCCTGAATTTACTTTATACATCGATAATTTTATTTATTTAAATGAGGAATCATAATTTGTTCAACTGAACTTTTTTTCTGATTTATCTCAATTTTTTTACGACAACTTATAAGGAAAATTTTGTATATTATGCAGTTCTCTACTTCCTGCTTGGCTTTGAATATAATTGATTTAACTTCTTTCATTGACCAATAACAAAGCAATAAGGTTAAGCGTATAATTATTTCTTCAAAATCTCTGTGAACTTTTGTAATATTGAAGTATGAACGCAAAAAATCGGCATTTAGAAAGTATGTCGATAATATACGTATAGATTTGTTGGGGACAATTAACAAATAACAAATATTATGTAATTATATATGTGCTGCTTAAAATAAGATTCGTTATCGCAACACTTGTAATTTTTGTAAAGAGATGAGTAATATCTTACGGTTCATTTAAATCAAACGAACATAGAGCTAGAGCAAGAGCATTCTTTCGTGATTTTTAGTGTAAACGAAAACTCGTATTCAGTGTTGTTCAGTATTAGAACATTGCATAGAATCTTTTCGAACGCACTAAGATCAACGAAAGAATGCTCTACGCCTGTTTACACTAAAAAAATTATACTTAGTGGGGTTGATGAGCTCGTTTGATGTAAATGCACCGTCATAGAAATAATGTAGAAGTATCATCTACATATATATTTTATGTAGATGCAGCTTATTCTTCCATTTTATATACTGTAAAAGATGGTTCAGTCTATGTAGAGACATGGCTTCTCTCATTATATGCATTAGTGGAAGAAAAAAACTATCGATTTCTTTTTATTATATCTTAATCTAATTAGTAAAGAATAATTGATAAAGTAAATAGTTCGGAAACAGGAAGGTACCTAGCACTTGTAGGCTAAAGCTCTGTAGGGCTGGATTTTCCTTAGGCGGCATTATTCTTTAGAGTTTAGGTTGTAAACAACTGCTACCTTCAGATTAGATTTTCGTTTACCCATTTTACTTCCGATCTTCTTCCATAGCAGTAAAGAGAAACAAAATATTATCCATATTTGGAAGTTACACCTACGTATGTTGACGAAATATTTTACGATTATTTTTATTTTGTTTTTAAGCTTCATTACAACACAGGTTTGTTAATATAGCCATGACATCGTAAGTCAAAACAAGGAGCCTATTCACTTTCGAATTTTTAATACCAACGTAGATTAGTATATAATTTAATTTAATCCGTTCAAGGTTCAGGCCGTATCTGTATAATTTTAGCAGTTAACAGAATTATAGTTGTGTAAAAACAAAAAGATATAGAGCTATCGTCGATCCTTGAAATTTACGAAATTATTTTTGAATGAAAACGTGCCGAAACTCGTAACTTAGTAACTGAATATTGTTATAACAGTTTGAAGTTTACGAAATTATTTCACTATATTATTTTTTTAAGTGTTCGTTTATTGCAGGTTTTTCGCAATCTCACTCGTGAGGTATTTACATATGTATCAATTAACATAAAATCTCTTATATAGCTTTGAAATTCAAAAGTGGGACAAACGAGCCTATTTTATTTAAAATACAAAATTGCCACACTTTAAAAGTAAATCAAGAATTTCAGTGTTTCATAAACGTTACCTTGAAGAGCAAAGCTATATTAGCCATCATGTACTTTCAGTTTTTCGGGTATCCAGATATTCAATTACACTTGCGAATATCCTTATAATACGCTATAAGTTACGTAACAGTAGCTATTTATTATCTGTACTATATGTACCCACAATCCAAATATTTTCATACTTTTTAATTCAGAAAGTAGTGCTTTACAATATACAGAATAAACAATCGAGATTTATGAACCATTCATTGGCACGAACATTGATATTTCAATACAATAATGCCATAACGATAAAATTAAAGAAAATGTCAAGTTGTATAAAGTTTATATAAATAATTCAAAAATCAAGTGAATACAAAAAGCTTCTGCTCCACTTACGAGAATTACATCACGGACCTACCACCAGCTCAAACCTGTTTACCAACCGGCTAGGGCTTCGAAGTTTACTAAATGGTGATTTGGTTTAAAAATTCTTATTTTGGACCATTCTATCTTAAACCTTTCAATACACATAAGGCATTGCATTAACACCGAATGGCAAACTAATATGCAAACGACGACTTATAAAGGAAAAATAAAATAACTTTACATTTTATGTCTTAATTTACTTTAAATAGTAGTTATTTTGTATTCCCCATTAACATCATAACTAACATAGTAGTAGATATAAAACAAAGTCGCTTACTCTGTCTCTATATCCCTATGTATGCTTAAATCTTTAAAACTACGCAACGGGTTTTGATGCGATTTTTTAAATAGATAGATTCTCGAATTTATTAGGTTTTAGACAAAGCGGAAAGCTAGTACGGCATACATAAATCAGGAAAATAATAAAAATGCTCTTTCTTTCGGAACCGAACGGAAACTTCCACGGTCCGGTATTTTTAAGTGAATAATTGCAAGGCATCAAAGTTAAAATGATTAATTAATCACAACGTAAGTAGATAACAACGCAATATTTAGTTCAGTACTAATAAATACTAAACTAAATATAGGTAAAATGCCAAGATTGAAATTCGATAAGACAAATGTTAACAAAACCCCAAGGCCTCGGTTTCAATATTTAAAATCTATTCTACTTTATTGAAATTCAAAGTTTTTTCGTAAAATTGTGTCTATGTGTCAATCAATCAACATAAGATGGGATTTTGAAGGTCATAATTAATTTAAACAGATAGATCCATGCTTACAGCTCGGAATAAATTAGTAATCTATACATAATAAGTATTAATAAAAATAAGAAAATATTTTATTGTATATATTTACTAGCGACCCACCCCGGCTTCGCACGGGTGCAATGCTTATATATAAATACACTACAGAAAAACTGTGAACGTTGTATATAAAAACATAGCGGCCCGCTCCGGCTTCGCACGGGTATAAAATATATTAGTGGAGTGCCTGGGGGTCTTCACCTCGGATTAGAGTTATAGTGAATGAATTATTATGATCGATGTGGGATATTGTTTTTTAAACTATAAATTGCAATGTTTACCCAATTTTTTTTTGTGCACTCCATTGTTTCATTGTTTAAACAAATTATTGTGAAAAATTCATGTTTGACCGTAGAGGGTGTCCCAAGAAGTAGTGATATACTGAAGCTGGGAAGTAGAGGACATAAAGGGCTATCCGAATCACCCCCATGTATATCATGCGATTTTTCGTATTTTCGGAGTTATGACGTTTTTCTCAAATTTTCACCTATCGCCGAGTACGTAGAGATTTTGATTTATGGTGACGTGAATTATGGCGGTAAATGCTTGATTTTTTTTGTGTGCTAAGCTGAAAGATAGGCCAATTCAGTATAGTAACATTTACTATCGTAAGATCTTCGAATGGAATAAAAAAAAGAATTTAATGCCAAGAAAGATAAAATTACCCAGTATATTCATAACTTCAAGGGCCCGTAAAAAATAAAATCACATAAAAAATATCCGTTTGGCTTTTTAAAAACTTACTCTATCTATGAGGTAGCTACCCTGAAAAATTCATTTTATTATTCATAAGGCTTCAATCGAAAAATTGAAATCTAAAAGTGGTAAGTGCAAAAATTTAATGCAAACAAAATAAAACCAATTACAAGGTGTTTTATTACAATAAATTTTCAAAATGACCCCCCCTGTTGCTCACTGCAAATGCAACATCACCGGAAAAAGTTGTCTTTTAAACGTCTGAATACCCTTTTATTATTTTAATGGTTTCTTCTGCTACTCTCAATGTCCGGGTTAATTCGTCCAAATTGCGGCATTCTCTCGAGTAGACGAGGTCTTTGTAGTATCTCCATACAAAAAAATGCCGGCGTAGTCAGATTTCATACATCAACACTTCAACTTTGAATGAATCCATCACGAATTTTATAGCCGTCCAGAAAACCGATTATTATCGAGATATCCAGAAAAGGATTTCTGGTATAACCGACTTAAGAGACACTTGCAGCAAAATATCATTCGGATTATTATAATTTGCTGAAAAATTAAATTCACCTCAGTAATGTTGAAAAGAAAATTAATCTAAGTAGATGCAGCAATGGAGCAAATATACAAGTACCTACATAGAAGAGAATGATGATTGCCAATCTACCATGCAAAAGTTGAAAAACGTCATCACTACAGAGCATATCCCGGTAGAATAAACTATTAAAAAACGACTAATAGAACGCTTTCACGATGATATTATCATTTCAACTAAATATTTGATGTAAGCATTGTTGCGTAGGTAATTGTAATATATTTAAATAAACAGATTTGGTACTAATCATTTTTTTTCTTTTCATTAGTCGTAATTAATTACCTTATTTTTTAAATGTACTCAATAGAGTACGTTTAATTTATAATTAAACCGGCCGAGAAATTCCATTGTACATAGCAGTTGTGGCTCCGCTCTCCCCTCCACGTTTTTCTATCTGTTCGAGATCCCTACTGCTATTTTTATACACAGGTGTCTTTGAAAAATATTCCTATATGTCTACTCGAATAAAAAAAAAAGAAATACTGTTTAAAGTGAAAATATATGGTCAAACATTAATTTTTCATAACATTTTTTTTAAACAACGAAACAATGGAAGGCACAAAAAAAATTGGGTAAACATTGCAATTTATAGTTTAAAAAACAATATCCCACATCGATCATATTAATTCATTCACTATAACTCTAATCCGAGGTTATACGGTTTTGAATGCTCCAGGCACTATATTATATAGCCGGGCGGCCGGACGGTACCGCCGCAAACGCTACGTCCCGCAATTTTTAAATCTGTAATATCTTCGAAAATATTCACTTAAATCATACGGTGTAAAGGGCCATATAGATCTATATTAAATGAACAATGTATTCAAGGTATTTAATTGGTTAAGGGTTAATGCTGTATTGGTTAAAATCGCTTCGAAAATTAGCCATTATTTGTCGTAAAAAGTAAATGACAAAAAAAAGTTATTGTGGGTTATCCATAAGAGATAGACATATACCATCGCGGACTTTTCTGTAGACCTTTTCAATGTGTATAATACTTAGTACATTATTTTGATAAAACTCGTAGGGTGCAGCCTGCGTTTGCAATGTAAGCGGAAAAAATGTAATTTTTTACGACATCACATCAGAAACCTCGAAAATAACAGTACTTCTCCACTATTTAATGGATGTTATTATACATATAAACCTTCCTCTTGAATCACTCTATCTATTAAAAAAAACCGCATCAAAATCCGTTGCGTAGTTTCAAAGATTTAAGCGTACAAAGGGACATAGGGACAGAGAAAGCGACTTTGTTTTATACTATGTAGTGATTTACACTTTATTGTGCTGGCATACAAATAAATCCTTAAAATTAAAACTTATAACTAGTCCAGCACAGAAGGCGGCCTTATCACTTAAGAGGAGGCTCCCTTTTTCATTTCTGGCACTGAGAGACCGGTTACGGTACTAGACGCTAATACAGCCGTAATAAAGTTGAATATCGCGTGCGCTCTTTGATCGCATTCGAGCTCGAAGTAAGTCTCAATTCTTATTTCGTTTATAACTAAAGTAATAATTGATTAAGGGCTGATTTTTCAATCCTTGGTTAAAACTTATTCATCGAATAACGTATTAAACTACCATTTCAAAAATATATTCTAATTGTCCGTATTTGACAGTATACAGGTGACATTTTAAAATGTTCGTGTAATACTTTATTGGACGGATAAATTTTAACCAAGAATTGAAAAATTGGCGCTTAGAGAAAAAATATCTTGGTATTCGATAGTAAACTCTATTTTCTTACTGTTAACATTTATTTTAGACATAAAGTCCAAGTAAATCTTTAAAAAAATGTAATAATCCTTAAAAAAGGCATAATTTTTGAATAAAAAATGAATCGAGCGAAAATGTTACAATTACGTAACTGTCTTGTAGATCGAAAGAAAAAGACCCAATAAATCATATACTAAAGTTCCATTTTGATTGTATGTGTGCCTGTTTCAGAATATGTATGCAAATTCACATAAAATTTAGGGAGCTTCCCCTTAAGAGTGATCTCTTCCAGGCAACCTACTATTGTATATTTGTTACGATCTCAAAAATTTGACGAACAATTTTAAAAATGATTTAATCACTAGTTTCTATTAATTTTTAACTTTGGTTAGTGAATAAAATACAAAACACTAAAGTAAACTTAGTTCACTCAAGTTTATGGAGATCTTAACTTTTAGGATTGCAGTACATTTCACAAGTATGGTCGAATAATGATTTATTATACCGATAACTTCATCATTATGAAACCTTTTACCTTTTACCTCGATCTAGCCTCGCGTTTGTCTTAAGCTTTTGAGCACGTGTGTAAATAAAGCTTTATATTACTTGCAAATAATATATGATTGAGTACTTGTGCAGATAAAATGGAGTGTTTAAGAATAGTTATGAATGAATGAGAATGAAAATATAAACTTTACCTGTTAGAAAACAAAATGACATCGGATTATTGGATTTGGGTACATAGGTACCAAGAATGACTTAAAATGTGACAAATTTTTGTTAAAAACAGCAAAGCAAAGCGATGATTCTACAAGTACCTATAAATTACTCCAAATCAAAACGTGTAATGTATTAACATTTCTTTTTATATATTTAATGAAATGTTTCAAGAACATATCAATTATTATTGTTTATGAAAAATGTAACAATCAATACGATATACGCAAAACACAGTTTAAATAAACCAAACGCACTAACGCATCATTCGGTTACGTTATTCCACTACCGAGAGCATTATTATTATTATTCTGGTTCACTCATTGTCAACTTAAAGCCATGTTTTATGTGTTTTCACCGCCTTTGTATTGAATGGGAAGTGTGTGGCGTCGTAAATCTCTTACAGTTTAGTTTTATTGCCTCTTATTCAGAAACTATGTCGAAATTGCTCTTAAAATATGGCGTAACACGGTAAAATCTAAGGCTTTGGTTCAAAAACCTAATAAAGTTTAGTAAAAAGCGGGGGGGAAAATTGGAAAAATTGCGTGGCACAAGCAAGAAATTTCTCAATTCTTCATATAGTTAGTTATGAATACACAGGTAATAAAAGAAAACCCAATTATATAACGACATCAAAATTTTTTAGGGAATTTATGCATATTTCAAAAATAAACGCATGAATTAAAAGGTATCTGTACAGTTTTTGTGTTAAATTGTTCTTTTCTATTTATTAATAATTAATGTATAAATATACAGAATGTGTACAAAAAAGAATTGCATAAAAACGTTATGTTACTAAGTATTAACTATTTTTGTTAATGTCTACATGAGGTAACTAGCATGCCACTGAGAAATATTTTTTCGACATTCGAGCAGACATTAGTAGTAATGTTGAAAAAGATGCACGCGAAGCAATGAAATTTAATATTAACGATTCGAAGGTTGTATTGCACATTATGACGAATATTATAACTGTTGTTATATGTAAATTTCCTCTCTCTATTAAGGCTAGATATTGATTAATTTTAGGTAAAACCCACTTTATATATAGGTAGTGATTAGTAGTAGAGAGTAAAGATTGAGAATATTTGATAGCCTAAAATAAAATAACTGAATTATTTATAAATAGGTTTTGTACTTCAGAATCTTCATAGGTAAGCAAAACGCGTAACTAAACTCGAATTTGATTCAAGATAGACGAATGTCTTAAATCAAATTCTTAACAACTAAAAAGTCCATCAATCTAATATATGGGTATGTCCATATAATCTATCTTTTGCTGTCATTAGCAACATCGTGACAAGGGGCTTGGAGGCTCATTGTGATATGACAGCAAATCATACTGGCCATCTGATAACAATATGGTGCATATACAATTTAATTTGGGCAGCCGTGTGGGGGCAGCCGTGACTACCTTGTTGATTTCATAGGGTAAAACATACCCTCAAGTCATCAAAGTGAAAAGATATAAGAAATAACCAAACACCTTAATTTAAACAATCAACAATTAGAAATACAGGGACACAAAACCTTTGTGTGTCACCAGAATAATTTAATTCCGAGCGAAATTATGTCCACTCTAAAAACTTAATGAAATGTTCAATAATAATTACTTAGTATTATGCTAAATTAGATTATTTGTTGCTTGGATGGTTTCTTTAAATACCAATATTTCATGTTGTGTCACTTGTGTGCTAATCATAGCTAATAATAATTAGTCATGCAATAATAATACGACCGAGTAACTTTGATACTTTAACATGTAAAAGTATAATATTTTTATAATCAATCATATTATTTAATTAGATTGTCCATTTGAACTATCGTTTCTGTTATTTATGTTGGATATCACAAATAATAGATAATATATTATATAATTTGCAATGTGTATTTTATATACATATATCTACTTAAAATTAATAAGTACTCAAATATACATTTCCTGTGTTCTTTATTTATTACTCGCAACTAACTCTTAGTTTGGTACTTATAATTTTCGAAGAAAAATTACGTGAAGGAACACAGTTTGCGTCTGAAATAATAAAAGCATTCAGTAAGACATCTAAAACTAATATATAATAATAATATTTCATGATTTTTAATGAAATACGAACGACCGAACTTACACCTAGATAAAGATTACATATACCAAGATTTTCTCTGTAACTCGTATAAATATTACCGCTACATCCGAGTTTCATAAGCCATCGTATTATTCAATTAACATATCATATTAAACCATAAAAAACGCGTTATGCAAATTGTATGGTCATTATTCTATCTATGTCATCAGTCTCAACAGACATTCCGTCGCCGAAGACTTTAAATTCGGATGCTGCAACTATAATTTATTATATGTGTAAGTATTGTTTTTATGGAAATATGCGTAAATTCGGATATTTGGAATGTCTACAAAGACATTGTGTAAGACTAGCATAGTTCCTGAATTCATTATCATCTAAAAGATGATTCTTCCTATTTTGAGTATTTTAGTTGTGGAAATGATATTAGTGTACAAACTACAAACATAAGGCGTTTATTTGAGCGTTTGAAATCCTCTGTAAACGACTCCCAATTTTACTTTAATTACTATGAATCTAAAGTATTCGAGTCACAGATAAGCATTCTACCTCAAATCCAACAAACAACACAAGGTATGTAGGTAACCGGGTACGAATTATGCTGTACATTTTTCCGACCGGTTGTTATTACGCAATTCGATTCGTAATGTTGTTTTAACCAGTGTCGTGTGACCCCGTCAATTAGGTATGTCCCGTTTGACATGTCTTCTGTGCTGTGCGATGTTCAAGCAGGTGGTCTTCTTATTTGGGAGTATTCCCTTTTTGATTGTATGGAGATCCTTAAGAAAGTAACCTAACAAAACATGGAGTAGGTACTGGCAATAAATATGGGCTGAAGCCTGAAGGGTCTATTGATCAATTTATTAAGGTTAAGTATTGAGATTTATTAACGCACTCATTCTAAAACCACATTCTTTGAAAAGTGTAGGTGAAAGATGTTAAAAGTTTTTGGAAATTGTAAAGAAGCTTTTATATGATAAAGTTGTTTTTGGGCTAGTTAAACTTTCCTCTGTTTCACTTCTATAGTACCTATTTTATTTATTCGATTTTGATTTCTTCGATATTTGCATCTTTTTGATTGGAAATAGTAGATAATAAGGGTAGGTATACGATTTCAATATTTTCCATGAATTTATGTATTTTTGTTATAACTCATTGTATATTACAAGATTTATGATTGAATAGTACCTACCTAAGTAGTCTCTTGATTATTGAAATATTGATAGCATTGTATTTTATGTTATATCATTTTTATTGCGTTTATATAAACTTTATTAGTGTTGTAGTTACGTCTAAAAATATGAAAGTTGGAAAATAATCTTCACGAATATAAAATAACAGACCAAGTGCTAATATCGGAAGAAGCGACGGATATTATAGAGTAAAAAAAATGGCTTAGTCAATACTAAATAATTACTAAAAAGAAAAAAACATAAGACATAGGTAGACATTCCGAATTCCAATACTTAAGATACATAACCATAGGTTAACCGTAAATATCGACATATTGACCAATATCGTTAATCCGAAATGGTGTGTCCAATAATAAATATTTAGAAAGCTTATCTAACGAAGGCGCTGGTAAACTTCCGTTTTTACCGATGGGAACCGGGTTACATTTACCGAACTTTGCTTTTTGGGTTCTTCGTGGGTTCTTTAGAAAATTAACAAAATACAACGGGTCACCATGAAATTTGACTTTGATTGCAAAGCATTAAATTTGGTAGTTTAGGTCGTAATTAGACGGAAAAAAATATATGGCATGAAAAACTTTGCTTTTGTGCTTAGAAGACTGATTGAACGAAATTTTTAAAAATCTCTGATTTTAATTTTTGATTGAAATAAAACTATTGAAATAAAATTTTTTATTATTTTTATTTAGTTTTACTATCAAATTAGCTTACAGAAAAGTGGGAAATAACTTAAAAGTGCACACTTTTAATTTTTCTTTTAAGTTCATAGCTACTTTCTCTCAATAAACCCCAAATATAGTCGCCCATCATGTTTTCATTGTATTGGCCTTGATAGCGTAGTTCAAAATTCATGATGTCCTGATGGAAACGTTCTCCTTGCTCTTCGGAATAGGCTCCCATATTGTTTTTAAATTTATCGTTATCCAAATGCAGCATATGTACTTTTAATGACATCCTGCAGCCCATGGCCTTAAAATTTGTAATTTGTAATTTGCCTTACCTTCCAAACACCTTTCACAATAACTACAAGCAACATGTGGAGCCCATGGCTTATCTTGATTCCGTACAGCACAGTCAAAATATGCTTCATAGGCTTCACAGAGAACGTGAGATGTCTTTAGTTCATATTTCACGTCTCGAACTTGAATAAATTGACCACATATAAAACAAAATGCATCAGCATCGTATTTGCACTTTCGTGACGACATTTTAAGTTATTCTGGGCTTGTAAATAACACCTGATGGTTGTTTATCACTCGGGTGCCATCTAACGGCACATTGTAAACGTTAATACCCCACTCTCACCGCGTGGTCTTTTTAAAAATATTAAAATCAATTAAAATTTATGAAAAAATTGAAAAATGAGTATTATTATTATAACTATCAAAAAAGCAAACTTTATACCGAAAAAAGGTATTTTCTTTTCGTTTTTGTGCATAACTAACTGGAAAATAATAGTATAAACTTTAGGACAAAGAACGAAATTTTTTTTGTCGAGTCGTGATATAGGTAACATCGATTGTTTAGTTCAAATGTTCTATTGACTTATTTTACGCACAAGAATATATTCCGTAATTTGTCAAATGGACATATTTTGGAAGTCTTTAGATCAATGTTCTTTTCGTAAGATATATCTATGAGTTAAAATCTTCTGGTAATCGATACAAAAGAAGACGTTATACAGGACGATAGGGAAACCATTTTTTAGTGTCTGAATAATGTTCCAAACTCAGGTTGGATTGAGAATTGAGATTATGTAGCAGGAAAAGAGTGTCAAAGGATGTGAATGTTCTGCTTCCTTATTTCTGAACGGAAAGTCTGTTATGAGCTTCCAATGAGATAATTGATGAAGTGTGATTATAAAACTTCATAAGAAACTGATGACCTACTTGCCCATAAATAAAAATCAACCACTGAAAAGGATGGCAAATATGTATCAAACCTACCAAGCAGTCCACTAGACAGGACTGTATGTAAACACATAGGAAAATAGGTCAAAAAATACATTTCACAGAAGCATTTTAAATTATTTTATTATTATTCTACAGAACCCGTTGTGGAATTTGACCGCAAGTTGATTGATGACTCTCATTCATAGCTTTAACAAGTCGTTATATTATAACAAGACGCTTGGGCGGAGCTATTTTGATATAATTAAAAGTATTAAGTAGATGATGGTATAGAAGATATAATATCATCTTTGATATCTATATAATTTGATTGGATTCGCCCTTTTAAGGAAAGGTCATGAGTTTGTGGAGAATTTCTCTATAGGTGATCTTGTTTTGAGATATATTTGGTGTCATATAATTGTAGAGATTTACAATAAAAAAAGAAAGCTTTCAATTCGTTTTCCGTAATGTTAATGGAGCTTCCAACCGGATACATATAAAGTTCAGAGGTGAATATGTAGGTATATATCAAAGTTTAACAGTTTCAACGATATTTAAAAATAAAAAAGACATTAAATAAATAAACGTGCTGTAAATGTTCGATTGTGGAATGCGCGTGATTAGAAAATTACTACACAGTATAGACCAATCTATGAGTAAGCCATAAAAGCGTTCGCCCGTATATTATCCACGATACATTGCTCACGTTATCTAAATTATATAGCGGACATTACAAAACCGGACCCACGTAAAGAGTGAAGATGAAATTAAAAATTATAATTAACTTAACCTAAAAGGCGAACGAGGTTATGAACAGCGGTTGCGCGCAATTCTGGTGCGCACGCGCTTTCTCGATACGTTTGTATGCGACAGGCGTTCGGTGCTTGCGCATCGTGATCTAATAGCCCCCAAGTGGGTCAAAGTCGCTTTGGATTCGCGTATTCACTTGTTACTGTCGCTATAATGGTTACTTAAACTTTTGTTTTGTGCCGCGATCCCGCCTATGCACTAATGATTCACGCAATTACGTTACGCGCGTATTTGTCAGTAATGAGGTGTATTTGTTATAGTAATAGTCATTTATTGTAGTTCAAGAAGCTTATATCTAATACACTGGAGATTTCAGTATGAACATTAACTTGTAACAAGAAAATATGACCTTGAATGACGCCTGTATGTTTTTTTATCCCTTTCACACCTACTTGCAAGTAGGTTCATGTTCATACTGAAATCTCCAGTGTATTAGATATAAGCTTCTTGTTGTAGTTTATAGTTCCAGTCAGACTGTGTTCTAGCGTGTAAGTGGGTAAATTGGTGTTTGGATACTCTTTTTAAAATTAAGACTCAATGTCAATTTTTTTTTTTTGGTTTTTGTAGATTTATCGCGAGTATAAGGGCTGATATACCTATGTCTGTTCTCTGAGCACAAACATTGAAATAAATAGTTATAGGGAAACCATTAATAATAAAATCAGAAGTTAAACACACAGTAAGAACTTGACCATCAAAAGCTTTTTAAAAAGAATCTCAAAAAATCTAAAGCTTTTAAGTAAGAACAACAATTACAAACAGACGAAAAAAGAGGCTTTTACTATAAATCAAGTTCAAATACATAGTATAAGCAAACAACCTGAATCAGAAAAGCAGTGTAGATAAACCTCATACAATACTTTATTGATGAGACATATACTTATAATTCCCATATCAGTTAATTGGTCGATAATTCAACTTTTTGCAAAACACTACAATTATAGATATATACAAAGCACGACTGTCCCAGATTCAATGGGAAAAACCTGCACGAAACGACAAAATGTTTTTGTCGTAATATGTAACTATGAGATATCTTCGATATACGAGTCATATGAGAGTAAATTAATTAATGAAGACATCTTTATTTGCTTTAGTCGTGCTTTTTTTGAGATAACATCTCCGCATCTAATTATATTAATAGTTTGAGCACAAGTTTCCTTAGCTTTCGTTCGTAATGTTTAAAAATCTAGAATTCTGCCCCTAATATAAGTATGGTCATTCGGAAATTGAGTAGGTAGATACATATATGGTCCTAATCTACCTGATTACTAACTTTTCTGAAGCTCATCTTGAAAGCTCGTTAAATGGTTAAAAGGTAATAATATGTCCTATTAATTAAAAAAAAAATATCCTAAGAAAAATAAAGTCATAGAACATCGAGTACGTTAAATGCGTTGTAAAAGTTGCAATGAAGACCAATTATTAAGTAACGAATGTACCCTTATAAGGTTTAACGAAATAAAGCCTGATCGCTTTTAAAACGGTAATAAAGAGAAAGTTGTTATCAACGGTTTTTAACATGGCAAGTGTAAATACTGTATAACAGCTAGTACTAATTAATTTATAAAATTAAAACACATTTATATGCACTTCTCCTAGGTATTTGTGTTATCAGACCGCAACGCGTAAGCATTGGGTTATGAATTCTGATAACTTTTGTTTCTTTTCGTTATAAAATTCTGTTATAAAAACAGAATACGTATGAATCAATATTAACGTCGCAACCTTTATTTGAAAATTAAGAGAAAAACATCATCATCATTATTCTTCATTCATCACTATTCTTCATGATTCTTCAATGATATGACATAAACAACCATTTCCTCTGCCCGCTATACGACATTGTCCATTTCATCTTTGCCTCTTATGTGCGCCTAAATGATATCAAGTGTTCTGGGCCAAGCGACAGATCTTCTCTTCCTGCCAGTTTGCATTGCTCTCATACACCACTTGAATATAAATGAGTGTTGTATAACATGAACGGCTCAAAAACTTGTACATAACGAGATATCAAATAGATTTAAATAAATGTTTATTCTTTGCTGCGACTGGTCTTGTTTCCGTGTACGAAAAAACGGAAACTTGGTTAGTTCTCTACACTTACGTAGGTATAGTTTAGAGTAACTAGTCTATCTTAAATATTATGTTTACTAATTTATATTCTGGTGTTTTTTTTTCTTTCTCACTTTCATGACGAAGCTACAGACACTTCTTATCTTACTTATGAAACTTCTTGTGATGTCTGGGATAAATATTAGGTATTACTGTATTTCGAATTCGTTAAAAATATTTAACTTATAATAAAAACCAAAAAGAGTTTGTGTAGCAAAAGCTAAAAAGAGTGTAACAGACAAACAGAGCTTTAAGAATAGTTTATAATTAAGTATTGATCTTAATGTTATTCTTAAGATATAAGGTATAATATATAATGATAATCTTAAAAATTGAATAGGTTCCATTTATAAGTTTTATAATAATTTACGTACTATCACAGTACACAGTATTAACAGTTATTTCTCCTTTCAGTGGTCCCTGCACTACCCCGGCTTCAAGTCACAAGTCCGCCGACAGCGCGCGTTCCCCTCCTCCACTCCCTTTCCCTGCCAGGACTCCCTTGCCTGGGGGAGGAGTAAGCAGGTCCCCACATCCGTGCACAAGCTGCGTCCAGGGGATATAGATGTGGTGGCGGCTATTGGAGACTCCCTCGTGGCGGGGAGTGGAGCGCTAGAGGAGTTCGCGCTGGGAGCGATAGTGGAGTATAGAGGCGTATCCTGGTGTGCTGGTTAGTTTCTTTTATTTATTTTTGTTAAGGTTTTTATGTGGATTCAGTACATGAAAGTACTGAACCCATATAGGGTTAATTAAAATAAATAATATTGTATTCTATGCTATTATTGTTGTTTGGATATACTTATGTAAATGAATCATACATGTTACATATAGTATAGACTATAGTATCTGTGATAAGTACTTACCTAATAATAAAGAAAAACAAATAAAACATAAAATTGATACGTTCATGGCTCAAAATTATTTAATAAGTAGATAAGTACGTCTGAAATATAAACAGCTCTTTAATTCCAAAATATTTTACAATCCATATCAAAAAACTTATTTATAAAATTACAAGTGGTTTTATGACCTCAATTCCATATTTCACCATGTTTGTAGTAACGAGACGATAAAAGTCAAATATCATTGCTTGACCGCGTGTTTGCATGCAATCGTAAGAAATTATGAATGTTTGCTTTAATTAATATCCGTACTAATTATAACATTGTTAACTGATTAAGTCTGTCCATCTGTTTTATTTTTAATTTTGAATTCTTGGAAGAAAGTAAGTATCTTTGGTCAACTTTTTAATATTAGGTTTATTAACAAATATAATTTTGCCATAACCATCCGTTGTAATATTCCTATTCTTTTTAGATTATTAATTGAAAACATAAGAACATTAGTATTGGTCATTTATCAAAATCTAGATCACAATCTACCTAACTAAATGCTCTCTATACATATTATACTAGTAACTAGAGACATCAGTTCATCAATTATCTGAATAACAAATATTTTATCCGAATATTTCTAGTAATGATACGTTTTATATTTAGAATAACAAACATTATTGCCCTATAATCAAAACATGAAAATTGGTATGAAAGTTTGTTTAATAAACTAAAGATGTTTCAATAAAATGCACCAAGCAAAGTCACGGCAACAAACAGTAATATTGCAATAATAATGTTCATCGCCAATCAATATTTCACCACTCATAACATTTGAAACCTGTTCCAAAGATCATTGAACGTTTACTGGTTAACCAATAACATGGCATTTATCATTAATTGATGTTTTTGTTCAATTCTAACATCTCTGGCATAATACCACAAAATGAGCAAAAATAATTATCCTGACCGAATTTCGGTGATATTATCGAAATGCGTAGAAAATAATATTTGACATTTAATAGAGATTTTTTTATTCTACCACTCATTGTGAACCACGTAATTTGGCGCCAAAAAACACTATTAAGTAGGTACTTAATAGTGTTTTTTGGCGTTGTTGAAAAATTCTTTACTGGTAGGTACCAGTAAAGAATTTTTCAAATGGGACCAGTAGTTCCTGAGATTAGCGCATTCAAACAAACAAACTATATTCAGCTTTATAATATTAGTATAGATAACATTATTAGGCTTATTTTTAAATCATTCCAGGTGGAGACAGCACTTGGCGGGAGTATCTAACACTGCCAAACATCCTCAAAGAGTACAACCCCAACTTGCGCGGCTATTCGACAGGCACCGGGGAATGGCTGGCCAAGAATTCCAAACTGAATGTCGCTTTTCCCGTTGCGTCTGATCAGGATGCGTATAAACAGGCTAAGGTAAGGTCTTAAACTTATTTTATTTATTCTGTAGTGGCTTAGTGGTGGTACATTAATAAAGAAAAAAGCAAAGGGTTTCTGAAACTGTGGTCTTGCAGATATGAATATATTCGTATGATAAACCGATAGCGCATTTCTGTGGTCGCGTATTTACACCCATATTTCATGATTTAAAATCTTCATGTTGCTTTTTTATAACTTATAAGTGATTAGCATACAGATTCCTTTTATAAACTTTTTATAAATTTAGGGAAAACAGAAAATTAACTTCACCTGTATATTTTTATGTAACCGACTCCTTAACACTCTATCACAGATTAGAGAATAGTTACTTCGTAACAGATACATCACTCCCATACAAAAGCTAAAATACCTACGCTATATTTACCTACAAAATGCGCCGCAACTCGGCTGCAGTAAGAAATGTACTCTACGAACACGCACCGAGAAGCGAGTTTCCCGCGCACGCCGCGTGATTGCGTCATCAAACGAAAACTTTAGGGTTGTACCGAGCGCGTAAATTAAACACAGAGTTGCTGAAACACTTAATTTTTTATTGTTAATTATATTTGTTGAGTTATACAATAAAAAAAATGAAATCTTATTGATAGTAGTTGTTTCCTTCGGTTTCACCCGCGTGGACCCGCTATATGTGTCTCCTGGTTCCTGTTTAGGCAATTGAAAAAAAGACAATTCCTTGTTATTCACTCTTGAACTCCGACACCCGTCCACATCGCAATAACCGGGCATCTTTGTAGCGAGCGCGGGAAACGTGACGCGGGTACGCAGTCTCGCGTGTGCCAACCAACTGCCGCTTGGGTCGGTACCGACCTACTGTGCGGTAGGCACTTATAGCGCGACCTTGAGCGAGTGACGGAGGCCTGACTCTATTTTGACCCCACTTATAAAACGAATAGATTTAATTTAAACTAGGTTTTGTATTTAATTGTTTTTCTTATATTTTTTTTGTAAGATTTTTGCTATGTTTCTGCCAACCCCGTTTACATTTTGATCTTGATAACGCAACAAAGCAAACTAAATTTATACTGAAATTGTATTGCACGTGTTTACTTATTATTAAGTTGATAATTAGAATTGCATTATCACATCAATTAAAATTAATGTTCGCAAAATGAACGTGAACTCATTTAGACATCCGCCGAATATTTTGCTCTGATTCTGAAACGACTGAAGGCCAGCGACTTTCCAGTAATTACACAGATAATATTATGCAGATATTGTTCTGAAGATGTAGATTAAATATTTCGGTTTGCGTCAGAAATATCCTGACTCGTTAAATCATTTCAATTTTTTACAGTTTTTTGAAGTGAAACTTCTTTATCGGGGTTGGAAAAAAATTTAGTGTAACATTTTTTCGTTACGCGTGACATTTTTCCGTTACGCGTTACTTTTTCTTATCCCTACCACGCGTGATTCGACGTGTTTCTGTAAAGTTGCATATAGTAAATTATTTTTTGAAAAATAAGGTCATAAAGAAGTTTCACTTCTTACGTGTGTACACAGTACACTAGTACACGCACACATTTTTTCTGATAACGTTTTGGTTACTTTACTTTACCTTAAAATAAGAATGTTATTTTTTAAACTATAAATAAAATTTAGAACCGCGACTCCGCCTTTGCCCGACTTTTTGCACGCTACACAACGCGAAGCGTGCGTGTGTGTTCCATTTTTACTATGTAACTATTTTATTTCCTTTCTTTCCTGCCAGGAATTTTTATTTTGCGATAACTCAAAATATTTATTTTTTTATTTTTTACTGTAAAAGGTAATTTAGATCAACATTAAACGTTCAACGTATCTTACTTATTTGATTTAAAAGTGTGTCATCTTCTTGAATAATTTATTTATCACCATTAAAATACAGTCTCATAAACCTTCTTTGATGTTAAAAATGCAGGAAATAAATTCTTGAATAACTAATAACCACATAATGACAGGTTATGCGTATAATATAACCGTTTTGTACATTTTATTTGAATTAACGAGAAAATAGCGGTTATGCAATACGTAAAAGTGATTTTAATGTGTGTAGATTTGTATCATTGAAATTAAGTACAGCCCAAGATGAACATAAAAGATGAAAGAATGCGACACGACATACGAAACTCTGTTTTTGATTATGTGAAAAAATTTGAGATTTAATCATGTGCGTGAAATACTGGAATATTTCCCAGTATCTAGTGCAATTAAATTAATAGTTTCATATTGCAACTGGTCTTATTAAAGTTAATTAAATTGATACGAGAGTTATATTACCTACAAAAATTGCTAAAATGATTGGTCCTTCTAACCCTCCTTCAATCACTAATACCCTGGCTAAATAAAGTATATCATAATAACAAACAAATACATAACTATGTATGTTAGATGAAAATATGAACAATACACTATTATATTACCTGTGACAATATCATTATGTACCCCGCCCGCATGGCGGTTGATGTCATAATCACAAAATTTTAAACACGCATTTTCTCTCGCGGATTCCTGCATAATTATTAATTTAGTTACATGTGACGATAAGCATGATAGTTATGTCGTAAATAACTAAATGAATAAACATGCCAGGTTTGAACCTATGACCTACTGTGGTTACTATGTAAATGGAAGTCTATAGGCCTAGATTTTACAATTAAACCCTCTGAGGAGGATTGGCAAATAATAATAATATGTACTTATTATGATAAAAAAACACGCTCTAATAAGATAAAATTATTGTATTATCTCCGATCCTTGATAAGTGTACAAAGCTTGGATTAAATCTGTTTTTAAAATGGGTCAAAATCGAATTTAAAGTATTTATTTATTTATTTATTTATTCACACACATATCAATTACCTTTATAGGATTAACCTAATGCGGTACTGACTAAAACTATAACTCTTATACATATATTAAAACTAATACTAATTCTAAAAACTTAAACTTATAAACTTACAATCTACTAAATGGACAATGACAATATACACAATACAATACTAAATACAATCTAAAAATAATAAATTAATAACAAATAATATAAAGAAGGACCCTCCACCCTCCCATGGAGGTCATTAAGAACGCGGAGTGCTCGCACCAGAGGAGACTTCGCAAGCAGCTTGGTTCGTGCTAGTAGTCGGGTACATACAAACAGGTGAAGCAATATAAGCGTGTTATAAAGATACACTACAAATTTTAAACATAGGTGCATGAAGGGTGAATGGTTTTAGTGACGTCGGTTGAAAATTGAAAAGAGATCCGACTCAATTTATTTGAATAAAATTCAGTCATTTGTTAAAAAAAAATCAAGGACAATGAAAATAGTTTTGTAGTTTAATCCTACCTAAATAGACTTTCTGTCCAAAAATAATGAGTAAAATTTAAATGTTTACTTCATAAAATGCGCACAAATTTGAAATAATTTGTATAACGACTTTCGCCGGTGCACTATGCAATTATGAGCGATTATAATAATTACTCAGTCATCATTTCTTATAGCTTTTATGTGGCATATAAATCAGTATCATTCGCTCATTATAACATCAAGTGTAATTATTAATATCGGTAGCAATCAATTTTTATAACATAGGGCATTACTCTATCTTCATAAGATATATGTGGCCTATATACATAACTAGCTTCCGCCCACGACTTTGTACGTGCATCCCCGTTTTTCCCGGTCCCGCTAGAATTTCGGGAAATCCTTTCTTAGCGGATGCCTACGTCCTAACATCTACCTGCATGCCAAATTTCAGCCCGATACGTCCAGTGGTTTGGGCTGTACGTTGATAGATCACTATATCAGTCACCTTTGAGTTTTATATATATAGATATTATTATATACATAATAGATATATTATAAATTTTAGAAGAGATGAATGATGATATAACTAGATGATTTCACTGGTTTTATCCCGCACATATTTCTTCATTACCATTTATTATTCAAAAATATATTCGGCTATAGACCTTGTTATTTGTTGTTTATTCTTATAAAACGTAGTAACTCAGGCCCCGGAACCACAGACACAATAGAAAATCTATTGTGTCTGGGACCGATCGGGCCGCTTGGGGCTCAATGGGTTAGAAGGCTAAAATAAAGAATCTGGCTGAAGAGCAACATAAAAGCAGCGGCCTTAGTAGATATAAACCTTAAAAACCGTTAAAAACACTCATCAACATTGTAGACATCGATAAAAATCGATAAAAATAGTTTATTGTTTTATCCATTTTTACGAATGTATGTACATTTGCACCTATTTTATCTCGGCAATAAAGTGTCTGTTTTATGGTCTGTTTCGTATTATTCGTACTACATTTTTAGTAGCTATAACAATTTTTAATATATATGGGCTCCGCTAGGAGTAATAGTGTTCTGTGTATATGGGTCATTGTCAAATTTTGCGCAGGTAAACTTGTCCCTCAAAACTTTTTTACTTCTATACCATTAAAAAGTTAACTGTCACTCAAAACTTACAGCAAATACAAACTTAATCGCATTACTAATAATATATTAATAAAATAAAGGCCTATTTTTCATTTTTTATTTTATTTTTTAAAGTAACATTGTGGTTTTTTCTGGTAACAGAAGGGTTTTCCATACAAATTTGACCTGTCCCAAGTAGCACTTCGTTACAGAAAATATAAAATAACTACAATTACCAATATACCAACCCACATCAATTAAAATATTACTATAAACAGAATATTGTAAATATTTCTAAGAGTAGATTTTAAAACCGATCAGTGCTAAAATTTATTTTATAAAAATTTTTTTAACTTTGTCCCACGTAGTGTTTAGAATCGTGTGCTCTACTATGTTACTAAATAAATAATTACTCAAAATAGAGGTGGCGCTGTTTTCGACTTTCTATTAGCTTGAGCAAGGTTTCTGCAGCCATTGTGGTCGTTCGTTAGGTCGGGGGGAGGGGTACATTGAATTTCAGTCGACCGCATGGCGTTGAACGTGCCGCGTGTTTTTATTCCGCATCAACATTGTTACCTCCCTATTAACATAAGTAAAACCGTTTTTTTCTATTATTTTACGTTCAATTTGTTGTTTAAGGGGTAATTATGCTCAACTTGAAATAAAAAAATAACTAAATGCATTATTCTATGATTTATGTCTTTTAGAATGTAAAATTTACAACTCTGTTATCATCATTCTGTTACTTAGCTCATGGTAACAGAGTTGAGTAAGCATGTATTCTTTAACTTTTGTTTGAAATTTTTTATATTTGTAATATTTTTTTTTCTTAATAATCGGTTTCCTAAAGTAATTTTGAGTTGTTTTATGTAAATAAATCATATATAATTAAATGTAACCTTGAAGATATTGTTACAGGATATTCTGCCGTTATTAACGCCCTTAAAATGCTTCTCACGCTAGCTGAGCAGCAAGCAAGTTAAGAGAAACATATCGCAGTTATTTACAGATTATATAAAATTGAAGTAACAATTACAAACAGTTAACAAGAGATACGAGACGTATTAAAAACAATGCAACAGAGAAAAACGAAAAAAGTCTAAAAATAAGGACGGCAATCCAGTAAATCCAGTAAATGCTATTAAAAAACGCCATGAAAAAGTTAAGAATCGGAAGGAAAAGTATGCTATTGATAAAATATTTGACAAGAAGGCCGTTAAATTCTCTAGGCAGGAAATACTAATTATAAAAGAATGTCTTGCTGTGGATCAAAGTTTCATATGAAAAAAATCAGCCCACATGTAAGGAAAATGTTTTAAAAACCAAAATCAATCTTTTCGAACGTGAAAACATATCAAGAGTATGCAATTTATTCACTTATAGTACAAAAAGAACAACTAAGTTACTGTGTTACAACTCTGTTACTTTCGTGTCCCGAAGATTAAAGAACATATTTACGAAATTTAGGAAAAGCTATTCAATATAATACTGCTATATTACAATAGGTTAATTTGCCAGTTAATGAAGCGGTTATATGTTGTAATTAGCTGTTAATTTATAGATATTTCATGGAGTTGTGTAGAATTTAAGGTTTGTTATTATTCATAAAGTAACAGAGTTGACTAAAACTTTAAATGAATTACTGTAAAACTTAAAAAAAGCTTGTACTTCTAATGGTGATTATAAGCTATAAGACTGTAATTAATATAAAAGCCAAAATATGTGCGACTGGCTTATTTAATTTTATGATAAAAGGTAAAGTATAATGATAACAGAGTTGTATTTTTTCACCACCCTGACGCACTAAATCTGAAATAAATCTTAAATTATTAGCTAAACATCGCGGCCAACTTAAATTAACCCTACTTCAGTTGTTTTAACAGGCACAGGCATAAAGAAAAGTTCAATTTTAAAATATTTTCTTTTTCACATTTTTGAAATCTGCAGTTACGTTTACCTGCGCAAAATTTGACAATGACCCATATAGAGTTATACTGCCATATGGTACAAACCCACTTAAAATTTTAAACCATAAGTCGATCCTTATATTCCATCACCACTGAATTAACTATTATGTATATTATTATCTGTTAACTACAATGCTATAACAGGAAAATAGTTAAATGCTTTAAAGCTCTGAGTCAATGGTTTTGGGAATTGTTCAAGCTTACACAGTCGTTTACAAATCGTTTGCGCAACTTGTTGAACCGGAGATATGGGAACGTGACGGGACCGACACGACATTGTGTCGTATGAAACTTGGGTTTTTAACTATTGCATATATGTATTTTATTATGGATTTAGTATTTGTTAATATTTGTTCATCATTCGGATTTGGAAATATATTATATGAGTATTTACATGAGGTAATACTACCTATAGATATTTTGCGATTTAGAATTCGGAAAATTATTTACGAACAAGTTTTTATTTACGTTTGTATTGAATAGAAGAGAATTCATTTATTCGTGGTAAAACAAGAAATATATACAAAAAAAAAATAATATTGCGATAAATAACGTTTCTATCTCATGATGATATTATAAAATTAATTAATTATAAATATTCTTTAATTAAAAATTTGCGTAGAAACACACTTTTTTTTACAAAATAAAACAATTATGCTTATAAGACTCGGTTCATTCGTTGATTACGTGGGAAATATTAATGATTGAAATAATTAAAAATTTACGTGGGAATATTAATTAAATGGCGTGAGAATTTAATTTTATAGCAAAAGTGGCAAAAGTTAAGCCTAGATTCGCCAATTAAATGTGAATATACGCATGAATGACTAATTGTTTAAAGCACGTAGGATACATCTTTTCTATTTTTATTTATTTAATTATAACTTCGTTAATAATAAAATGTTTAAATAATATTTTTTAAACGTTTAGGTATAAGCTTTTATTTTTTAAATCTTCGTAAATCATGTTAAGCTTCGTTTTCTCTATAGTGTTACAGGTTTCTTGGTTACAAGGCTTTTACAAGGTTACGGGCTAGAGGTTGTATTGTGGATGTCACATGTTGTTTTTCTGTCCATGTAAAAAATAAAAAAGTCATATAGGTTATAAATAATTTCATATATACAATACAAAATTCTTTATTTAACACACACATACAGAAGAAAATAAAAAGAAAAGAGAAAAACATGTAAGATACATCTATAAATATACTTAATACAACACATAAAATAAATTAACTATGTGTTTAACCTTACATGTAAATGTTTATGTGCCATATCCAACATAAAAAGCCCACTTTTTCCAGATCCTGGTGGCCCGCATCCGCTCCTCGCCCGACATCGACCTGTTGCGCGACTGGAAGATGATCACGGTGTTCATCGGCGCCAACGACCTGTGCTCCGCGTCCTGCCTCTCGCCCGTGTCCTGGTCGCCCACGGCACACGCCAGGAAACTCGCCAGAGCACTGGACTACTTTCATGAGCACTTGCCACGGACGATCGTGAACTTGATTCCGGTTTTGGGTATGTTTCTTAGCGGAAATATTACAGCCTTATTGATTTTCTGTACTATTTGGAAGAAATTCTGTTCCTTGAATTTATTTTTCCAGCTCTCAAACGTTCCTGTGGTTCCTGTAACCACTTGTACCGCCCTTAGTCATATTACATCATTCCTATTTTGTCCTTGGTCTTAGATATAAATGTAGATTTAAATGAGCTTATGTTATAAATGAGTTAGATATAAATGAGCAAGTACTTTACGGTACACCATACCTCTAATCACACACACACAAATCACCTTGTGCATAGTTTAATCCATAGTTTGTGTTCACTAAATGATGCTTACCTATAATCTACGCATCGACTCGCATCTCACATCAGCCTGGCCAAAAATATTGGCGAGAATTGTTCTTCTATACCATACACATCACACTATACCTCTAATCCTTGGCGAGTACTTGCTATATCCTACTAATATTATAAATGCGAAAGTTTGTGAGGATGTGTATGTACTATGTGTGTATTTGTTACTTTTTTACGCAAATATTGAATTTTGAAAATAAAGAAATTTGGTCATTGTTTTCTCCATATGCTGAGTCCATACCCTTTTCGTGGTGATTTTTTATTTTTTTATCTATATTTTTTTTTGTTTTGTATGTATTTCTTGTTTTACCACGAATAAATGAATTCTATTTTATTCTATTCTAAATACTACTGAACCGACAAAAAATAGCACACACATAGAGTAACTTTGATTAACATACGGGAACGGGAATTGTGTGGGTTTTTCTTGCGGGCGAAGCCGCGGGCGGAAAGCTAGTATAACACTAGTTTGTATTTCCAGACGTGTCAGTGTCAGTGCGCGTGCAGCGGCCGCTGATGTGCCGGCTGATGCACCCGCTGTTCTGCGCGTGCTTCCACCGCGGCGGCGGCGAGCTGCCCGCCCTCGTGCGGCAGGCGCGCCGCTACCAGGCCGCCGAGATGGCGCTCGTGAGTGCTTACTTTTTTTTTTACGCTGCAATATGAGTTACGATTTGGGGACCTTCAAGAAAAGAGCGTACACCTACCTTAAAGGCCGGCAACACACTCTTCACATAAAAAAAAAAAAAAAAAAAAAAAAAATAGGGGAGCGCTTGGCCACGATTTCGCCTGATGGTAAGCTGAGATGTGGCCTAAGATGGAGCGCGCTTCCCTAAAATGTACCTGTTCACTCTCCTCTTGAAGATATTGTACTCATCGGGGAACACAGATTCAGGAAGCATGTTCCAGTCCCTAGCGGTTCGAATAAAGAATGACGATCCGAACCGCTTAGTCCGGGTACATGGAACGTCAACCATGTGGCGATGCCTAGAATCTGTACGCCTCGACGAACGATGGAAAAACGGGGATGGCGGAATTAGGTCGTGCAATTCCGCAGCGCACTCACCAAAGTGTATCCGGTAAACACACCGATAGACTTGCCACTCTGCGGCGATGGGCGAGGCTCTGGAGTTTTTTGCCTACTAGCACATCGTAGTAGTCGTCGTTTATGAGCCTCTTGGCACGCCTCTCTATCGCCTCAAGCGTCTCCAGCTGATACTTGGCAGATCCATCCCAGAGGTGAGAGCAGTATTCCATGCACGAACGGACTTGTGCTTGATAGAGATTGAGCAACTATCCCGGGCTGAAATACTGCCTCACCTTCGCCAGTATACCAAGTTTTTGACGTGACAACGTCTTATAATTCGATAGAGCCGGCTGCACGCACGAAAAAACATGACTCATGCGGCGTTACCTCGCTCTGAGGCGTTCCATGTAAGGCTTGAAGTGCAAGCGAGAGCGCGGAACGAGCGACAAAGAAGCACAATCGGTTGTTGTCACGTTCAACTATCGTCAGTAAACCGACTTTACAGACAACCAATTTTTTACCAATAGGAGGGTTCGAACAGAGCGAGCAGCCTCGTAATGGCTGCGTGAAATAGTTTGGCCTGTCTATGATGAATTGAAGATGAAATGCCTCCTTGGTACGGTGGGTGACACGTGAGCGTAGCACCGAGCGGTCCTGGGTTCGATTCCCGGTGAAGACGAAGAAAAAAAATGTCTCGGTCTGGTAGGACACAGTAGGCTGATCACCTACTTGTCCCTAAAGAAAATCGATCAGTGAAACAGATGAATAATGCATCTAGGGGACATGGGATTTCACTTATAATGAATGTCCATAAAATCAGAACTGTTCGGCCGAGGAAAATGACGACACGCCTCTTCCCCGGCCAAGCCATTTCCACACTGACCGAACTGCTTCGCATGAAAATTGCTTCGCGAGGCAACTTCCTTTTACCACACAAACGAAGTCGTCGGCCATACCTAACAGATCATTATAATATTATGTCTTATGGATGGTGTTCAATAAAATACGAAAGATTGTGCTATAATGTTTCGTGTTTTATGGAAGATTGCATTGTGTTATTAGGCCGGGAGATACTGACAAAAAATTTCGAGTTATTTGTAACAGGATGGCGGTTATACAGGGGTCTTAGTACGCAATGACAAAAATAAAAATGATGGTCAGAACGCTGGTACCGGCGGACTAGTCGCGTGGGCGTTAGTCGAACTCGACGGATAAATAGCGAAAGTCAAACGATTTGTAACACAAAAATTTTAGAATTTACCGATAGCCCATAAAAAAGATATATATCCACATAAGAAAGTAAAGACTTTGTAACGGATATCAAACGCGATTTATTTATTGTAATTTATATTTCTTTTCTAACCGTGTTCCAGGTGGACAGCGGTCGCTACGACACACGTGACGACTTCACCGTAGTGGTCCAGCCGTTCATGCGTTTGTTCAACGCACCACTCCCACCACGGGAACCGCTCCCATTGGTGATACACCAGTCATATATCACGCACGATTGCTTCCATTTCTCGCAGAAGGGACATGCGCTAGGTATGTGTTTTTGTGTTTTTAATTAATCGTAATTAGAAACGTTGTTTTTAATAGACGTTAAGAGATTATAGGCCTTCTTCAATCTTCACATGGTGATAGATTATATTTGTAGAATATAAAGATAAATTCAGCGAAATTATGTACTTCCTAGTTTACAGTATTACACACTTTAAAAAAAAATTTTAATAAACTATTGTTACTTAAACCATTATAAAAGAAAGCTTTTTTTACTAAAATTATGCAATTTTTATAGTGTGCTATATTTTTAACACTAAATTATACGTTTCTTTTCAGCTGCGAATCTCCTCTGGAACAATCTTCTAGAGCCAGTCGGCAACAAGTCGGACAACGTACCTCCCGTACTCATGCATTCCTTCAAATGCCCCTCTAAGAGCGCTCCATACATCTTTACTCATAAGAACTCGCAAATTTACATGGCTACTGGCCGCCAAGAAGAATAAAAAAAAAATTGTTTAATAAATATGGCAACTGGCCGCTAAGAAGAATAAAAAAACAGTATTTGGTTGGTTTCTCTGTCTACGGTATTTAATTTACATGGCAACTGGCCGCTAAGAAAAAAAAATGTCTTGACATTCGATGACATTAATGTTTTTTTTCTTTTCGTTGATGGAAAAAAGAATCATTGTCTATGGCCTTAATTTTTTTTCTTCAATGATGTTATGGCGGGAGAATGTGTCAAATATGTATAGATTTTTGATGGCCAGTACCTAATTGGCCGCCAATTGTTTTTATAATAAAAAAATAAAATGTGTTTAGTTAGTACCGTTATATTGTATAAAAATGAGTTTATGCAAAATACAGTTACAAATAAAGGCCACGTACTTAAAAAATATTGATAACACCAATATTTTTATGATAGGTACATAATATTCTATATATTTATTACAACAAAAAAGTACAAAAATAGAAAAAAATATATTTTGAAATTATTTATTCGTAAAAAAGATTAAATTTTGTAAATAAAATTTTCTAATAATATATTAAGTGCAAATACCTCATTACTTAATTAAGAAATCAATTTTATCATTTGCATTACTTTTAATTAATTGTATAACATTGTTACTATTAAGCTTTCTTTCTATTAGATTGGACTTAATAAAACATAATATTATAATGTACATATATTTACTTTAATTAAAAATATGTTTTAGAACCATTCAAATTTTTAAAATTGTTAAAATGCTTAAATTATATTTTAAATTTAACTGAAAAAAAATTACCTACGTAGTTACCACAGATCACAGAAACTAAACTAAACTAAACTAACTACCGATACCATATTTGTATAAAAAACCTAATTCTGTGCTCATATAATATTTGAAATAAGGAAATGTATGGTATAGTTATAGAATTCCGCTGGGTATAGAAGTTTTTTTTACCGTATTTTAATTCCTTATAATAAATTTATATTTTTAAGGGCCGATTTTTCAATGCTTGGATAAAACTTATTCGTCGAATAATGTACAAAACTACCATTTTAAAAACGTATTCTAATTGCCCGTATTTGACAGTTTACGTGACATTTTAATATTATCGTGTAATACCACAGAATACATAATAGTAAAACGCTACAGAACGGACACTCTCCGCCTCCCGCCAAAATTAAACACTTACCTCACCCCGCACGATCAGTCTAAAAATGGTCCACATTTTTCTACAGGGACGATACGCAACGAAGATTGACAACATTAATCAAATTGACTTATAGTAATTTTATTATTTTGGATTTGTGATTATCGTTTTTCGTAGAAAATGGTTAGATATTGTGCTGTTTACGGATGTATTTCATCAGAAAAACGCGAATTTTTTTTTACGCTAGTCAAAAATGTGCCAACCATAAAGCGTTAACACACACATTTGCAGTCTCTACAGTGTGACTGTCAAAACGATAATTTTGTATGGAGTGTCCGGGGTGTGGTAATACTTTATTGGACGGATAAGATTTATCCAAGCATTGAAAAATCGGCCCTAAGTATTAAATACCTATTTCGAAGTTTACGTAGTAAAATCATATCTTTAATTTTCCATATGAATCTTAGAACATCTTCCCATGTCCTTCCATGTAAGTTTTATATAATCTATGTAAATAATTTATTGTCAGTAGGTACGTTTAATATTTACCAAAGTTAAGCTATAGATAGACTAAATAATTCTAGCTCAATTCGAAGGCCTAGTCTAAGGCTAGTCCTTGTTTTGTTTCGTTTAAAAATTCATATTTTTGTTAAATCTGGATTTTAAATTTAGTATAGGTGCTCAGTTAGTGCCATTGTGTTTAATTATTTTGTTGGAATACAGGTATGTTTAGTTTATACCTAATGGTTCAATGTTACAGTAATAAAGTTATTTTTATATTCTTTGTTTTATTCATTGCCTATATTTTATTAGTTTAAAAAAGATCGTTCGACAAGTTAGTCTGTAAATTTGAATAGGTAACTGGGTATGATGTAATTTCTAGACTTATAAATCCATATAGTTCTGTGTATAAATCTATTTTTTAAAAAAAAATAAAAATATATTAATATACAGTTATCTTATAGACCAGAAAATTACTTAAAAATATTAATCAATTAACAAAAATAAAAGAAATGAAATAAATTAATGAACAATCTGAAAAATCAGAGATTCCAATACTCCTTGTCAAAATATCTAGCAAATACACAAATGCTATTTGAATAGGGAAAATATTGATTATATTTCAAACTCAAACTCAAACTCAAACATTCATTTATTCAATTAGACTACTGTTTAGTAGCACTTTCGAATCGTCATTACATAAGTATTTTTAACATTATTTTACCACCGATTCGGAAAGCAGTATCTATGGAGAAGATATAATATATATATATATATATATATATATATATATATATATATATATATATATATATATATATATATAAATATGATAGATTATATTGAATACGATTTCAATGTTTTTAAACTTCAAACGTGACATTTTATCACATTTAAATTAATATAATATACAGTATCTGTCTGTTGCACTATTCCCCAAAATGAATAATGCTGGCGAGAATAGTAAAAACACAGACTTCAGTAGGTACGTTGTTTTATTAGAAACCCACTTTGCGATTTTATACTTTATTGAAGTATTTTTAATTTATATTATTTCAATGATTTTCCCCAACACCTACTCTACTTAAAGTAAAAGTATTTTACTAATAAAATCAGGATAATTTCACGTTCCATTACTATGCGAAAGAAAGACAAACAATTCTATCGAACATGCGTTATAATTGCTCGTAATTTATCGTAATTAAAATGTACAGCCGCCATTTTCTTGACAAGGCTTTAAGCCTAGAAAAGCTTCTAATTTCACGGCATTTTCAACTCTATCAGGTTGAAATAGAGTACCGATTCCTTTGTTAATGTGCACCATATGGTACAATATCATGTAATTATTAGGTACAAGAGTTCAATCGATGACTGACATGACGTGATGTTTTAACAAACAATTGGAGGCAATTTTGGTTTATAAATAATTATGTTAATATAGAAAGGCCATGATCTTATGTCTCTTATAATAAAATGCACTCTATTGTATTAAAAAAAATAATAATAATAAAAACTTTATTGACATAAAGAAATAGGTACAGCTTATATATGAATCCATAGGCTCCTGAATTAGTTAAATACTGTGTCTCAGGAGCCAGTGGCTTCTCCCATTAATTTCTTAACAGTATACCTACGTTATACAAAAGAAAATGAATTTGATTGGAAAATGGCAAGCCTTATTTTTATTTGGATACAATACTTGATGTAATTTTGTTTCCTATTTTTCAACGCTTGTTAAGTTTTAACATTTAACTTAGGCGTTTAACCAATGATAATGAAAAATATATTATCTACTATAAATAGAAAACTGTGTAGTATTCCTAAAAGACATCCCATTATCCCATACTCAAAAGTTCAAATAATCTATGAGTCATAGCAATCGAATACGATAATATATTCCATTGAAACTAGAACATTTCCCATATAAAGAACAGCGACCGCCAAATGTTCCACTAGTGTAACCTTATGTAGGAGAAGACGACAATTTTCCACTATATTGTAGTAGATAATAATATACTTTACTATAGTATTACCTAATGCTCTTCTGAGTGAGATGTTATAAGTATAATTGTTTCCCTAAAACAATGCCAATTTGTCGAATTTATGCTTTTATAAATGAAGGTGGATAGTGAAACGTAGAGTAGTCATGAGCTTAAAAAATAATGTATTATTATTGGTATTATTCAACTAGCTTAGTATCATTTAATATTATATAGGTGAAGTAAGTATTAAAGTCTAGTTTAAACATTTTTTTCCATTTACAGTGCAGTCATTTGACCACCATCACGCCTGATGGTAAGCATAGATGCGGTCGAAAGTCTAACATTCTTGCTTATATGTAGAGATATTGCCTATTCACTTTTGCCTTAAAAAGGGCCAATTTATAAATATGTACTTAGCCTATGGCTTCATTAACTTCCGTGCTAGCTATTATTCTTTGCACTTCGCGACAGCCGTTGCTCATATAAAATTCCATCCCCTATTCCATCCTTTCGCGTTTATTTTCACGACAAAAGCTTTTTCAACGTTCCAACTTTCTTTATATCTATATTCTAACTTCTATTATGCGTAACAATGTAACAGACGCATAGACAGTTTCCTATTTTTAACCGACTTAAAAAAAGGATGAGAGGATGAAAAAAAAGATGTTCTCAATTTGAATGTACCTATGTATTTTGTTGTTTTGTTAAAGTAGAACTTTCGACTCAGTGAACCGATTTTGATGATTTCGTCCGCCCCGTTTTAATTTTTTTTCAGTTCTATAAACCATTAAGTAATTGAAGGCGGTTTTGATTGTGAAAATATAATATTTGTTTTCATGGAGATCGTGTAATTTTCACTTTTGTTATAGTAATTTAATTTTGTAGGCTTTTATAAATAAATGTAAGTCATTAGTGTCCTCGATTGATGGAAGCCCGCATTCCTCGGTGTTGATAATAATGCGGGGTAAACGAGGTGCTATAATGAGTGCAATAGTACGATAGTTTTCATAAATAGTCAATGAAATGCATTTTTATATGGGAAGGAGGAAAATCAAAATGACCATTCATTAGAAAGACCTACAGCAAGTAGACGCTCATATTTAATTCGCGCTTTTGACGACAACTCTAATTTTGTTAGCAAAAATAAGCTGTATATAGAGACAATATTTCAAATAGCACGATATACTTTTAAAATTTGTCGCCTCTAAAGTATTATTTTGTTTGTATCCATTATTTTGACTATTTATTGATGAACTAATATTGAAGCAATTTTCTCTAATATTAAGAAAATGAAGAAATTCGGTAGGTGAAAAAAATTAAGAAATATTTAATATGGCAATGAACGCAATCACAGATTACATCGCTAATTATAATAAAAAAATCGAATCCAGTTTAATTTTTAGGAACGCCGGACAAAAAGCATCCTCCTTTTTGTAAAGTCGGTAAAAAATGCATGTTCCCTCATGTAAACACACGTTATCGATTGCAGCGAGGGTCAAGGTTGGGGAACCAGCATCCCCATTCATCTGAATCTCCCTACGGACTTACAGCCAACCCTTTCATTGTGACCATATTTTGAATAAAGGTGAATATTTTTAACAAAGGGCTAAAATATAAATATAAATATAATATAAATATTGCTTTTTTAATGAAAAATTTTAAATTTTCAATTTTTAATTTTCATTTTTTCATTCATCAAAGAAAAATCCAAAAATTTTCCTTAAAATAGAATTTTCACATCCGTACATTAATTTTATTTGACCAATTTATTCTTAAGGAAGCAAATGATTGAAAATATACAAAATAAAATCGGATGTTAACCATACAATGTGTAATGAATCCATTAATAACACTAATTTCCTTATATTACTCATTGTTCCCAACAAACTGAGCCGAAAGACAAGCCCTGTCTGTAGTCTGGACACACTAGTGCATATAGCTACACCACACGGTCTTATTCTGAATCTAGACCTAACTTGGGTGCGATATCGCTTCGATCTCGTTTCGATTAACAGCTTATTATATCGGTTTTCAGCGTTTCTTCGGGAACAAAACAATACATTACAAAACTCTGTGATATTTTGAGATGTAGAGTTTTTTTCTTAGAACTCTTTTAGATTTTATTAAAATTTTATTTTTGTCCCCACCTTTATAATCATCAATAATCATCTTTATATCATACTCTCTAATAGTAATATAGCATATTAGAAGCAGCAATAGCTGTAAGCCTTATAATAAATACTATTACATAAGATTGATGATTGAGACGATTGAGTATCTAAGATAGTTAACTCAAACATACCTAATAGAAATTGGCAGTGGCCTTATAAATCTATCTTTACTTCCCACATAATTAACTATACAAAACTTTGGCCATATCATAGATACAAAAAAAATTGGTTGTCTGTAAAGTCGGTTTACTGACGATAGTTGAACGTGACAACGGCCTATTGTGCTTCTTTGTCGCTCGTTCCGCGCTCTCGCTTGCACTTCAAGCCTACATGGAACGCCTCAGAGCGAGGTAACGCCGCATGAGTCATGTTTTTTCGTGCGTGCAGCCGGCTATCGAATTATAAGACGTTGTCACGTCAAAAACTACAGTGACCAGTAGAATCAAACATCTTTTTACCTGTGAAACCGTATCTTATCTTTTACCTCTATCCATCTATAGTCCATAATGTCCTCATTCCATTAATCTCCTCATTTCCAATCCTCTAAATTCTATATCTATCTATTCCTTCATCTATTCAAACTCCTTAAATCCATATCCATCCTATCCAATTCAACACTACAAACCCACAATTCCAGAATAGTCCCGGCGCATATCCCACGTTACGTATAAAAGCGGTGAACACCACGCACCACCACCAGTCCGGCCCGGTGCGTTGCCTAGCGAACTCGCCACGCCAAAAGCGCTCTTATTGTTCAAGACTTGACAAGACTTAAAAACTAAAGCAACATGGTAAGTTAACTTTTTTTTTCAGTCAGGATTGACAAAAAAAAATAGAAAATAGGGTTCAAAAAAAATTTATTTATTAAATAATAATATCACATAATATTACTTAATGAGTCCTTTAAATTTTTCAAAATCTAGAGCAGACTTATATAGGAAAACTATAAAACTGGCGAAATAATTATAATAAATCCGTATCCATAAATTAATTTTCTCTTTAATTGAGAAAAGCTTAAAAAAATGTTTTATCATTACTTATATTATAGTGTAGATTTAAAGTAATATTTAGGTGCTCTACTATGCTCTACCTTTTAATTTTATTTATAAGAAAAAAAATATTTTTCTTTCTTATTGACCTTACCTATGTCATTAACTAAATTCATCAAAAATATTAAACTACTTGTATCATTTGTATGTGCTAGTAACTTCACCTTATGAATTAAATTCCGCAATAGGTAGGTAATATGTATAATAATATTATCGATCGATTTCAATTGATTCGTAAATAAATGAAATAATATTCATTTTAATTTGCAAAACTTCACTATTTTATTCTGTCATTTAGATTACATCGGAATCTCAATACCAATTTCGCGTTTGACTGATCAAACTAATTTCAATCCGCCGTTAAAGCTTAATAAGTTTCGGATAAAAAAAAGTATTATACTTAGATGTTAGTTTTATTTGATGTCAATTGAAAAACAATATTAGTTGCCGACCGTAGTTGGAATGAAGGCACAGTAAAAATTATTTTGAGTTAGTAATTTTCTTTTCTTATTTATAGCCTAAAATTATCTAAAGAAGTAAATATATCACTAAATCGGTGAAAATAACTTTGTTATTGTATTCGTCAATTCAACAGCTTTTATAAACGAAGTTTATTTAATTAAATAAATGTTAATTAATTATTTTAACCAATTTAATAACCACGATTTAATTTTGATATCCTCGCTCGTTCGTTTCATATTCATATATTACCACTCACACACACATTTACGGGTTAATGTTTTGGTTTTAATTTTGACATTACAAGTGTTATATTAAAAAAAAAGTTCAAAGTCTGTCCCTGAAGCTTTGCCAAGTTTGTAAAGTCCACTTCATCCTAGAACACCTCTAACCAATTCTTTGATCCTTTGTTCCTTGAAGCATGTTTTATTCAAGCCGATAAATATTAGATCGGGAATAAGCAATTAGTTCCCGAACACACAATGCATACAGACCGACTTCGTGACAAACAATGCAGCTATTGTTTATGCAACCGCCTTATTGAGGGGTTCACTATATACCTATGTACAATAAATCGGTATACATATAGAGTGGAGAAAATAAAATAAAAAATCATTATAAAGAATAGAAAAATCTTTTTTTTCGAATTCATGTATGTACTCAGTACTTTTTTATGCCGCTTGATATTATAGGTAAGTGGTAACACATCAAAAAGTTTACCGAATTACTTTTCAGTCGTTAGGAAGAACTTTTATGCAATAACTAATTATCTATTAATTATTTATCCATCATCACTTAAAAAAAAATTAACAACTAAACTCATTGATGCTTAATTCCCAATACATTCGTCTTTCCATCTAGATTATTATTATGTAGAGTCGAAATCACAGGTCGAAATTATTAGATAGTGTCCCATGCAAAGCGTAAATCATTTTAGTGGTGTTATTTTTTATACTAGCAACATTATTCAACTTCCTGCAATAAAAAAAGAAATAAAAATGTAATTTCAGTATCTCACCACAGATAAAACCTATCTGTACTTTACAATAATTTATTGTCGCGTGAAAGCATTTACTTAATCAGTTTTTGCAAGATATCGACACATCGATATAAGTTGTATACAACACGTTTTCGGTCAGTGCAGTGACCTTTGAACGAACAATTGGCGGGAAAATATTTGACAATTTTATTGATCGGAAACATCTTCCAACTTTCGAATCATTCCGAAATATTATGGAAATAAGAATAAAACTCTATCTTCATTATTATGATTCCAGTAGGGAAAAGAAAGAGGTAAAAATATTAAAAAAATACATTTAGGGTAGGTTAGGTAGCTATATCATAGAAAACAAATTTTTATGCTGTTTATAGATATTTTTAAATACATGCGATACAATTAAAACAAACTCTCTGGTAGCCGTACAAGCTTTTGTATTCAGCTATTTTAATCAATTAAATACACATATAATTACACTACAGACAATACGTGGGTGTGAGCTTATCAGATTATCCATGACTATTTTTATTAACTATTAAGGTAGCACGACTTTGTCCGTCGTAAAACTAAATATGTAGGTACATATTTTATTACAAAATACATGCGTATTATTGATATTGAATTAGGTGTCTGACAAGAAATATCGATAAAATGCGTAACATACTGTAATGAATATTTTATAGTTATTATAGTTAGCGTAAAAAAATTTGAAAAACAAATTGAGATTAGAAAATATGTAATATCGACACATTAAAATGCTATTCTTTTTTATGAGATTAAATTATTTTAACACATTAAAATAACGTGAAATATCTGTTACATTTTTACAATTTTAATATTTTTCTAAAAATTGTGTGTAATTATTTGCACTTGAAGTTTACTAGTGATTCCATTGAAAGCTCTATAACAGTAGAGCTATCGCCAAAATATCAACAAGGTCGTATTTTGCGTGACTTAATTAGTTAATATCATAAACCGTGCCTTTATAATAAAATATATGTAATACCTAGATAATAAAGTACGTTATCAGCTCTTATTTTTTTACTCTATCTTCGCGATTTCGCCTGCTTTGTCTATAGAATCAAGAAATCTTTTAGCTAATAGGTACGATATCGTACATATATCTGTCGACGAGCAGCTGTAGTGATTAAATTATACATGTACATACATACCTCGTATGTATTTAAATAATTAGTTTTTGGAAGCTTCGAGTGACGTCACCAGCCCCTCCCTGTGGCTCATCCCTATTTGCATGTCACTCGGGATTCAGTTACAATTCCACATATTTATTCAGCGGTTATCCGTTGTATCCACTTTACGAGGTTTTTAACCTCTGGATAGTTAGGATAGGTATGTTAATGAATACTGAATGATTGAAAAGTTTTTAATTATTTTTAAATATCAAAAACAAAACTTTACATTTCTTCCTTTTTTTACTTAAGTATTACATTTAAGTTATCATCATCATCAGATAACTTTATAAGCCACTTTTTAGTTTATCTTAATATTGTTATGAATAGACTGAAAAAATAATAGATAGTAATAACAATATATTCACGGAAATATTAAAATAATCTTCTCTATAAACGATATTTTTAAATTTAGGAACAGTATATTGTAGAGCTAAAGAAAAAAACTAGGGACAATATAAAAATTTAAACTAGCTATATAATATGTAGTTACGTATTATTTGAAAGTGAACAAGTTAATTTGATCAGCCGTATGTAGTGTAGGCAAAATAGATGTTTTTTATTACAATGATTCAGAGTTTCAAGAAATCAAATGTCTCAAATTAAATTTAGTCTTACGAAGAAATCCTTATTCACTTTGTTTTGATATTCTGCGTTATTTGATTCATTTTCATTATTATACAATGTAAACAGATGGTAACCATTGTTTTTATTTATTTTTTTAACCATTATTTCATTGTGTAACTTTTTGGTAGGTAAACATCATATACTTGTAACTATGTATTAAACAAATATTTCAGTTTTTTATAGATAACGCGATCGATTTAGCTTTTAGATTATAACCAAAGCTATTTGATAATAGACACTACATTATACATATTTCATAGATGTATCTCCTCAAAAAAGTAAAAAATGGTATGTACATAAATTAATACATAAACCTACGAACCTATCATAATATATTATGTATTACCTACTACTATACCTTTTTACGCCTGCATCTATTTCAGAATTTACGGCAAAATTTACATAAACATAACATTATTTTTTAATCAAATAAAACAATAGAATTTTAGCGACCAGAAATAACTCTTGCGTTCCAAAAAATTGTATTTTTTTCGCTCGCTTATGACTACTGGGTAAAAAAACTACATAGCGTTAGAATCAAAATGTTCACGGCAGGCCACATTGGAAAATAGTTATTATGAAATGTTTTTGCCTTTTTTGTCAGCAGGCGTCTCGTGCCGGACAAAAACCACAATGGGTGTCGGTAGCAACGTTGTTATGAAGTATTTATACCACTGAAATAGTAGCCTTATCATTATCCTCTTTTTCACAATAATATTTTATTATTTTTATATTAATAACATTTTGTCTCATAGGAGATCAATAAGTGTATTGATATTACGACTCTAGGTACCTAATGTATGTCAAACTAAACTTTGTTACTGTAATTATGAAAATAGGTTCACACAGTAGAGACTTAGACATTACTAGGGAACTCATAAATACTTCTAATAACTAGGTAGGTACTTATTAGCTGTAATAAAATATATTCAGTATTTGTACAAGCACTGCGTTATTAAAATCTATTGCAGATTGAGTAAAAAAAAATAATTTATCAAATTTACGTAAATAATACGAAAGCTTAAAGATCTCTTGCCTATCCACAATGAACAATTACTCATGAAATAAGTTAACTTGTAACTGATCAACAATTAACTATTTTTAGTACAAATCAAGAGTATCTATTTATGACATTCCTGTAATCCACCAAAGAAAGTGTAAAGTTCGATTCACTATAGTAAGTTTTTATGAAGTTTTTTGTATTGTTACTCCGACGTCGGAATTAACTGAGTACATTGACCTCGGCTCTATAACTTGGCTTGCAGTAATGTAGATTTTGATAATGATAGCTATTTGTTCCTAGACATTTCTGCATAAAACAATGATGTATCGATTTAATTATAGATAAATAAACGTGTTTTATTATCTTAATTTATCTGGCTAAGTGTTGGTTACGTTGTTCTATGCAAAACGCAGATTATATTCGTCTCAAATAACTACATAGACAGTAAAATTTGATAAAATTATCTCTATGTAGGTATATTCTGATAAAATTGAATCAGGAAGTAATAAATATGTATAATTAAAGCATCTTATTACGATATTACTTGATGCATCGTAAAAGTTTGGTAAATTGAACCGAGCTAAAACTTTTATAGAGCTCTTCATTTAATATTTATAATAATACTAGCTTACCACCCGCGGCTTCGCCCGCTTTGACTTAAACCTAATAAATTATATACTAAAACCTTCCTCTTGAATCACTCTATCTATTAAAAAAAACTGCATCAAAATCCGTTGCGTAGTTTTAAAGATTTAAGCATACAAAGGGACATAGGGACATAGGGACAGAGAAAGCGACTTTATTTTATAGTTTATACTATGTAGTGATGAAGTGATGATAACCTTTGTAAACATAAACGACCAGTCTTCAAGTGCCTAGACAAATTTTTTATTATTCCTACGAATTTTGTGTAAAGAAAATAACTAGAAACCAAGGAAGACCATTAATTTCGTGGAAGTAGGTATACCGATAACCTGGCTGGCTGGACGTTTTCAGGGCACCTACAGGAAACACTGGATTTAAGTCACTGCTGTCTAACATGCTATTTAGTATTTACTAGCCTTGCTTTAATCTAGGATATAGTAGGTACTTTATTCCAGATTGTAATATAGTATTTTATATAGGTATTTTGTTTCATTAATAATTATTAAATAGGTACATAATAATATCCTGATTCGAATCACATTGAAAGCGAATATTGCTAATCAGTAACTAAACGGTTAAAATAAATTATAAAACAAAATCTATCTCTAAACTAGCAATATAAATTTAAAAATTATACCACTATGTTATCAAATACCTACTAGATTTAATGCAACAAAAATTATTGTTCATGTTTACTTCAGACATTCTAGGCATATGAAAACTACATTCTACGTTTCCAAATAAAAAGCCGTAATATTTGCTTACGTAAGGGCTTGTAACCCTACCTCGATGTAGGGTGCTTCGCCCCAGCGGAAAGGGCTTTTACTGTTAGACCTAGGGAGTGCTCTTATTACATGAAGGGCTTTGTAAGGTAGGATGAAATGAATATTTGACAGCCCTTTTAAATTTATAAATGATACGAAGAGTTAACTAGGTACCTATTTTTGAAGATTTTTTTCTACATTGCATACCTATGGCACAGAATACTTAATAGTAGCTAACGCTACCCATGGACTTGATGGAATGGAGAGAACAGTAATGACTTTCACAATATTTGATTTATTAGTAAGGTAATTAAAATATGAAGTTTGGTCGAATTTACTAGGTATATTTGTTAAGTACTTCTGCTGCTACTATTAAAAAAATACAAGCATTTAATTGTTATGATTTATAAAAAAAAGTGCTTAAGTTCAAAATTCATGTTTTAAAAAACCGATTGTCGATTTTTAAAACATGCACAATAAAAGTACTTTAGATAATATTAGGTAATGAATTCAACTTCAATAATCAATAACATGTTTTCAGTCATTTAAATCGAGTAAAGGGTCGCTTTGTTAATATACTTGCCATTCATTAAATAAAAGCAAAGCCAAGTTTTTACTTCCTTAGAGAAAAAATGTGCTGACTCAGAATCATTTATAAAAGAGCGCTGGCTCTACGGACGTTTATGATATTTAAACTAAATAAATTCTTAATTTGTTGCCATACAAACTTTTAAAATGATTTTTTGTTTCGTTTTTTTGTAAATTTCAAATATCATTAATCTTATATAATTGTATCTATTGGCGCTTAAAAAAGTGGTAGAAACGATTTCCAGAAATTTCTAGTCATCGTAGTCATTTTACCTTACATAGGCCATTATAAATATGATATGTTTTAGTATCACGAATGTAATTTGATTTTAAGTGTACCTACGATTATAATGTTCACGCAGCATATCATAATATACTTTCTTCTCTTTTTTCAATTATCTAACTTGTTATTAAAATATTATAACTGTGATTATGTATCATCCACACAAATAAGACTTCAAATTTACTTAAATTATACTTAAACTTTAAGGTCTCTCTGTTCTTTAAATCATTTATAATTTCTTGTTATAAAAAAATAGTTGAAATTGATATTTTTGGTTTTATGGCAATGATATTTTTGTTTTTTTCTATTCTTTATAAATTTATAAAAAAATAGTTTCCTAAATATGACCATAATAGCAATATAATAGTAATAAACTAATTTCCTTCACAAGCTATATTTTATCCTAGAAAAAACTGAGTAAACTTCTCATAATGAAACTGCCTTCCGATAATGTCTGATTTAAAAAATCGCTCTTGTACGTAGCACGGTGTGGTACCAACGATATCATCAATCAATGTAGAAACATAATAGGCTAAGTTACTATGCCAAATTAATACCTGGATCTAGGTTAATTCGATTCTTACGATCTAGTGTTAAAATTATTGTAAATTGTGGTATTTTGGAAGTTTATTTCACTGAAATATTTGGTAATAGAATTATAATAAGTACCTAGGTATAATACTACTACGAAGGTATATACTTCTCATTGTATTTTTTGATTAGATACCTATCTATTGTCTTTAATGTTATTTTATTTAAGTTGTTGTCATGGTAAATTGACTACATAAGGAACAATAGTTGTTCCAAATAAGAACTCTCAAAATAATGGCTTCCAAAAAGTAGAGTTGTTAAAGATAATTGATGTCATTAATTGTGAAACAAATGACAATTGAGATGTATTTTTAAGTGTGTAATCGTTTTCTTAATTGAATAAGTGTGGGTGTGTTTCCATTTTGGAAATATATCGATCGATTTGCATTGAAATTGTTAAACAATTTGTTTCTTATGTAAATTGATGTTTCGTTTGTTAACTGACTTGGTAAAGTTTTAGTTTAGTTTTCAGTATGACCTTTTTAGATTGATTTTTATTGATTATAGCTTAGAATTATAGTTTCTGTTTAGATGTTATCTTTGAAGCTTTTATTATACCTAATATCGTAATGGTTTTGGAAGTAAGTATATTTATGAAACAGACGACTAAACCTTCCCATTAAAACGTACCTACATATCTATTATCTATATCAAAAGATGATTTTAATATCATTACAAGTGTTTAATTCAGATCAATAAATCTTCAAGTAATACAGAAGGAGTTCCACTTGAGCGGGTATAAACAAAGACGGATTTAGCAGGCCGCTGGTTGCGCCTGCGCAGCCAATGAAGCATTCCCATAATATTGGGCCATTTCCTTTCTATTGTATTCTTCTAATGGTCTTTTAAAAGGAGCTAGAAGGAGTGTTTGATATATGTATGGAATTATAGGTATTCGCCCGCTTTGTCTAAACCCTAATAAATTACCTACTATCAAATCCCTTGCGTAGTTTTAAAGATTTTAGCTTACAAAGGTGAAAATGACAGAGAAAGCGACTTTGTTTAATACTATGTAGTAATTTATTTAACATGTTTTAGAAAAAAATGGCTTGAAAGAGTTTAGATCGATTGGTGTGTTTCAATTTATCATACTTGTTACAGTAGGTAACATTGGGACTTGGGTTATGGGTAAATGAAAATGTCACAAAGTTATAATGCATTTTTTATTCCGTTGATATTTGCACAGTCCCAAGTTCCGAATAATTATAGAAAAATAGAAGTAAGTAAGTAACTTGTAAATTCCAATTTTCTAATTGCTAACTAAAAAAAAATTCTTTATAATTACAATTGAAAACATTTTAAAATGAGGATGTATTACTGAAAATATCCATATCAAAGTAATCGATACTGCACTATAATTGAAAATAACTCCACTAACATCTATGCGTGCATCAGTAACAAAACTATCGTATGACATGAAAGGGGAAAATCCCTGGAAACAGAAAAACAAAGGATATACGCTTCATATGAATAATTTCATAGATTCCCATCTATTTGTATTCATATCGTATTCATATAATAGATTATAATTATTAATATATTATAATAATATAAAAAATTAATTCATATTATTTCGCTTATAAGATTATTTCTTTGTTTTAAGATTATTATTATTTTGCTTTTTTACGTATGTAAGAGCATGTTGGTACTCCGTAATTACGATATTATTCGATATAATGACATGATTATGAAGACATTGACCCAATTGATTATTATTAAAATAAATAATTCAGTTCATCAATTGATTTACTTTTCAATAATTGTAATTTTGTCGTTAAATTAAGAGCGCTATCATGTATGTCTACTTATTTGAATTCGAAGACAGTATTTGATCAATGTTTTTCTTTTATATAACTTATTTTCGTTTTATGCTTATCTCAGATAATTTTTATAATTAACGATTTTCCATAATTCTTATTAATTAACGGATCATTTAAACCTAGTTAACTGCGATCAAAGTCACAGGTAACAACTATTGATACATGTGATATGAAACCAGATCCAAACCAACTGCTTCACCAAGCATGTCCGTGTGTTCATGTGTAACGAATGATGTTGTTACATTAATAGCTTGCCCAGTCTGCATCCATTTGAGATTATCTTCGAAAATCTGAGAAATATGCGTCATGATGATTAATATTTTTGTCCTTCGCTTTTAGTTTGTAAAGTTTGGTACCTTTCTCCGTTTATTTATTTTTATTTCTAATTGAAACTTCTTTTTGTTATGTCTGAATGTCATAACTTAAAAGATAGGTACATAGAATGAGACTTTTGCTCTATGACGAATATATATTCGTGCTTTGGTACTTCAGCACTGAACATATGCTTTTTTTTTCATCACAATAAGTTCATCGTTTTGATATATAGAGTCTAACAATAAAACAAAACAAAATGCCAGTTTTAAGGCTTTAAAAATTATCCATCCCATACACGCAATATCCACTGCATTCCACATTTATGATAATCATAAACATATCATGACAGGCAATTCGTGGCTGACACGGAGTTTTTCAGTCATGTAATGGAAGTTCATTGAACTTAACCCTAATCATGTGCTTTACAAATTACCGTCACGCACGGAAAGATTAGCTTTTAACACAGCTGATGTATAGATATTTTCTGTAAAGTTATGCGTGTAATGACATAGAATGACCTGTTTTTATGTCAAAGTTCATGTACTAAGTTGTTATGTTACTTAATTATGAACGATTCGTCTAAAATTTACCTCGGTATTTTAGTCAACACTAAATTATTTAGTTAACCTACCCATTTTCAGATTTCAAATTCGGGAATACATACAAAGTTATAGATTACAAAAATAATAACTAAAGAAAGCTTTAGAATATATTGTCCTTAAAAGCTCTATTGAAAATTGATACACTTAATCCTATAGTTTAAGATAATTTAATAGGATTAATTATAATTACATTCAACATACACATACCGTATTAAATCCGGAGAAACTGCTATAAAATGTAAATATAAAATATTTCCAATGAAAGTGTTTATGCATTAACGTGATTAACATATTCTTATGGTCTGCACGTTTTCCGTCCCATTTCATGTTAAATGCATTTGCATTCTATTCCACTTTACTATTTCACTTTGAATATTTTCATTTATCTATACTAATATTATAAAGCTGAAGAGTTTGTTTGTTTGTTTGTTTGTTTGTTTGAACGCGCTAATCTCAGGAACTTCTGGTCCGATTTTAAAAATTCTTTCGATGTAAGATAGCCCACAGGATTTAGAGGTCCAGAGGCCTCGGGGCAACAAAGGAGTGGAGGCCCCCTCGCCCCAAATTATTTTCCAAATAAAATGAACAATTTTTCTCAGTCGAGTTTTTCAATAAATAATTTATTGTGAAACCAAGTAGATTCTCTTAGTATTTAACAAACGCATATAAATATAATCGGAAACAAGAATTATCTGAACTAAATTTTAGTGATAACGAACGGAACCTTTCGAGCTTTTTTTGCCGAAAAATCGTTGATGATTTCGCTGATATCCAGTTCTCGGAGTAAATCGCTTTCAATGCTCAGGAGAGAAAGCTTTGATAGACGGTTTTGTCCCATCGTGGTTCGAAGCCTATTTTTTATAATTTTCATTTTTGAAAATGAGCGCTCTTATTCAAGACCAAATACATTCTCAATGCAATTTCGAGGTTTGGGAATGTAGCTCTGAAATTTCGATCTTCATTTACTAGTTTTACTAGTTGGAATTTGAAAGATTTTTTTTTCTGAAGTCTCTATTGTGGGGGCCCCGGGGCTTTCGCCCCGGTTGCCCTCCCCTAAATCCGGCCCTGATAGCCCATATCATCACGCTAAGACCAACACGAGTGGAGCAATGCGGGTGAAACCGCGCGGCACAGCTAGTAAAGTATATAATTGTTTGTACACATGGGAATATAGTTCGGTGTGAAATGTATGTGTGTAAAAGCCTATAGTCAGTTTGTTAAATAAGGTATAGCTGGGCTGGGCCGATATCTATGACTAGTTTCTATCATATAAATATAATATAAGTAATAATAATAACGGAGAGATACAAGTAATATGAATAATTTAATTAAATATCCTTATCTATTATACAGATTTACAATCTTCAATTAATAATTATCAAATTATGTATGAATCAAAATTACAGTCGCCTTACATTTTTCACAATACTATTATAACTAATATTACGACAACCTTCTCCAATACAACAAATCTTGTTCACATATCACCAACAATAAAAAGCCTCCTCATTACAACAAATTATTTGCCCACAGAGGGAATGCATCTCAGTCCACATCGGGCAAGCCGGCGTGCAGATCGGCAACGCCTGCTGGGAGCTGTACTGTCTGGAGCACGGCATCCAGCCGGACGGGCAGATGCCCTCCGACAAGACGCTGGGCGGCGGGGACGACTCCTTCAACACTTTCTTCAGCGAGACGGGCGCGGGCAAGCACGTGCCCAGAGCTGTGTTTGTGGACCTGGAGCCTACTGTAGTCGGTAAGTGACAGATGCCCTCCGACAAGACGCTGGGCGGCGGGGACGACTCCTTCAACACGTTCTTCAGCGAGACATGATTTTATAGAGCAATATTTTGCTATTGACGGTTTTAAAAATGGTTCTTATAAAAGAAAATCAGTTAAAAATTGGCATATAAAAAAATTTAGATTTTGTACTTACGTGTTCGGTCATTGGAGCCTTTTTCTTTTTAAGATTTGACACAATTTTAGAAGTCTCTAGTAAAATGAAATAAACCAGTTTAAGTTGACTATAAATTATCATCTACAATCATCTAAATGAAAAAAAAAATACTGCATCATCATGAATAATAATTTGTAAATCGAATGTAACAAAAACTCAGAATAAAATTAGCTTTCTAAGCTGAGTGCACTGTAATAATCATGACCACAAATAACTTGCTATTCTGTAGTTTTTATAGTTTATCCTGGTACAACAAAATATAATCAAAAAATCTGAAATCTACAAAAATACATAAGCAAGTGTCTCTCTGTCCAGTATTTTTTTAATAAATTGTTTAGCGAATTTACAGACATGATTGGTTTTTTAATAACATCAATTATTCGGTATTTAATTATTATTATTAAACGTAAATTGTCATTGGCTCATATTTAAGTACCTACCCTAAAAATAATATTCGATTCACATTTCCTAAAATAGTCCGAATCTCGAAGCTCGAATCACACGAGTGTGCTCTTGAAGTAAGAACTTATAAGTTAGATAAGACGACCATTGAACTCTTTCAAGAGCGGCTATTAGAGTAACATGTCATTACGTCTATATTCCGCACTGTACTTACCTAAATCGACAACCTGGCTGATAGGGCTGCCAAAATAAAGTTTTTGAGAAGGAACATAAAAATGTCTCCGAAAAAGACACATTTTTATGTTTTTAACGTTTCATTTGCTATGTAGGTATTATGTACATAAAACCACTTAATACTTATATATACTGAATTTTATAAAGAGGAATTATTTAAAGTAAATTGCTGTTTAAAGACTTAAATTCAATAATTGTATCATCAGCTATTTAATTTCGCCAAATAGTCAACTTCTACATGAAAACAGCTCTAAAAAACAATACTTTATAACAGGTGACAACCCTATAGGCTATAGCCACGTTATAACTCATCAAATTACTATTTCCATCACTCGAAGCACAAATATAATCCCGTCGATCGAAACATTGAAAATGTACACAATTTACGATCAAATTACAATGTTTTGCTACTACAGTTACAGGGAAAATTGTTTTAGTGATGATGGCGTTTTTACTCATACTTAGTCAGTTAAAGGCTATAAAAATAAAATAGATAAGTGTCGTTTTTGTTCATTTATTTTTTTCTACTTTTTCTAAACAAATATTATCTTTATCGTAACATACATTTGAAACAATTTCCATTTCCAGAGTTTTAATATGTAATGTACCATGTTTTTCTATTACAAAATAAAATGGTACCTACCATTTATAATAGTCTATGATACCTACGCAATAATATTCACTGCGGTTAATCATTAGCCTATAAAAACGATCAATCATCAATGTATGCTATTCATAATTCATGCGTAATTGTTATAGTATAGAATATAGATTATAATTCAATATGAAATCACTACATAGTATAAAACAAAGTCGCTTTCTCTGTCCCTATGTCCCTATGTCCCTTTGTACGCTTAAATCTTTGAAACTACGCAACGGATTTTGATGCGGTTTTTTTTAATAGATAGAGTGATTCAAGAGGAAGGTTTTTATGTATAATAACATCCATTAAATAGTGGAGAAGTACTGTTATTTTTGAGGTTTCTAATGTGATGTCGTAAAAAATTACATTTTTTCCGCTTACATTGCAAACGCAGGCTGAACCCTACGAGTTTTATCAAAATAATGTACTAAGTATTATACACATTGAAAAGGTCTACAGAAAAGTCCGCGATGATATAAGTATGTCTATCTCTAATGGATAACCCACAATAACTTTTTTTTGTCATTTATTTTTTACGACAAATAATGGCTAATTTTCGAAGCGATTTTAACCAATACAGCATTAATCCTTAACCAATTAAATACCTTGAATACATTGTTCATTTAATATAGATCTATATGGCCCTTTACACCGTATGATTTAAGTGAATATTTTCGAAGATATTACAGATTTAAAAATTGCGGGACGTAGCGTTTGCGGCGGTACCGGCCGGCCGCCCGGCTATATATTTTATACCCGTGCGAAGCCGGAGCGGGCCGCTAGTATAATAATAAAGGACTATTATCTAATATCTATGGCGGCATAAACCGTCTAGACGAAATGTATTACGATGTATTGCCTGAATAAAAATGTCGTTCATGAACTTAGGTAGGTATATTCAGGATCGATTTTCCATCCAATTTCGTCAGGCTGTATTCGTTTCCAATAATATTACCTTTTTTTTTTTTATAGTGGGGAAATCTTCCAAAGATACCCACGGCCCCCGGGGAAGGAGCCGTGGGTTATGTCGGATTCTTACCGACTAAAACCCCACTGTGTTCCGTCGAGCCGCTTTAATGATGGGGCCGCGGGTATTTGTTAGAATTCCAATAATATTACCTATATATTTGAATAAATAATATTATTTCTAGTTTGTGAATCATTTATAAAAAAGCTTTTAAGTATTAGAAAGCACGATTATTTCGGCCAGTATTTACTATTTAGTTTAACATATTTTATTTCTTCACCATTTCCTTACGTTTATAGATAAAAGTGATTCACACTGATTATTGACATAAACATAAATCTCATTAGAAGTTCTATTTTTTTGTAATTATATGTATTTAATTTAAAAACTCTACTACTAACGTCGCGTCGGCATTACACCAACCCACGCCTAAGGTTCTCAGAAGTAACAAATAACAATACAAATACTTGCGTGTCAGATTACGCCTACAAAAAAATAGGTGACCAATAAAAATTACTACTGTATTTGATACAATATATCATGCGGCTATAATATATCAAACAATTTTCATCAATATTATAAATGCGAAAGTTTGTGAGGATGTGTATGTGTGTGTATGTTACTCTTTCACGCAAATGACGCAAATACTACTGAACCGATTACAATGAAATTTAGCACACATATAGAGGGTAACTTGGATTAACACATAGGAGGTTTTATCCCGGAAATCCCACGGGAACGGGGATGCGGGTTTTTCATTGAAAAGGCGGGCGAAGCCGCGGGCGGAAAGCTAGTATAACAATATGCGGGAAATCTAGCGCTATGCTCCGCCGCCCGTTACGTCTGAAGAAAATTCTTTAAAAAGCGATTTCTTTATACTTAACGTTTAATTAAAAAATGTTTTATATCACTACATAGTATAAAACAAAGTCGCTTTCTCTGTCCCTATTTCCCTATGTCCCTATCTTTAATCTTTAAAACTACGCAACGGATTTTGATGCGGTTTTTGTTAATAGATAGAGTGATTTAAGAGGAAGGTTTTAGTATATAATTTATTAGGTTTTAGCCCAAGCGGGCGAAGCCGCGGGCGGTAAGCTAGTATAAGTTGAAACTAAGAATAGCTGCAGCCTCCATTTTTGAAGGCGCTTTGAAACTCTTTCGAATAGCATTTTAAATATCTTTTAAAACAAACAAACAGCAAAACATTATGAACTTACATAGCCTATTTAACTTCACATTGTTCAAGACCTCATTCCCAGCTATTTAGGTTACTTTACTTATTTCAGTCTAGATTGAAAATTCACAGAAACGGGAACGTGCCTGCGGGGCAGAGGGACTACAAGCTCAAAGAACTTAAATTTTCACGAGATGAAATCAAACTTGCTTTGTTCTTAATAAGATGCTTTTGTTTGACTTTGTATTGAAGAATAGGACTTTATTGTGGCTTATATTCTACTTATACAGGGTGTCCCACTAATGGTATACTAAGCGCGAAGGGGGTTGTAGTTTTGCATACACTGATCACGTTAAAAATAGTTAAACAAGAAAATTAAGTAAAAAAATAATGCATCTGGAATTTTTTACGTACTCAGCAAATGCAAAACTATATACTCCTTTGAGCTTAGTATACCAACGGTGGGACACACTGTATAGTAGCCTGACTTTGTAGAGAGATTAATGTTTGCATAGAAGCAAAATATTCGGTCTCATTTGGTAGATAACTATAAAGAAAATTCTGGCTATCTCTCCAAACTTACATAATTTTAGAAACAGAAGATCACATATTTTTTAAACACAGATATATATAATCATTTCAATATAGAAACAAAAAAAAAAAAAACAAGAACTTTCATTAAAATCATCCCTTTAATTTAGGAACCCCTATTTTCTTTATACATGACTAAGTACCGAGTCCCAAAAATAATGAATCGTCTCAAGGGCTGAAACATAAAACGAAAAACTTCCCTCCAGATAGGGGGAGACTAGACATAGACAAACTTGGCAATGATATAATTGCAAATAAAAATGCACTAAAAGCCAGTAATCAACACAGGCCCCACAAATCCAATTACGCAGTCTGCAGAACATTCCACTTCATTAACTGCCACTTGACTTTCTGATGGAATCACTGTTTTGTTCGCTTTGCCCACATGTGCTGGTCGTTAGTTATTCCTGGTATTGGCTACTGAAAGGATTTAATTAGAAGGGCTATAGATATATACTAATATGTATTATAAAGAGGAAAGATTTAATTTGTTTGTTTCAATTGAGGCTACGAAACTACTGGACTGATTAAAAAATTATTTTATCATTGGAATCCTACATTATCTCTGATTAACATAGGTATTTTGTAATGTTTTTATCCCGGTTTAAACACGTGCGGAGCCGGGACAAGAGCCTAGTCTGTGATATATTCAAGCTATTGTTTAAGTACCTAGTTGGTGCAATTTCTGAAGGGAAGTTAGATCTGTGATGAAAAGTTTAATTTAGAAATGCAGTAAATTGGCTTTCTGATTGATTTGTGTACAGACATTCTAATGAAGTTTAATTGCATTGATTGAGTGCAATACTTAATTAACCTTCGCATTATGCTTGCTTCAGATTCTGCATAGTTATGTCTGTTTTAATAATGAAATTTCTTTTCTTTAAATGTTTTTACCAGTTGCCATAAACAATCTATAAAATTAAGAATGTAGAGCTACCATTAAATCACACACACAGACACACATTAATATTGACAACATGTTTATGGCGTTTTCTTTTTAAGTATACGTTCAATTGCATTTTTATTCAGCTTCACGTAAAAGCGAGAACAATACATCATAATATCATCATATCAGATCGCTCTCTAAAATATAGAGCCCTTTAAAAACCGTTTCATTCTCACGCACAATTATTCCCACTTCTAGACGAGGTCCGCACGGGAACCTACCGCCAGTTGTTTCACCCAGAACAGCTTATCACTGGCAAGGAAGACGCCGCCAACAACTATGCGAGGGGACACTACACCATTGGCAAGGAGATCGTTGACGTCGTGTTGGATAGGCTCAGGAAACTCGCTGACCAGTGCACTGGACTGCAGGTTTGTTAATTTAGCTATTATTATGCTTAAATGATAATGCTAAGTTGATTTGTTAATTAATTGTTTCTGCATTCAAATATTACATATTTTGTCGTGGATTTCATATTTTGTAACATAACACATACCTAAATATTATAACGCAGAGTCCTCAGCCGAAATTTTCTGTCTGTTCGCGATTAACTCAAAAACCTACTTCACCGATTTACATTATGTTTTGACCAGCACAGCGTGGTTGTCGTGGAAATAAGAATACTATATTTTGTTTTTGACAACGCGAGTAAATCCGTGGGCGGAAACTAGTAACTAATGTATAATCCCTGTGTCTAGGGATTCCTGGTGTTCCACTCGTTCGGTGGAGGCACCGGCTCCGGGTTTACGTCCCTGCTGATGGAGCGCCTCTCCGTGGACTATGGGAAGAAGTCCAAGCTGGAGTTCTCCATCTACCCTGCACCACAAGTAAGTAACCATCGTCTTATTTTTAAATTTAATCTGGCTCTAAGTTATTTTTACATACTAAATTTTTTTTATAAATCTAAAATATTTTGAATACACAGATGCAGTCGTTTTTCATACCTAATGTTTCTAACACTATCGATCTTTGCTCCTTTTAGGAAGCCACATATTTTTTACCACCTTTGATAATTGCACATATACATGACCTGCCCTATTTCTTCTGATATATTTACGGAACAGGAAACCTTCACCATCTTTTCCAATTATCTTGAAAAAAAAACAAACTCAAATTTTCAAATTTTCTCATAGATAAAGATAATAATCCTCAGGTATCAACAGCAGTAGTAGAGCCCTACAACTCCATTCTCACCACGCACACAACGCTGGAGCACTCGGACTGCGCCTTCATGGTCGACAACGAAGCCATTTATGACATCTGCAGGAGAAACCTCGATATTGAGAGGCCGACGTACACCAATTTGAATAGGCTTATTGGACAGGTAAGATAATAAGATGATGTAGTTACATGTTGTGTGAAATAAAATATTTTTAATGTAGAGTTTTTAATTTTAGAGAAATTCATCCAGTTTATAGATGTGGCTTTTAAGTGTTGTTAAAAGTATTAGAAACTCTCATTCTCGTTAAATGCTCTCTTTCCTTCATTGTACTACAGTGTCTCTTACCGTTTTAATTGATAATTCTAATAACAAAATTTTTCATACATTATATTTCAGTTTATATAATTATGTCGTGGTCATATCGTATATATATTTGCTCATTTCATGAAATGGTCGCATTTCATGAATGTCGCATGTGGCCAACATAGCTTGACCAGATCATTAAATCGTCAATGTTTCATAATTTTGTCATCCACATTTAACCAGATCGTATATAAATGAGCAAATCTACTCTATCAAAATATACTGAATACATTAAGTACCTACCTAAATGACTAATGAAAAATTGCAATGCTATTAGTGTATTAATGCCCAGTAGGTATGCATTGCTACAATTCCTTAACAAATTTACCCTAACTTAACCTATTCCTCAGATCGTGTCCTCCATAACCGCGTCCCTCCGCTTCGACGGCGCCCTCAACGTGGACCTCACGGAGTTCCAAACGAACCTGGTGCCCTACCCGCGTATACACTTCCCGCTCGCCACGTACGCGCCCGTCATCTCCGCGGAGAAAGCGTACCACGAGCAGCTCACTGTCGCTGAGATTACTAACGCGTGCTTCGAGCCGGCGAACCAGGTAAGTCATATACAGAAAACAAGTACTTATTGCCAAAAACACAATTTAATAGTTATTCGAATTGCGATTACCAGGATCGAAAGATATTTATTTATTTATTTTATTTATTTAGATTCACATTAATAGTTATTCGAATTGCGATTACCAGGATCGAAAGATATTTATTTATTTATTTTATTTATTTAGATTCACATTTCATAAACAATTTACACATATAGTTAATATCATAAATTAATAGATAGATAGCTAGAAAGTTTTATTCGAGCTGGCTTACTAAGCAAACAGACTGCGAATCTATTAATAGGAAACAGATAAGTTTAGTCCTGAACCTTTTTTATTATTTCTCATTGATAATGGCCTAATCAAAAGTATGGAAGACCTATCAGTCTGTGGAAATCATCATTATTTTGGCATTTTTGCTTGCATTATATTTTTATTTTTCACATTGATACTCAACATAAAATTGTTCAATAGATATTTTTTTAAAGAATGTTAAAATAACAAAATAGTCATTTTCTCAAGTACCTATAGATAACATACTCTAAATGAGAAAATTACAAAGACATTCAATTTACCTAAGCTTAGAAATTATGCGCATTGCAGGTAGGTCCATATGCAATATTAATTCCGCTGGCTGGGATCCAAAAGCCTCCCTCATAACTTTTATGACGTTCTCGAGATTTCGAGCCTTGTACCATATACTGCAATGATGCTTTAGAAATTTAATTCAGCTTGGAATATAACCGAGGTAAAAGGAAAATTTAATGGAAAATTTATTCAGTCGACCTATGTATGAATAGAATACGACTTACCTACTTAGATTAGTTTTGTATCGTAATATTTATTTTATAGTTTGAAATAAAATAATAAATGAAAATGTACGAATATTTACTACCAAATTAATAGGTACTGATTGAAGGCTCTTGTTTGTTGTGTAATTAGATTATGCCTCTATGTTTTTTTGTAGATTTATTGTAATAAATTGTTTTGTAATGACAGATGGTGAAATGCGACCCACGTCACGGCAAATACATGGCGTGCTGCATGTTATACAGGTTTTTATTCAAATCCTTATTAATAATTTAAATATTTAATCATTTTATAAAGCTATGTATGAAATTTTTAATTTCATAAAGTTTGAAGAATGAATGTTTAATAATTTCATAAAGACAATTTGTCTGAGCTTAAATTAACTTTTCCAATTTCGAACCTAAAGAAAGATTTTCATCTTCACCCATTTCATTTTGCTTAACTCTAATAAAATGATTTTTCAACAGAGGTGACGTAGTACCAAAGGACGTGAACGCAGCCATCGCGACCATCAAGACCAAACGGTCCATACAGTTTGTGGACTGGTGTCCCACTGGGTTCAAAGTTAGTGCTTTTTGTAATTCATGTAATTTGTGAAAATATAATGAACAGTCAAATTTTGTAGGTACACTTATCAAGAATTGATGTAATTGGACAAATATTTCATGAGTTTTTCTTATTAAAACGTGTTTGTTTTTTTAAACTAGGTATATATTTATTATTTTCAAAAGTAAAACGAAGGCATTACATAAAGTTATACATTATCTACCATCGATGGTAGATAATGTTAGGTACATTATCAGTTGAAAAAATATTTTCCTTAATTAATTTCATATTCATATAATTATCATATAGGTGGGCATCAACTACCAGCCACCGACCGTGGTGCCGGGCGGCGACCTCGCCAAGGTGCAGCGCGCTGTGTGCATGTTGTCCAACACCACCGCCATCGCGGAAGCTTGGGCCAGGTATATTTACATTTTTTATTTAAAGGCCAAGATATCTGTTGCTCTTCGTACTTTTTTTTAATGTATGAAACAAAAATGTAATTACTAATTATGTATTTAGGAGTATGGTTGTGAAGTAAATGTCAGATTGTCGTGGTAAAGTTTTACGCTGATTAAAAATTTACCACTTTTCATTCTACAATGTATACCTAGAAATATTAAAAAAAGCTTTATGGTGTAGTGAAAATAAAAGCTCGATAATATGGGATTAAACAACTTTATTAGATATACAATTAGTACAATTACAATAAATACCACATGGTATAAAATAAATGCCTTCTCATTATAGGAGTTCAAATTCAAATTAAATAAGATTCAAGGCTATTTAACGAAAAAGTTTAATCAATATGCGTCTAGTAATTTTTGCGTGTAAATCGGATAATAAACTGACTTCCACTTTTATTACCTACATATATCTAATAGTTAATACCTAAATATTCAGATCTGTCTTCTAAAACAATCTTTCCCACAGGCTCGACCACAAGTTCGATCTAATGTACGCAAAGCGCGCGTTCGTCCACTGGTACGTTGGCGAAGGTATGGAGGAGGGGGAGTTCTCTGAAGCTAGAGAGGATCTCGCAGCGCTTGAGAAGGACTATGAGGAGGTCGGGGTCGATTCCACTGAGGGGGAACTTGATGAGGATAATGAGTATTAGAGGGGAGGGTGTGATGTGCGATTTATATGAGAGATAGATATAGACAAAGGAATATTGCCTATACCATTATAGAGATAATATAAATACTTAATTAGCTGCGAATAGAGAATACTTCATAGAGGGAATCACAGTATTTTGTCTCGTTCTGTAATACTACCATGTCATCAATGTAGTTTTTATTACATTAATATATTGCATTGTCGATTCCAAAAGAATTGACATGTGTAGTAGTTTTTTACAGGTTTTAAGTGGTTTTTTGGAGATTCCGTCACTTTCAATGTGAAATGAAATAAAGTATCGATTAAAATCAATAAATCGCACATCACTACAAATTTGACGTCTGACATCCACCATCAATGTTGCCAGCAATAAAATATTTTATCAATTTTCTAATAAATAAGCAACAAATAATAATAAGGGTAATATTATGAGCTTATATAATTTCCATTTGAAATACAAAGTTTGTATAACTGTAACATTGTGTGAATTTATTTGCGGTATGCATTTATTAAGTATAGAGATCGTGATAATGATTAGATTTAGCTTTTTAATTTTTATCAAGCTAACTTATAGATTTTTATGTACTACAATATTGTATCAATATTAATTTATTTTTAATGCACAATAAAAAATTTACACTAAACTTTGTTGTTTTATTTTAATTCCCTTTTACGCACTCTTTTTTACCATGGGTTTTTTATAGATCTAGTAATTGAATATAAAGCCTATGGGTTATTACATAATATATCTAGAGCAGTTTATCTGCTAATAACTTCAGCAACTTCGTGCGTCACAGATATTCAAAATACTCTTTCAAAAAATATTTTTTACTAGCTGTGCCCCGCGGTTTTACCCGCATTGCTCCACTCCTGTTGGTCTCAGCGTGATGATATTTAGCTTATAGTCCCCCTCGATAAATGGGCTATCTAACACCGAAAGAATTTTTCAAATCTGACTAGTAGTTCCTGAGATTATCGCGTTCAAACAAACAAACAAACTCATCAGCTTTATAATATTAGTATACATAAGAAGGATAGGGTGAATTTTTATTGAATGAGAAAGAAAACACATATAAATATTAAAATTTCCTAATTTATTTACAAAGTTTATTTGAACTACACAAATGTCTTAAAATTAAAAGAAAATTAATAAGCCTTTATAAAAACCTTATTGCAATGTATAACATTAACAAAATGACTTCTATATAATATTGTATATAGTTACAAATGAATATATGCAATAAATCTATTTTCGAGTATATGTTAAAAAATAAAGAACTTTAAACAGTTATAACAGTAAAAAAATAGCAGCAAATAAACTTTTAGTAAAAAATAAATCTTCACAGAATATATGTAAATTATATAAAATTAAAAACACTTGTGTCAGAATAAAAAAAATCGTAGTTAGGAATGATAATTGTGACTTAAACATTTCTTAGTATACAAGTTGTATTTTATTTAACAAAATAAAATATAGAAACCTATCTACGTTATTAAAAGTACAAAAAATTATTGCAAAAAGTACATAGAAGGTAATTAAACTATAATAAAATTCGATTATTACCATAGATTAACTAGACGACACGAAAAATCGCACAAAATTTAAGTTCAATTCGATCGATTTTATTGGATTATTTCATGTTTATTAATATTATTTATAAAAACTGTAAAAAAGTAAAAAAAAAACGATTGTTTATTCTGTCCTCACATTTACAAACATTCACATTTGAAAACTGCCTTCCGTCTTGTGTCCATAGCACAAAAAAAATCCATAAAAAATATATTATACTTGCACCTGTAATCATTTACTTGACACCTCACAAAAAAGGGTTTTATAAAATAATTAACGAAAATAACAGTAAGTATAATCTATTTATATTTGACTGTACAAAAAGAGATCTTGACTAACAATATTTAGTACAAATGCCATTGTAATATTATGTATAGCATACAAGTTCTTTATAAACATATACAAAATGTTCTTAAAAATTCGCTTCGTAATAAATGCGGTTATTCTTATTATGACTAAAATACAGGGTTACTTGTAAAACACCAGCAACCTCGCAGGACAAGATAGCTAACATCATAAGTAACAACATATTTTGTTCTACGACTTTTGATAATTTGTTAGATTTTATTTTCATACAAAAATAAATATTCATTTAATTTTCCGTTTGGATATTATAAACTCTACGCGCATCCCAAAAAATAAACGTAAACAAGAAGCGAACGAGAGGGGGAAGGTAGGGGCGGAGCGTTTGAACTTGACCTATCTGCGACAGTCAGCGCATAGACTTACAAATGTTAGGAGAGTACAATAAAAGCTTGAAAAATAATTTATTGCGTTATGCCAATAGTCGTAGAACAAATGTTGTTACTTATGATGTTAGCTATCTTGTCCTGCGAGGTTGCTGCTGTTTTACAAGTAACCCTGTATACATATTTCATTATTTCCCTTCAAAGTACACTACCAACTTTCTACGTTTTATTTAAAATGTATAAGTATTAATAACGTTTATTCTAAATGTTGACTTAATTAGCAGGCACAGAATCATGTTAATATTTTTAAACTTAGACTCAGGCACTTTATGAATTTCTGAAAAGCGTTTTTATCTTATGAATAAAATATGTTCTTAATATTTAAAAAAATAACCTTCTCTTTAGAAGAAGATAGATATTATTTGTCTCCTTCATGCGTGTGGAATTTCAGTTTGTATAACATGGTGTTACTAAATACACTGCGACTTATTTAAGATATCGCCTCTTTGCGAGAAAAACGTGATATTTCGCAAAATGTTTTTTTTTTTTTATTTGATAATCGAAACCGCCGTATTCAACTTTATTTTGTGCAAAAACGTGGTGTTTTAAAAGTGAAGGACAGCGAGACCATGAGCGAAAAGGACGTCACTACAGTGGTACGTTGCGTTATCGCGTTGTCCCTTTCACATAGTACTCTGTTTTCAACACTGTGACAAGTTAGTTTTCTCTTTAAGCGCCAAAGGTAAGGAGCTCTCAGTTTTCTGCAAAAACGTGATATCACGAGTGTACCACAGTTTTATTGCAAACATATCTTTAAATTCAGTGATATTTTTTGTTATTATACTGTGGTAAAGCAATATAACTCGGTTTTCTTGAAAAAATGTTTCAAATGCAACTTTTTATAAAATCTGATATCACGTTGTTGTTGAAATAATAACATTTTTGAATTGTGATATCATAAGGTGTAACATTGTTGATGATGAATGGTTTTTTATTACAAGAAATGAGTGATGGTCATTTATTGTTGTTCCGTTTTTATAGATATGTTTCTTATTTCAATGCAATACATAATGATTTATCACGTTGTAAGCACTAAAAGAAAATACTATTAAGACTTATTTTTTCAGATGGGGACGCGGTCCAAATACTTAGTTTTATTAGCAACAAAAGAAAATAATGACGGAGAACAAAGCAATTCCATTTCTCAAATGGAAATACATGAAAATGAAAGCGACAACAATAATATCGAGCAAGGCGATTCAACTTTTCCAATGGCTAACTATGAAAGCAACCGAAATGAGGAGGTGACTGGTTGCAGCGCTGCAGCAGTTGCCGAATGTAAGTAACATTATTAGTTAATTTTATTGTATGTAATGTTATTCGACGCCCGTCTTTTCGTGTGTTTCGTGTGAGGCTTATAGATGGTAAAGTGAAGCGTGGAAAACATTATGGTAGTTATCATAATATTTATCATTTTGATATTGTTTTAGACAAAGAAGACTCAATGGTCACTAATCGTCGCCGTTGTGAATCAACTAGTAGTAGCACCAGTAGTTCCTCAAGTAGCAGTAGTTCATCAAGCAGTGGTCCGTCTTTCTACGAAGGTATAAATTTAATAAAACTCATATTATTGTGGGTACTCGATAACTGTATCTTACATTTATTTACTGAATTATAGATAATTGAAAGTTTAATAGATTTTTTTTGGTTTTTTTTTAGATAGTGATGATTCCGTAAAAGACCCCAACTATGAAATTATGAAACCAGCACGTGTGAGCTCTTCAGAATCTGACGACAACAATGACGTCTATACCAACATCGACTTTCGAAAGGATCAAGACGTTTTTCATTCTAGTGCAGCTACTGTAAGCACAGTACTCAATGCTATAGACCTGAATGTGACCCCAACAGATGAGCATGAAATTGTATTTCATACCGTAAATCAACAGGACCTGCTAATATCAGAAAATGAACCACCTGCCGTCGAAAATGTTAGCACCACGCAAGTAGAGTCAAATGAACCAGATAATACCCCTACTAAAAAAGGTAAAAAAAGGCCCAAAAGAGAATTATTATGGAAAAAAAATGTTGCGAAGCGACTAAGAAACTGTGGAAAATCATACAAATCAACAAAAACTAATAAAATTATACCGGAACGTAAACTAAAACCATCTTGCAAAGAAACATGTACATTTAAATGTGGATCTAATATCACTGAGGAGCAAAGACAACAACTTTTAAAAGAATACTGGGATTTAGGCGAGATTGAAAAGCAATGGTCTTTCATCGCAAACAATATCGAAGTAGTCGTCCCTAAACATCGATACGTTAAAGTTAATCCGGACGGAACCATAGCATTAAATCGTGATAATAATAATGCTTTCTTTTTGACTGTTTCTGGAGTGAAGATTAGAGTATGTAAACTGTTTTTTAAGAACACTTTGGGGATTAATAATCGCCCTATAGAGACGGCTTTAAAGAAAAAAAATAAAGATACTAACATTTCATTAATGAAAGATAATCGTGGGTGTCATCAAAATCACAACAAAGTGGATGAAAATATAAAAGATGGTGTAAGAGTGTTTATTGAGTCAATACCAAAAATTGAATCGCACTACATTCGTGCTAACTCGAAAAGACATTACATCGATGGTAGCAAAGCTATTACAGATCTCCATAGGGACTATGTTGAACAATGTAAATCCCAAAATACCCGTTTTGCAACATACTTGATGTTCTATCGCATATTTACACAAGAATTTAACATTTCATTCTTTATTCCAAAAAAAGACTTGTGCGATATATGCGAAGTAAATAAAAATAGTACAGCTGAAGAGAAGGAGTTAGGAAAAGAAATCTATGAGATGCATCTAAGAGAAAAGCAATTGTCACGAATTGAGAAGGCAAACGACAAGAATAACAAAAATATTTTAGTTGCTGTTTACGATCTTCAAGCAGTCTTTCAATGCCCTAAGGGTGAAATTTCAGTTTTTTACTATAAGTCAAAACTGAATGTACTTAACTTGACAATTTATAATATTCAGACTAACAATGCTGAATGTTTCGTATGGGATGAATCAAACGCTAACAGAGGCGTAAACGAAATCGGCACTTGTGTATTCAAATATCTGATGAAAGTTTCAGAAACGGCCAAAGATCTGGATGTTGTCTTCTACTCAGATAACTGTGCTGGCCAGCAAAAAAACAAGTTTATGATAGCGATGTACCTATATGCTGTACAGACTTTGCCAAATCTCAAGTCAGTGACACATAAATATTTAATCAAGGGTCACACACAGAATGAAGGCGATTCAGCCCATTCTCAAATAGAAAGAGAAGTAAAACGTCAGTTAAGATCAGGTCCTATGTATACCCCTGACGCATTTATTGGTGCCATAAAAGCTGCCAGAAAAAAAGGGGAGCCTTTCCATGTGAATGAATTGAGTTTCTGTGATATAAATGACTGGAAAAATGTATGCAACCTGATGAACTATGCGCTGGTAAAAGATGAAGATAATAACGCAGTGAAGTTTTCAGGAATAAAGGTAATACAAGTTAAAAAAGAGGACCCTAATGCCATATTTTTTAAAGATTCGTATGCCGACGTACAGTTCAAGAAGGCCATCGTTTTGAAGAAGAATAAGAAGATAAGTAACAATACCAATATTGAATTGAAAAAAGCTTATACTCGGAAACCTGGATTAGCCGAAAAAAAGAAAAAGGATATCATGGATTTGGTTAATAAAAACCTCATCCCAAGATATTATAAGCCATTCTTTGAAGCCTTGTAAGTTTTAATAATACTGTTTTGGAAATGAATGGCATTTCAGCACAAAATATGAGTGATATGGTTTTATCTATTTAAAGTTTTAATAGGCGATTTTTATGTTTTTTGTTATTATAATGTTTAAGATTTTGCTCATAGAGGAGATTTATGTTTTGATAATTATTATTTTTTGTTTAGAATTTTGCTTACTTTATAAACATACGTTTATAAAGTAAGCACTTAATTGTGCAAATTTACTGATTACTTAGTTTATGACCGAGACTGAAAACTTAGATTACTAGTTTTTTGAGATTATATAATTAAGATGATTACAATGTAAGAAGAAATAAGCATAAAGTGAGAAGAATATTGATTACATTCAATAAAGGCTGACTAACTGTTGATTAGTAATAGTTCTGTCCAAAGAAACCACTGTTTAGCTACAACTATTTCATCTGTTTAATAAATGTTTCTAATTTCAACAATGTGTTTTTATATTATAATTTAGCATAAAATAAAAATAATGGCATCAACAACGTGACAGATTAATTTGCTACATCGTTCTTCTTATACTTTTTCAGAAAAAATTTGACATATTTTTTCCTTTTTTTTTTAATGCTTTTTTTGTCCTAAAATCTTTTAAATTAGGGTATTTTTTTTGCATTATGCAATAGTTAATAAGATAATTCATATAATTTGTTATAGATGTAACCCATAAAAACGTTCATTTACCTAATATACCTTTTTGAAAGTTTAAAAATGCTCTCCTGTAAAATCGCCTTTTTCGAAATAACACGGTTTCGTCGCAAAGAGGCGATATGTAGTATATACTTAGACAATATATAGATAAGATAGTAATAGATAGACTTATTTAAAAGGGTGTACATTCACTAAATTTTATTTTATTTTGACATTTTTATCCCGCATCGAATAAGAGAAATAAAAAAAAACACAATTTTTTAATTTAATATTTTCATCTACCATTAATTATTTTAATAAAAACGTGTTTTCACATTTTTTCAATTGACTATATTAATATACCAATTCAGTAACTTTGTTCTGTCCAAAATAAAATAATCAGTAATCAATCATTCGCTCTATTAATATTTGATTATTGATTATTTTATTTCAACTTAAGATATCGAGAGAATAATTCAAAAAGTAAGTGATTCAAGAATGATAGATTGTCTCAATTATTGAAGGTTGCGGACTTTTTATCATATCGTTCCATAATACGAAATTATTAAGTAATCCATAAATATTTACTAACTAGCGGTCCGTCCCGGCTTCGCCCGTGGTACTTGTTTATGTTTTCTTTCCATAAGAACCATCCTCGTACTTCAAGGAATATTATAAAAAAAGAATTATCGAAATCGGTCCACCCGTTCATGCGTGATGCCGTGACCAAGGAAAAAGGGTTTCATTTTTATATATAGAGATGTAATGATAATATCATTATTTAGGGCACTTATTAGGAAAAAATTTATCGCTGCCGTTAAAATCATATCGTATTGTAAACGAAATTGACTCATATTACTATTTACTATATCAGCATATGATTTCAACATGTGTATTTAATTAACAAAATCGTAACAACTAGATCACTTTTGATTATCATTTTATCAACTACAATCTAATTTAAATGTGGAAAGTTGCCTGTTTGTTTACTGGAGGAACGGTACTTGAAATACTGGATATTGCTATCCGGGTATATTGCTGAAAGGAAACATTTCTTTATTTTTAAAAAGAAATAGAACCATGCCCGGGAAACGAACTTACTAAAACTTCTAAGTGCTTTTCCTCCAAAGCCCATACAATTTTTTTGAACTTTGCGCCTTGCAACACCAGCTCACGCTTGACCGTCTCTCTCTACTCTGTGGTGACATTATAGTGACTGTATGTGTTCCCGGTATTTTTACTTAAAATAAAGTTAATATTGAAATAAATAGTATTTGTGACTCATTAATCTATTAAGTTATGGGCCCAGATAGCTCAGAAATAAGAAAAGTGCGAAATCTCGTTGTAAAACATTATAAGTGAACTTAACCTCAAACCGGCAACGTGACTTTTGTTAATACAAACTTTTGTGTTGAAAGTGAATAAATTCAAACAAAATGGCAACAAATAACCAATTGGCATTAATTGAAAAGCTATCCGGTCGGGAAAACTATGCAACTTGGCGGTTTGCAATGCCAACATATCTACAACAGTTGTGGGACTGCACAGAATCTAACACGGAACCAGATCCAAACAAAGATAATCCTCTCAGTTGATCCCTCAAAGTATGTGCATATCCAAGAGTCTCGCACCGCCAAAGAAGTTTGGGATAAATTGTCCTCATCATTTGATGACTCTGGGCTGACACCACAGTTGGGCTACTGCGTGATTTGTGTAATACGTCACTAACAGAATGTCAAAATGTAGAACAGTACGTAAGCAGAATAATGAACACAGCTCATAAACTCAGAAACATTGGTTTTAAAGTGGACGACGAGTGGCTAGGTACTATGTTGCTCTCAGGTCTGCCCGAAAGCTATAAACCAATGATAATGGCCATTGAAAGCTCAGGCATGACTATTACTTCAGATTCTGTAAAGGCAAAATTATGACAGGATGTCGGACCATGTGAAAATGAGTCAAAAGCATTCGCAGTTAGCAAAAAATTTCAGAAAAAATTCAAGAGGCATTCTAAAGTACCTAGGTGCTGTACACCTGTAATAAATATGGACACAAAAGCCCAGAATGCAAATCGAAAAATGAAGAAGCATCACAAAATTCCAGTAGTTCATCATATGCTGCTGTATTTATTGCGACAACTTATTTATGCTCTGCTCTACTCCTATCTTTTACTTAATTTCTCTCTGTACAACCGGTTGTCTGGAAGAAATCGCTATTTAGCGATAAGGCCGCCGTTTGTTATAATGTATCCTAGATTAAGTCTCAATGTGTAATTTTTTCAGAGCAATAAAGTATAAATAAATAAATAAATGTGATGCCTGGTATGTAGACTCAGGCGCATCCTCACATATGGTCAAAGACAAGAGTTTGCTTCAGAATGAGACTACTTCCGTTATAAAGAATATAAGAGTAGCAGATAACAAAGTATTATCAGTGCAGTGCTCAGGGCAAGTGAGCTTAAATACTTACAATGAAAAAGGTCAAGAAAATAAGGTACTGTTTACAAATGTATTACATGTTCATGGATTAGCTACAAACTTACTATCTGTAAGTCAGATTATTCGCTGTGGAGGCCAAGTAAGATTTGACAAAACTGGCTGTGTTATAATGAACAATGAAAATCAGATAGTAGCAACAGCTAGTATTATCAACAACATGTACCGGCTGAACATGCCTGGAGGAGGCTTTCTATGGCATCTTTCTATGGCACCAACGAATGGGACACCTTAATTTCAACAGTCTAAAGAAAATGTCTGATAACACTGACCATGTATCTTTCTCAGCAAATTCATAAAATCTGACATGTGTCACCTGTAAGGAAGGTAAGCAGACAAGACTACTAGAAGTGAAGGGTTTGCTTCGATTGGTCCACTCAGATATATGTGGCCCTGTGGAGACAAAGATATGATTTTTGTGTCTGGAGATAGTTGGGAGGCTAGAGTGATATTATAGCCTACATTTTACTGCGCTCATTTTCATGGGAATTTCCTTTGACTACACAGTCTAAAAACTAATTTAAATACATTTAAATGAAGATATAACCTAGTGCTAATCGGGTTTACTTTTTATTTGGTCTGTTGGCACTACTGCGTCTCGCGGGAACCAACCCCGCGGCCCTCGGCTTGATTCGTCGAAACCAACTAGTTTCTCGCCGAAGAGCCAATGCCTGAAAAAAATTAATTTATTGAGTTAAAAGGAGGATAAATTGAATAAAATACTATTTGATCTTAGGAGCGACTTAGCGCCATATTGAACGTCACAATTGCGTTTTCTAATTAACAATACTATTTCAGAAATAACATTCACTATTTAGGTAAGTACGTTTATTGCAACATATTTATCTTATTTAAGAAATAACATTTAACATAAGGGAAAAACCCATGTGTTTAATTTAAAAAACCATAGTTAAAAAATGACGTTGAACAGTAATTTTATGTTATTTCGCATAGTTCGGTCTCCTCTCTTGTACGACTACAAAATAGGACCGGTTTCAATTCAGCGCATGACGCAGGGTCGCGACTTAGGCGTTTGGTTCTCGTCTGATCTGAGGTTTCGGGAACATATAATAAAAACATGTAAAACGGCATACAGGAACCTTGGATTTGTTTTGAGACAGGCTAAGGACTTTACTAACATTACAACACTTAAGGTTCTATATAACGCGTTAGTAAGAAGTCGTTTGGAACACAATGCTGCAATATGGGCTCCTCATGAAGACAAATATAATTTAATGTTAGAGCGGGTCCAAAATAAATTCATGAGACATTTATATTTAAAACTGTATGGTGTATATCCTTTTTATCCGTTGATGTACCCTACCTTATTTGTATTGGGTATGGTGGGGTACAATCAATTAAGTGTACGGCGTGACTTTTCGCTTGCCGTTTATATTATAAGTCTTCTTCGTTTTAGGGAACAGAACTCAAGACTACTTGAATGTGTGAGTTTCTGCGTTCCCACCAGATTCGCGTGGAAACGGCACCGTTCACCACTGTTGCTAGTGCCCACAGCACGAACCAACCTTCTTGCGAAAGCACCAATGGTACGGGCCATCCGCATCTATACATATAATAAAATCGTAGGAAAGTCAAAACTGTACATTGAATATTTTTTTAAAAGAATACATAATCCATGATCTATAATCGATATAGAAGCCAAAAATATAGTTTTTAGAATTTTTGTCTGTTTGTCTGTTTGTCTGTTTGTCTGTTTGTCTGTATGTTTGACCGGGCTAATCTCGAAAAGTACTGCATAGATTTACTTCAAATTTTGCATGAATATTCCTAAGAGGTCGGGTGAGGATAGTTTAAACATATTATCATGATATCACCTTCGGGGGAGGAGCTGTGAGCCTTTATTTTTCTTACATATTCCGTGTACTACGACAGCGTACAATCTAAAGACTCATGTTTAAATGTTGGTTTCGAGTAAGCCATGCTATTATCTAGCTTTACAAAATAAAAACTATGTCATTTACGTAATTTGGGCAGAGAAACAGTTAAATGAATCTTAGCAGTATAAAGACAAATTTGAAACAGCGCCATCTATGAAGTGTTAGAAAAATCAAACACACGTTAACTATTGGAAATTAATAATCAAATGACGCATATATAAATGTTGTTTGACAATATCTAGATTGACACTATAAAAATTATGCCATTTAAGTAACTTGGGAAGAGAAACATAGTTTAAAGAATGTAAGTTGTATAATGTTAATTTTGTAACAGCGCCATCTATGAGATTTCGTAAAAATCAAATCAATTTAGATGTTAACACTACTGAATACACAGTTGGAAATTAATAATTTAAATATAATTATGTTATTTATTTAACTCTTTAGCCCATATCTTCCCTTCCCTATAAGGTATATTTCGTGTAAATAATAAATATACTACATTTTTTTAAAGTGAGGGTAGATGTTTATTATTTTAAGTAAAACTAGACACCATTATCTACAGTTAATCTAATATTGATTGCGTTCATTAGTTACAATTTTAAAAATCTTCGTATTTTATAAATTTACTAGCTTACCGCCCGCGGGTTCGTCCGCTTTGTCTAAAACCTAATAAATTATATACTTAAACCTTCCTCTTGTGTATAATGTTAATTTTGTAACAGCGCCATCTATGAGATTTCGTAAAAATCAAATCAATTTAGATGTTAACACTACTGAATACACAGTTGGAAATTAATAATTTAAATATAATTATGTTATTTATTTAACTCTTTAGCCCATATCTTCCCTTCCCTATAAGGTATATTTCGTGTAAATAATAAATATACTACATTTTTTTAAAGTGAGGGTAGATGTTTATTATTTTAAGTAAAACTAGACACCATTATCTACAGTTAATCTAATATTGATTGCGTTCATTAGTTACAATTTTAAAAATCTTCGTATTTTATAAATTTACTAGCTTACCGCCCGCGGGTTCGTCCGCTTTGTCTAAAACCTAATAAATTATATACTTAAACCTTCCTCTTGAATCAGTCTATCTATTAAAAAAACCGCATCAAAATCCGTTGCGAAGTTTTAAAGATTTAAGCATACAAAGGGACATAGGGACAGAGAAAGCGACTTTTTTATACTATGTAGTGATATTTATAAAGCAATTGAATGCCATAAAACCAAAAATATCAAATGCAATCTTCGTGTTTTGTGAATTTTCACCATAATGCGTTCCCACAAAAAGTAAGTTGTTACTTATAGGTATTTATTTTTTATAATGATAGCAATTCATGTTTTTTGTTGGTAGGTATTATATTACACTTTTAGAATGAAATAATAAAATGATGAATTCTTTTATTATTTTGAGGTGCATTGGGAACAGTAGTTTTTGATAAAATTTTATTTGTAAGTAGCTTTTTTATAGATTTACAGTTAACTTTTGATTTTGTTATTTACTGATTCAATGCTCATAAAATTATATCGCCTTTGGAAGACGATTTCTGCTGATATTTTTACAACACCACTTGAAAATTGATGATTTGATGATAAAGATAGTAGCAGCGAGGATTAAGTGGAAATTAGTAATCATCCGCTTCGTCAATTTTTGACTGAAGTTAATGTCCAACGTCCAATGGTTCAATCATTGGAAGTATCTCGGGAAATTTTGGAGGATATTTTTCAGGAAGGAGAGGAGGGGCAGCCAACCACATATCAAACGACTACGTTTTAGTACCGAAAAAAATGTTATTCCAAATGAAACGTAAATTTTGCACTCACAACTGTACAAGTAATGTTTTTATTTTGACTTTGCGGATATCTGATTATAATATTTATCGTTATGGCTATCGAGGTACCGACCGTACTGGGATTAGAGTACATGATACAGTTCATCATCCAGGATTGCTAAGAGCATTTTAACACTGAAAAAGATGTTTTCTTTGAATCGTAGTTGCTTCATTTATTTATTTTTAATCATTTTACATAATATGTTTTATATTTCATAAATATAATATCATTTTCATTATTTAAGTAGATAAATAAATTATGTAACGGTTTTATAAGAAAACACAGTATATTTATTAGGCGACGGTGATTTCTTCCAGGCAAAAGATATTCATCAGCTCAATAAAATTGAATAGTATGTTGTTAGTTATTCTTTAGATTCACAATTGTAATGAGCATTTCCGCAAGCAAGTTGTATCGTAGTTTAGATATATCATAGTTTTGACATAAAATAAAAAAGTTAAAGTTCCAACAAAACCCTCAAATTTTTGAGCAGGGTTGAGCAAGATAATTTGAAAAATGTGCCGTGTTAAGTATTATAGAAAAGGTTAGTTCGTTGGTAATTATTATTTCTTCTTCATTTACATGTTGTTAGTAAAAATAAACTTTGACTAACAGTCAAAGTATATTTTAACTAATACTACTTAATATCTATTATACCTACTTATGTTCAGTATTTATCTGTATTATTATTGCTTGGTAATTAATATATTTTCATGTCGTATACCTAATTATAAACATAAGTTTGATGTGTAATTAGCTGGATTTATTTTTACACACTCACAGACTTATATTTTATGTTAAAAGAGTGTTAATAGTGTAAATCATGATATTTTTTCACAATTAATAATAATCCTTTTTTCTAATGGTGTTGGCATTAAATTAAACCGCGCTGTCGTTTCGTTCACAAAAAGTGATGTTATGAGGAGCATATTCGGTCCTCATATCATAAAAAATCTGTGCGAAAACAATAAACACGTGTGAGGCCCTCACGGCAGATCGGGGCGGTCTGACGCGAAGTGGGGACAGCGTTGTCACTGTATCGCTCTTGCCACGCTGTTCAACAGACTTATTCGATAGTTCAGTTTTGTGTTAAGACCGCTGTGACAACCAACCCGTGAGACAACCAAACCCGGTCTCCCCTACTATCCCGTGAGACCGAAACCTTCACTGAGAGGGTATGACGTCTCACAGCTGATCGCAAACGGCATATTGTACTATCCCGTGAGACCGAAACCCTCACTGAGAGGGAATTACGTCTCACTACTGATCACGACAGTCATATTTTATCTCGAGAATCTGAAACTTTACTCAATATGAAGACCGTTTGACAAATGATAGGGTGCATCATAATATTATTCGATCTCTTGAAGATGAACATGAGCATAAGCAATGACTAGAGTAGGGACGCGAATATTACAATTATATGAGACAAGAACGATTAATGAGTTTGTTTAATGAAAGATTAAGAATTGAAACTATTCGGTCTCTGGAAACGGACGAATAGCGAGAGGCCCGTCTTACTGCAGACAGATTTCGTCATAGTCTTAATGACTTGAGGTAAACAATCTACGAATTCGGTGGTGTGGTCTGACAAATATAAAAGTGGGTTTGCTTATAACCTCACAATTGATTACAGATCATCTTCTGTAAAGGCGTAGTAGGTTCTTTTTGTAATGCTTTAAAGTGTAGTAAGGAGTCGGCTTTCATTTGAAGATACACCGGAACCTTTGAAATCACTACTTTTAGAGGAACATACTGTGCAATGTAAACTGTTATTAGACAATATTCGCTCTTATAGTAGCGCGTTTCAAATGATCCTTTGGTGCTCAATAATTATCAGAAGGTCCGTTCATGCTTACTTTTAAGATACAAGGTCAAGTTTACCATTTGATAGGATCGACCCTTTTGCCTGTAGGCCAACCTAAGTTTGTTTAAATATATTTTATATTCGACTACAACGAATAGTGGAATACAAGAAATCAATATTTCTCAAATTTAAAACTGAACTCATTTCACAATTTTAGAACAGGTTAATTCGTATGTATGCAGTTTTAAATCGACATTAGAAGCTTTTCCTCAAGATGGTGATATCGGCACTCAGGAACTCCCTGGACGTGTTATAACGCCCAGGCCACAGTATTACAAATTTTTCCTAAAATAGAGCAACGAATGTATTTTCGCATAGCAACGGAGGGGAACTCGCGGGGGGTCAAGTGACGCGGGCCACTTACCACAAACATGCTTAGTTTGTGGTACCGAGCGCGAAAGAAAGTCATCGTGTTTTTGTTACTATGTTAACTAACGTAATTTAATACTTAAGTACATATTCTATAATGGTGTGCTCAAACTGTTAATCTACATTTAATTTAGATTATTATATTTTGATACTAAGTAATGTAGAATTTAAATCACATTCATTCATGTTTTCTTCAGATTTTAAGATTTTCTTATCAGAGTGTTCAATTTTAATGTAAGTAGTTAAATTTTATAAGAGACAATAATTAAAAACATTCAAAAATAAAGTGTCACGTATTTTTTTTAAACGACGAATGACGAAAAACGACCTAATCGCGGACGAAGTCGCGGGCAACAGCTAGTAATAAATGAAGCGCACGAAAGAGCGGACTTATTTCATTGTCCTATGAGTGAATTCGCAAGGGTGATATTGCAGTTAATCTGTTATTGTTAGTAAGTTCTTTAAATTTTTCTATGTCTATGTTAAGTTATGTATGTAATATTAATTTAGTATTTAAGTTAGATAAGTTTCTTTTGTAAAATAAAATTGTATCTGTGTCGCATTGGGCATTGTCCTGTAATGGCATGTGATGTTTTTTAAATAATATAAATAAATCTATACTTATAATAAATCTGTAGAGAGGCCAATTCTGTACATGAAATATATTTAAAAAAAAACTATGAAGGGGTGATAAGGGATCGCTACTGATGCCAAAAATGCAATCAGTAAAATTTTTGTCTGTCTGTCTGTCTGTCTGTCTGTCTGTCTGTCTGTCTGTCTGTCTGTATATTCGTTATAGAAACAAAAACTACACGACGGATTTTAACGAAATTTGGCACAATTATTCTTCATACTCCTGGGCAGGTTATAGTATACTTTTTATTACGCTACGATCAATATGAGCAGAGCAGTGAAGGGAAATATTGGGAAAACGGGAGAAGTTACTCCATTTTTGAAGCTTCCGTCGCGTGTGCAGCCTTAATGGTTAAAGCTACATAGAAATCATGTACGACACAAATGTTCTTAAATTATTATTATTTTATAAAAATAAATTCCTAGACAGCATAATATTATGTCTATCTTTTAAAATTGACTCACAATAACACATGAAACTTCAATAGCTTAGCAATTCGGAGCTTTCTGATTATATTTGTCTACTCTTACGTTTACAACACTCTCACTCATCCCTAATTAAAAAAAGTTAGCATTATTACCTATTCAATAAAAAAAGAATCATGTAAATCGGTGTAGAAACACCAAAGTTATACATGAAAATATACGCTATAAGTCATCGCACGTGAATACAGAATCATGCCATAAGGATTATTTTTGTGTATCAGTTGCCGCGTTCGACGCGCTTCGCGGCGGGAGCTATAAAAAGGCTGCGGGTCCGCACCCGTTTCGCGTTGTCACGGCATCACGTGTGAACGACTGAACCGATTTCGATAATTCTTTTTTTATTATATTCCTTGAAGTACGAGGATGGTTCTTATGTAGAGAAAACGTAAATATGTACCACGGGCGAAGCCGGGGCGGACCGCTAGTAAATAAATAAAAGTATTTAAAAAAAATCAATCAAAACGCATTATTAATAGGCGCCGGAAATATAACGCGATTTTTTTATTTCTTTATAATATTTATAAAAAGCATGTTAATGTAATAAAATTAAAACCCCCACCTTCTCTGCCTAGTAGCTCTGATAAGATCTCCAGGCTGTAACGGCAGTCTAGCTTCATCAGTACAAGGTGCTGCGATGGCTGCGCGCGGCCGGGTGAGGATGGGTACCCAGTGGCCGGAGTATTTACTGGTCGCCGTGAATAGACGGGAGCGGAGTTGTTTATCTATCTTTTGGGCTTTTTGCTCCATCTGCGGGAAGAATTTCAAACGATAACAATAAAATCATGTTTGATTGTGATCATTATGGATGATTTTCAATTCTTTCAATTCAATACTTTAAAAATGTATCATATTATATAGAGCATTTGTATGATATAAAACTGAACATTCAATAATATTAAAATCTTTTTCATGTAGTCCTCACAACATTGGTTCCAAAAAATTTAAAATACAGATAAAAATTCATAAGACCTCGTAAATTGCAGGTGAGTGAACCTCTGGGCGAAAAAAGTCTAAAACTTATTGTCACTCCCAAATTCAAGATCTTATAATTTAAGAAAGAGAAGTACAAATTATTATTAAACTTGTGTTCTTAAGGGGAGGCTCCCTAAATTTTATGTGAATTTGCATTAATATTCTGAAACAGGCACACATACAATCAAAATGGAACTTTAGTAAATGATTTATTGGGTTTTTTTTCTTTCGATGTACAAGACAGTTACGTAATTGTAACATTTTCGCTCGATTCATTTATTATTCAAAAATTATGCCTTTTTTAAGGATTATTACATTTTTTTAAAGATTTACTTGGACTTTATGTATAAAATAAATGTTAACAGTAAGAAAATAGAGTTTACTATCAAATCCCAAGATATTTTTTCTCTAGATCAATTATTACTTTAGTTATAAACGAAATAAGAATTGAGACTTACTAAAGAGCGCACGCGATATTCAACTTTATTACGGCTGAGTTAGCGTCTAGTACCGTAACCGGTCTCTCAGTGCCAGAAATTATGTTTGGGAGCCTCCTCTTAATGGAGTAATTTACAATGTACAAATTATAACACCACTATTATTTACCACCAAGTTGTCTGAAAGAAATCGCTAGCTCAATAATAGGACTGCATGCTTCTTCCTCTGTATAATTAGCATAATATTTAAATTGCTTTGACCAAAAATTCTCCAAATTCACTCACAGTAAGATCATAAGGCCCAGTTCCCTCGATCACATGCCAATGAAGCCCATCCCCTAACCCGGGGGCGAAGGCCGAGCGCAAACTATCCGCCCAGTGGTACGTGTAGGGGTACACGAAGGGCGGTAGGCCCCGCTCTTCGCGTCGACTCGCTGCCTTCTCTACTATCCAGTCTTCTATAGTTGTGCGGTTGCGGAGTAGCCCGCGGATCTGGATATGAAATCATGTTTTTGCTAAAGAAGTTTTCATTATAAATAGTTAAAAAACAGATAATTGTGTCTTCGAATTATCACTAGACTTCGAAAAAAGGTAGGTATATTAACTTCCTGCTTTAATTTAACACTATGCTATACGGATTGGCGTGAAAGGATGCGGGTTCGAGTCCCGCCTCGTGATCGAATTTTTTCTATTCTTTATAAATTTATATATTTATACTATGCAATACATCAATTCAATTTCTTTTTTTATGTCGGTAACTATATTGTCAATTTGTCAATGTATAGGTGGAATTTATTGTGCCACCTGGAAGAAAATACTCTTAATAGTGTAGCTAGAAAATTTTACACAAAAAATATATTCTTTTAGTTTTGAAATGAAATTATTGCATTCAACAATTTCCGATTTTTCAGATTCCTTTTCAATTTACTTTGACACAACTTTTTCATTAGCATAAAACCCACCTGCAAATACAACAGCGCTCCAACCGCTAACACAACACCCACAGCCAGTCCAATCGCCAGCAGGGTCAGCAGTAATGTGGTCAGCGTGAGGAAGATCAGCGGCTCTTGGCCCGTGCCGTGGTACATGTACCAGCCGCGGTTGATCGCGTGGTACAGGCAGATTATTAGCACCTGCGGGTAGACCAATCTTAATAGTGCGGTATGCGCAGGTTGTCAGAGTGAGGAAGATCAGCGGCTCTTGGCCCGTGCCGTGGTACATGTACCAGCCGCGGTTGATCGCGTGGTACAGGCAGATTATTAGCACCTGCACGTGCTGCAATGGTTTGGTGGTAATGAAACACTTTACTAGACTGTAGGCTGTATAATACTGTTATATTACAAGTGCTATTACAACTGCAGATCCACAGGACTATATAGTATGACGCACACATACATAACATACATGATACATTACACACTACATCTCCCCTCATAGAAAATAATAAAAAAAATAGTAATTAACATTTTTTTTTTTAGCTGAATATAATGCAAATTTTTTTTCTTCGTTTTTGGTTACATATCTTAATACCTATCATATAAACGAGTAAATAAAATCAAAATTAAAATTAAAACAATAGCATGGATTTCCACTTATTAATAATTACTTATTTTTAAAAACCCAAAAAGGAACATTCTATATGATTACACATTGGCTTACACACTAAATAGTAACGAATATTAATAGATTAAAACAAACAATCTAAATTTACTTCAAAAGTAAGAAAAAAAATTGAAAAATTATACAATATTAGAAAATATTTTATCGTCATATCCGTATTTAAAAATGTCACAGTCCGTAATTAATTAATAGTCATATCCGAGTAAAATAATAATTATCTTTAAATAAATCTTACAATATCCTCATCGAATACATTTTATTTATGTGCTTACAGTTTACACATCATAGTAAGTAACGACATAATATTCATTATCTATAATAAATTTTCTTCATAATTATATTTTATTCTTTATCTACTTCCTCATACGTACAACAATATCAAGATACACAATTTCATTTAGGGTAATCTTCCCTCTTAATATTTATCATAATTATAATTAATAACACCGTCGTGTTTTAGATTATTCATCTTATTATATTCAATAACTCAAGATACAAGAAATATATTTATGTATTTATTTATAACATTAACATTAATTCAGGCAGTTCTTTTAACACATCATTACATTATCATATATTTTATACCTTTATTCATACCATGTGTCCAAGTTATCTTCACGAGTGGTAGCTCGACCTAATCATGATCAGATTTACAAGGATTCCGTGCCTGTCTTGTATCCTGGTGTACCTTGTTTCTAACAATAAATCATATCATTTCACTTTTCAATTGTAGCTCTCAGGCTTACATATTAATTTATTTTTATTTTTCATACAATATTAATTCTTATTTCTTCGAGTAATTAAATGTCACATTATTTAATTTTTGATAGGAACATAAAAGAAAAACTTAGGTGATCAAGCTAAGATTCCATCTATATCCTAACAAAAAAAAACAATCTGAGTAAATTTTTTTTGTACTCATACAACGACAAATATTTACTTTTTCTCTTCTTCTATTCTTCTAGATTTATCATGGTAATTCATTTAATCAAATAAGAATATACTTCATTGGTCGTATATGGTCGTATACCTATATTATCTATGCTTACCTAAATCATCTTGAAATATTGAAATATAAATTTAATTAAATTTTATTAGTTACAATAATTATTATTTATGAAATTAGTTAAATCCTCCGAATCCAAAATGTCAATTAAAAAAATTAAAGTTTCACACTAAATTGAATTGACAAGATCGTATTTCATTACGAACATTTTATAAAATGCACAGAACGATGCATTGTGACTACCTAGTTACCTACATGGTAACACGAAATATGAGACGAAATTACAGACGCTGCATACCATTTCCCTATTTGGTAGCGCTTTATAAAACAAACAATGAACTAATAGAATTATCTGTTACTAAGTACTTTGATTATACATAGCTAAGTATATATATTTATGTATAATAAATATAACACAATAATGGTTTTTGACAAAAAAAAATCTTTTAACTAAAATAATTCGTTACCTTACATTAATGTAAAATACACTGCTTGAACTTTAAATTTCACTTTTAGCTTTTTTTTTTCACAATATTAAATATAAACTTTTACCACCGATAAAATTTGTATTCAGTCGTCACTTTAGAATTTCGGGACATTCGGGATTCTGGGCAATTTGGGAAAATGTCTGCTATCCACACTGGCTGATCTCCCGGCTCCAGCTGAATCCTTCCAAATCTCCAATTTTATTTCACAATTTTTCATAAATAGATGATATTCCAAATCTCCATAGTTTTATTTTGTTTTAAAAAACTTTCTTCGTCAAATAAATTCTGTTCTTAATTTCCATATTCACGTTCGTCGATTTTTTTATTATATTGATAAATTTTCTATCCGGTACATTGCGATTTGCGAATACGCATAAAAATTATTTGTTTAAATTTTAACTTTTAAAATATTATTTTTCAAAAATGATCCATAGCTCAGTACTGCCGCGAGGCAGCACTGGCAGGGTCGCCATGCAATGGTTTGGTGGTAATGAAACACTTTACTAGACTGTAGGCTGTATAAAACTGTTATATTACAAGTGCTATTACAACTGCAGATCCACAGGACTATATAGTATGACGCACACATACATAACATACATGATACATTACACACTACAGTGCCACTAACTTATTAGTTATGAGTTTTATTGATATTATACTAATGGATGGATATTTGTTACTCTTTCACATAAAAACTACTGGATGGATTTGGATGAAACTTTACAGGAATAAGAGCTATAATATACATCAGAATAACACATGATCTATAGAAACACTTAAAATTTTAATGTGGGTTTGTTCATAGGTTGAAGACCAATTGAGGGTTAAAATATGTGTAGTGTTGGATGTTAAGAATAGTACAATAAACATGAATCATAAATAAAATAAAAGTGGCCAAGAAACAGATGATATTCACTATCACATTAATATATCCTACTAGCTTACCGCCCGCGGCTTTGCCCGATTTGTCTGAAACCTAATAAATTATATACTAAAACCTTCCTCTTGAATCACTCTATCTTTTTAAAAAAACGCATTAAAATGTGTTTAAGCATACAAAGGGACATTAGGACAGAGAAAGCAACTTTGTTTTATACTATGTAGTGATTATTCTTGTATTAAAATAATTACTTACAATAGATGCATGCAGACATCCAAGCACGGCAAACATAAGGAATGTGATGAAGTAACCATGATTAGCATATCCCACACAACAGTTGATCCACGGGCAGTGGTGATCCATTTTCTTTATACACCTACCACCTGAAATAGTTCAAGTTACTTATAAGCACAATATATATTTTAGACTCTAAAATAGGCGCACAAATTAAACAGCAATATTTAGAATGACTGGCAGAATACTAGAGATTTAGTATAAGGAAATACTCTTTTGATTTTTAATACTTTATTTTTCATTTTGAAAACTTTATTTTGAACAAAGGCTAAGTCTAAGGTAAGGCTAAGTCTAAGATTCACATACAATGCTCTTGCAAAAACCAAAAGGTTAGCTGATCTTATATAAAACTTGGTAAAATTAAGTCAATAACTTACATTTTTTACAATGATGTGACCTAGGTGCTTTGTACCCCTCACACACAACACAGTATTGCAAATATTCTACATCCTCTTCATTTTCCTGAAATATTAAAATCAATCAATTAACATTTTTATTTGGTTTTATTTGAGTAAACATTTATTATTGGCAATACTGGACTAAAGAACAAGAATTTATGTATTACACTTAAATTAATAAAAGTAAATACAAACAAAGAAATATAGTTTGTTGCATGGTTGAGATAGCTACTTATAATAGAGAGATAAGTTATAAAAGTAAGATTTTTGTTCATTTAACACTTAATATTACTTAGAAGCAACAAACCATTAATATTTCATGACAACACTATCCAAAAATCTGAACTTATCTATCTGATAACCAAATATAATAAAATAATAACAAACTACTCACAGGTTTCCATCTCATCGGCACATATCCCGGCCCTTCAAGTAATGCTTGTAGAAAATAATACAGAGTTAGCGCTGCAAGGCTCAGAAACATGAGGGAGTGGAGAGCTGCTCCTAGGGAGACATGTGGGGGCCACCACATGCTCATCAGATGGACCATAGCCCATGTTATCAGTTTGATAATAGCTAAAAATTATAATAAGACATATTAATTTATTATTTCCCTCTGTGCATTAGAAAGATATAATAGAGTGGTGATGAAGGTTACATTTAGTTAATTCTGGTAAAGAATTACAGGAACCTTCCTTTGTTGTTCTGAATATAACCTTCCAGTCTCCAGATAATCTATTTACATACAGAACCATGTTATCTTAAATCGAAAAACGAGCGAACAAAGTGGTAAAAAATTGCGTGAAATACTTATCAAAACGCCGGTTTCTTAGAAAAAACAAATATTTAATATTTAAACGTACCTAAAACCGAAATTGGACCCCAATGCAACAAACGTCTACAAGGCGATACGTGCATGATTATTTTCTTCTTTTTTTACCATCCAATATTCAATTATCAACTATACATTTTCCTTATCATTATGCTCTACTTAAACGCAATAGTTTCACTTATAATATATGGCTATTCACTATAAAATCATTGTATGCTTGTTCCCTCTATATTACTATAGGTAGGTAGGTACTCTGGTTTATTGAACTCTGAATAATAATCAGCTGTCACTCAACATCCGGACGACAACTTGACGTGAATTTGACAGTTGACGACTCACGACAGGCGACAGATAGCGCTCAAATTTTACTCGGAAATGTTATCAAAACGTAAAAGTCATTTTACGCAATACTGTTTGACCATAATAGTTTAATTTTGATTTATTAATGTTACATAAAAATTCAATTCCATATTTTTAATTTTATTATCATGTTAAAAACAATATTCAATGTAATGTCCGTGAAATATAAGTGTTTCAAGAGCTACGACACACGATCACAAATATTAATATTTAGAAATTTAATTTTACGACATTCTATACCAATATAATTTATAAGTATGTAATAGAAGTTAACTTTTGTAGTACTTGATTATTTCATAAATGGAATATTTAATCTATTTGATTATTCATAATCTGTAATAGAAATTTACAAGACATTACCAGTTTTGTCAAGTTTTTATTTGAAAATTGATAAAATGTGGTAACCCGGCGTACCACGTCACGCAGTTGTCACATCATATCGTGATATTTTTGTGACTCTTTTGGGTGTGTGCTTTCTTCATGTGTGTTTTGCTACTTATGTGGATTATTAGGTGATATTCTTCTTTTACCGGGTAAGTTTTAATAAAAACTCAACTGTGATAATTAATTTTCAAGTGATTAAAGGTGGTAACCGTATATAGCCTAGTGGGTATAATCCCCGCCGGCGAGTAGGTAGGTTCCCACTATCTTAAAACCGTCGTCACCAGTTCAACAAATACAATAAATGAAATAAGCAGCATGAGATTTTCAGTACTTATAATTTCTCATATAAGATACGAAAACATAATCTTAGACTGGAACGACTTGTCAATGGCCCCTTACGATGTGGTGTTTGCGTGCGAATCTCTTACACTTGTTTTTCCGTTTCAGATTGCAATCCTAAACCGCAAACATGCCAAAATCGGTAAGTACTTTTTTATAACATATAAATTTTTTTTTTTTTTTTTTTTTTTATATTATTGGAGGGCAAACGAGCAGACGCAATGCCTGATGTTAATAGCGAAGTGCGTCGCCCATAGACGTCCACAACGTAAGTTGTGAGTGTTGCCTACCAAAGAGGGGAATGGGATGGGATAAAAACGGAACAAAGAGATGGGAGGAGCTGTCCGTGAATTAAGAGGCGGCTTGCTTTCGGCCTTTGAGAAACTGATATGTTCTTTTCTTAAAAGTCCCCAAGTCATAGTTCCTCGGGAACACAGCTGATGGTAGATTGTTCCAAAGCTTACATGTCCGTGGAAGAAAGCTACGGTTGAAACGTACTGTTGTGCTGCGCCAACCATCCAGGTGGTGAGGATGGAATAGGTTTTTGTGGCGGGATGTGCGATGGTGGAATTGAGCTGCCGGAATAAGGTCAAAAAGTTCCTCGGCGCACTCCCCGTGGTACATTCGGTAAAATATGGCAAGACTCCCTAAGTCCCTTCTTAAAGAGAGAGGGTCGAGCCTTTCGGTTAGCCTGTGGTCGTTGATAATTCGAGTTGCTCGACGTTGAATGCGGTCAAGTGGAAGAAGATGGCACTTTGGGGCGCCAGCCCATAGATGAGAGCAGTACTCCAAGTGGGGTCGCACCTGCGCTTTATATAGCAACAGCAGGTGATTTGGCTCGAAGTACTCTCTCGATCTATTGAGCACACCCAACTTTTTAGAGGCCAGTTTTGCTTTTTCTTCCAAATGACCACGAAATTGGACGTCACTCGAAATATCAACGCCAAGGATACCGATGTGGGGCGAAATACTGAGGGTAGTGCCCTGAAAGCGAGGTGCAGTGCTAAAAGGAGACTTTTTTGCCGAAAACGCGCAGACTTGTGTTTTCTTGGGGTTGAACTTCACGAGGTTTAGTCTACCCCATTCCGAGACCTGTTCCAGGGAAGTCTCAATAGAAGAGACAAGGCTCATTCGACTCTCATCTATAGTTTCCTTGAGGGATTTAGCATGGCCGGAGTAACTCGCATCTACCGTGCTGTCATCCGCATAGCAATGTATGTTGCTGGTATGCAACATATCATTGATGTGCAGGAGGAACAGCGTAGGTGATAGCACGCAGCCTTGGGGTACACCAGCATTTATCGGCAGAAGTGAGGAGCATGAACCGTCTACAACGACCTGGATGCTCCTGCCAGCGAGAAAGCTAGCGACCCATTCGCACAGTCCCCCAGGTAGTCCGTAGGATGGAAGTTTTGAGATAAGTGCCTTGTGCCAGACCCGATCGAAGGCCTTGGCAATGTCCAAACTTATAGCTAACGCCTCCCCCTTGCTCTCGACTGCTTCCGCCCATTTGTGGGTTAAGTAGATGAGGAGGTCTCCAGCAGAACGACCGTGTCGAAAGCCATATTGGCGATCGTTTAATAACTGGTTTTCCTCTAAATAACCCAGGAGCTGGCAGTTTATAATTCCTTCCATTATTTTGGAGAGTATAGAGGTTATGGCGATAGGTCTATAGTTTCCCGGATCTGTGCGATCGCCTTTTTTTGGGATCGGGTGCACCAAGGCAATCTTCCATGAGTTCGGAAAGATACGCTTTGAATACGAGAGCCGAAACAGGCGTGTCAGAATCGGTGTAAGTTCCGGTGCGCACGTTTTCAGCACGGAAGGGGAAATGCCATCAAGCCCACTCGATTTAGAAGCGTCCAAGGAGAGGAGTGCTTTTCGTACAGCTTTTTGCGTAAACCGGATTTCTGACATCAGAAATCCGGTTTCAAATCAAATGTCAATATTACAACAGGTAATTAGTTAATAAACGCGTTTTAATGATGGAATAATATGATATTCTCAAAAGCGCGTATTTCTGATTTCACCACAAGCATCAAACAGCATGTTAAATAACTGAACAAATATTGAATGTAACTTTTGCGCAATACTTAGTTTAAGTAAATGCCCAAATAGTATCCATATGAGTAGAATCAAATACTTTTTTTAGATTTACTCTCACATAACTTACATACTTACTGATAAGAGATTATATGACTCATAATAGCTTACCAAACATATTTCTATAATGTTTAATGGAAACTGACACAATGTTGGCAAAATGATTCATATAGGAAATTATTCTACTTGGAAAACACTTGCTATACAATAAAACAATCATACTATCATATTATTTATAAATATATATTTTTGTAATAAAAAAGTAGATTCACATATAGTTATTCATAACTAAGTATTTCATTTCTAAAATATACCTACTTAGTGTGTGTTTATGTCATACAAGTAATATATATTTTTAAAATTATATATCATAGACCAGAAACACTTTATCAATGATATGAGAGCAATAAATAAAAATGAACTACACAGTATGAAAATTTTTCATGTTCACAAGTTTTAATATAAATATTTTGTACCACAATTACTACCAAAAGTGTGATAATGCTATTGTAATTTATTTGATAACATTAATTAAGTGGATTATATTCCTTACTTTCACCGTTTAAGTGATTATAATTTAAAACTGGAAATTATTCTCAAATATTTAAATATTATTAAAGTATTTTTCATTAAACTGCACAATTTAAATAGATGTGCATTTTCCATATTTATAGAAATGCCTTTTATTTTTTTTATAAATGAATAAGTCTTGATTTAATTTATATGATTTAAGTAAGTAGTAGTATAATTTGCATTGGTACAAATATATGGAAGTTAACAATAATAATTTACATTACAATTTAATAATTTAGAAAAAGTATATTTCCAATTTCTTTCTATTGGTTTTTTGACAAACACAAGTACCTACACGCACATATCATTATGGGAAAAGAAAGTACAAAGTTCCACTCCATATATTTAGAAACATTAAGATAAATGTGTGTATATTCATTTTCATTTATTATTTTATTTTTCAGATATTAGCATATATAAATAAAGCAATAGGTGGTTCAAGTGAAAATCACTTGGTTAGTTAAATTGGACAGTTTTTGTTTGAAATTCCTCTGTATACCCCTGAAATGCTACCTTTCTATAGAATATATCTTGCTCGAGTTTTATTTTTGTTGTTTTTATTGTAAATAAAACACAATTTGTTTGGATGCCTCACAATTTTTCTGTTTTATCAGTTTCACAATATTGCTAAACATGTAAATTATATACAAAAAATTATACACTGTTTGTCGCTAAAGACATTGTTTCTTTCGACTTCTTTAATGTACATGTACCTATAGCCTAATATAAACTCTATGAACATTTGCCCATTAGATCCTCATATCAATAACCTTATTTTTATCCCAATTCTCAATTTAAGAGTGTAGAATTTCATATGTTTGTGATTTTCTGTATCCCATTCTAACTTCGGAATGCCTGATTAAATTTAAATGTCTGGATGAAAATGAAAAAAATGAAAATGAAAAATGAAAAATATATTTATTTCATACACACAATTTTCAAATACAGAAAGTGGATGAGTCCTCCTAGTAAGTTTACAAAAACCTGTGTCAGGAGGACCCCCTCTTCCTTAACTAAAGTTTACAAATATAATACGTGTGCAGATGTATGTGTATAAGTGAGTGAATGAGTGTGTGTGTGTGTGTGTGTGTGTGTGTGTGTGTGTGTGTGTGTGTGTGTGTGTGTGTGTGTGTGTGTGTGTGTGTGCGTGCGTTCGTGTGTGTGTGTGTGTGTTTGGGTATGTTTAAGCTATTACAGAATATTATAAAATGTAGTGTAGAAGCGCCTCAGTATCCTCATAGGAAAGTGTTTTTACATAATGAATAACTGTTTTTTTAAAATCACGATGATTAAGTCTATGTATATCCAAAATATTATTAAGACGATTATAGAGGTAGATGGACCTTGCTTTAAATTGGTGTTTAGCAAAAACTGTTTTAGTACAGTCAGAAGCATAAATATATTACTATTTGCAGATTAGCAAAAATATCTGTCACAAGAACGAGTTCAATAATATCTGTCTGCCCGTATACAGCAAAAATATCTGACATTAGTAGGCAGCATAATAAAGTGGCATCAAAATTATGTGACGAAAATGTACAGCAAATAATTGTGACAACCTCTCACAGCATAAATATGTGACGTCACCTAGGAGGCAATAATATCTGACACAATTTTATCCATACTAATATATAATATTATAAATGCGAAAGTAACTCTGTCCGTCTGTCTGTTACTCAATCACGCCTAAACTACTGAACCAATTTTCATGAAATTTGGTATGAAAATATTTTTATACCCGAGAAAGGACATAGGCTACTTTTTATCCCGGGAAAATGACGCAATCCCGGAAATCCCACGGGAACGGGAACTATGCGGGTTTTTCTTTGACTGAGCGGGCGAAGCCGCGGGCGGAAACCTAGTATATCTATATTTCGATGTGATTCCTCATATAAAGCATAAATATGTGACATCAACTAGGTGGCATTAATATCTGACACAATTTTATATTTTTGCATTTTGCATTGATTCCTCACAAAAATCATAAATATGTGACATCAACTAGGAAGCAATAATATCTGACATCAACTAGGAGGCAATAATATCTGACAAAATTTCATATTTTAGTATTTTGCATTGATTCCTCACAAAAAGCATAAATATTTGACATCAACTAGGAAGCAATAACATCTGACATCAACTAGGAGGCAATAATATCTAACACAATTGCATATTTCTGTATTTTGCCTTGATTCCTCATAAAGAGCATAAATATGTGACATCAACTAGGTGGCAATAATATCTGACGTCCATGACATGTTTGATATATTATAACCACAGAACAGTAAAGTAGATAGAAGTGTGATGTGGGTGTGGCCCACGTGTCACTTGTAAGGTAAGATCACCTAACTTGCTCTCAGTTGTGCGCAGAAAAATATTCGAGTCGGTTGTCAGCTGTCAAACCTTTTTTCCATATTTATTCATTAATTAGGACGTGTTGTTCGGTATTAGAGTGCAAAAATGATAGCAGACGAAATAATATCAGCAATGGAGGCATTTCATACCATCGGTAAGTCTTATTTTTATTTATTTTACATATAATATTTTATGTTATAACTTCGCTTGTAATTTGTCAAAATTGTATACAAATATCTAGTCAAAATGAACCTTAATCCGTAAGAAATTAGTACTATTATAGATTGAACAGCAAACAAGAATTTCAGGAATATTATTGCAATAAACAAAAGAATGTCGCTTTAGTGATGCTTGTGGCGCATATCGACAGTATCGATACTTTAGAAAAGACAAACATTATAAATATTAAATTTTATTTTATTTTTCCTTAGCTTTCATTTGTCCAATTTATTTATAGATTTCCCAAAGAGGCTAATTTAAAAGAGAAATGGATAAATGCAACGTGACGAGTTAACTGGATGCCGAACAGCACTAAGCGGTCTAACAAAGGCCACCGATACAGCAAACCTACGGCAGTTCCAAGATTTAAAATAATGCATATTTTATTTTTGTATTTTGTAAATATAGATTAATACTATTCTATTCCGTTTTTTATTTAATAATAATAATATAAAAAGACGTACTTAGTAGTAATAAACATACTCCAAAATGTGACACATTATACTATACTCATATAATAGAACGAAAAAAAAAATACACAAAAAATATTTATTTGTGAATTATCGATAACGAGGCTGACATCCCTCAGGGCATAGCATCAGATAAAAATCAAGTTAATGTCATTAATGTTGAGTGACACAAATTTCAACCTTATCTCTATGTGTTGAGGTTCAAAGTTATATCTATCGAAAACTAACGCCCTCTGTTGTGGAGTAGCTGGATGTTTTCGAATTTGGAATTTCTGTGCAATGAGAAACAAAACAGCTAATATACCTAGGGATGTTATACTAAAATAGACCGTAACATGGTGCGTTAGGGTACATATTGAAATGCTGAATTTATAACCTAAGTCAGTTTTTACTCAAATTAAGCTGTCCAATCAAAGGCATAGATTACTTGTAGTGTACTGTATAACTATCGGTTTAAATGTGTGGGTTTGGCGACACTGGTTTTCATAGTAATTATGACATTATAGCACTTCTATTTGTTTTTAATGTTCTGTGATTATAACATAGAGCGCCGTTATATATCTAACGCGATCATTGAATGACGACATTCAATTGAATGACTAGGCCGAACATTGATTTTACAACCGTCACTCAACGTCCAACTAGGTAGCGGATTATAACATAGCCCTTAACGGATATAAGGCTCGGCATATTGTTGAATGACTAGTGCGTTCATTGAATAACAAAAGTTGCTGAGAATTTACACTATCCACAAGAAGACGTTTGCGAGCAGCGCTGGCGCCTATTTTTGTGTAGTTAAAAATTATAACGAACTCAACCACACCACCATATCCAGACCAACGACTACTGTGCTTAATGACGTTTAGAAATTGACGAGTTGTCCTTTAGTCATTAAATAAATGTCGCCATTCAATGAACGCGCTAGTCATTCAATCAAATAGCACATTCAACCAGATGACTGCGACATAGGTATATATTTATTATGTCAAACGCCGCCTAACGTCAAACACAACAAAAGAAATTCTAAATGTGACATGTTAGCCGCGGATAAAAAATATCCACCCACTTAGTGAATATTTCAATTTGATCGTGATATAATATCATATATCTAGACATAAATGTAGTATGCATACAATAAATAACGTAAAATAATATTTATTTGTTTTGTATTAATTTTACATTAAACTGAAAATATAATCGTGTCAGATATTACCTATTGCCTCCTAGGTGACGTCACATATTTATGCTGTGAGAGGTTGTCACAATTATTTGCTGTACATTTTCGTCACATAATTTTGATGCCACTTTATTATGCTGCCTACTAATGTCAGATATTTTTGCTGTATACGGGCAGACAGATATTATTGAATTTGTTCTAGTGACAGATATTTTTGCACATCGCCCCCTAGGCATATATTATTGCTCGTGACTGTACATATAGTGTTAAAAACGTCTTTCTTTCTCCTTCTATTTTCAGTTGATTTGTCAAAAGGAGCCATTTTACGAATTTTAGTAGTCACCAAAAGAATGTACAACTGTCTAACTGTTAGAACATCGCAGATTTTATATAGTTCCGAAGTTGAAAACCTTCGCGGTTTAAAGTACATCACTTTAAGTAGACAACGATGGCCACGTTCCACGTCCAAGAGTTTAGTTTTATTTGCTCCACCCCAGATAGGGATACAATAGTTAATTACAGATTGCACAAGAGATTTATAAATTTGGTTAATGAGTTCAGGAGTGGTTATATGTCTTAACATTTTAAAAATCCATATAAATTTTCGGGTTCTTTCATTAATATAGTCTAGATGGCAATACCAAGAGAGGCGATAATCTAAAATTATGCCTAAATATTTAGTAAAGGAGACTTTTTCAATTAAATTACAATTACAATTCAAGTTATTTGTATTATTACATTCATGAAGTTTTAAAGAAAAGTTATTATTAGGTTGAGTTCTATTGTTAATTGAGAAACAAATATAATTCGTTTTTTTAATGTTTAATGTAAGTAGATTCAATTTAAGCCAATCATAAATCTTTGAGAGACCCAGTTGAGCAATAGAGTACACCATATTCCATGAGCGCCCAGAAAACACTATAGCGGTGTCATCTGCGTACGAAATGATTTTACCACCATCAATAGGAAGGTTAGTAAGATCGTTAATGTAAATTAGAAACAGAGTCGGGCCAAGGACACTACCCTGGGGTACACCAAAAGTAATGTCCATATCCCGACTCACGTGATTATCAATTTTAACTCTTTGGGTGCGGTTTAATAAATAAGTTATGTTTAGTTGAGGATGTTGTGAAATTTATCTTAGTTGAATATTAAGTTGAAACTTAAATTGGATTATATTTACTCAAAGAAGTGGTTTCACAGTTTTTCAATCTTAATGTAAAGGATTTATTATCTCTGTTTTATGTCATTGACATAGCGAAACATACGTCATACAAATCATAATCGAATTACATTTCTTTTCATTTTCTATCGTTTTTTTTTTTTTCGAAAGATTAGGTAATATGTACATTGGGTAATAGGTAGGTATGTATTTAGACATTCATAGAAACATGATATTTATGCAAAATTACTGTTAATTAATGTTAATGAAAGTTAGCTTTCAATTGATTAATCAATAATTATCACTAATTTCAACATCTCGTTAGGTTAATTGAGCTCTCTTTGATATTACAGCACATTATAGACATGTAATACACTATATGTACTACAACTACTACTACTAAATTATAAAAAATTGAGCCCTTTTTACATAGTACACATTACACGATTAAGTTAGAAACAAGTAACTTGAAATTTTATCCACAATGCTACAATACTATAAATATAATATGTACGTTACTTGACATTTTAGTCACAATGCTATAAATATAATATGTACATTCGAATTTGATCGATAAGAGAAACAATAATAGCTGGAAATTAGAGTTGAATAATAAATGTGCCATTTCGTGATAGCAGAAGAGTTGATTGCTGTAAGGGAGTTAAGGGACATAATTATTACAATTCAATTTTTTTTTTCATGTCAAATAAAGAATACTACATGGAAAGTACGAATGATATCGCTAAATGTCTAATTTTGCTGTGTTCACATAATTACGAAGCGTTTAAAGAAACTAGAATAATTTATAAAATTGCCAGTGAAATGCCTTAAAGTGGCTCGTGAAGGAAGGAAACGCGAAAGTGGGGCACACGTTATCAGCTTAGTGGACAGTGGACAACGTTACATGGTTGTTTTATTTATGTATTCATTTGCAAGTGGATGCGCCGGGGTTTGCTTGTAGTTTGTGATGCGTGATCGCTTTGTAATGCGTTTTGACATGGTCTATGAGAGAACTAGAGGACCCTTAGAGGGTTTATTTTAAATTGTAGGCATTTAAAAAGATAGTAAAAGTACGAACTCTTAAATTAAAATTATTTTATTTGTTCTAATTAGGTATATGAGTACAAAATAGTGCTAACGCATTGCGGAAGATAATTTAAAAAAATACAACAAATATAGTTTCAAAAAAATGCAAGTGAAATTTATTTGCATCACGCGTGTAAATATAGTGCTGGCTCATAATATTTTATTTTTGATTTAGATCAATGGAAAATTTTGGCCCAATTTTAACTGCTAAATTTTTCGCTTAAGCTCTAATATTGTTGTTGAAAGCAAAACCAAAAATTTCCGCGAGGACAATAATAATATTCTTTGAAGCAAATATCCATAAAATAGCACCTCCTAATTTGGTATCTATGCGAAATAAATGTTGTTTCTTTAAATTAAATTAGCCACAGAGTAACAATAAAATAAAAATACACTAGCTCAATAATTCATCTTTTTCCTGATCCATACGACTTTTTATGAAAAGTTTAAAAACACGATGCTGTCAAATTCCTATTATTTGTAACATGAGCTTAAACTTTTAATAGCATTTCCTAAAGATAAGCTCAGCAAGGCGAGAATTACATTAAGGTCAAATAAGTCGTAATGTTTTTTCGTCTTATGGAACTTGTATTTGAACCTATATTTGGCAGTATTGGAAATATTTTAATATGGAGTATTTAAAAAATCCATTATGTAAAAGTTATTAAAATCTTCTAAGTGGTTAAGCAATTTATTGACTTGTATTCTTTAGGAATAGGTGTAGTTTATAGACCGGACTCTCAGTGGAGTTTCGTTTGCAAAAATCGCGGACCTAAATCTGACTTCTGATATATATTGTATAGATCCCAGACATCCTATAGACAGATGTTGCCAACCAGTTTTGTGGTCCCCCTGCCCGCACCCCGGTAATTAAATATGGCATACAAAGAAAAAAATAAAAATTTCCAAAACATGCCGTGTGGGGTATCAAATGAAAGAGCTTATTGAGTAGATCACGAATATATAGCATACTATATACATTTCTTACACTTCTCTAAGATTTTTTAGAAAATTTACGAAAATGGTCCATTTTTGAGTTAACTTTAAACCACTATAGATTGAAAACTCATGAATATATTTTTTAAATTATTATTTTAAATAATTAACAATAGTCCATTGTTTACGATTCAATATTTCTTACAGTGAAATAGTAGCATGGGGGAGTGGGGGGAGCATTCAAAGATGGCGAGTATATTTTCAAGTTCATATAGTATATAGTTATTTTCATCAAATCCACCACATAGCTCACTTATATTATATTACGAACTATTGAATCATAAACAATGGACTATTGTTAATTATTTAAAATAATAATTTAAAAAATATATTCATGAGTTTTCAATCTATAGTGGTTTAAAGTTAACTCAAAAATGGACCATTTTCGTAAATTTTCTAAAAAATCTTAGAGAAAGTGTAAGAAATATATATAGTATGCTATATATTCGTGATCTACTCAATAAGTTCTTTCATTTGATACCCCACACGGCATGTTTTGGAAATTTTTATTTTTTTCTTTGTATGCCATATTTAATTACCGGGGTGCGGGCAGGGGGACCACAAAACTGGTTGGCAACATCTGTCTATAGGATGTCTGGGACCTATACAATATATATCAGAAGTCAGATTTAGGTCCGCTATTTTTGCAAACGAACATCTCCTTGGAGCCTGCTCTATTAAGAACGTAATGGAAACCATTCGACATTACAGTTAAAAAAATAACCGAACAAAACATTAAAACCTGAATTAAATCTATAAACTCTATTCTGGGACCCATTAGGGATAAAAACAGGTTTAAATATATACTAGATGCCAATGCTCGACCGTTTGTCTGGAATTGAACGATCAGTCACTAGAAAAGGCACTAGGATTCAAGTCCTTATAAGAAAACAAAAAGCTGTCTAGACCACACTTAACGGTGCAGAACACCTATAAGTTGTGTCGAGAATAATCCTTTTCATTCAATCACTATTGTACAAGTGAGTGTGTTTTGATCACTTTATAAACCTAAAGCCTCAAAGGAAATACCCTTGCAACGTTTAGCATAACTTTTAGCCATGACACATTGGATCGATGCCATCACTATTCAATTTAGGATCGACTCATTATAGGAAAAACATGTAGGCGGCCGTCTGCGGCGGTTAGACAGTTTGAACGCAACGTGACGAATTCATTGAACGCGCGGTTCAATCACAGTTAATCCGTTCAGTACCGCGACTTCAATGTACACTGAGCGGTGACTGCAGTCGCTAATTCAGTAAGGTTTGCAGGCTTCGTCCTCAGGGCGGAACGCCGGCGCATCCCCGCAAAAGCCGTCGGTTCAGTTTTAACTCTACCGCCGCGATCGGCAGACGCGGCCAGTGCTAACTCACCCCCGAAAATAATTTACATATTTTAAGTAGCCCCCAATATTGATACAAGTGATTGTGGCCGTGACATTAACAAGTGTAACCCGAAAGCCGGCAAAATGGTAGCGGGCGGAAAACAGGTAGATTGTTATATAACTTATTCAATGTCAATAGGCTGGTTTATGTACTTTGACCGGTAATGATTTTTATGATTATGATTTTATGATAATTCACTGAACATTGATAACAAATTAATTATCTACTCGAGCACTGTAAAGGTATACAAATTGTCAGGGTTTGCACTGAACTTAATAAAAAGTGATAGAGGAACTTTCATACAGGCTTTATCCAAAATATAATTGGATTCTTTTGAATTGTAACGTTGGGCGTAAATATTTAATTTCATTGCCACGTCTTATCGATTTTACAGCTCACGATTTTCAGTTTCACGTAGCAACAATAAATAGTGGTCGTCAAGTGAATTGACGAGCGTGTTACATGTAGACACAATACATAAGTCGCGATGATGTCATCGAGCAGCCTTTGAGCCTCATCCAAGACGCTCAGCTTTTATTATTTATTTTGTTGGCCACAAACGGTTTTAACCGTCTTATACCCTGTCCCTGTCTACTGCGGTCACAAAAAAGGGACAGAAGGTTTCCTGTTTCGCCAATGTTCCCTCGCTTTCGATTTCTTCGGTTATATTTAGTTACCGGACCGAGGAGCAATTCGCGAGGCGAAAACGCCTTTTATCAATATCATATTCATGTATGCGTACGCACACGCTTTCGACGAATGTTTCGGAAAATAAATTAATCTTATCTAATTGCATCGTAATTATGATGAAATAAAATAATCTACGTTGATAATTATGGACGACGACGATGTGGACAGTAGTAGCCCGCGTTTCTATATTTAGCCTCACTATCGCTTCGAAGCCTGGCACAATTCAGGTTAATCCTTATTAAAAAAAGTCGTCTCGGTGTAGACGTACCTGGGTACAAAAACTTCTGTTAATTCTGAATTATTATAATTATTTTATACCGCTCGTCAATCCCAAGGATGTTCCTTATTTGTTCAAAGGTTACAGAGATCAAAATACAACCTCACTAATTATATATTATTATTAGTGTCGTTATGTTACATGATTATTTTTCTGGTACCTTGATGTAATGTATAGTACCTATCGTCATGTGAGATAGATGTTCTAGGTCTTACAATGGTTATGTTTGATATTCTAGCGCGTTGTCTACGTAATTCTCATGAAGCTTTGTAAAGTTACTGAGAATTGATACAGTATGGATCGCGAATGAATTATTTCGCATCAATAAATAGCAGCCTTCTGAGAATTACCACAGGGATGTGCTTATTTTCCTCTAAATACTGTGTGTGTCATACCTCTTATCATGGTCACATGTGATTATAATAAATCAGTCTCCACTTCCTTATTTTTTGCTTTCTATTATAATAATGAGATAATGTGAGAATCTATGCGAAGGTTTAGTGAGAATTCTGATGGTTCTCAGTATGTTGAAATATTATAAATATTTTTTTAGGTAATTTATTCGTTATTATGTTTTTTGAGTGAACTTAGATTTCCTAGTTCTATAGTAAATTGTAGTTTAAATTTAAATATTATCTTATACTTACCAAAACAAACAAAAAAGGGGACTCATTAATCATCTAATTTTTATCTGTGTCCCAATAAAATATGTATATAAGTACGTACTTATGAAATAAACTATACTTAGCTAATCTTTTATCGTATTAAAAATAAACTACATCGAATACGACCTGAATATAATAATGAATAACATGTATTTGTAGTTTTCTTTACTGTCCTAGTTTCTATTGGTGTTACAAGTTGTACATTACAATTATTGGAAACATACCTAACTGATAATTTTTCAATAGGTCCCAAAGCAAAGCAGAATATTTTCATCCGTACTTTAGAAATGCTTTCTCTATCTGATCTTAAGATCTCGGGCATCATCATAATTGAATTTGAATAAAATTTATTTCGTTAGTAAATTTCTGAGGCATTTCTTTATTCATGTCGTACTTTTACATTTATATCTACAGCATAATATCGTAACTCTTATAATTTTTGTATGTAGATTTTTTTGTTAATTATAATATTTGTAAGAATGGTTTCTATCTTGTTGATAGTATGGACCTGCAGTTGAGTCTATTATTACCATTATTTGTGCATTATAACTTCTGTTGTATGAATTTAGGAATATTGTTTGTGATTTGTTGTCTTCGTAATTTTTGAGTCCAATATCCAATAGTGGGTTTCCGCTATTAAGACAAATAATTTCGTTAGAACCTACCTATTTACATATTCAATGACAAGTTTAAAATTTATGCATAATATTAACCATTGATCACACATTCAAATTATAAGTTAGGCAAAAAATATACCTTCATATACACGTACCTATAATTATTCATTAAATTTAATATATTGGGTATTTAAGTAAATTTTATGTTCAATACATGAACGGCGGTAATCTATGCTTATAATAAATCTGTAGAGAGGCCAATTCTGTACATGAAATATATTTAAAAAAAACTATGAAGGGGTGATAAGGGATCGCTACTGATGCCAAAAATGCAATCAGTAAAATTTTTGTCTGTCTGTCTGTCTGTCTGTCTGTATATTCGTTATAGAAATAAAAACTACACGACGGATTTTAACGAAATTTGGCACAATTATTCTTCATACTCCTGGGCAGGTTATAGTATACTTTTTAATACGCTACGATCAATATGAGCAGAGCAGTGAAGGGAAATATGGGGAAAACGGGAGAAGTTACTCCATTTTTTAAGCTTCCGTCGCGTGTGCAGCCTTAATGGTTAAAGCTACATAGAAATCATGTACGACACAAATGTTCTTAAATTATTATTATTATATAAAAATAAATTCCTAGACAGCATATTATTATGTCTATCTTTTAAAATTGACTCACAATAACACGTGAAACTTCAATAGCTTAGCAATTCGGAGATTTCTGATTATATTTGTCTACTCTTACGTTTACAACACTCTCATTCATCCCTAATTAAAAAAAGTTGACATTATTACCTATGCAATAAAAAAAGAATCATGTAAATCGGTGTAGAAACACCAAAGTTATACATGAAATACGCTGTAAGTCATCGCGCGTGAATACAGAATCATGCCATAAGGATTATTTTTGTGTATCAGTTGCCGCGTTCGACGCGCTTCGCGGCGGGAGCTATAAAAAGGCTGCGGGTCCGCACCCGTTTCGCGTTGTCACGGCATCACGTGTGAACGGCTGAACCGATTTCGATAATTCTTTTTTTATTATATTCCTTGAAGTACGAGGATGGTTCTTATGTAGAGAAAACGTTAATACCACGGGCGAAGCCGGGGCGGACCGCTAGTAAAAAATACGAAAGACTAACGTAGGTATATTTACGTCATTGTTAGTTTTTGTTGAGGATGATGTAAGGCAACAGTTCTCACCTGTGAATTGTCAGAGAATTATTATAAACGGCCCGTAATTTCATACACATCATGGGAATGGAGACGGAATTATAAAAGAGTTGAAGTTTTTATCAAAGCTTTCAATAGAAATGTCCCATAACTGGAGCGGATGATATCAAATTCCTTATCCTAAGAATTGTATTACTTACATATATTTTTGATCCTTCTAAAAATCTGGTTTACGTTAAAATTGTATTGATATCCGTAATGAAGTTATCCAACTAGCATCGTTTAAAGTCTTAACTCGAAATCCCGACCAAATCAAATTAAACCTCCCCTCATCCCCATCTATAGAGTTGCGCATCTATTCAATTCCTATAAAACCATAACATTTATACTACTCCTGTACATTTTTGACTTCCTTCGGCTTTTATTTCTAATGCAATAAGTTAATGTGCATGCACCTTTTACCCTTGTTCCCGATACACGGTAACCACGTGGCGTCACCATCTGCCCCGTTTTGCACCTGTCCCGGCATTTTGAATCCCACCCCTTATAATGATTTTTGTTGTGTTTATTTCCGTGAGTTTTGTAGCGTTAGTTTTAAAGTTGGTCTTGGATGTTGATGAACATACATATAAAATCATGTATACTAATATTGTTATGTATAAGATCTACAAAACCCTTCATCAAAGATATCGTTATTCAACAGCCTAGTCCGTAGCATATTAGAATACGGCTCTGTAGTCTGGAGACCACACTATGCGTGCCATTCCTTACGTGTGGAAAGGATCCAAAGGAGATTTCTATTGCACCTAGTCTTTACAAGTGGTAAATCAAAGAAACAGCTACCGTCCTATAAAAAACAACTTTCTTTTTTTAAAATAACTTCTTTGGATAATCGTAGAATTATGATTGATATACTTTTTGTCTCAAAATTATTTAATTACAAAATTGATTGTCCCCAAATACTGCAAAGACTCAACATAAGAGTGCCTTCTAGGTACCCACGTAAGGTTTTGCTACCACTTTGTCCTCCTCTTCGCAGAACTGTGTCAGGCCGTAATTCTCCAGTTCCAAGATTTTGCAAAACTATTAATAATCACTGTGAGCTTTTCGACATCTTTTCGGATTCCCCCAGCAAACTCCGCAAAATACTTCAAGATTTTTTTTAAACTTATGAATAAGATTTACTGTATATATATACTTTTTTCTATTGTAATTAATTTTCTTTTCTTTATGTACTTAATTAAAAACTGCTTTAACATTTTTGCATGCTGTGTTTGCCTGTAAGTGTTTGTTACATTTATCATGTTTATTTTTGTGTTTTAAAATTTTTGTATTGAGTAAAATGTAAACAAACGTTGGTAAACCAATAAATAAATAAATAAATTGTTGAGAGAATAATAGTATAATAAATGATATTTTCTTTGTTTCTGTAGGACACGTTTAAAAATTGTTAAAACATGTAAATAGTTGTTTGATTGTTTAATTAATAAAGTAATGATTCATTTACAGAGAGGAAAATGTATTATCTACCATTTATTTTTTTTAAATACCATATAAAGTAATTAGGTATATAAAATCACAACGGTTTCCTTAAGTTTAGTTATTAAAGTTCTTCTCCATAGATACTGCTTTCCGAATCGGTGGTAAATGTTAAAAATATGTATTGACGTTTCAAAAGTGCTTCTCGAAGAAGTCTAATTGAATAAATAAATGTTTGAGTTTAAATGTATACGCTATAAATCAAGTTTATTTATAAATATAATCATTAGTATTCGAAAAATATGTTCATAATTCCAACTTTATTTACATTTGCAACTTTCAAAAGACAATGGTAATGAAAGAAATGTTGGCATGAACGTGGTACTTACACCAATTTAAGCTAAATATAAATTCAAATACATATAGCCAAAAAGTACATCCACAATCTTCCTGAGTCCGCCGCGTATCACAGATACATTTCATGCTATAGATAGAACATAGAACCTGAAGATCATAACATCCAAGACTTGCTCACTATTAACTCTATTAGGCTAACAGGGCAATAATAAAGTCAATAAAAGTACCAATACCGTCTCTCGTTTCCGATACAAGAGTCATTGCCTGTGGTCCACACAAATGGCCGTGGAGAATCGCCACACAGTATTCAGGGTCGCCAGTTTATTGTTGATAATATTGTGCCGCATCGTGCCAGTATTATGTAAGAGTCCTTAATGGTGATGGTTTGATTGCTTATCTGAAGATTTCGCGATATTCTGATAATCGTTTGTATTCGATAAATTACGGTCAATGTAGTAGACTTCCAACAAAATTATATCGATAGAGATCAGAATATGTCATCTTAAAAGCATCAACTAAAAATCAATTAATTAACATTCTTAATAAAATTGTACACATGCCTACTGACACATTCAATACGATATAAAGTACCATAATTGCGATCGAATAAATAACATTTTCAGATTTTCCACATATCATACGGTTGCCAAGGTATTTTCCGCTAAATACGTGCTGTAACTAAAATATTACGTCATCTGTATTTGTTAATGTCGCCATTTTTTTGATAACCAATAGCATTGTGTTCGTATTCTCAGCTTTGACTTGTTTCCTTGTTATTAAACTCTATAATAAGACTCGGTGACAATTGCGCAATGCTTTATTATATTGTGGTTATGGTATAGCGATGAAGGTTAATTACAACCGTATATAATGCCTCATTTAATAAAAATAAATGTAATCCTACAATTAAAACGTGAAGGGCTTGTTGAGGGCCTAAGTCCTTATCTTTGACAATTTGTCAACCGACCAGTGAGCTAATAGGTTTTATGAAAAAATTGTTGTCGAACTATGTTATCAACTTTGGATAGTGCAGCACATAGGAAAAAATAAAATTTAACTCCATACACGTACTGATTATTCTCAAATATATCGCAAGTGTTTCAACTAGTACTTCCAATATTGTAACACCCATAATTCAGGCGCGTTATAGCAAAACGCGTTACAAATATAGGATCTTATCGCCATAAAGCAAGCACGGTGATGTCATCGTATCTTTAATGTTTGCCGAGGCTGAGATGCACTCAAACATGTGTGTTTACTGCTAGTTATACGCTATTTATAACCTCTGCAATGTTCATGTAAAAGTAGGATATACAAGAACCAAGGTCTTTCACTGGAATACGAAAATCGATTGATGCAGACCTCGATGTCTGTGTCGATCGCTTTTTCGTTTTCCTTCCGCCTCTGCTGTTTTCAGCAAGGTCTTCGATATTTCAATAACGTCACATTAAAGTTCTTTTTCTGGTACATTCTGAACATTCTTGACCTGCACAAAATCCCTTGACACGACTCGTGAGTTATGTAAAAGTCAAATTATTATAAATAACGTGTAATATTTCCTCTTGTACGTACATCCTTAGGTCTGTAATTTTCCTTGCTTAATCATCTCTGCTTTTTCATTACTTCATATTGAGCATATATTATAAACATTTTATCACATACAAATACAAATGACAAAGTATTTATCATTCTATTTTTATCATCTACATTTTGCTTAAAAAAAATAATTTTACAAAAACACGCATTCGTTTACATGCTCTTGGTGAGCATACTCTCTCATACTTTATTACGAGTAAAATCAACTTTCATTTTCACTAGAAGATGTCATCATCAACCTTGCACCTAGTGTCAATTTTGATGGGAATCACGAATAAGTTGCGCCACCTCGACCCGGTCACTATGTACTCGTGGAACAATTGCTGTTAAACATTCAGCATGTAAAGGCAAATTGTTGGGCTTGCATAAACATCCGCCGTTTACACCGATAACGCTAGATTGGCGTTATCTCGAGGCGTTCTCGATTCCAACTACTGAATCATCGCGTGTACGGTGTGACGTGACGTCGCATAGTTTCTTCTGCTAAATATGATTTGTAGCCTGTATTATTGTATCGCCTGTAAATCTATTTAATGGATTGCCGAAAGTGTTTGTCTTCATTCTCCTGGATAATGGATTATGAGGCAGTTTCAATATTGTTTTCATTGACGATGTTATGAGCGCTGCCTTTTTTCATGGCAGTGAAGTATGATGTTTTTCATTGAATAATATTTCAGACTGTCACCTGTGTCCTTTATTGGAACTGTTGACGTCAATTTTATTTTCTTGAAAACCTTCCATTGAAAACATTTTGTATTTATGACAATTATTGATTGATTTTAGTTATTGTATGGCTGTACCACATTTAAGTCCTTAAATAATTTTGTATAATAAATGAATAAATATATTTTTATAAAGTACCTTTAATGGGTTTTGTTCTCAATTATTTTACAACTTGTGCGTTTGATGTTCCATCTTTCAAATAACTTATCTGTTTTCTTTCACATGTTTGTTCCATCCTATTATGAAACATTGTCATGTTAGTGTCCTCATTTAGCTCTTATCTAAACAAATGCAATGATATTATCGACTGTATCTGTAGACATAACAAATTCTTTGGTTACCAATAGCATAGAGAAGAATGTATGTCTTAAGTCTAACTCGTAATAGAACTGAAGAAAGATGTACAAATTTAGTAGTAGGTATATAGCTTCGAAAGTTTATAAAAAGTGGATAACCAAAATTAAGGCTTATTAGTCACTACTCACTAGTGGCATTTCTAAATACTAGCCTCATTAAAGAAAAATAATTTCAAAATGGATGTTAACAAACGGCAAGAACTCAATCTACATAAGTAGATGCGGGTTTACTGAGCTATGCAGAAAATAACAAGAGGAATCAAGGCTGAGTCGACCTCGAAATGTATTCGATGAATGGACTGATGCATTGTTGCCAGCCCACAGATCATATCATACACTATTGTGAGTGAATTTACGATCATGTAAATAGCTAAACGAATGTTTAGGACGATACTCAATTATTTATAGATAAAATATATGGCCAAGTTTGGATCGATTTATAAAGAATTTTATTTTGATTTGAACGCTATCGTGATGAGGCAATTAGATTGGAATTTATGACCAAATTCGGAATTAGTGCTTAATAATAAAATATTGTTTTTATCAAAACTGAACTGCTAATAATTTGGATTGGAACAACTGTCTATGAATATCTTACATCGAATTTATCTTTATGTAGTAGTAGAGTTCGCTTTCAGCAGAAAATAGTTTCAGATCCATTGCTATGAAATGTACTGGCGCTTATCAGCGGCGTGTACCAAGGTGAACGATTACATTATACGTCTAGAAATGCGCGCAAGCAATTACCAAATACTTGATAAGATAATGTATCGATTGTAGCTGGGCGCTTTTGTTGATTCTCTGATATTTCTCAAGATTATACAGTCGGGAGATTAAATGAGCAAATTTTAGACTTAACTAGCTGTTCCGGCAAGTGTTGTTTTGCGGTTACTCTTATCTACCAAATAGGCACACAAAATTTCTTGAGAATTGGTTCAGCCGTTTTGGTGGTGTGTGGTAACTAACATTGTGATACGAGATTTTTTTATATAGAGACTAGCTGTTCCGGCAAACGTTGTTCTGCCTTACTTTTATCACTTAGTGGTATGGAAAATAGATGTTAGCCGATTCTCAGATCTACCCACATTACCTACACACATTAGGTGGTGTGTGGTAACAAACATTGTGACTCCAGAATTTTAAATAAAGAGATAGTGAGATGTCCTAACAGAAATTGGTGTATCTGATCATATTATAGTACGAAAAGCGAATACACTAGTAACATCAAAACACAATATAATTGTAAACGATGACACAATCGCCTCCGGAAGATCACATCCGCTTGGCGCGATCTCAACTTTTAAATATAGTCGGATAATACTATTTATATACTATCGTCTAAGTTCAGTTCACTTGCGTCTCGTTTAGTTCTTTTAATAGGTTTATATCACTGACTCGGAAGTATGTTTGTTCGCTATAGTAGGAAATTAAAAGATATTAATAATCTTTTTAGTTCTGTGAAGTTGTTTTAACGAATACTGAAAGGGAATAATTAAAAAAAATAGCGGTAATGGGAATGTTATATATTGATTGCGATGAGAAGGAAAACTGCACACAAGAAATTTTTTAGATGTAGACGTAAAGAGAATTTAAATTTAATATCAGATCAAAAATTGATCCCTGGAAATACAGTTTTGCCTTTGCAATATTATAAACATCGAAAATATCTAGATATTTATAATCTTCGTCAATATGACGTTGCTTACTACTCTGGTGAGCATCCGTGGTAATAAAAAATATGCGATGCTCGGCTATAGTATTCCTAGTAACAATTCTATACTAAAAACACGGCTGATGTTGAAAGATAATCATTAATCCTGAGATAAATTGTACATGCGAATAAATTCAGTAGATTGATATCGCTTAGCTTCACAGTGACGATCCCAAGAAAAACATCTTATGAATAATAGCACATATTTCTTGCAAAGAGAAGAATGCCCATTTATATTTATAGTCTCTTATATGTAGACTTCTTTATTAGTCTATGGCCTATGCTGTTGCTGAAGTATTTAACGTACGTACCTCGTATAATTAAGTATTTATGAGCCTATAGTTAACTATGATGTTCAAACTGAAATCCGTTTTCCTGTTACATGTTTCAGAACGTTGCTTAAGAAACCATCATGATACGTATGAATGAGAGTGAAAGGATTACAAAAACGTACCCTACTAAGACAATATCTTGTAAAAAGGTTAATTGCCTTAGGTCCATGCAATAATAATGAATGTATCAGTCTTCCATACCTATACAAGTTACGCTGTGAACGTAAAAGTATTGATTAAAAGTACGTGCTGTAATATAATGAGAGTTGAATAAAGCAAATTTGTAAAAAAAATATTTCCTACATTGCATAAGATTCCTCTGTAGCTATCAAGGCTGAAACTTTAATAACGTACTAAACTACATTTTTCAAGTTTATACTTTAGTTTTCTTAAATCATGTTACATCGATATTTATTTATATTCTTCAAAGAAAATAGTTCCTTCGTCTTGTTTATTATTTTGTTCCTGTTTTATTTCAATCCCGCATGACATCCAATTGAGAAGATGTAATAGATTAAATGATAGGTTTTGAACTAACACACGTCACAAACAGCCATTACATGAATAGGAACAATTGTTTTCCACACACATGTTGTGAAGATGCTCTATTGTATTTCACACACATCACACATTTTACACATATTTATTTCATTTAAATGACACAAAAACCCTGCATCATTCTCTACAAGTTCTCATTAAAAATAGATGTGCTAATAGAATGCTCTTCGTCCAATGCTCGTATTGTTTTTCACCCTACACCATCAATTAGTGTATCCATCACACCTACCCTGGATGAATACGCTCTATAAGTAGATATAGGACTAGTCACTAGACAACAAAATGGTAGCAGAAATAAAACATGCAACATTTACAGATGAACGTCCGGGTGACGACGATGGACGCGGAGCTGGAGTTCGCGATCCAGCAGACGACGACCGGCAAACAGCTCTTCGACCAGGTGGTGAAGACCATCGGCCTGCGGGAGGTCTGGTTCTTCGGCCTCCAGTACACCGACTCGAAGGGTGACCTGACGTGGATCAAGCTGTATAAGAAGGTACGGTTGGCTTTTGGAATGTGTATGAACTTTTTTTTTTTAGGATTGTTTCACTGGCGGGAAAAGATGCAACGTCTTCAAAACAAAGGGCGTTTATAATTCGTTGAATCGATATTCACAGACAAACACTGCGATTAAAAGCAGTATGCAGTATTGTTTAATATAGTTAATAGGCAATTTTTAAGAAAATTAAGGCCACTTTAAAATGTGGATTCTCAGAATCGTATGGTTGCATAACACGTACACAGGGGTAATTTATTCGATACCATTCCATTTATATGATGTGTGTTGTAGAAATTAATCTAGTTAATGTAAACGGCAGTTTAAACACACGTGAGAAGTTTATTTTTGCCGGATCCATCAAGATCAAGGCTCGAAGCACCGACCGCGTTATCGTTGCCAAAATGTTCATTTTGCTACAGTAACGTTTATGATTTATTAGGTTTTCTCTCCATTACTATAATATATCTTATAGTTAATTGATTAAATATGTAGCACTATAAAGTAAATCAATGTGAGGAGTTCTGCAATTTATTTCTATTACGGATTCCTTAACAAAAGAACAACCTTCAGACATGTCTTTGTATATCGCGGTTCTATTTCTCACAGCAACATTCGTCACATAAAATAATGGTGACGTTGTATAAGCGTATGCCATTGTGTACAACACACATCGAGAAGTTCCCTCAGATAATTTTCATTAATAACGAAACGTCTGAGATTCAACCTTCATTATCGAAGTCACCATGTTATATAACCAACGTGACAAATTCAAGTGTTCTCGCCATTTATGTCGACCCATAAATCAATGATGCTAATATTCAAATGTCCGTCGTCGCTGTTGCTACGTCGATTGAATCTCAGAACCATTTTGTCGATTGATATTCACCGCGTGGTGTTTATTGTTTTCGCCTGGAGTATTTGTGAAATTGTTTTCCTTTCGAACTTATCACGTGGCATTGACCCGCTAAACCAATGTCGCCGCGTTGATACCAAAAGTTAATTTACCCTCATACGGCCTCTTGCATTGAGGACGTCCACTTTTTAATCACCATATACTATACACCTCTGTCTTCGTGAAAACACGCCGGTACTATTTTACCGTCTATCGATGGCCGCATTTGTGTTTTCTTTGCAATTCCAATTAGTTTCGTTACAAAATATCCTTGACCTTCTTAAGCGTTATATAACTCCGCTGAGAGTACTTCTACCGTCGGCTTGTAGAAAGTATTGAGTCGTCTAGCGGTTTTTAAATAAGCACCAGCATCAGTGAATGGATAAACAGGTGTAACGTTACCAAACTAGTTTTTGGCCGTTCGGATAAATTTTATTTCTGTATATTGTACATAAAACTTTCAATCTTCAAACGTATAACGACGAACTATTTATTCAATTTTGTATCTGTTGAATGTTTTAATGATTAGAAACCGGATTTAGGTGTGTACGTTTATCATATTTCACAAACATTTTTGATAAAATTACCAATTTTTCAAACCATTTACTTATTTAAGTATTCATCGATATTCACCGGCCAAATATATATTTGCTGCAAGGTTCTACAAGTCTGGTTTATTATATGCATAGGATAACGGGATATGCCAAGAGTTATTATTATCAATCGCCGTATGACTGACATGCAATGCAAAAGCAATAATCAGCTAAATGAACGTACTCGTAGAGTATAGTAAACGCTTATTGACGTTTACTATAATTCTATTCATGCACTTTCCTTCAATCTACTTTAATGCGGCTTCATTGGAAAGGCACGCTTTTATGGTTAATGTAATTTGAATTAATTTATCAGAAATCTACGGAATAATCAACATAAATTGCACGATTTGAATAAAAATAAAACCTGTTTCCAACAAAAAGGCTCTCGAGAAGACAATGACGACAATCGATAGCAAAAACTGAAATGGCATATTGCTAGTTTTTGTCAAATGGAACCGAGTGGATGTACGTGTTCAAATGGAGATCTATTCATTCGATAGTCCACTTCTTGATTCTCGAAATTTTCCGGTCATGCACTCAACAATGAAAGATGAAAGTTGCTCGGGTGTAATTTAAATATACTTATACATTTACATTTTATATTTGTTGCGAAAAATTAGTGTTAAAATGTAATGTCACGCTTAATAGTACATTTTCTATCTTAATTGAAGGTATTAGCCATATCGTAATGACGTGTTATCTAGTGTAAAACTATCGGCTTATACGTAGCTAATACAATAGATTAGATGAACTACCGTCCATTAAGTATATAGTTTTCGAAAACATTAAAATTAACGAGGATGAAAATTTTGAACTTTGTAACTGGTTATCACTCCCAGCAAATATAATCTTTAAAAAATCATGGGCTCGTAGGAAGTAGCGAAATAACTTTTAAAAAAAACCTAGACCGATGGTAATCAATGTCTTTGAAATTTCCTCTTGGTATGTCAGGCGACTCAAGCGTAGGAACGGCAAAGCGTAGTGAATTGAAGAAAAAAATATTTGATTTAATCCTGAATACCCGTTCATAGTTTATGTAAGCACATGTCCAATAAAATTTGAAATAACGTAATCAACGGACTCTATTAATCAAATTCCCACATTGTACAAGTGAATCGAGTCTTGAGTCACGAGCAGCTACTAACCAGATGCTAATCACATCCAACTCGGCTTATCATGTTTCAACTCCAACGGTCATATTTTTATTACGTACTAGCTCTGTTTGCGATTTGTTACGCGTTCATAATGGTCGCCAATCGCTGCTAATAATGCTATAAAGTTGACAAATGCGAGAGTACAAGACCGTTTGCGTTGTTGTTTCATAGACGTGAAGGAAATAGTTCTAGTTAATGGGTTTTTATTAGAAAAGTTTGCGAATGTTGAAGACAAAAGAGCATGCGAACCTAAAATAATAAAGCAGTAGTAGGAATGGTTTGGTTGGACTTAACCTTGGAATATTTAAAAGAACTATGAAGCCTCCGGCAAGCAGGGTCTCCTGCTGCTCCTTGCTACGTGTATAGTGCAAAAGAATCGTGCTTACTTTCATTTAGGCAGAAAGTCTTTAACCCACTGGTTCTTGAATTGAGTCATATAAAAGATTTAAATCTGCATATCCTTAGATCGTACGCATAAGCAATTTTCACGCAATCGCTCAAAATGTTATAAAGTGCAAGTGGTTGATTCATTTATATCCCCCGAATTTATAAGTGCATACACATTTCACCGCTCAGCTGCAATACACTGTATTTATAACTTTCTTCGGCGTGTGTCGTGGTATTATTTATTCCGCTTTTTGTTGCACGTCGTGAATTTTAAGAAACAATATTTCATTTGAAAATAATGTTTCAATTTTTGTCGTGTAACGGAATCTTAAACGCTAAAGATAATTTATAATAGGATAAAGACTAGTTTTCACAAGTTTACCTAAGTGAACAATAGTTCACACTAAATTTATTAGGGAAACCAGAGCATCGTTCAAATTATGATAGAGTTCTAAGAAAATCGTTTTTAAAGTTGGAATTCTCAATACCTTGTTTTAGGTCAATTTCAAGTCAGATATTATATAAGGTTTTCCAATACTTGAATTAAAGAAATCAAATGAGTGTGCGCATTGAAAATTTTAAACGATGAGATAACTAGTTTTCACAAGTTTACGAAAATGAAATGGAAACTAAGAAGCTGTGTTTATCTTATAATGTACCAGATGGCGTGCACTAAAAATCTTACATATTTATGAAGCATGTGGTGCCAATGTGAGTAGGTTCGCTCACTAGAGTAATTTAAATGCTAATTTTAAACACTTTCATATTTTTGAAATTAAACGAAACAAAATGACTGATTCAAAAAGCGATTTATTCAGTATAATTTTTACTTGAGTTATTTGAATGCGTTCCAGATAAAAATGTTCAAAAGTTTCTCTTGGTCATCGATCTAAGATTAATCTTCTATCATACAACATATTCTATTGGTTGTAACAATATTTTTCAATTTCATCAATCCCATTTCTTTAAATATAGTTATGGGAACTGTGACGACATTTCGTAATTTGAAAAGAAAATACCGGTTGGTTATGTTTTATTACCTACTAGAGGTCCGCCCTGGCTTCGCCCGTGGTACATATTTCGCAATAAAAGGTAGCCTATGTCCTTTCTCGGGTATCAAAATATCTCCATACCAAATTTCATGCAAATTGGTTCAGTAGTTTAGGCGTGATTGAGTAACAGACAGACAGACAGAGTTACTTTCGCATTTATAATATTAGTATGGATTAAGTTTCGTCTTTGTTTTGATAAATATTCATTCGCCCTCATTCCCTACTTCGAATCGTTCGAATCCTAAAACCACAGCTCAAGACGATTCATTCACAACATTTGTGAGTATTCCGTATCATTCACAACGGTTGATACTTGATAGATATCATCGTATGACGTTGCCAGTTATGATATCCGACACCGTAAGTCCTCTGGCGTGTTACGCGACGGTGGACGTGCAACTATGTCCCCTGTCGCACACGATACGATTTACATGCATATGAATATTTTGATAAGTACACGCTTGCTATAATTGTGTAACGTTTTGACTCTCGGGAATCGCGTTTGCAGAATATTGGTCTGTAATCTGCGGACTATGCAATATGATGCGGGTGTTTGAATGTGGATCGCAATGAAATTTTATGTTTACAAGATATGGTAGCTATTGTTGGGCCTTCTGATTTTTTTCATAGTATTTCGTCAGCTATTTATCCGTAATATTGGTACTTGCTATATTTTCATCTTTTTATTTATCTGCAAACGTAAACGAGAATAGATACACTTTGTTAACGGACTCTTTGAGTCTACAACTAACCTGGCTTCAATTTAATAAATCAATCACTTAAATTTCCTTTCATTAGTCGTTACTTTCAATCAGCTTTATATGGCATTAGGACGTCCTGTAATTAACTCTATAAGGCCATCGAACGTTGTTTAAACTTTAAATACGTTAACTGTCCTCTGTAGTTTTACTATTAAACTTTTATTATTTATCGTGTAATCGTTTCGTGTTATGACGACCGATTGTCAACGCTGACACTTAACCTAAAGAGGCTCTGTTAATAATGTGGACGTCAGGTTTTTATGACTTGGCGTCAAAGACTATGTCGTTGTGACGTCAATAAAATTCGCAACCAGCAAACCTGTTCTAAGTTCCACTAAAGAGGGGCAATTGGAAATTTTGTCTTCAGTAAAATATTCATCAGTGTAGATATCCACGTAAATGATATTAAAAGCGTGAGACATGCTGCACAAGATTGGTCTCGGAATGTTAGTACATTCCAAATTCATTATATCATCCTTTGGAAACCGGCGATCCAATCTAATCGATAGGATACCAATACAATACCAAACTGTATCTACCTACATATTAGGTAATATTGAAACAATGTGATAATTGTCAATGAGGCATAACGTCCTCCCAGTATCAAAGTGCTAACTAAACACATCGCACTTACGCAATCATTGCTGCCTTATGTCACCGTCGTCCTAACACGTTTCAATATAACATATAATTGATATTATTGTGGCTGTTAGAATGCATATAACTACATATATATTATAGTTCTACTATATATTCTTGACAGATCAAGTCAGACAGCTTGTTGTTGCTATAACTTATGGCAGAATCTGCTACTCTTTGATCTTTGAATCTACTGAATATTGAACCTCACGTAGTTATTTCACCTTTTCTGATTAAATTTCTAAGAAAACATTTAGTTCTGACTCATGTGAATTATAAAAAGGAAAGCCTCCGCGTTTAAGTCGATTGTTCTAGTTTACAAACATTTATAACCAAATCCAAAACTTGAATAGAATTACGCCATTTCTCTATGCACACTCGATACATTCTTGTTCATATAAATGTTAAAACACATGATTCATCGGAATAGTTCCGGAATGACTGAATAATGACGTTTTCGATAAGCGAATTTATTTTTAAATATAACGCATGCTTAACTTTAATAATTAACTTTATCGGATTCTCTTGAAATGAGTCAATGTATGCAATATGTATGGCGGTTGGAATTATGGTTCACCTTGATCCAGTTAAGTTTTCGATCAGGACACCTTGGGACGGTTGGTGTAGATTGTTCGTTTGATATTCTGAATTCAGTGTTTGAATATTGTCTTATTTAGTTCAGAAAGTCGTGATGAGGGTTTTGATAAAAGGAAGTGTTATGGGACAATAAAATAGTATATTCTATGTCTGTTTAATCTGTAAACTGATTTGTATATGTTTTAGATTATGATTAGAAAAATTCTTCCAAATTTGTCTATCTCTAACACAATTTTTGAAACCGATTATCAAGGAGATAGCAAAGAAAAATCAGCACAATGCTATAGTATTTTACATGAATATTGATAAATTCTCAATAAGAATATCAATAGAAGTCTTGTATCGATATCTTGCAGGCGTTGCAAGGTTGAGCATTATTATGTAGGCCAAATCGCAACGACACCGTTCAATATATAACAGTTCCACGTAAAGACACGCTATCTATGTTTTTACTTATTTACGGTTTTATTATGATAATGAAGAAATGCATATTTTCATTAATAGAATAAGAATAAAATACAATTATTAGGCTCACCAAATTTCCACTACCATGGAAAGAAATATCAAAACAAAATGCACTCAATTTTTTTTTTCTTTCCTTAATAATAATTTATTTACGGCAGTCCTGATATAACTTCTTCTGTAATAGACAGTGCACGTGGGAGGGCATCTATTAATAAGTCTCCAAAGGGACAATCGAAAGATTTGGGCGAACGAAGATTAGGGTATTTCCGAAGTATATTATTTGTAGTTAAACAAATTGCAATCATTATTCACATTTAAATCATTATTTTGTCTTTAATTGACGTCAATTAAATAGACGTCTTAATAAAGAGTTATCAAAAATATACCTATAATTTTTGTCAATATGAGATTCTCGAGGACAAGCCAGCATAAAACAGTGCGCTTACATCATATATATATCAAGATTATCTCGGAGAGCCGACGAAATTTATAACAATTGTTGACTAATTGACGCATGTGGCTTGAATGAGATCACTGCTTGAACGTCCTATTTTTCAACCGACTTCAAAAAAGGAGATTCTCAATTCACTGTATTTTTTTGGGTTACCTCAAAACTTTCTTCCCGATTTTGATGATTCTTCTTTATTTGAAAGCTAGAACCTTCTGGTTGGTTTTATTGAAAAAAAATTCCAGTTTTGACCGTTTCAATGTGGTTTGTAGAGCAGGCTCCAAGGAGATGTTCGTTTGCAAAAATAGCGGACCTAAATCTGACTTCTGATATATATTGTATAGATCCGAGACATCCTATAGACAGATGTTGCCAACCAGTTTTGTGGTCCCCCTCCCCCCACCCCGGTAATTAAATATGGCATACAAAGAAAAAAATAAAAATTTCCAAAACATGCCGTGTGGGGTATCAAATGAAAGAGCTTATTGAGTAGATCACGAATATATAGCATACTATAACATTTCTTACACTTTCTCTAAGATTTTTTAGAAAATTTACGAAAATGCTCCATTTTTGAGTTAACTTTAAACCACTATAGATTGAAAACTCATGAATATATTTTTTAAATTATTATTTTAAATAATTAACAATAGTCCATTGTTTACGATTCAATAGTTCGTAATATAATATAAGTGAGCTATATGTATGTGGTGGATTTGATGACCCCACAAAATGTTTTAAATTGCAAGGCGCAACTTTCACTGAAGTTACCAATTTGAAATCTAATCACACAGAGGCTGATTCAAGAATGTTCTGCCATATTTTTCATTCTGTCAAACACAACGACAGTGCAGAGATAATTATTCTAAGCCCTGACACCGATATTTTTGTACAGTAAAAGTTCCTTATTCGCGCTTCCTTTATTCGCGTTTTCACTATTCGCGGATTAAAAAAATGCGACCCAATTTCTATATTCGCGACTAAAAATTTTTTTATTCGCGGATTTAATAAGTACATACATAATAATAAAATTATTCCAATAGGTATCTAACCCAATATCCTTGTCAAATGGACTAATAAGAAAGTAAAATAAATCTTATTACAAGTTTTCCTAAAGTACATATTATGTTGTTAAATGATATCGCCGAGGCCTTTGACACAAGCCGCCTTTGTCGCAAGCCGCCTTTGCCGCGATTGATGTTTTTGAGAATGTAAATAAACAGAATGGAAGCAACCTTATAACTCAATACATAAAGTATATTTTTAAATGTAGTTCCGTTTATAGTAAAAGCCGCTTTGCGTGTTTTATTGTTTCGTCTTTCACATTCGTTACAAAAATTGTGTTCGAGTAACGTCTACTGCACTCTTCCTAGTTTATATTGTCAACTAAAAAAAATGAGAAACGAGTTTCGAGTCGAAACTCGTCGAAACTTTCGACACGAAAAAAATCTCAATCGTCACCTAGGAACGTATCCCCTATAATCCCATATAAATTACCATTCCGTATTCACGGTTTCTGTATTCGCGGCATATTTATGGAACATATACCCCGCGAATAAGGAACTTTTACTGTATTAGGCCTTTATTTCTGGCATAAACTTGAAAATATACTCGAAATCTTTGACTGCTCCCTCACTCCCCCATGCAACTATTTCACTGTACGAACTATTGAATCGTAAACAATGGACTATTGTTAATTATTTAAAATAATAATTTAAAAAATATATTCATGAGTTTTCAATCTATAGTGGTTTAAAGTTAACTCAAAAATTGAGCATTTTCGTAAATTTTCTAAAAAATCTTAGAGAAAGTGTAAGAAATGTTATAGTATGCTATATATTCGTGATCTACTCAATAAGCTCTTTCATTTGATACCCCACACGGCATGTTTTGGAAATTTTTATTTTTTTCTTTGTATGCTATATTTAATTACCGGGGTGGGAAGAGGGGGACCACAAAACTGGTTGGCAACATCTGTCTATAGGATGTCTGGGATCTATACAATATATATCAGAAGTCAGATTTAGGTCCGCTATTTTTGCAAACGAAACTCCACTGAGAGTCCGGTCTATTGGTATATTTTAAAAGAATATTTCCATAGAACTGTTTTATATAGAACATGTGTTACACTTGGGTTTTCGTTGCCATAAGTGAGACTAGTTTTCGATTCTAACTAGACGGATAACGCTCGGATTGTTAATATTATAGATGGATGAGGCTCGATATGATTTATTTATTAATGCAGATATGGAATCTAGTTTGACACGTATGTATTTGCTGACTCATGGAGTGTTTCTTGTAGGTATGGAGAAATAAGTAACATATGGTAACAGTATAATAGTAAATAGAGTATATTTTAATACGTGATATAATACTTGATTCAGAATGGTTGTTGTTGCTAAGTTAGTGGTTACGTATCGTCTTTTCGAGTTCGTAGATTAAATTTTTTGGCATAAATTAAGATATTTTTTGTTGTTTTCAAAACTTGTTAATTAAAATTGTTGCTATGCTAACTTGATATAATGAATGAATAAATGTTTCTTTTTAACTAGTTAGATGACTAATATAATATCTGAGCCTTAATATGTAAATTTATCTACTTCATATAAAAATATTACTCGATAGTCATAATACTTTTCTACCAATGTAAACTGAACCTGCACAACCTGACGCAGCAGGCCGGGTCATTAACCACCGGACCAGCGGGGTCCATTACTTTCCCTTGCACCGCAATCGCAAATCTCGAAACACGAGTATAGCGTGTATGTTATTTCTTACAAGTGTTATAAAATGAAAACAGAATTTGAATGATACAAAACTGTTTTCTATAAGCCTTCATAGAATAAGATGTCGTTTGCTGGCACGCGAGCGCGCGCACGAAATGATACTTTTTGTCCCACTCTTAATTGTTGTAATGTTGTTGTAAATGCTTAGATCATAACGGCCAGGACTAATAGTCGGTGTAGATTTCATCACTTACAGATGACGTAGTTTTTATATGAGTCAAACTTGTGATGATGGGTCACAAACCACATGTACAAGAGCGACGGTTTTATTTTTTATAATTAAACTGTGATGACTTAACTTAAGGTATATTTCTCGTAGATATCATCATATCTCAGGTGACGCGCGATTACGTCATCACCTTCATGGTACATCTATCGTTTTTTTATATAAATTCTTCTATCCATCCGTCTCATGATGCAAACATCGAAACTAATTAGCTGAAGCCCATGTTCATTCATTTGTTGGTTTCATACGATGCGCGGGCAGCGAGGCGAGACGATGCGTCCGCGTAACCTCGTTCCCACGAGTCACCACCAGGTGGCGGTGGTGACCCCGACCAGCTTTTGGTTTGCGCGTCCTTGACTGCCTTCTATCGATGAAATCGGCGAAAGGTCACGCGAAGGTCACGCAGCCTCAGCCGCTACAGCCATATCATAGATAGCAATGGTGTTTTTATGTACTTTCATTCAACACTAGGACACCGTGAAAGTGCATTTCTCGTTTCATTCAAGAGAAAACAAAATACCATACGCGCGTCATTCCAACCCATGAGATGGTTGCGGGATTAGATTCCTTCAAGGAAAACGATTGATAAATGAATGAAGTAATTGCGGTAAGTGCGTCAGGTGCGATACGATGGAGATAGTGGGTGGGCGAGCGAGACGGCGATATGTTTCGCAGCTGCGTCCGTCCGGCGGCGGTCGGATGCGGCGCGAGCCCGCGCTGCGACGTGCAAAGTGTATCGTTGACGAGTTTCTCTCGGTATTGACATACGCAATGGAATTTACGCAGTTTTGTGGAAAGTGTGTCTGGCGCATTGTTTGGGCTGCAAGTTGATGATTTCCTCGTTTCTTTTACTGTTCCGTTTGATGTTACACTCCATGTTGTTTTTAGCGCATTAAATGTATAAACTGCAGTTGTCTTATTTTTCTAAGTCTCATCTAATGAATACTTATGTCAATCCCTTGTAATTAGTAAAAGTAATTGGGAATTAATTATTATGAATTTAATTATAGTGCTTCTTTCACTTTCAAGTTATTTGACCTGAGGTAGAAAGAAACAAAGTAATGTGTGTAAATACCGATTATAGTTTATAGTGCATCTTGCATGTTTCCTGTAATGAGGGCGAGGTCAATAGATTCTTGTTCGACTTGAATAGAAAAAATCTTTTATTCAAAGTATGGTTATTCCGCAAATTTATCTTAAATATTATTCTGTCTTCTCAGCAAGAAAATAACTGATTTTTTTCATATAAATTGTATTGTTTTTACATATTCAATGAGTGCTTGTTAGATAATTCCCATTCAATATACGAAATAACATTTTGCAATGCGCACAAGAACAGGTGATTGCACTGTTCGATACGTTTAATTAAAATGGCTTTGATAATTCCCAATAGATAGCATTATATTTATATTCTATGACCAATGAAAAAGTCAATCAATCATGAGTGCACAGCTTATCAGATGTATCGTTGAACTCTTGTGCATATTTTTAAGCCAATTGCTTTACACATTCTTAAAGCTATATAGATATAAAAAATCAACACCACTACACACAATTAACTGTATAGAATGAAAACATAAGCTTTAGAAGAAATACACCACTTAACACTACACAATTACCTTAGCTACCTGCAGTTTGACAAAAAATCGCGAAAATCCATACAATAGTGTCAGAAACGAATCTCAAGTACAACCTGATTATGTATATAGGACATAGGTACAGATGATACAGGCCCATGTTTAGGAATGTTCGCACAGAACAGCTGATTGTGCTAACGCGGTCGCGGGTTCGTTGACCGTACTTTCGCTCCCACGAGCCACAGTGAGCTGCGACGTTGGCGTTGCTCAATGCTGCCTGGGACACGCTAATTCGTTTTCCACTACGAGCTGATCAGGACCACAGTCAAGACATTCCTTGTAGGGTTAGGCTCTAGGACGTAGAGTATACACATTCCTTGTTGCGCTAGGTACACGCTCTAGGACGTATACCGGTTTAGGCGCAATGCAAGTGTCAAAATCTTAATGCAAAACTAACCACAAAGTTCTTGGTATCTATTAAGATACCTCGACCTTCAAAGTTTCTAGTAGCAATTAACTTTGAAAGCCATTATTAAAGTACTATTAGATATTTATTATCAATATCAAAATTGAAGATAACAATTTCATTCTGAAAGCACTAATGGATCTGAAAGTAATTGATTTTTTTTTACCCAAAACTTTAAGGCATTTATCCAACCATCAAAATAAATAATGATAAATGTTAAAGCCGGAAACGATAGCGGAGAAGACGGTCAAATGCGTAACGACCGCAATAAAGAAGTTGGTAACCCCGGAGGAGGATGATGAAGAGGCTGCGTATGACCGCGCCGACGATATGGTAAGACATGGTAGCGGGCTAGTTTGGTGTATCGCTAGATCTTAATACGACGTGATAGAGCTGAATTTTGATTGGCTAGTGTGGTTTTACTATTCGAAAACACCTCTCGAAAGTATGGGCTTGAATTCTTGCCATTCCGAAGCAAGGACACAAGGTTGTATATCCGAATTGTGGCTGTCTTATGCTATATGTTTAAAGAGTACCTATTTGATTTTCCTTGTTTTATATGCATGACTTTGCCAATTTATTTAAGGCAGTTGGATTATTTGTATGATTGGTTATATCATCTTTATCTATTGGGACCATTTAAAAACTGTAATGGCAGGATATGTTTTGAGTAATTTATTCATCGAACTATGGTACATGGCCTTACGCCACGGTATCGAGGCGTGACTGAGCACACGAATACCGGTTATTTATGTTTTACGTAAAAATTAAAAAACTATCCGATGAAGTCATTACAATGACACCAGTAATTTTAATCAATATGTTATGTACGCTTATTTCGATAACACTCTTCTGTATGTATGTTTGTGGTATGGACTACGAACACACCGAAAACTTCCTTAGACCATTAAAATAATTCTACAAACTCACTCAAGACATCCATCCTATCTCATTCACTCTCAGAAATTTATTCAACTAGCATATTGTATGTATTTTCGTAGTTAAGAATTTACCTCTGTATAAACTGTGTAAATAGACGTAAGCTGGAAGAGACTATTCTCCACAACACAGGGAATCCTAGTGTGGAGATTAGTGCATTGTATTATCTACAAAATGTTTAAGTAACAATAAAGATTTTTGTATTTTTTTTTTTTTTGTATTTTTTTTTTTGTATCTGTTATAATCTGAGATTAGCTCTAGACTAAGGGAAAACCTATTAGAAAATATAATAAGCAGCTCTTAGGAATGTATGAATTACCTCATAGAAAATCGTTATCAATTGGATAAGCATATGTACAACATATTGTAGTAAAATAGTCATGGGCCAAGTTCCATCTGCAGATTGCTATTTTCGTTATTGGGAATATGTGATAATTATGTAATACAGAGTTTCTTACTCCCAAAAATAAAAGTTTCGTTTCCATTCAATTCACATCAATTGACGCAATTCGCGTCAAGCAATATAGTATTGTCATATACCACATGACCAGAATATTTTGATAGTGCTACGCAAACGAAAGTGAAATCTGCCTATTAATGATACGTTTTATTAAAATAACATTATGTTTTGCGCACGTCATCAGTAAAATTAAGAAAAGCAATCATGACACGATGAATGTATCTTTATTACTTTATTAGATAACAGGCAATACATATTTGCTGTAAGCTTATTATGTACCTTACATGAATGTCTAAAGAATTGGTCATGACTCACGAGTTTAATAGCTTCCTCTGTAGGCTAAGTAATAATTGTAGTTAGTAGTCATTTATACAGTACATTATCGCTATACGAACAAGCCCTAAAAGGCAAATCGATACTAACTTTAAGTTTATTCATACATGATCGTAAAACACATTTTTTCCTCTAGCTTTCAAACGGACATTTTATTGGTCGACGATTAAAATTTCCAGAGATTATGTAATTGTGACTATACGGAAATGAAGAACGAATATATCTTACTCTATAATAGCAACTATTGCTTGTTAACAGCGATATAAGTAGCTACTTATGTCTTACAAAAACTACTGTCGTCAAACATTAAATTAAACTTTAGTACATAAATAACGTAAAACAATAAATACTTATCTTCCACGATGGTATCTGCTATAATCGTTGGCGTCGTCAAGAACTACGTTAAAGTAATTATGTGCATCGTAAAATGGTTATTCTTTATGTTCTTGGATGATTATAAAACTGACGCTGAATTGTAATTAATTGTTGCCTTTTTAACGCTCACCCTGGATCACTTGGGCACGCAACGAAGTCAGGGTCGCTACCGTTCTCCAGATGGGTAAGAGTTATTATAAGAAATGTACTTTTTATTTTATATAATAAAATTATTGTTATAATTTTCCCGCTGCTATTGTTTAGGGTTCTTTAAATGAACCTTGAGCATTATATTTTATTTCATTGAATGTATATTGATTACATTTCATTTATAGGATTTCTGATCCTTCGAGTCGAATGTGTTTGGTTCAAAATGCTTTCTAAATCTAGTTCAATGTTCTTGTTTTGTCATTGTTGCGATAAGAGCAAGCAAGACCAAGTCTTAAGTCGTAAAACAATGTGGTCAATTAATTCAATTTAACTAATCTCACTTCATTGTAACATTAACTATCTGACCAATGAGCTGACAAAGCGAAATTAATTCGAATTTTGTTGTAGCCTATACCTATACTTTTTTTCATACAAACTTTTTTATTACAATTTAGCTCCTATGCGCATCAACGGAGAAATTGTAGATTTCATCTTTGATAAGAACTAATACAAATAATCTTATGACATAAATGAAAATGCAGAGTAGGTTTGCTTCCTGATTTTTTTTTACTATTTAATTTCTATTACTATTTTATTTCATTAATCCCGTGTAGAAGTCTCCTCTGTCTCTCCTTTTAATAAACCCTGTTATATTTCAGTAAGCAACAAATACAATAATCATACAAAAATGTTAATATTTCACGTATTGTTTCCAGGTGATGCAACAGGACGTCAAGAAGGAGAACCCGCTACAGTTCAAGTTCCGCGCCAAATTCTACCCGGAGGATGTAGCCGACGAGCTCATACAGGAGATCACGTTGAAACTCTTCTACCTGCAGGTATGTGCACAGATAATATAATTTAATTATTTTAGATATATTTATCTAAAATAAAAAAAAAAAAACGAAAAAAAACTTGAGAAATATCTCCTCCCTACCTTTTGTGCCAATAAAATGATGTTAGGTTAGGTTGAAATTTGTTCTGGAGATTGAGAATCTTATTTTAAGTAATTGAAGGTTGAATGATGGGATTTTAATTGAAAACCACATACAAACTGATAAGCTTTGAAATTACTGATACTTTTTATGTTAGTTTACTAATGATACGATTGCATGATATTTAGAGCCAAATAGCTTAATTGCCCATCCATATTTGGATACTCTGCATATTTGCATAACTAATGGAATTTTCAACCGCAAAGGAATTTAGTGTGGGTATTTATTGTTGTTGCGTTCTGGTAAATGAATTATTAATTAAATTCTGGAAGAACTAACGGTACCATAATTAATGTAAAATATAATTTTACTTATGAGTAATGCGAGAAGTCATGAGTTTGAATCGTTTTGAATACTAAGAAAAGAACCGTGATTCAATACGACTCGTGAAGATTTTGGGCTTCATGACCAAATTATGATCATTGTTTACATAATTATCAAAAATGTATATCTATAACAACGTCGAACTAGCTACCTTCCGTTGAATGGTCCATCTTTACTAAGTTATGTTAGTTGTACTTTTACTGGGCACTCGAAAGATAGCTTATCATTTTCCAAAGACTTAAAACTATATAGGTTATGTCACAAATTTCCTAAAGTCCAAACCATTTAGTTTTCGTCATGGTTCTAAAGTACAATCCTTGTAAGTTAGTGCATCATTTTCCTAAAGACCAAAGCATAGGTTACTGAAGACCATTAAGTTTTCGTCACCGTCTTTAAGTCTTATACTTGTAGGTTACTGCATGGTTTTTCTAAAGACAATATAGCATCTTTTCCTCAACTACACCAGATATAATTCCCCCATTCCAGGTGAAGAACGCAATCCTGTCAGACGAGATCTATTGCCCGCCGGAGACGTCAGTACTGCTAGCATCCTACGCGGTGCAAGCGAGACATGGGGATCACAACTCTTCGATACATGGGCCTGGGTTCCTGGCCAATGATCGCCTGCTGCCGCAGCGTGTCACAGACCAGCATAAGGTGGGTTTGGAGGAATAGGTGATTTGGATGTAAAGTGAGATCGTTGCCGTGTGTTTTAAGAGAATTTTGAACATAACATTAAAACTTATATATGTCAGTTGTAAATACAACTAGATACACTTTCATAAAAAATCATAAGCATTTTATTTTACGTTGAATTTTAAATTTGTATTTTACCTCTTTAATTTTTTTACGGTATTTTTGTTTTGGTGCCAAATAAATGAATTTGAATGTAATACATTGTGTATATACATTGATTGACATGCATACATTGTCTACATATCAGGATAAGTTATCTAATTTCTAAAAGGCTATCTATCTACCTTTTCTGATAAGTTAAGTCTCTTTCTTAGGAGAAAATACGATTTTTGTTTGTAGTTTATCAAAATCAAGTTTGCATAATTAAAAAGATCTTATTTTGAGTCCTTTTCTCTTTTATACCGTTACATATTTAAAAACTTGGAATTCCATCCCACCAGATGTCCCGCGAGGAGTGGGAGCAGAGCATCACGAACTGGTGGCAGGAGCACCGCGGGATGCTGCGCGAGGACGCGATGATGGAGTACCTCAAGATCGCCCAAGACCTGGAGATGTACGGCGTCAACTACTTCGAGATACGCAACAAGAAGAACACCGAGCTGTGGCTGGGTGTTGACGCGCTGGGCTTGAATATATACGAGAAGGATGATAAGTGAGTGTCTTTTATCCCATATACCCAATTATTGTGCTCCGCAAAAAGGCACAAAACATTACTGACCTATTTTTTGACCTATAACATTGTATAAAAAAGGGAAGTCCTATGTCCCCTAGTGGGGTAAGGGGCAGATGCGTTATACATCTGTTTCACTGATCGATTTTCTCTAGGGACAAGTAGGTGATCAGCCTTCTGTGTCCTACCTCGGTCTGGTGGTGGACAATTTTTTTAACATTGTATGACCTTATTTAAATTCAAAACATGGCAAGCTATTATGTATATAAATAATAATCGTCCAATTACCATCGTATGTAATGCTATTATGATTTAACAACATTAAATAACCCTTTACCGTGTCCACAGACTGACGCCGAAGATCGGTTTCCCGTGGTCGGAGATCCGCAACATCTCGTTCAACGACCGCAAGTTCATCATCAAGCCGATCGACAAGAAGGCGCCCGACTTCGTGTTCTTCGCGCCGCGCGTGCGGGTCAACAAGCGCATCCTGGCGCTGTGCATGGGCAACCACGAGCTGTACATGCGGCGCCGCAAGCCCGACACCATCGACGTGCAGCAGATGAAGGCGCAGGCGCGCGAGGAGAAGCTGGCCAAGCAGGCGCAGAGGTGAGCGCGGACAGACGCACAGACACACGCACGCAACCACGAGCTGTACATGCGGCGCCGCAAGCCCGACACCATCGACGTGCAGCAGATGAAGGCGCAGGCGCGCGAGGAGAAGCTGGCCAAGCAGGCGCAGAGGTGAGCGCGGACAGACGCACAGACACACGCACGCAACCACGAGCTGTACATGCGGCGCCGCAAGCCCGACACCATCGACGTGCAGCAGATGAAGGCGCAGGCGCGCGAGGAGAAGCTGGCCAAGCAGGCGCAGAGGTGAGCGCGGACAGACGCACAGACACACGCACGCAACCACGAGCTGTACATGCGGCGCCGCAAGCCCGACACCATCGACGTGCAGCAGATGAAGGCGCAGGCGCGCGAGGAGAAGCTGGCCAAGCAGGCGCAGAGGTGAGCGCGGACAGACGCACAGACACACGCACGCAACCACGAGCTGTACATGCGGCGCCGCAAGCCCGACACCATCGACGTGCAGCAGATGAAGGCGCAGGCGCGCGAGGAGAAGCTGGCCAAGCAGGCGCAGAGGTGAGCGCGGACAGACGCACAGACACACGCACGCAACCACGAGCTGTACATGCGGCGCCGCAAGCCCGACACCATCGACGTGCAGCAGATGAAGGCGCAGGCGCGCGAGGAGAAGCTGGCCAAGCAGGCGCAGAGGTGAGCGCGGACAGACGCACAGACACACGCACGCAACCACGAGCTGTACATGCGGCGCCGCAAGCCCGACACCATCGACGTGCAGCAGATGAAGGCGCAGGCGCGCGAGGAGAAGCTGGCCAAGCAGGCGCAGAGGTGAGCGCGGACAGACGCACAGACACACGCACGCAACCACGAGCTGTACATGCGGCGCCGCAAGCCCGACACCATCGACGTGCAGCAGATGAAGGCGCAGGCGCGCGAGGAGAAGCTGGCCAAGCAGGCGCAGAGGTGAGCGCGGACAGACGCACAGACACACGCACGCAACCACGAGCTGTACATGCGGCGCCGCAAGCCCGACACCATCGACGTGCAGCAGATGAAGGCGCAGGCGCGCGAGGAGAAGCTGGCCAAGCAGGCGCAGAGGTGAGCGCGGACAGACGCACAGACACACGCACGCAACCACGAGCTGTACATGCGGCGCCGCAAGCCCGACACCATCGACGTGCAGCAGATGAAGGCGCAGGCGCGCGAGGAGAAGCTGGCCAAGCAGGCGCAGAGGTGAGCGCGGACAGACGCACAGACACACGCACGCAACCACGAGCTGTACATGCGGCGCCGCAAGCCCGACACCATCGACGTGCAGCAGATGAAGGCGCAGGCGCGCGAGGAGAAGCTGGCCAAGCAGGCGCAGAGGTGAGCGCGGACAGACGCACAGACACACGCACGCAACCACGAGCTGTACATGCGGCGCCGCAAGCCCGACACCATCGACGTGCAGCAGATGAAGGCGCAGGCGCGCGAGGAGAAGCTGGCCAAGCAGGCGCAGAGGTGAGCGCGGACAGACGCACAGACACACGCACGCAACCACGAGCTGTACATGCGGCGCCGCAAGCCCGACACCATCGACGTGCAGCAGATGAAGGCGCAGGCGCGCGAGGAGAAGCTGGCCAAGCAGGCGCAGAGGTGAGCGCGGACAGACGCACAGACACACGCACGCAACCACGAGCTGTACATGCGGCGCCGCAAGCCCGACACCATCGACGTGTAAACAACCAACTAAAACAATAATATATAATTTAATCTTATGAATTAGTAATGTGTCATTTATGTGTTTTGTAAAAGCAACCTTCGAGAATATTTTTAATAGTGTCGCTTTTTACAAATAAATTTTCACTTATCTTAGGATGTAATTTTACATCCCAAATGATTATAAAAATAAATATATGAATTGAAAAAATTATAACAATGGCTCGTAATTCCAGGGAGAAATTACAACTGGAGATCGCAGCACGCGAAAGAGCCGAGAAGAAACAGCAAGAGTACGAAGACCGCTTGCGGCAAATGCAAGAAGAGATGGAGCGCTCACAGGTATAAATACTTTATATTTATTTTATACTAGCTGCTCTCCCAGGTTTCACCCGCGTGGCTCCTCTCCTGTTGGTCTTAGCGTGATGATATATAGCCTTTCTCGATAAATGGGCTATATAACACCGAAAGAATTTTTCGAATCGGACCAGTAGTTCCTGAAATTAGCGCGTTCAAATTCTTCAGCTTTATAATATTAGTATAGATTAGTATAGATATGGATGGAATGAAATAAAAAGAGAAAATAGTCTATGGTACGGAATTTCAGATAACGGTAAGGAGACAAAAAGAGAAATAATTCATTATTTTAAAATAGCAATTATTGTGATGGAAATTCATATACATAGTCATCATCAATTTTAACTTAAATGGTGAAAGAGTATTGTATAGCATAGATTTGAACAAAAATTAAACACGTTTATATGCGTGCATGTGTACTGTTATCAAATATGCCAATGTGATTAAAAATAAATTTTGTCCAAATTTAATATCATCGTAAAAATATTTATTGAATCTGATATGTTTTTAATCATTGCTAATAACGGCGACATCAGATAGCTGCTTGCGTAATATTAACGATTATAAATCAATGCTATGCTACGAAGTGTAACTATAAATATATGTAAAATCATCATGATTTTTGAAAAAAATAATTTTCTTCTACCAAGTAAATTTACTTAAAAGAAATGAGATTAAGGTTCTTTAATTCGCAATTATAATATTTTATGTATAAAAGTTTTAAAAATAATTGGAAACGTTACAATAGCATTCCGAAAACTTCGTTTTATATAAACACTATATATTTTCTAAACTTGCCATTTTCCATATTATCACACATTTCACTGATCGCTGCACCGCAATTATTTGTTTATTATTTATTTAAACCTAATTATTATTAGATCAAACAAGGTTATTTTTCTCTATTTTCCTACATAAACTTATATCGTATTACCCAATGATATTTTATGTATAGATACGTTATATACTCACAATATGTCAAAAAAAATGCTTCATATGCAGTGTCAGGCACACACAAATACAAGTATCATTTTACTTAATTAATTACATTCACAGACTGTATAAACAAAAAAGACAAAGATAGTTTGTCACTTCCGCGCAGGTGTAAGCAAAAGTCATAAGAATTCACCAATTAAATATAAATAAACAAATAGTTGCCATGGTAATTGGCATAGACTAACGACACAGAAGGTTCAATGTTATAGATGTTACGTTTCCTGCACAAGTAAACAAATGTGACAATTTCATTTACTATTTAATTATTATTATGATGTTGTATTAAAATGAAAAAACTTTTTTGGAGATATAACTGTATTAAGTATTTATTACTAGCTGTGGTGTTCGTTTTCGGTCATCATCATTTCACCCGATAAACACCCACTGCTGAGCATAGTCCTCCTTATAGAATTCCATAAGGACCGATCTTACGCTATTCGTTTCAAGGCAGTTCCCGAAACCCGTACAAGGTCATCACTCCAACTTGTAGGATATAATAATAGTGGTGCCTAGATGAAAAAAAAAGGATGAAATAAAAGAAAGGATGAAGTATAAGCCTTTTTTATCTAAAACACAAATAAAATTTATGTTCAATAGCTATTTACAGAAAAGCAAATAGCATTTTTCGTCAGTAGTGATAATCTTTTCTTTAATGTATACGTATATTCAACATCATTTTTGCAAAAAAACATTTTGGCCATCACGATTTCTTTGTATTTAATAAATAGATAATAAATAGATATATTTGTTAATTACATGCACTGTGTGGATTTAAATATAAAAATAATCAAGTATTTACCCAAATCGAAATTAATAAAATAACCGTTCTATTTTCAATAATCGTATCTACATGATAATCTTTGAACACAGTGTACGCTAGCTTTGTCACACTAGTGATTGAAGCAATGTTTTATCCCTTTCATTATAACAATACAAGTGTCAAGCATGTGTCATTCATAAAGAATTGTAAATTGTTATTTTTACTCATAAACTGTAATAATTTAATATATTTTCCTGTGATATGATATTCCTTTATCTTTCTTTATTTTTTTGCACGAATACGTGCACTTTCTGAACACACAGGAAGGCATTTTCGACAACTTTAATGTACCTATCGGCACATGCGCTCACTGGGACCGGTGACAATCTGACTGATTGCATTGGTCCCAAATAGGACCAATTCACGGAAGCAATTTTGGTGCGTTGATGACGTATCTACCTCTTTTTTCTATATATAATATCATTGGTATTACCACAAAACAATTTAAATACAGTCTAACTTTAAACCAGGGATCTGTCACTTTAATAATTATCTATGTGAAATACGACAAAACCAGATTAAAGAGAACCCGCGCTTAAAGATAAACCCTGTCTAAAGTTTTTTGTGGTAAGACAGATTAGAATTACAATATGCTTTAACTGTCCCCAACTTCCAGGCGAATCTAATCGAAGCGCAAGAGATGATCCGACGGCTGGAGGAGCAGCTGAAGCAGCTGCAGGCCGCCAAGGACGAGCTCGAGCAGCGCCAGAACGAGCTGCACAACATGATGCAGCGCCTCGAGGAGACCAAGGTATGTCACAGCTTCTGGAAGCTTCGAGAAACTTGGAGAAGCGAGATGTAAGCGTTTAGTAGTGTGTGTATGTTTTTGGAAATTTTAAGACTTTGAAATTGAAATTTATTAGGTAAAAAATGTGGTCGTGTCGGAAAATTTCCTCTACTGCTTGACGTTTAGTTTGTTGGAATGTTATAGTAGTTTTTGGACAGTCAAGTTGCGTATTGTTTGTGCATAATATGTTAATTGTAGTTTTTTTTTCGATATTTCCGTTTTAATAATTTTTATAATCTTATGGTATTTCTTCTAGTGCCTATTAGCATTTAGAGCAAGTGGGTATAAGTGGCTTATTTGAAGCAGCTTATTTATGACCATACTAGTGGTCCGCCCCGGCTTCGCCCGTGGTACATATTTCGCAATAAAAGATAGCCTATGTCCTTTCTCGGGTATCAATATAATATCTCTATACCAAATTTCATGCAAATTGGTTCAGTAGTTTAGGCGTGATTGAGTAACAGACAGACAGACAGAGTTACTTTCGCATTTATAATATTAGTATGGATTATAATAATGGAATATTTTATTCAGAACATGGAAGCAGCGGAACGGCAGAAGCTGGAGGACGAGATCCGCGTGAAGCAGGAGGAGGTCTCCCGCATCCAGCAGGAGGTGGAGCTGAAGGACACGGAGACGCGCCGCCTGCAGGAGGAGGTGGAGGAGGCCCGCCGCAAGCAGGTATGCGAGACAAACTAGTATAATTGTTTACGGTTTCATTGAGAATAGGATCGATTTTGCGCCATTTTGTAACGTTAAATGTGTGTATTTTATCGAGTTTCTAATGTTAAGTAGGAATACGACAAGAATTAGGGAAAATAAAATAAGCTGTAGTAATTGACTGACCGGTTGGCTTGGTTGGTAGCGGCCTTGCCTTCCAAGCCAGAGGTCGTGGGTTCGATTCCCACCCGGGGCAAATATTTGTGTGATGAACATAGATGTTTGCTGTGTCTGGGTGTTAATTATCTATACAGGGTGTCCCACTATTGGTATACTAAGCGCGAAGGGGCTTGTAGTTTTGCATACACTGACCACGAAAATAATACTTAAACAAAAAAATTACATCAAAAAATTTTTGCTAAATTTTTCCTGAAAATCCATGTTCTCTTCTCTAGCTTCGCGCAGCCGGCATATACCGCTTCGCTAATGTGAGCATTTTGTCTATGAAAACATAATCTTAAACGATAGCTCACGTGTTGCTAGCAAAGCTGGGCGGGTTGCTTGTTATGGGTACACACATAGAGTTTTAAGAATTCATCTGTTTGAAAAAAAACTGTGTCTGGAATTTTATAAGTATTTTTTACGTACTCAGCGTATGCAAAACTATAACCTCCTTTGAGCTTAGTATACCAACAGTGGGACACCCTATATAAGTATTTATTTAAAATTATATATTATGTACGTTTATCAGTCATCTGGTTTCCATAACACAAGCGTAAGCTTAGTTTGGGATCAGATCGTGCCGTGTGTGAAAATTGTCCTGAAATATTTATTTATTATTTATTAACTACATAATATTGTGTGTATATTTTTTTTTTTCTATTCTTTATAAATTTATATTTAAAAAGCATTTGAATGCCATAAAACCAAAAAATATAAATTTAATATTGTGTGTCTATGCAGGACGAGGTGGCGTCATTCGCTGCTACAGCACTATATAATATCTGTATGCGTGTGTTTGTTAGTACTATACATTGTATCTGTGATTAGGACGAGGCGGCGGCGTTTGTCATTATGTTCCTATGTATCTATGTGTGTGTCAGTACTATATCTATATCTACGTGTGTAGGACGAGGCGGCGGCGTTTGTCATTATGTTCCTATGTATCTATGTGTGTGTCAGTACTATATCTATATCTACGTGTGTAGGACGAGGCGGCGGCGTTTGTCATTATGTTCCTATGTATCTATGTGTGTGTCAGTACTATATCTATATCTACGTGTGTAGGACGAGGCGGCGGCGTTTGTCATTATGTTCCTATGTATCTATGTGTGTGTCAGTACTATATCTATATCTACGTGTGTAGGACGAGGCGGCGGCGTTTGTCATTATGTTCCTATGTATCTATGTGTGTGTCAGTACTATATCTATATCTACGTGTGTAGGACGAGGCGGCGGCGTTTGTCATTATGTTCCTATGTATCTATGTGTGTGTCAGTACTATATCTATATCTACGTGTGTAGGACGAGGCGGCGGCGTTTGTCATTATGTTCCTATGTATCTATGTGTGTGTCAGTACTATATCTATATCTACGTGTGTAGGACGAGGCGGCGGCGTTTGTCATTATGTTCCTATGTATCTATGTGTGTGTCAGTACTATATCTATATCTACGTGTGTAGGACGAGGCGGCGGCGTTTGTCATTATGTTCCTATGTATCTATGTGTGTGTCAGTACTATATCTATATCTACGTGTGTAGGACGAGGCGGCGGCGTTTGTCATTATGTTCCTATGTATCTATGTGTGTGTCAGTACTATATCTATATCTACGTGTGTAGGACGAGGCGGCGGCGTTTGTCATTATGTTCCTATGTATCTATGTGTGTGTCAGTACTATATCTATATCTACGTGTGTAGGACGAGGCGGCGGCGTTTGTCATTATGTTCCTATGTATCTATGTGTGTGTCAGTACTATATCTATATCTACGTGTGTAGGACGAGGCGGCGGCGTTTGTCATTATGTTCCTATGTATCTATGTGTGTGTCAGTACTATATCTATATCTACGTGTGTAGGACGAGGCGGCGGCGTTTGTCATTATGTTCCTATGTATCTATGTGTGTGTCAGTACTATATCTATATCTACGTGTGTAGGACGAGGCGGCGGCGTTTGTCATTATGTTCCTATGTATCTATGTGTGTGTCAGTACTATATCTATATCTACGTGTGTAGGACGAGGCGGCGGCGTTTGTCATTATGTTCCTATGTATCTATGTGTGTGTCAGTACTATATCTATATCTACGTGTGTAGGACGAGGCGGCGGCGTTTGTCATTATGTTCCTATGTATCTATGTGTGTGTCAGTACTATATCTATATCTACGTGTGTAGGACGAGGCGGCGGCGTTTGTCATTATGTTCCTATGTATCTATGTGTGTGTCAGTACTATATCTATATCTACGTGTGTAGGACGAGGCGGCGGCGTTTGTCATTATGTTCCTATGTATCTATGTGTGTGTCAGTACTATATCTATATCTACGTGTGTAGGACGAGGCGGCGGCGTTTGTCATTATGTTCCTATGTATCTATGTGTGTGTCAGTACTATATCTATATCTACGTGTGTAGGACGAGGCGGCGGCGTTTGTCATTATGTTCCTATGTATCTATGTGTGTGTCAGTACTATATCTATATCTACGTGTGTAGGACGAGGCGGCGGCGTTTGTCATTATGTTCCTATGTATCTATGTGTGTGTCAGTACTATATCTATATCTACGTGTGTAGGACGAGGCGGCGGCGTTTGTCATTATGTTCCTATGTATCTATGTGTGTGTCAGTACTATATCTATATCTACGTGTGTAGGACGAGGCGGCGGCGTTTGTCATTATGTTCCTATGTATCTATGTGTGTGTCAGTACTATATCTATATCTACGTGTGTAGGACGAGGCGGCGGCGTTTGTCATTATGTTCCTATGTATCTATGTGTGTGTCAGTACTATATCTATATCTACGTGTGTAGGACGAGGCGGCGGCGTTTGTCATTATGTTCCTATGTATCTATGTGTGTGTCAGTACTATATCTATATCTACGTGTGTAGGACGAGGCGGCGGCGTTTGTCATTATGTTCCTATGTATCTATGTGTGTGTCAGTACTATATCTATATCTACGTGTGTAGGACGAGGCGGCGGCGTTTGTCATTATGTTCCTATGTATCTATGTGTGTGTCAGTACTATATCTATATCTACGTGTGTAGGACGAGGCGGCGGCGTTTGTCATTATGTTCCTATGTATCTATGTGTGTGTCAGTACTATATCTATATCGACGTGTGTAGGACGAGGCGGCGGCGTTTGTCATTATGTTCCTATGTATCTATGTGTGTGTCAGTACTATATCTATATCTACGTGTGTAGGACGAGGCGGCGGCGTTTGTCATTATGTTCCTATGTATCTATGTGTGTGTCAGTACTATATCTATATCTACGTGTGTAGGACGAGGCGGCGGCGTTTGTCATTATGTTCCTATGTATCTATGTGTGTGTCAGTACTATATCTATATCTACGTGTGTAGGACGAGGCGGCGGCGTTTGTCATTATGTTCCTATGTATCTATGTGTGTGTCAGTACTATATCTATATCTACGTGTGTAGGACGAGGCGGCGGCGTTTGTCATTATGTTCCTATGTATCTATGTGTGTGTCAGTACTATATCTATATCTACGTGTGTAGGACGAGGCGGCGGCGCTGCTGCTGGCGGCGACGACGCCGCAGCACCACCACGTGTCGGAGGCGGGCGCGGAGGGCGCGGAGGGCGCGGAGGGCGGCTCGGGCGACGGCTCGGACGGCGGCTCGGAGTCGGGCGGCGGCGAGCTGGCGCGCGCGCCCGACGACCTGGTGGACCCGCTGGAGGAGCGCCGCACGCTGGCCGAGCGCTCCGAGCGCCTGCACAACCAGCTCAAGGTGAGACACACCAGGATATAAATAAATCTTATATATAAAATTCTCGTGTCACAATGTTAGTCTGCATACTCCTCCGAAACGGGTGGACCGATTCTCATGAAATTTTATATGGACATTATTACACAAATCGACCTAGTCCCACAATAAGCTCAATTAAGGCTTGTGTTGTGGGTACTAGGCGACGATAAATATAATATTTAATAAATACATATATAGATAATAACGCCCAGACCCAAGAACAAATAATTCTGTTCATCACACTTATTTGCCCTGACCGGGGATCGAACCCGGGACCGTCGGCTCAGTAGGCAGTTACTTTACCACTGCGCCAACCGCGTCGTCATATGGATATGACAGGGACACGATACAACACTAACGTGCACAACACGGGACATGACAGGAACACTCGCTATAACACTAACGTGTGTGCCACTCAACTCAAAAGTACAGTTTACTAACGTTCCATTAATAAGGTACACTAACACCCTACATATTATACACCAGACACTTTATAAAATACTAAATTGCAAAACATTTCATTTACAAGGTATACAAACGCTACATACCCGCCGAATATATCATAGACACTATAAACTGCACTAAACATGCAACATGCACTTTTCAAGTATATCCTTAACATTTTCCCCAAACACGAAGTAGCAAACATATCTTTACAAATTCCTCAAATATATTACTTCCACCAAACATACAACATACTTATTATAACAGAATAACAATTTACATCTACCACTATCATATCCAAAATGACACTTAACTAACATAATGTTATACATTACTCAGGCGCTGAAGCAAGACCTGGCGCAATCCCGGGACGAGACGAAGGAAACGGCAATGGACAAGATCCACCGCGAGAACGTGCGCCAAGGACGCGACAAGTACAAGACTCTGCGCGAGATCCGCAAGGGCAACACCAAGCGTCGCGTCGACCAGTTCGAGAACATGTAACCGGAGCGGTGAGTGACAGATCGCAGCTCATCGTACAACAGATCCGCAAGGGCAACACCAAGCGTCGCGTCGACCAGTTCGAGAACATGTAACCGGAGCGGTGAGTGACAGATCGCAGCTCATCGTACAACAGATCCGCAAGGGCAACACCAAGCGTCGCGTCGACCAGTTCGAGAACATGTAACCGGAGCGGTGAGTGACAGATCGCAGCTCATCGTACAACAGATCCGCAAGGGCAACACCAAGCGTCGCGTCGACCAGTTCGAGAACATGTAACCGGAGCGGTGAGTGACAGATCGCAGCTCATCGTACAACAGATCCGCAAGGGCAACACCAAGCGTCGCGTCGACCAGTTCGAGAACATGTAACCGGAGCGGTGAGTGACAGATCGCAGCTCATCGTACAACAGATCCGCAAGGGCAACACCAAGCGTCGCGTCGACCAGTTCGAGAACATGTAACCGGAGCGGTGAGTGACAGATCGCAGCTCATCGTACAACAGATCCGCAAGGGCAACACCAAGCGTCGCGTCGACCAGTTCGAGAACATGTAACCGGAGCGGTGAGTGACAGATCGCAGCTCATCGTACAACAGATCCGCAAGGGCAACACCAAGCGTCGCGTCGACCAGTTCGAGAACATGTAACCGGAGCGGTGAGTGACAGATCGCAGCTCATCGTACAACAGATCCGCAAGGGCAACACCAAGCGTCGCGTCGACCAGTTCGAGAACATGTAACCGGAGCGGTGAGTGACAGATCGCAGCTCATCGTACAACAGATCCGCAAGGGCAACACCAAGCGTCGCGTCGACCAGTTCGAGAACATGTAACCGGAGCGGTGAGTGACAGATCGCAGCTCATCGTACAACAGATCCGCAAGGGCAACACCAAGCGTCGCGTCGACCAGTTCGAGAACATGTAACCGGAGCGGTGAGTGACAGATCGCAGCTCATCGTACAACAGATCCGCAAGGGCAACACCAAGCGTCGCGTCGACCAGTTCGAGAACATGTAACCGGAGCGGTGAGTGACAGATCGCAGCTCATCGTACAACAGATCCGCAAGGGCAACACCAAGCGTCGCGTCGACCAGTTCGAGAACATGTAACCGGAGCGGTGAGTGACAGATCGCAGCTCATCGTACAACAGATCCGCAAGGGCAACACCAAGCGTCGCGTCGACCAGTTCGAGAACATGTAACCGGAGCGGTGAGTGACAGATCGCAGCTCATCGTACAACAGATCCGCAAGGGCAACACCAAGCGTCGCGTCGACCAGTTCGAGAACATGTAACCGGAGCGGTGAGTGACAGATCGCAGCTCATCGGTCACCGGTCACCACGACAAGTAGAAGACGCTGCAATTGTTAGTTATTTAAGCAAAATGGATAACCGTTCATCAATCTTAACATAACGTCATTTGTGGAATTGCTAACAACCATTCAACTAACTTGTAAAATCCGGCTCAAAGGACCACTAAATGTACAAGTTCTATGTGGCTAGGAACATTTCAGAAGAGACAAATAATTGTATACGGTTAACGGTTACATACTTTATTGTTTACTATGAACATGCTTGTACAACTCTCGTACACTTGTGACACTTATTTGATTTGAATTATAAGTTCCTTGCTAATTTTTAAAATGATGATATTCGTGATAATAATAACATTGTAATTTGTGTTCCAGCAGCGCGATCGGCCCAACAAGTCACCGACGGCGTTCGTCAATTATAGTCTTTGGCTAAGAGTATAGTTGTCCACTTGTAGTGCCAAACCGATCCGAACCACGAACAGACACACAGATACATCGCTTCATATACATATTACATGGGTTACGATGGCTCGTCAAAGATAATAAATACATAAATAACTCTCACTGGCCTCCCGAATATAGAATGTCGCCACTCGTCCAAACGATAACGCATCGAGTATTATTGTGACGAACGTTCAGCGAATGCGCACAGAGTGGGGGGGGGACCGTCCGCTCACTGAGCCGTCGCCTTAGGGCTTGTAAATATTGATTATTACTTAATAGTAATTTTATTTTAGACTATAATGTGCTATAATAACCGAATATCTACCGACGACTATATCGTATTCAAATATGAAAATCGAGGCACACACTTTTTGTTTTTATTTTAATGATTAATGATTAATTGTTGAGCGACTCGTCGCTCCGGCCGTTGGTTAGTTGTAACTGCGTGTGCGAATATGGGACCCTGCGAGCTGCGGGAACACTTGACACTTTCATATCTTATCGCTGTGTTTATATTCAAATTCGTAACGTGTCAGACACAGTTATTTTTGTGGATATATAAAATTTGTACGTTAGTATTGCTCAAAAGTGTTACGAGTGCCCGGAGATGGGGGGGAGGCGATGTCCCTTATTTATTTTTATAATCATTTATATTTTAGATATAGGAGTTTAGCTTCAAGTGTAATTATCGTTCCGAGTTTCTGATATTATATACAATAGTATGTGTTGTATATTCGTTCAGTTTATTGTTGGTGTGAAATCGGCCCGTTTCCTTTAATTCTTGAACAAAATTGAAGATAGCGAAACTATATTTAATTGTATGCTTATATGATGTGTATAATGTTTTAATTTAAGTGAGTAAAAGGCATTCCAATAAGTAACTATGCGGTGGCGTTTTATTGTGAAAATAGTTGCAATATTTTGTTTGTTTTTAAGTGCCATCCGTTGATGTCAGTTCTCTGGAGGCAAAGTACGAATTTTAATATTTTGTATTTATAAAAACGATATACTTAAATTTTAGATACATCGACCATTCTATACATATTTATAATCATATACATTTTGTAAAACTTTACCTACTTAACATTTGGAATATATTTTATAAATAAAAGAAAATTATTAATGGATTCGTACTTTGCCCTCGCCTAAATATGAGTTAAAGAACTAATCTTCATACTAAATTATACAAAACCACGTTGCCTTTCAGTCTAGGACGAAAATTTTTCCAATAAAATGTTTAAGTATAACAAATTGTGTTTTATTTTACTACTAACTGAAATGCCTCTTTTTATCCTGATTAAAGACAACCTTAACAATACATACATACGAAAGAGAGAAAACGAAATATTAGCAGTATTTCTTTCTCACTTCTCTCACCAAAACGCTACATACGCGCCATTGTGAATGTTCGCTGGGCAAAAAATTTTACTATAAATCCGCAATTATATTCCAAGAGCGTAGTGATGCCACCGCCTTACTTTTTTTTAAAGGGCAGTGTGGAGCATAATCTAGTGTTTATCTAATTTGGTAAGATACCTAACCAATTCGTAGTATTGAGGTGAGAAAGAATAACTAAAAAAATAACGTACGTTTAACTTTAAGGGAAGTAATAATTAATGTTGTGTCTATCTACTAATGCAACAAATAGAAAAAGTTGAGTGGGGATGAGTTGTTCATAAATGGATTTTAAAATAAAATACCATAAATTAGTTTCATATTTTATTCAATACTGAATTCGACACCATATCAACAAAAGTGGAATATATTTTGGTAAATTACAAATATCAATATCTACTTTAGCCTACTTAACATTCACTGAACATTTGTCACGAAATAGCTACTGCATAAATACATATGAAAAATATACAGTTGAGTATCAAACATCCACTACAATGAAATTCCTTTATTATCTTTGTACAATTCACAGACTATAGTATTTTAATTAGCACAACATCGAGAATATTCTATTCTAAAATTTTTGGATACAAAATAAATTTAATATCACTACTACATAATTATTTCATTTAAAAATTGTATTGATATAATTCCATCTTCGTCTCCGAGCTGTCACTTTTCCCGCCAAAAATTTATGAAAAGCTAAAAGTTCAAATCCAGCACCATTCCATGCGTGACTAAGCAATTCCCCCTCTAATTGTCTATTATTATCTAGAATGTTCTATAATTCCGTATGTAAACAGCAGATCGCTGTGAAGTAGAGGCTAGGTGGTGTGTTTGATCGTCTTGAGGTGCCTTAGGAGCGAGCTTTTGTCTTTAAAGGCGCGTGCACACATGTTACATGCGTAGTAGCGATCCGTGTGAGCTACCATGTGCCGGCTTAAACCTGATGAAATTAATAAATTTATTTATTTATTTACTCTTCAATAAAACTATACATAGAAAACTTATTGCTAATATACAGAACAAAAAAAAACAGTATAGTTTATTAGGCGGCCTTATAACTTAGAAGTGATCTCTTCCAGGCAACCTGGGCAAAAGGTAACAAGCTTATTAAATGACAATGGTAGGTGGTAGAAAAAAGCCAAGGATAAAAAAAAAACAAAAATAATAAATAAATAAAATAAAATTAATTTAAAGTTACATGAAAAAAACAAATTAATTTCATGGAAATAGCTTTTGACACGCATATACATAATATGTCATAGATAAAGATAATTTAGATAAATACAGACAGATAAAAGCTATTCAATGTTGAGAATGAAATGGTTATGTTTTTTGAAGATATAGGCATGCTAGAGGAGCTAATTGTTAACTATCAAGGTATATTTAAATGATAAAAAATGGGAGCTTATTTTATTTGAACATATGAATGAAATGAGTGTTGGCACATACCAGACGGGTGCAGGAACACCTTGGGGCACTGCTTGCAGCGGTGCAGGGCCAGCGGGCGCAGGTGCGGCGTGTGCTGCGTCAGCTCGTGCGAGCGGAGCGCCGCGCGCTGCGTGAAGCCCTTGGGGCAGTAAGCGCACTTGAACGGCCGCTCCGCTGGACAGAGAGCGCGGTGTTAAACTCAAACATTTATTTATTCAATTAGACTTCTTTTAGAAGCACTTTCGAATCGTCATTATATTTTTAACATTTACCACCGATTCGAAAAGCAGTATCTATGGAGAAGAACCGGCAAGAAACTCCATAAGTTAGCGCGCGTGTGTGTAAGTGTCACTGCGTGTATGGGGCTTTTATTTTATTTTTTTCCTCTTATTTAGTTCTTTAGCGTGGTGTGTGTGTACCTTGGTGTGTGAGCTGATGGCGGCGTAAAACTACGCGCTGTGTGAAGGCACGCTGACACACGTCGCAAGCATAGGGCCGCACGCCCGAGTGCGTCCGCTCGTGCCGCACCATCGCTGCGCGCGTCGCGAAGTGCTTTCCGCATGTCACGCACATCGCCTTGCCGCTGTGCATTATTTTATATTATATACACACACACAATTTGTCCATTTTTTCTCAGAAAATAACATTACAAAAATCAGAAGCTATTAAAAAATTATTAACTAACAAAGAATGTTCTAAAAATCTTTCCAAAACATACCTCAGTATCCCATTGGTGGCATTATAAACAAATTCAACTGTGCTGTTTTTATCAATTTCCCTTTCCGGTTCTGGTTCCTCCGGTTCTTCTTTTTTAGGTTCCTTTTTTGGTTCCTAAAGAAAAACTTTACTTTATATCTGTGATTCATCATTAATTTATTATTAATAATGAATTCTCACCTCATCCTCCTCAACAAGCTCCAGGATAACAGGACCATCGCTAGTTTCCAATCTCACATTCTTGAATGTATGGTCAATGACCACAATTTTTTCGTTTGTACTATCTTTTATCAGCACTCCCAGTTGAACGAGGATTGTTGAGAGGAAACTGGTAACATCTTCAGGTATAGGCGGAATGGGTTCAGAACTGACTGAATTTAGAAAGTCTAAACTATCATTTATGTTGTAGGAAGTTGTGACGCTTGGCTCCTGTACCTAAAGCATAGTTTAAACATAAATTTATCATAGTTTTCTTGTATGAAATAAAATTCAACAAATTTTCATTTATATTAATATCTAGATTAAATATAAATAAATACCTGCTCATCCTCAGGCTGGTCTCCAGCACAAGCCGTCGTCTCATTGAATATGTTAATAACTTCCAAGGCATCTTCGTCAGTCAACGACAATATAATCTCATTGTCCTCATCACTAAGATCGTTCACCCCCTCCTCCCCATCAATTTCTGGTAAATCAGATTTGAAATTACAATAATTTTCCAATTTTAACTTTAATTCGGCTGCTTTTTTAACCTCTAGTTCTTTTACAGCTATAAGATGTGATTTGAGTTTTCTATAGGATAGCATACATTTCTTTTTGAAATCATAATAATTATCTAAGTCCCTGCAGCACTGTGAACATATCATGTTAGGTAAACACTCTTCATTGGTAATCTGCAAAATGATTTGGGATTTCGTGATAGCATGTTTGTTTTATTGATTAGTCCTTCACCATTGAATCTACTTCAACAGACACCCCGCTTACTTACGTTGGATTAATTAATAAAAGCATACAAACCTCCAAACCAAGACATATCATTATCCTCATAGGCAGGGATCCACAAAACTTTCTGTCGTCATTATCGAAAATCGTCATAGGATTAATGGGTTTTCGAAGACAGAGACGACACAACTCCAGCACACCGTCGATGAGTTGATGGTCCGGAGGTTTCCGTGAATATGTTCGCATTCTTTTATTAATTATACTTTGTATAAAATAAATGAAAATAAAAAATTATAACCTCGCAAGGGAAAACTTAAAAACAACATCGGTTTAATTATAACCGAAGCACGTAGATTTTAATCTTAATGTATAAACATTTTATCCCAAATGTACTAATTCCATTTATATTTTAATTAAAATAAAATAAAGTAATGCAATCAATAATATTGACAATGTTTGAACTTTGAATGACAATTTCCGTCAATCGTCATATTACATATAGCTATCAAATGTCAATCATAACGTTCCATTTTCCACTACTGCTCACTACTCACTTCACTACTGCTAATCACGGGATTGTGGGATCGATATATTTTAATTCTTCAATAGAAAATGAGTTGATGACCACGACTGTACAATATTATGCCAAATTAAAATCTTTGATTGATGTAATTTTTTTGAATATTACTTAGAAAAAAAAGCTCTTCTTAAATTTTTATCCTATTATAAACTAGGAAAAAATTACTGAAAATAAAAAGACAGTGACGAAACTATTGTATTTTATTTAATGCATTAAAAATACGAAGCTATATGTTTATAGACACAGTTTATAGACACAGTTTATAGAGCAGCGGCCGCAGCCGTGGCTGTGCACTGCAAATCTCATAGCATTTCTACATATTATGTATTTTATCAGTTTCCTCTTGGCTCTTACGGATAAATTGTAGATTTTAATAGAGATTTGTAGATTGAAAACATGTTACTTATTTATCTAATCTAAAGGTTATAGATACAAATGTTATGAATCCTTTATGTATTATATTCTTCATGTTTTCGTCGCTCTCTTCAATATAAAATTGAGAATACTGAATACGAAGCTTTAACAATCTGAAAAATGAAGAGATATTACATAATATTATGTAGTTACATAAAAGCTATAGGTATGTATTAAGTCAATGGCCCAATCTCAAAAATTAAATAAACAAAAAAAAATTACCGAAACAAATGACTGGTACGACATTTTAATAACATTGAAACATTGTATCTCCACGGGTTTCTGTAATGAAAGAACTGAGTTAAATAATATAATTTGGGATTTATCAATATAAATTTTATTAAATATAGGGGAAGTCCGGTAGTAGGTTTTTTCATGCAATTTTCAATTTTATTTGCCGTAAATGTATCTTTACTAATTAATGGCAACTGATGATGGTATTAATTATTATATGAGCAATAGGGGAAGTCCGGTAGTAGGTTTTTTCATGCAATTTTCAATTTTATTTGCCGTAAATGTATCTTTACTAATTAATGGCAACTGATGATGGTATTAATTATTATATGAGCAATGATTAAATACTGATTTCTGTTAGTTATTTGATTTTTGTATCTTATACATCAATTTTTGCGAGAGCCTTAAATATCTTATGGTGTTCACTCTACTCGACCTCCCCCTGAAAATTTTTCATAAAAATATTAAATAATAAAATAATATTAATAGAATAAGATAAAAATAAGAGATGATAACCGAAGCCCTCCATTATCTCACCCTTGAGTAGAGAAACTTAATTTATTTTTAATTGAATTACCTGGCTTTGACAAATGGCAACAACTAACAAATTCCTGATGCGAACAGAAGTGGCACCGCGGCAATGTTGCCATCCCGAAAAGAAAATAGCCGTTGGCAATGCAGCTGCCTAAAATTTTAAAATTATAATATCAGAATAAAAACGTACGTTTTGAGCTTAAATCATTACTTAATGATCTAAGGTTTTGAATTACCAATTACATAAATTAATCACTATAAAATTACCCATTGTATAAAAATATATCTAAAATATCTCGTATGCTATTTTGTAAACATAGCATGGAAAACATATGGAAAATGAGCCGATTTTTCCAAGTAGCGTTTGATGTGTTACGAAGTAAATAATTTGGCATACTTATTTACTTCGCAACACATCCAATTTTGATGGATTTTTTGATGATTATTATACTTATATTTCGTATAGAAAAATTATATATAATATGTAGGTACATTAAAAGAGGAAATATTACACTAACTTCAACGGTAATATCGCCAGCATTGCACATGAAGAAACCAGTAGCCATCAAGAGAGATGCGCTCGTTGACAAGGTCGCCAAGACACCCATTAGTGTACGCTCAGAATTCTTAAAGAACAAAGATTAACAAAATAGTGTAGCTACGTAACACAAAAAAGTATGAAAATATATGTGTAAAAGAGAAAAAAGTTGTCCCATGAAACTATGAATTCAGCTTACCACCATTTGGAGCATAAGCATGCAAAATACAGTAAAATTGAAAGTAATTTGGCCACTGAACACCCAGCTGCAAATTCGTTGACACTCCCTCACACACCTAAAAATGGAATAAAACCAATAATTGTTGGTCAAAGCATGGTCAAAGCTTTTAAGCTTTGAAGCTGTAATTCTAATCGAAGTTCTACGTACCAAATAGTATCGGAATGCAATGAAATACCAACTTTCAATGCACGTTCATATTCCTTCTCCTTTTGTTCAAAATTTCCCACATTGCCATCTTTAAAAATATCTTCAAGTTTGTAAAAATAGCTTTGTAAATTCTTATACTGATAACTCAACGTTATGGTTAAAGAAATAACTAATACATAGACGGCCGATACACGAAACATGAAAAGCCACCACAGGAAATACACGGCAATCCTTATAAAATCTGGCAATATTCCCCTTTGTTGTACATCCGGCCATGCCAAAATTACCGTTGTGAAAGTGTCGCCTAAAAAATTTAATCTCTCTGAAAATTATTTAATTGAAAAGCGGTTGCATTGTAATTTGTGTGGCGGTGGCGATATACCTATAGATACTTCGTAGCACACCTTTTAAGCTTTAAAAAAAATATATGGATTCAATGTATGATAGCCACACTAAAATTTACACGTTTTCAATATTTTTGTCACCAATTAATAATTTCAGTCTTCAAATGCTTATTCATTGTTAAAATGGTTAAGTATTCTTTTTAGTAAGAAATGAAGGATAAAATTTACGATTATCGACTACATAATACCTTTTTTAACAACCTGCATAATACCATCAAAAGCGTAAAAAAACAAAGCAGCGCTAAAGCTCATAACATAAAATGTCGAATACAACTTCGCCTTTCTAATCATTTGTGTCTCTATCTCCAAATCGTTGTATCCCTCTTTTAAAACCACAGAGAGCTTGAATAACAGCTTCCTAATATCCTTCCTGTAATATAAAATGCTGAAGGAATATGACATGAGTATTGGATGAGAAATAGCAAACATTATTTGATCAGATGCCTGCACTTAGATTTTTTTGAGTGAAAAACGCTATGTATTCAGAGGTCATCAACGTAAGCATGAAAAACGTTGAAATCCTGTTGAACAATGTAAAATATTTTAACGAAACTTTATCCACCCATAAATACGATAATCCACATTTGTACATTAGGATACTTGAGTTGGAAAAGAATTCAGACGTTTTATTCTTTTTATATTGTACTTCAGACATCTTGACAGTTTTAAAACCACGAAAATTTTGGATTACTTAGGTTATTTAAGAGCGATTATTTATGTGGATTTAAAGCCAGAGATGTATTTCAAACGAAAGTTTGAGAATAACCGATTTCGATATTAAGCATTTCTATAGTTACATACTCAAAACTTCTGAAATCTGAACTGAGTTCTGACACAGAAAGGCAAGAAAAAAGAAATTTACTTTAATTCTTGCCTTGCTCTTCTATATTTTATTACTAGCTTGCGCCAGCGGAATGAATGATATACTTAAGTATTTGTATAAATATTTTTATGTGGTTGTGGGATGTGGGTTAGGTATTCTGAAACTAAATTATAGAATAGCCTATAGGTAGGTAAATAATCCAAAGCATAGTTTTACAACATTCATGAATCATCTAAGCAATAATTTTGATATTGAATTTTTGTATCTGCTAGCTACTGCTGGTTTTCAACTACATATTCTTTAAAATCAAACGTTGCCGCCTGCCCTGTTTCTATACATTATTAAAGGATAAAATATAACAAGTAATTACACACTTCGTTGAATAACGTTAATTTAGCTAATTGGTAGTAATTGACGAGCATGATCCTAGACAGTACTTCATAATTAGCTGGTTACTGTATAATTAATTTTCTTAATTATTTATAAGCAGTCAATTTCAAAGGGTGCTTCATCAGACCGTTTGTTTCTTATTTTAATATCAATTTTAAATACCACATTTAATAGAATCTTTTTATTGCACGTTTGAATAGGAAATTGTAAATACTAAAATATTTTATTCATGAATTGTATGTCATGTACATATTCAGCAGTGGCAACAATTTTGAAATTATTACAGGATCTAGATAATTCCGTATAAGAGATTGGCCGCGCGTTCTAGATAATAAGTATTATAAGCTTCTTGACGCGTGCAAACAAACCGAAAAAACTCTTCAGTTTTTTATTATTTAGATAAGAATATTTTTTGCCAAAAAGGGAAAAAAATCAGTTTAAATCTCTGTCCCAAGTGTACTAGGTAGATACTAGATAAGCTTTCAAATAAATACCGATTAACGTAGTAATTATGACTATAAAATCATATAATTTAGCAGAAATTAACGGAGTTAAAGTATTAAATATGTAAGGTCTGATCAATGGGTATACGCTCGCTATTAGAATTATAATTACCTAAGCATGTACCTACTTCATTATATTATATAACTTTTAAGTTATAATGCTATAAATTGAGACTAGCAGACATGGCATACGTTACAACCTAGAAAGTAGAATAGCTAGGTACTTGGCATAATAATAAAATTTGGTGATATGCATACAGAGCAAACAGCAGCGCCTTCTATAGGGTTAAAATTGTGTTTTCAAATAACCCGAGGTTTAAATAACCACGTTGAGCAAAAAATAATGGATATAAACTGACAAACAAATGGACTAACTTAAAGACATATTATTATATAAAATACTGCGACGGCGTATCGGTATTATATATAGCATGTGCTGAATTCTTCTATATATTGTTTATGTTACAATGTATTGTGTTAATAAATATTTATTTTTCTCGGTCGATTTATTGATCTCTTGAATGAGATCGATTTAACCCATACCTACTTAATCATTTCATTTTCTAATTTACTTAAATTGTCTGTCTATTGGGAGAATCGCGCCGCCGATAACAAAAGACAGCGTTCTGCTTTGTTGAACCCATAATATGACACAGGAGTACTTGTATTAGTTTGAATTTAGATATTCAGACGCAGGATCATGGAACATGTACAAATTCTACACCTCACACCTCTTTTTTCCACAAAGTTTCGCATTTATAATACTAGATTTCCGCCCGCGGCTTCGCCCGCGTTTTCAAAGGAAAACCCGCATAGTTCCCGTTCCCGTGGGATTTCCGGGATAAAACCTATCCTATGTGTTAATCCAAGTTACCCTCTATATGTGTGCTAAATTTCATTGTAATCGGTTCAGTAGTATTTGCGTGAAAGAGTACGTAACAAACACACACACATCCTCACAAACTTTCGCATTTATAATATTAGTAGGATAGGATAGGATAGTAGGATAGGATAGGACTTTCAAGGTACGACCATGGATGTGTAGACCGGACTTATCTATGTAGCTATAAGCTACGCTACTAATTATTTGTTGCTGCCTTCTTTTATCATAATCAAAATGAATAATTAAGTATTGAGGAAAAAATGTAATCAATAAATATCTACGGTATAATATCTACATTTTACACTGCTACTGCCGTCATGAAAATTACCTAAACTTGTAATCAAAAGAGGATTGATTTTTCTTATTCTTTTTTTGTTAAACTCAAAACCGATTAAAAAATGAATTATTTATTTAATAGGTAAAAAATGTTGTGTGGTTTTATGAAACCACGGTAAAAGTGAAACTGTTCGAACGGTTCCGAAGTCCGAACACTGCTTTGTGTAGCGCATGTCGCGTGACGGTCGGCTGCCGAGTAGGTATACCTACTCGGCAGCCGCGATACACGCGACATGCGCTACACAGACCAAAAAGTTTGAGATGATGTAATAAAAGTTTCACTTTGTAATTACACTTATTGGCTAGAGATAGATAGATAATATTACATTTGTAATACAAATGTAATATTATCTATCTATCTCTAGCCAATAAATAGGCTTAACTAGTGTAAAAAAAATATAGTCAATATTTATTATTTACATTCCTATTTCCTACTCATCGACGAGCTTTCAGCTGGTAATTAGATTACAAGCAAGTTGTAATAACACATAGTTAAATCATTTAAAAACCTTTCACAATTAAAATAATTGCCGGTTCTTTTTAAAATCGAATATTGCAAATAAACATTAAGTAATCAAATATCTACTTAATTAAGTACTTAGTAATTCAATAAGCAAGTGGACGTATTTAAAATTGTTTTACTCATAATAAAAAAATGATGTTAATGTGCTACATACCAATTACTTAGATATACTTACCACAACCCTGGTAGTATTCAATGATATTATAAGAAAAAAGGTGCAATACAAATACAACATTCGATCTTCAAAAACGGCATACCTACTAACGCATATACGATTAGCCGTAAAATTTAAATTCGAAATTTGTTAAATTTTTATTCAAGAGACAACAGAAGCATTAGGTATACCCATGGAACTATATATACTTCGTATACCCTTGATTATACATAATAGTACCTATGCCTTTGCGTAAACGAGCCTAGCGGATGCGTTTGGTACCTACATTGCAATTGGTATACGAAAAACATACAACCTCAAGCAGACATGATCGATTACAGCCCTGTGTACTGAATTCTTCCCTATATAAATAGAGCGGAAAATGTATCTATTTATTTTACACTTTCCGCGTATTTCTATTGTTATAACCTATAGAAATTAAAACACAATGGGGGACCAAACTCCTGAAACAACTAAACTAGCGACCTTTTTTTCTTCAATCAACAAATTTGCCTACATTTGTGGGCTACCAAACTTTGTAAATAATGATTACAATTTACCGCCTTTCCTTGTCCGCTTCAATGCAATATACGTGAAAATAATAAATATCATGTTACTAATTTTCGTCGTTATGGAAAACTTGTCGTTTATCACACAGAAAAATCTTACGCCAAAGCAGAAAAACGATTTGTTGACTTTGGGCGTTTCTCACTTCATGCTTAGTTTCTACTATATTAGTTTGTACCTGAATAGGGATACAGTGAAGCAAATAGCATATACTTTGATGATATTTTTGAAGAAACATTACAATAATGAGAATGTAGAGAATGCCGCTATAAAAAGGTCCAAATTATACGCGGTGCTGTTCCTTGCATTGTGCTCGGGAGCTCTTTTCTCTTACGGGTTGGAAGCTTTGGTTTTGGTTATACTTGGAGGTTTATTATTTTTTAATTATTATGAGTTAATTCTTCACTCCACCTAAATACGATATACGCAGATAAACATATGTACCTTCTAACTATATTTCACTGTTAACTAAATCTGATGATTTTTTTTTCTTATAATAATTATTTGCTACTAGGTAAGTAGTCCGTATTCATAAAGTGCGAGCATGAAAAATCTCGATTTAGTCCATGTCATATAATATTATAACTAGGTAGGTACATATTAACTATCACCTTATTTTGTTTTTTTATTTATTTTGTTTTTTTAGATGGAAAATTCATCACCGTGGTCACAGCCTTTCCAGATGTTGAAGACGACAACGTTGCTGGGAATATATGGAGAGTTGTATTTTATATATTTTGGTGGTTCTTTATGGTGCGAGTTATGGCCTTGTTTCTCGTGGTCATAACATCAATTATTTATTTGAGTTATCAGTATACAAATCTACAAAGCTACTTTTACAGTCTCACCACGATATTTGACGAAGACATAAGTCAGTCTGAAAAGGAGATGAAATACGAGCAAGCTCTTAAGACTGGCATACAGTTGCATATAGATACATTAAGGTAGTAGTTAATTACTTAAATTTAGTATTTTTTTATAATTATTTAAACGTTTGATCTCTAATAATTGAGAAAAAAAAGGCAGAATGGTAATAGAGATATAACCTGTCCGGCACAATCTAACTCAAAAGTCACAACTTACAACTCACAACACAACACAAGTAGAAATTGCATTTTAAAAATAGCACTCATTTTTATTTCGGTAAAATGTGTGAACCATGAATGCCTGATAAGTAAAATAAATTGCGAATCGAGCGCTGAAACAAGAATTTCCGGAGAAAGCTTTATAAAATGTACCTATTTGTCTAACTATAGGTACTCATATTGTTAGAGGATATAATTAAAATATAATGATTCAATTGTTTTAGATGCACGGATGATATCCAGCAAGCGTTCTACGTAGTGTTAAGTCTCCAGCTAATGATAAATATGATGACTGTCGTCCTGGTCATGATTCGTGTTATGGTAAACATAAGGCCCCGGAATAGTTAAAGAATTTGTGCTCTGGTCAAATATTTATGGTATGGCAAAGGGGCCGTTCAAGTATTACGTGAGCAGATTTCTTACCATTTTTTACCCCCCCGCCCCCCTTGTCATCAAAAGTAAGCAAAGCACTTACCCCCTCCCCCTATGCTTACGTAAACATTTTTAGTAATAAATGTTTTTTTTTATATTGTTATTTTTAAAATAGGAAAATTCATGAAAATATTAGGTTTAACTGATACACATAGAGTAAATGACAAAAAAATATAATCAGAAAATATAAAGAACATAACTAACATAAAGAATATTTTCGGAACAGTTTTTGGTATAACTTGGATTTGTCTATATTATATTATGACATTCTATAAGATATTTAAATTTAAATAATTAAAACGTTAAACTTTGGCTAATTACATCAACATAAACACAAATGATAACTTTCAATGCTTACAATACGTTTAGAATCCAAACAAAACAATACTGATAGATGCGCACTTGCAGCCGGCCGGCACGAGAGTGAATTACAGTGAAACTTGGTTAAGTGGGACCTGGATAAGTGAGAAACCTCCATAACTGGAACTCATGCTGAGGTCCCAACACTTTGGCACTGAATTACCTCTGTTAGTGGGACGAGGTAAACCTCTATATCTGGGATTTGTTCTTTCGATTTATCATCATAGTTACCTCTATAACTGAGACAGCGAGTAAATTTTATATGCATAAACCTCTGTAACTGAGATAACATTGTTTGTTTAATCATTCTTATTCTACCCTATCATATATTTTATTTAATGATCGCACCTGTATAACTGAAATAACCTGTATTCTCACCTCTATTAATGGAACCCTCTGTAAATGAGACAGATATTTATTTATACCTGTATATCTGAGACACTGGGTAAGTGGAATACCTCTATAAGTGAAACGACATTGCAGGTCCCTTGATGTCTCACTTAACCAGGTTTCACTATTAGACAAGTGAATAGCGCACGGTAATTTCCCTAATGCGCGGTAATTTCCCTAATCAGTTCTCAAAGCGAGTGCCTACGCATATGTATTATTTGCGGGAATCCCCGAAAAAACTTAAATAACTAACGATGACGTAATCATCATCTAGACCCCCCCACCCCCCATGTCATCCAAAATAAGCAAAACAGAGACCCCCCCACCCCCCCTTGGTGCTTACGTAATACTTGAACGGCCCCAAACCCAAATTGTAATATACCTACATATTTGGGATTTACCTACTACTTAGTTGTATTTTTAAAACGCCGTAAGCTTGTAAAATTGTGAAATGACATTCACTGATTGAACGGATACAAATGCTCGTTAAACTGAGATTTTCCCCAAACGCTCATCAGGCGCAGGTTGAGCCGACGGAGATCTATATTTGCTGTGTGGTTTTTAAAATAAATTAAAACTATCATATTCGTTCAACCAACCAATTTTACAACTTTACGGTTTCGCGAAAAATAATTCATTACATTGCAAGTAAAAATTACGAATCCGAATTTTTCGATAATTTGTAATCTCGCGGGAATTTTCCCGGCATATAATTAATTAAAGCTATAATAAAGGCTTGAACTACTAAATATTTGGTATCCATCCATGTTCCATAGTTATGTTTATAATTTCCAGACATCAGAGCACACTCCCATGAACTTTTTAGCTACGGGCGTTATGGGGTCCGCCACTCTGACAGGGACTGGTTTTTTCATGTGGAACATGGGAGATGTCACTGTCGAGGTAATTTCGATATAGCGGGCATATTGAAAATCATTTTATACCTCTAGGAAGGTGCTAAATAGTGAATCAATATTAAACCAATATGTGAATACCTATTGTCTATGGATTATGTTGGTCACATTATTATAATGCCCTAATTATTACACTAATTTATAAATACAATTGTTCAAGGCAAGCAAGGTTCCTACAGCTATCTACAGCTCTGGGTGGGAAAACTGTACCAGAGGCTCGTCGGCTCGCGTGCGGCACCTCGTCTCTTTCTCTATCGCGCAAGGACAGGTAACAGCCTATGGTAGCACAAGGATCTTTTGGCACTTGGATTTAGATAAAACTGTCAAATGACGGACGAGTGAAACAAAGTTTGCCGATGGGATGCAAAAATCTCTTATGGCAACGCAGCACTGCCATTCATAAAATAAATTGAATTGAATTGAAAAAATCTCTTTCGTTTCAGGGAATTCATGAAACAGATTTTTACAAGATGACGGCACTAGTTCCCAATTTAGCCAAGTGCCAAATGATCCGTACTTGTAACACTACTTATACTTATTCGAATCTTGTTATCCTAAGTATATCTTTTATTGTATTTTTTTTTTATTGTTGTGGTAACAGTATTTTTAATTGTTTCATCTTTCACACTCTAAACATTTGTGTATCCATAGAATAGGCTTATACATAGAATGTTATTAATTGTACTTGAATAATTTGTTTGTTATATTGTTGTATAAGCTGTTTGGAAACTAATAAAATAAAATAAAAATAAATAAATAAAATACTTACGTTCGATTTGTTTTTATTTTTTCACTTTTTTTTTCATAATAATTTACTTAAGTATAAAGTAAGTACATACCTAGTTTTTTTTTTTGTGAGAGCGTAATCACCTTGTAATCACCCTTTTTTGTTAAGAATATCTATTCATAGATTTACCACATGCGTCTATATTATATACGCGTATGTGTTCATTACGATAATTTTTAATAAAATTCTAAATATTTTCAGAAGAATGTGACCTTACGAGCTTTGGGGGTTGTCGAGCTTTCCTACGCATCTTATGTAACGGTAAATCTTATATATAAAATTCTCGTGTCACAATGTTAGTCTGCATACTCCTCCGAAACGGGTGGACCGATTCTCATGAAATTTTCTGTGCATATCGGGTAAGTCTGAGAATCGGCCAACATCTATTTTTCATATGTACCACGGGCGAAGCCGGGGCGGACCGCTAGTAGTATATGAAATTGCTTGCTATTAATTAAAAGTTGCAAAGTTGTTTGAAGCATATAGCCCATAAGGGCATAGGCCCCCCAGTTCAGTTCATAGGGCATAGTTAGGCTATTTTATGCATTCACATAATTTAATTTAATGGTTCACCATTATGTTTTTGTTTCAGCTCGTCAAATCGTCATATAGTGTTTTCTCTTTGTTTTACTAATATCAACGTAGCATTAGGCATGACGACAGTATCCATAAATGATCGTTTTAGTGTTTTTAAGGGAAAATGTTTAATAAATAAATTAAATATAGTGACTTAGAAATCTTAAAAACATTAAGATTAATGAGATTATCAATAAAATAAAACATTGAAATTCTGCAGTTGGCCATTTTGACTAAAACACGCGTGACGTCACGCTTAAGTAAACAACTCACGTCAGATGTGTTTTGTTGTTATGAATATGCTGAGAATACGCATTTTTATTTATTTTTTATTGTTTCACGTATGCTTTATCGACTCAGAACAGAAATATAATTGCGAATTCACGAATACATGGTTCGGGGTTCTCCGCGCCAACTTTATACAATCATTTCTTATTATTTTCTCGCTTGAAATAATTACTAACACATTTTTGAGCATTATTTTTATTTGGATTCACTCTGCAATACTGCACACCACTTATAAACTGTGAAATTCGTTTCTATAACACATATTAAATAAATATTTTTTTTAATTTTCTTCGCAATGCGTACAAATAATTACGTATTTACTAAAGAGTGACGTCACGCCTACGCCATGACACCTGCGAGCTGTTTTGGCACAGTTAATAAATATTTTTTTGAAAAATGGCTTTTATCTTCGTTAAATTTAAGTATATTACCGAAATATAGGGTTTTTCTTGTATAGTAAACGTATACACACATTATGGAAGAGGATTTCAAAATCTTTCGTCATGCCTTTCTATCGTAGTAGTATAGTAGAGTATGTATAGTGAAATAAAATGTCTTTATAAGAATGTGTATTTATTTTATGCCTAACCTGATACAAATTAATGTTTCATTACTATACTTCGCTTTCATCCCTAAAGTTATATGACAAAAAAAATTATACAGATCCCCATGAACTTCTGGTAAAAAATAAAACACCATTGAATACGTAAAAAACATTTAATAAGATCAGTCCAACTGATTATATGGCTTCATTACTATATCTATACAATATAAATGCAAACACGGTATACAATATATACAATAAATTCCAAAAAACAGCCAATAAATTTTTTAAATACATAACAATTCTAATTTTTTAGGCAAATTACATTCATTGTATACAAAAATTGATATAAAAATATTTTATTGTCTTGTGATTTTTTAATGCTTATTTCTATATGATTAACGTTTTTAAGGCTAATGTGCAATAATTGTTCTTATACCAACAATATTAGGAACTAAATAAAAAAAAAATATGAAAATATAATTGTATTTAAGTACCTACTTATAATTAAATTCATTGTATCAAAATATTTAAATGCGAAAAAACTATGAAATCTGTCGTTTTATTGATTTTTACGACTATAGCGAAAAAAAAATTTGTAGGTTATAGATATTGCCTGAGATCACTGCTATAAGGCCCAATGTTTTTTCGAGACAAAAGTTTCATTTGTACTTAAACAAGAGCTGAATTTTATAACCGACTTTCGATTGCAAAAAATCTTATTTAAATTGGTTCATCCGTTTGGAAGTTTTATTGAGGCAGATACTCGCGATAAGCTTATAAAACTTTTCATTAGTTTAAATGATATTTTTCTTTAATGACCAAGTACCTATAAGAGCATTTAATGAGTAACAATTGAGTTTATGCATATTTGGAAGGTTTTTTTTTTTATAATAATGCCTATAATTTGGAATCAAAGAACTGCAATTCTTGATCTTGAGGCAGTTTCTTGAAGTACTCCTCGACGTAATCTTCGTCAACCTCGGCTAGGGATTTGTGCTGCCATTTTGGACTGTTGTCCTTGTCTATAAGTAGAGCTCTCACACCTGGAAGTATTAAGTTCAGTTTTATTTTCATTAGTAAATAAATGCATAAAAAAATATATTTACAGGGAAATTATTAAAATTGCTGTGTTGTTACATATTTTTATGTCATAAGTTCATAACGAACGTGCGCGCGTACGTATGTGTGCGTTTACTTTCACGCGTCTAATTGTGTATTTGTGCGTGTGTGAACGTGTGTATGCATACGTGTATAATATGTGTACTATCAAATATATCTATGTTCATGTGAGTTGTCACATGTGTTTGTGTGTGCTATCACAATATGTCTGTGGCTGTTTTCACATATCTGTGTACGTGTACGTGTAACGCGTTGTCATGTGTGTGTCAAATGTCTGTGTTTGTGTATGCTATCACATATCCGTGTGTGTGTGAGCCGCCAAATATCTGTGTTTGTGTGATGTCAAGTGTATTTTTTGTGTGTCCTATCACATGTCTGTGTGTGCGTGTTTTGTCACGTTTCTTTGTGTCTGTGTCTGTGTGTGCATGTATACCTTCCGGGAAGTCGTGTCCGGTTGTGTGTCGGCAGGAGAGACGGTACTCCATGCGCAAGCACTGCGGCAGGTCCAGCTGTGCGCCGCGTTGTAGCGCTCGGAGGGTTATCTTCAGAGAACCGGGGCACATTTGGTGAAGCGTCTGATAGAATGATGTTATATTATAAATAACTATTTTTTAGCGTTTTGAGAATTTAATAATTGTATGGATGTATCAATACATACTCTTATACTCTTTCATGCGAAAACTCCACTAACTAGAATGAGGTTTTGATGATACTTGGCAGTGATGTAATGTACAGGCAGTAATGAAGTATTGTACCACAATAGGTATGTCCACAGGGGAAACCGCGTGGCACAATAGTGTTAAATTAAAAACAACAACAAAAGTTTTTCTTTTTACTCCCTTACCTAACTCTTAATAATTAATCACACTACTAATTCTACATAAGCAAATTTGCTTAAAAAAGTTAAAGTTGATAATTGAAATTTCACCTCAATAGTCTTCACAGACCACTCATTCTGCACTTTCTCCAGTCTCTCAATAATCTCCTCCACAGTGGATGCGGCGAAGCAGTAATTGATGTGTTTTATGTTCGGAGCAAGTGTGAAATCCTCTGCTGGTTCGTGGAACTTGTTCAAGAGTGACTGGACTTCCACCTCTCGCGCACACCGAGAGAGTAGCTTCTCTAGTTCATAGAGACGCTTGCTGGGTACAAAGTGGGTGGCGATACCGGACTTTACTACATCTTTGCCTTTTAATCTGTCACCTGTAAAAAAAATTCGTTTCATGTTTGATGGGTAATGGTAATCCATATTACCGTTTATTTCATTTATTAGATAAACTAAACATCCATTTTTCACATCACAATAATTATTGTATTGTGAGATATTTTTGTGAAGAACCTTTAATTCAGCATTTGTTGGAGAAAGTCACCATTAGTGTGATGAGCCAATTGAAATATAAAATGTTGACAGCATTAATTAGCAATTTAGGATAAGATAACATAATGTATTATTTTATTTAATTAATTGTAAGGGTATTTATAAACATTGTTAAAATTGTTCTACTTTTTTGATAAAATTATCTCATAAAATTTTGTGAAGATATAAAATAATAATTTGCAAATGGAATCCTGGACTTTGTCAAATAATATTTATTTAGAATGTTGAAATGAAGATAACACATCACGTCACATGTTTCTCTTTTAGATAACATTATTTGAGATAAGAAAACAAACAACCAAATAATTGTTAATATGATATGCAAATTACATAATTTTTTTAAAATCACCTTTTGTCCAAATCACTAAATTTAATAATTAAATAAAAAAAAATATTTATAAATGTAATTTTTTACTTTTATTGACAGGTTAAAAATTATTTTCACAATATTTTTTTTTTATAAATTATTCTTCAGAATAATCAATGTAATCAGTTCAAAATTATTTAAATCATTAATAGCACAAAATATTTATAAATGTAATTTTTTTTTTAACTTACCAGTTAAGCCCAAATACAATCCAAGATTGACAGGAAGGCGTGGCAGGAAATATGATCCTCCGACATCAGGGTACAATCCAATCTTAGTTTCTGGCATAGCTATCATGGTCTTCTCTGTAGCGACCCTGTACCGACCATGTACCGACAATCCCAAACCGCCACCCATAGTGATCCCATTCATAAACGCAATATAAGGCACCTTGTACTTCCCAATTAAGTAGTTAACATTGTATTCTGTGTAAAAGAATTTGGGCCCTTCGACTTTGTCTATAGCTGCTTTGACATCTCCGCCCGCACAGAAGGCCTTCTCGCCTGCACCTTTTATAATGACTAGACTCTTTGTATTCATCCATTCTTGTAGTTGCTGTAGTAATTTAGTTACCATAGATGTGTTTAGGGAGTTTAAAGCCTTTGGCCTGTTTAATGTGATAATGCCAGCGTTGTTGAGATTTTCAAATAGAACGTCTTGTTCCTGTGTGCACATCGCTCGTTTTAAAATCGATGTGGTTTGCGGTATTATTTTTAGTTTTAACATCTGGAATACAATATTTTTATCTTTACATAGGTGGGGTTGACTTTAGAAACGTGCGGCACGAATTTCGGCGCGATTTTAATTTTTATCGATCGGTAATGATGCCCCCAAACATACATTCGCGGCTTTTCGTGCGGAAACGTGTAATTACAGAGAAATCTTTTTTTTTAATTTTTGAGATTATGTTCAAAATTGTTTGAGTTACATTGACAAAACTACAAGAATTGTGTTTGAAAGAGATAACAAATGTCTTAATGTACATATTAAAAACCATAGTTCATTCAAAAGCATGTTGCTGAGGGGACAACAATTCATACGGATTATTGGCGAGCATATGATTGTTTGGGGCAATATGGGTATGTTCATAAAAAAGGTAATCACTCAGACCCAGACAACCCATTTGTTGCCTCTGACCCATTTGAGTCCCAGTGGCATGTTGTAAAAAGATTTTTAAAAAAAGATAACTATAACCACCCAGCAAACTTCGGTGATAATATAGAGTATGTGGAGACGATGGGTGGAAAAAAATAAAATGGACCCACTCATTGCCATTGTAAATTGTATCAAACATGTATACAAGATTTGAATAAATAATTATTTAAAAAAAATGTTTTTATTGTATGTATATTGCACATAAATTGTTAATCACAGAAACGAATCTGTCCACCCCGATTCCACGTGGTACTTGTCTTGTAAAAAAGTCGGAGGCGCGAAGGCGAGTGAAGACTCCTGCCTGCAACGAGGTACACGGGGGCAAGCGCCACGTTCTGCAGCGCCGGAGCAGTCAAGAAAGCCCATAATCTTTGTTATATTTCTAACTACATCACTACATAGTATAAAACAAAGTCACTTTCTCGTCCCTTTGTATGCTTAAATCTTTCAAACTACGCAACGGATTTTGATGCGGTTTTTTTTAATAGATAGAGTGATTCAAGAGGAAGGTTTTAGTATATAATTTATTAGGTTTAAGTCAAAGCGGGCGAAGCCGCGGGCGGTAAGCTAGTATAAATATAATCTCAAAAAAATTAAAAAAAAATAGAAGGGGGGGTTTCCTCACCCCCCCACTTTATAGGGGGTCTCCCCTTACCTCCCCCCTCCCTTTCCCTCCCCTCCCCCCCCTTAACTCGTGCCGCAAATTTCTAAAGAAATACCCATAGGTGTCCAACTATTATTTGATATACATAATAACTTAAATCGTCTTTCATTGTATCATTCCTGAGTATTAAATTAAAGGATTACTTTTACATGTTTTGATACGAACGGGTTTTTTATGGTAAAGTTAAAATAAATATAACAAAACCCAAAGACTATATTAATCACCTACTTTAATTTTTGTGTTTCAATTACTATAAACTGTAACTAACCGATGAAGTATAAACTAACAAACCTCTTAGTTATAAATAAAACACTACTTGACAAAAATAATGCGTGCGGCAACCATATTTATGAGCACAAATAAAAATACACTTTATTAAAGATATTAATTATATCATAAAAAAATTAAGAATGAGTTTACACTTATAAGAAGACAAAGCTGTAAATATAAAAAGTATTTAGATTAATTAATTAAAATTCATTACCTTGAAATCGAACTTTAAAACTTTGTGACTTGCGTAGATACAGTAGGTAAAATGTCATCTGTCAAAGAAACATTTCAAAATGCGAATTTGATCTCCGAATTTCAAAGTTCAAATTGTTTATCGTCTACCGTCTATTATCTATTGTTTTGATTGGCGCTTTTAAATATTAGGTTAAGCCACAGAACAGTAAAAACATATAGAAGTGCGATAATGTCATAATTAGTATGAAAACCAGTGTCGCCAAACCCACACATTTAAACCGATAGTTATACAGTACACTACAAGTAAACTATGCCTTTGATTGGACAGCTTAATTTGAGTAAAAACTGACTTAGGTTATAAATTCAGCATTTCAATATGTACCCTAACGCAGCATGTTACGGTTTATTTTAGTATAACATCCCTAGGTATATTAGCTGTTTTGTTTCTCATTGCACAGAAATTCCAAATTCGAAAACATTCAGCTACTCCACAACAGAGGGCGTTAGTTTTCGATAAATATAACTTTGAACCTCAACACATAGAGATAAGGTTGAAATTTGTGTCACTCAACATTAATGACATTAACTTGATATTTATCTGATGCTATGCCCTGAGGGATGTCAACCTTGTTATCGATATCGAGATATCGATAATTCACAAATAAATATTTTTTTGTGTATTTTTTTTTCTTTCTATTATACGAGTATAGTATAATGTGTCACATTTTGGAGTATGTTTATTACTACTAAGTACGTCTTTTTATATTATTATTATTAAATAAAAAACGGAATAGAATAGTATTAATCTATATTTACAAAATACAAACAGAAAATATGCATTATTTTAAATCTTGGAACTGCCGTAGGTTTGCTGTATCGGTGGCCTTTGTTAGACCGCTTAGTGCTGTTCGGCATCCAGTTAACTCATCACGTTGCATTTATCCATTTCTCTTTTAAATTAGCCTCTTTGGGAAATCTATAAATAAATTGGACAAATGAAAGCTAAGGAAAAATAAAATAAAATTTAATATTTATAATGTTTGTCTTTTCTAAAGTATCGATACTGTCGATATGCGCCACAAGCATCACTAAAGCGACATTCGTTTGTTTATTGCAATAATATTCCAGAAAGTCTTGTTTGCTGTTCAATCTATAAAAGTACTAATTTCTTACGGATTAAGGTTCATTTTGACTAGATATTTGTATACAATTTTGACAAATTACGACAAGCGAAGTTATAACATAAAATATAATTAAAATAAATAAAAATAAGACTTACCGATGGTATGAAATGCCTCCATTGCTGATATTATTTCGTCTGCTATCATTTTTGCACTCTAATACCGAACAACACGTCCTAATTAATGAATAAATGTGGAAAAAAGGTTTGACAGCTGACAACCGACTCGAATATTTTTCTGCGCACAACTGAGAGCCACTGAGAGCAAGTTAGGTGATCTTACCTTACCAGTGACACGTGGGCCACGCCCACATCACACTTCTATCTACTTTACTGTTCTGTGGGTTAAGCATAGAGGATAAGTTAGATTGATTACCTATGTATTTAACATTCAACGGTTCGGCTGTTTTCCAATTACAGAGCATAATGCGACTCAGTGGCGCACAATGCCGAATTATGCTGATGCTTAATTGGAACGTGAAACGCACCAGCAGGTTGCGCTAAGTTCAGTGTTGAAAAAAAAATATTCATAGAGTTAGCAATAACCTCATTAATGTGTAAATAAAGTGGTATACATAATAATTGGTTGAAAAATATTTACGGTTATACATACACATTCACATTACATAATAATGTTTGTACCTTCATCCATACTTATATTTATTTTTTGACGTGACAACGTCTTAAATTAGGTTGCGACTGGGAGTCACTTATGAAAAAGTGTAACGCTCGGTAACGTTACGATGAGTCACCGAACGAGAGAGAGGCCCGCGGTCTGCCGCGCGCGCAGCACATAAATATTCTACGGAGAAAAAGACGTTGTCACGTAAAATCTTCGCCCGTAAAACCGACTTTACAGGCAACCATTTTTTTTAACACAATTTGAATTAACTTTGATTATTTCGAAAAAACTACAATGAAACGAAAGCTTTAAAATTTTTTCCAACAATTAGACCGTGTTTTCCAATTAGGTACAGCACTAGAGCGCATTATGCGGCATAATGCTTAACGTTGAATGTTCCAACTACAGCAACGCTTCGCACAATCGAGCACTCTAAAAAAGTAATGCGCGTGAATTGATGCGTGCAATCGATTTATCGTTAGTAATTATTAATTGTTGGAAAAAAATTTAAAGCTTTCGTGTCATTGTAGTTTTTTCGAAATAATCAAAGTTAATTCAAATTGTGTTAAAAAAATAAATATAAGTATGGATGAAGGTACAAACATTGAAAAAAATGTTAATGAAATAATCAAAATCCAAATTACTTAAAATAACCGTAAATATTTTTCAACCAATTATTATGTATACCACTTTATTTACACATTAATGAGGTTATTGCTAACTCTATGTAATATATTTTTTTTTTTCAACACTGAACTTAGCGCAACCTGCTGGTGCGTTTCACGTTCCAATTAAGCATCAGCATAATTCGGCATTGTGCGCCACTGAGTCGCATTATGCTCTGTAATTGGAAAACAGCCAATAATTACTAACGATAAATCGATTGCACGCATCAATTCACGCGCATTACTTTTATGAGTGCTCGATTGTGCGAAGCGTTGCTGTAGTTGGAACATTCAACGTTAAGCATTATGCCGCATAATGCGCTCTAGTGCTGTAATTGGAAAACACGGGAACATGTACACATGTTGCATTTAAAATATAGAATAAGTTATTACCGCGTTATCCCCACTCTCCATTATAAGACTGATTTATGCGTTAATAGTTGCTTGGAAGTCTTAGATCATTAAGTAATGGATGGAGCACGCTGGCAAATGTTCTAACTAAACTTTCTGCCGATTTTGGTGCGGGGAGGGTAACTCACACTTTGAAACACAATCACACATTCACAAAAATAATTTGTGTCTTTACAAACTCAAACTATTACAAAATTGACAGACTAGCATGTTTTTGCACACATACATCGATTACACAGAAAAATCTCTGTACATATACGTAATAATACAATCGCTCTAAAGGGATGTAACCATATCGATATTACAAAAATAATAATTTTGTTGAAATTAGAAATAACATTAATATTATATTCATAAAAAAAATAAATGGTTGCCTGTAAAGTCGGTTTTACGGGCGAAGATTTTACGTGACAACGTCTTTTTCTCGGTAGAATATTTATGTGCTGCGCGCGCGGCAGACCGCGGGCCTCTCTCTCGTTCGGTGACTCATCGTAACGTTACCGAGCGTTACACTTTTTCATAAGTGACTCCCAGTCGCAACCTAATTTAAGACGTTGTCACGTCAAAAATGGTTGCCTGTAAAGTCGGTTTTACGGGCGAAGATTTTACGTGACAACGTCTTTTTCTCGGTAGAATATTTATGTGCTGCGCGCGCGGCAGACCGCGGGCCTCTCTCTCGTTCGGTGACTCATCGTAACGTTACCGAGCGTTACACTTTTTCATAAGTGACTCCCAGTCGCAACCTAATTTAAGACGTTGTCACGTCAAAAATACTACACAGGTCATTTGTAACGTTTTCATCATTATTACATGCATACGAAAAAACAATAAAACGCCATTTTATTTGTATTTGAATATGTATTTATTCAACACATCACATATTATATTCAATAAAATAAATATCGGTCCAGAAATTTTTATTATTTCTGTACCGAGGTGTCCATTCTGATTTTCCCCCACAGCATTCAATCCACCTTAGCCTTAAAGCAGGATTTTTTGTAAATCTGAAATATACGCAATATTAATACATACATATAAACAAAGTAGCTGCTCCGCGCGGTTTCACCCCCGTGGCTCCACTCCTGTTGGTCGTAGCGTGATGATATATAGCCTATAACCTCCCTCGATAAATGGGCTATCTAACACCGAAAGAATTTTTCAAATCGGACCAGTAGTTCCCGAGAATAGCGCGTTCAAACAAACAAACAAACAAACAAACTCTTCAGCTTTATAATATTAGTATAGATTACATAATAGAAAGGTTACAAGATTAACATTACAAAAAAAACGGCTAAATGCGAGTCGGACTCGCGCACGAAGGGTTCCGTACCATTAAAATGTTCTGCCAGTTAAAAGTAACCGAGCGTAAATTTTAATAAATATATACAAGACTTACAAAATAAACATTATACTCCTTTTTATGCAGTTGTGTAAAATTTTAATATAATAAAGATTAATTCTCATCTCATTTCAAATTATACTTAGAAAAATATTTTTTTATCGACGTTCAAGTTAAAAGCAGTCCGTCACTAAGAAAGTCGTAAAAATTTACGACCTTTTAAGCGACGAGTTTTTAAATTCAACTCTATCACTAAGTTCATAAAGATTAAATTTGAATTTCTCTTCAAGATAGTCTCGCTACATCGCTTTATAGTCTCGTTGGGAGTGCGGTTCAATATCGCGTTCTAAATTCAACTTTATCGCTTAGTTCATAAAGATTAAATTTGTATTTATTTTCAAGATAGTCTCGCTAAATTTGTATTTCTTTAAAATATAGTCTCGTGGGGAATGCGGTTCAATATCGCGTTTTAAATTCAACTTTATCTCTTAGTTCATAAAGATTAAATTTGTATATTTTCTTTCCATGATAGTCTCGTGAGGCCGCATCAATGATCGAGTAAACACATGACTCGATTATTTGTCTTGATCATATCGCTAAACGATACATCGACGATTATTAGAAATTGCATTTAAATTGATATTTACGTAAAAAAAAATGGTTGCCTGTAAAGTCGGTTTTACGGGCGAAGATTTTACGTGACAACGATCATAGTTGAGTGGGAGAGAGACGCAAGGCATTCGGCGGGCCTCTCTCTCGTTCGGTGACTCATCGTAACGTTACCGAGCGTTACACTTTTTCATAAGTGGCGCGGCATGGCAACCTAATTTAAGACGTTGTCACGTCAAAAATAAAAAAATACTTACAAATGAAAGGTTATTCCATCTTTTTTAATATTTGATGTGTTTGACTTGCTTCTGCAAGACTTGACAGCATAAAACGGCATTTTTAGCGGAGCACTCGCAGACGTCCTTTCGATGTTTTACGAATACGCACAGTTTTTGTAATCGATTACGCAAGTAGTTTTTACACACGGTTCCCAACTTAGGGGTTTTCCCCCCAGATTTAGGGGGTAAATAAGTGAGATAGGATTTTTTTAGGGGTCTGAAATTTTTAGGGGTATTTTTAGGGATTTTTCTGACTCTTTAATATTTTTAAATTGATAATTACATAACTAGTTTTAATATTTATTTCTTGACCTAGCGACTCATAGCGACATCTAGTACGTAATTAAATAAAATGTTGCAAAGCATCATGATGGTCCGATTTACATGGTGGATCTTGTACAACATTTAATCCATCCAATAAAATGTTAAATTTATTCAATGTCAACATGTATGATTTCAAAAACGCTGAATCTTCAGATGAAGATGAAATATTTTATGTATTAAATAACTTGTAATAAAAAGACTTTTGAAACATATTACAGCATATTATTTCTAAATCATTATGAATTTATATTTGTATATTTTTTTTAGGGGGACAACTGAATAATTTAGGCGTTTTTAGGGGTTTTTGACACATACTTTAGGGATAAATATTTTTGAGAGTTGGTAACACTGTTTTTACAGTTTTTATGAATGCATAAGATTTTTCGATTTGAAAAATCTTATACCTCGGCAAAAGGGGAAGCGCCTGTGAGTGTTATCCATTACTTAATGATCTAAGTTGGAAGTACATAAAATAACAATACACAGTTTATAACAAATTCCATGAAAATTTGTCAGCGAGGCCAATGGCGAGGGCATATAATCTGTTTAAATAATGCCAGTTGTCAACACGTTGTCAATCTATCAGCTGTCGCGGGTCGCCTGTCATAATTATTGTTATCGTATGAAAATTTATCCGAAAATTTGAGGGTGTAGAAAACCTAGTACCAAAATAGATAAAATCAATTGTTAGTTTAAGAAATGGGGATACTAAGAAAAACATTAAATTGGTATGCTAAATTATCACCCAGTCACGGTAAAGTAAATCCTCCATATGAACACATTGTGCAGATAGGCGACCCTAGGTTACGTAAAATATGCGAAGAAGTTCCTATTGAGGCTATCAAAACTAATGAAATACAGAAATTAATTATTATATTGGAACATATGCTTAATAAGTATGGAAGTGTAGGAATGTCAGCTCCTCAGGTGGGCATTAATAAAAGAATTTTCGTCATGAGACACACTGCGAAGCAAATTAAATCCGAACTACCAGAAATTGTGAAAAGCAGAAATATGTACGAAGTACCATTCACTGTGAGTAAGTACACTTAAAGAAATTCAAATATTTTTATTCATGAATATGGGTACAATTCAGATCTTATACAAACATAAGTCCCGCCATATCCTGCCTGTTAGGCATATGAAATTACAAATACATATTACAGCTAAACAAATAATAATTTTATCTTTAAAGTCCAAAATTATTTTAAATTTAATTCAAATACATTAATAAAATAAATATACACTAATAAGTCAATATAGTTATGTAACAATTATAAGCAAATCATTATTACACATCAGCAAGTGATTTATCATTAATATAGTCCTTAATACAGTAACAAATTTTTTTATTAAAAGGTCTTTTAATTTACATTTGAATTTAATTATATTTTCTATATCTATTATTGCCTTAGGTAGTCTATTATACAGTGTTGGACCCATACCAAAAATGCTTTTAGAAAAATGCCTAGATTTACTGGGTTACATACATATTTTATGATCATTACGCTTACTTTTTAAATGTTCATACATACTGAGATTACATTTTACAAACATTATAACTTCATATATATATAAACACGGTAGAGTTAATAGAAAAAACTTTTTGAAATATGGAACACAGCTGTCTGTTTGCTTTATACCAGATATAGCTCTTATACACCGTTTTTGTGACTTAAATGCGGTTTCTATATCTGTACTATTACCCCAGAATATTATACCATAGCGTAATATGGAATTCACATAGGCATGATACGCAGATAATAGAGTTGCCTCGTTTGCTACTTTTCTCAGCATATAAAGGGCATAAGACAGTTTGCTTAGTTTCGAGCAAATATGGTCAATGTGAGACTTCCAATTCAAATTTTCATCTATATATATACCTAAAAATTTTGTTTCATCTATTTGCGTTAGTAATTTGTTTCTGTACATTATGTTCAGGGGGTTACTCAATTTATTTCTAGTAAATGTCATTAGTTTTGTTTTTTCTAAATTTAATGTCAGATTATTCCTTTTAAGCCATGTAATCATTTTGTCTAGGGAGTCTGTCACATTTTCTTTGAGGTTTATTATATCTTCCGAAGTGAAAATTGCAGTACTATCACCAGCAAACATAACTATGCTATTTCTAATGGCTTTAGGGAAGTCATTTATGTAAATATTAAATAATAGCGGTCCCAGTACACTGCCTTGGGGTATACCATATCTAACAGTGTCAAGTTTTGATTTATATGTTCTTATGACCCTAGTATCAGGACAAATTCGCTTTATTTGTGTATATTGCTTACGATCAGTTAAATATGATTTAATCAGATTCAAAATGTTACCTCTTATTCCATATCTTTCTAGTTTATCTAGTAATATTGTATGAATCACACAGTCAAATGCTTTCGTCAAGTCCATGAATATAGCACAAATATTATTTTTGTTTTCTAGGCTTATCATAATTCGTTTTAGAAATTGATGAATGGCCATGTTAATAGATTTACCTTTACGAAATCCCCATTGTTCCTCAGCAAATAGATTTTTCTTCTCAAAATAATTATTGAGATGGTTATAAATAACCTTTTCAAAGACTTTCGATATTACTGGTATGAGTGCTATAGGTCGATAAAAATTAATGTCTTCCTGACTTCCTTTATTCTTAAATATGGGTTTGATCACAGTTATTTTTAGCTTATCGGGAAATTTACCACTGGTCATGCATACGTTTATAATATGACATAGTATTGGCGATATAATATTTGAAACTTTTTTAATGACACCAGTTGTTATTTCATCATATCCCGTACTATTGGTGTCGTTAAGAGAAATTATTATCCTATTTATGTCTGTAGGTGTTGTTGGATTGAGGAACATGGAATGTGATGTGCTTGGAAAATTTAAGCAGTCTTTAGATGGGATGTCCGTAATATTCTGAATTTTTAATGGATTTGTAAAATAATCATTGAATATATTTTGTACAATTTTTAATGGATTTTCAATTTTCTCGTCATCAACAGTAATTGTAAAGATTTCATTGAATTTGTCTGTATTTTGTCTGCTTTTGTTAATAACGTTCCACATGGCCTCAGTCGTCGCGGAACCGGTTTAGCGAGTGCTCGCTGTCGCGCGTTGTATTCAATGCGATAACATTATGCTGTGTGAATTGTTTGCGTATTATTCGCAATATTAATCATGACGGAACGTAAAGTTATTATAAATGAACTTTTAACATTTATTCAAAATAAAATTGATGTATTGGACGAATTGAGCGTTCTTCAAATATGTGCCTCGAACTTTACGGACCTGGAAGTTGAAACTGCAAAAATAGAATTATATTCTACTTTGAGTTGTAGTCAACATATTATACGGCGTAAGGGTGATGACAAAATGAAGAAAAATATAAAAGATATAATAAAGGTTTTAAAGGAGACTGATCCTGACGACCAGCCAATATTCGTGGCTAGGGATCTCAATCGATTACCTCCTATTACATTTGACTATGTCGATGTTACTCGACTTTTAAAAGACTTGACATTTCTTAAAAATGAAATAAATTGTATGCGAACTGAATGTATCACAAAGTCCGAATTGACCCATTTTGAAACCTCATTACGTAGTGAATTGACTCAGTTGCGCCCTCGTGATGTGGATATGACCATGAATGATAGTAATAAATTGACGCGTACAGTTCATATGCAGAAAACAAAACGGATCAGAGACAAAACTGCAAGTAAAGCATCCCAAGCAGCGCCACGAACCATTACCGAATCGACGGAGTCCGCAGCATCTTCTGCAGGACTTCGCGAACCCGACGACAACCTATCTACATCTAACCTCTCACTAGAAACGGACTCAGTTGTAATTCCTACATACAGGGATATTGTGACGACGCAATCATTACCAATGACAAAGAAATTGGACAATCAAGGTGTAAATAACGAATTTCAACTAGTAGAATATAAGAAACGTAAACACAAAACTAACATGCGTGGAACTTTGACTAATAAAGGACGAATACAAGTAATGCTTTCCCAGGCGTCTGTATGTGTCTCGCGGACAAAAAAGACTGTAAATGAAGCAGACATCATAGCGCATATTCAAGATATGGGTGAGGAGTTCATATCCGTCGAACTTCTGCAACAGAATGTTGAGACGACATTTAATTCATTTAAAGTGGTAGTTTCAGCGGACCGTTTGAATAGATTTTTGGACCCTAATTTCTGGCCCACAGGATTAGTGTTTCGTCGATTTCGTGAACGTTTCGCAAAGACGCACTCCGAACGTAGTAACAACAATTATTAAAATATGGGTAAAAAGTTAACAATGGCATCATTTAATTGTAGATCATTAAAACGATCTCTTGATCAAGTACGGTCGTTATGCAAAACAAATGACATTATTGCATTGCAGGAGACGTGGCTTCTTCCACATGACTTAAACTTAGTAAATGAAATTGACTCTAAATTTAGTGCCTTTGCTAAATCATCGGTGGATACCTCGGTGGGCGTCCTACGCGGGCGTCCTTATGGAGGAATAGCTATCCTGTGGAGGCAGACATTATTTTCTAGCGTTGTCTCAGTAGAATGTACAAGTGATAGGCTAGCTGCGGTCCGTATCTCTATGGATGACCGCCACTTTTTGGTGATGAGCGTGTATTTACCGACAGACAAGGAAGAGAATCTTATAGATTTTACGTCAACGTTGGCACAAATGTCTGCAATAATAGAGGATAGCGACGTTGAGGCGGCCTATTGTCTTGGCGATTTTAATGCTGATCCGAATGGGAGATTTGGACGCCAATTAATGAACTTTTGTAACGAACACGATCTTTTATGTGCCGACCTAGAAATTTTAGGTAAAGACTCCAATGAATACACGTACGTAAGTGATGTCTATTATACGAGATCTTGGCTGGATCATTGTGTTGTGACCAAAGCGGCTTTTCCTAGTATAACTTCGATAAATGTATTACACGATGTGTATTGGTCAGATCATCTACCGCTTATAGTACAGTGTGACATTGAAGTTGTTCAGTGTAAGGTACATTGCAGTAGCAAGGGATTAAATAGTGGTGTTATTTGGGGTAATAGAGACCTAAATCAAATTAATGTTTATAGTAAGCAATGCTGTGATAACTTAATTAAATTAAAATATTCTAGTCAATGTAAGATCTGTGATACGGTTAATTGTACAAACCATTTATTTTTAATTAATGAATATTATGACAAAATTGTTCAAACACTACAGAATGCAGCAATTGTAAGTTCTGGGTGTCATCGTAAGGTTAGGAGGATGAATATAACTGGTTGGAATTATCATGTTAGGGAATTGCACCAGAGAGCGAGATTTAATTTTAAAAATTGGGTAGCTGCAGGTAAGCCAATGACTGGGGACTTATTTGTTAATATGGTCAACAGTAAAAGGACTTTTAAAAACAAACTAAAATGGTGTCAAAACAATCAGGAGAAGATAAGAATGGACATCTTAGCAATGCATAAACAGAATAAAAATTTCATAAAATTCTGGGAGTCGACAAAAAAGTTACAGGGCAAAACATCTGCACCCGCTTGTATAAATAATGTTCAGAAACCAAAAGAAATTGCTGATTTATTTGCTAAGCATTTTCAAATAGAACCAATAATAAACTCAAGCTCGGTTACTAATGCCAGTGATAAAGTTATAAATAATAGTGAAAACCCCTGTAAATATACGGCTAAGGATATCGCTAAGACGGTAAAGGGCATGTCACGTGGTAAGTCCCCAGGCATTGACGGACTTAGTTTAGAGCATATAATACACGCAGGGCCGGAAATTTTTCGCGTTTTGGCAGACTTGTATAATTTATGTCTAAACTTTTCTTATCTTCCTCCTTATCTTATGAAGACCGTTGTGGTGCCAGTTCCTAAAAATAAAACGGGTGAACTTTCGAATTTAAACAATTACAGACCTATTTCACTGGGCACAATTCTGGGAAAAATTCTTGAAAGACTTATTTACCCAGAATTGTCGAAGAATGTTGTAATACACGACGCTCAGTTTGGTTTTCGTCCCGGGCTCTCAACAGATTCTGCAATTTTTAGCGTAAAAAGTGTCATAAATTATTATAAAACTCGAGATACGTCCGTGTACGCATGTTTTTTGGACCTAAGCCGCGCTTTTGATCTTGTAAATTATAAACTGCTTTGGAATAAACTGTCTAATAGTTCTGTTCCATCAAATGTTGTTGATTTGTTGAGATACTGGTACGAGAACCAAACCAATTGTGTGCGATGGGGCGACTCGCTTTCTAACGAATATAGGTTAAACTGCGGAGTGCGTCAAGGTGGGCTTACCTCACCTGATTTGTTCAACTTGTATATAAATGACCTGATTGAGGAACTGAGTAAAACGAAGGTGGGTTGTCATATTGGCAGTACTTGTGTTAACAACTTGAGCTACGCCGACGACATGGTTCTTCTCAGTCCCTCAATCAATGGTCTCAGGCGCATGCTCTCAATCTGTGAGCGTTATGCGCTTGAGCATGGTCTGAAGTATAATGTTGGGAAATCACAGGTGATGGTGTTTAAGGCAGGTCGAGGGCCGGATATGGTTCCTAACGTTTACTTGAATAGTACACCCGTTGATCGTGTGGGGCGGTTTAAGTACTTGGGACACTTTCTCACAGAAAACCTAAATGATGATGAGGATATTGAGCGTGAGCGACGAGCGCTTGCCGTCAGATGCAACATGCTAGCACGCAGATTTTCTAAATGTAATGAAGAGGTAAAATCGATTCTATTCAAAACATATTGTCAAAATTTGTATACTTGTCAATTATGGTCAAATTTCACTAGAAAAGCTTTTGGCACCATTAGGGTGCAGTATAATGATGCATACCGCATCCTAATGAAATTGCCTAGGTACTGCAGTGCGTCTAGCATGTTCGCAGATGGCGGCATCAATGACTTCTTCGCAATTATTAGATTGCGAATAGCATCTTTTTGGTCACGTATACGCTCTTCTAATAACAAAATCATAAATACGCTCTCCGAGTACTTGAACAGTCCCATTATTAGGTATTGGTTGTGTGTTCATTTAGGTAGGAACCGTAAATAGTTCAATTGTTTTTTATACTGATAAATAAGTTAAATAAAATGTTGTTAAGTTAAATGTCCCAAATATATGCCAAATTGTAAATGTATGTGTAATTATATTATGTATGGATATTGATGTCTGAAATAAAGATTTATTATTATTATTTACTTTATTATGTGCGGTTTTAATAAAGTAGTCGTTTTGTGATTTTTGGGTCAATTTAATTATCCTTTTTAGTCGTCCAGAGTATTGTTTATAATTTAATTTATTTATTGTAGTCTGATTTCTCCTGTATGTCCATAGTAGCTGCCGTTTTCGTATCGAGCATTTTTTTATACCTTTAGAAATCCATCTTTGTCGTTTATGCGCAAGAACCCTTATTTTTATTACTGGAAAGCATAGTACATATAATAATTCAAACATGTCAAAAAATTCATTAAATGCGTCATTTGCATCCTGCAATCTATATACTTCATTAAATGTCAGAGATTTCATATATTCTGTAAATTTTATTACATTTTCATTACTATAGTCACGTTTTTTTATGTACCAGCTTCGGAAAACGCTTAAAGGTTTTATAGGACAGCATAATATTTGAGATGTATGATCTGATAGCGCTAACTCAATAATAATTGATTTACAGCCTCGTACGTTGTGCATGAAATTGTCAAGGCACGTACCACTATTGATTTGAGTTGGTTTGTTTAGTTCTAGCTTTATATTATAGCACTCTAGTAGATGTAATAGCTCTGAACGTTCCCTGGTGGCTTTAAGAGTGTCTATATTAAAGTCAGCGCAGATTACTATTTTTTTCTTAGTAAGACAGTAATTTTCTAAAATATCTGTAAAGTTTCGAAAGAACAGATTTATATCTTCCAATTTATTTCTCGGCGGGCGATATACGCAAATAATTAGTAGATGTTCTATTTCTATGGCACAACATTCAATTATATTAGATATACTGTATCGTGACGTAATTTCCGGTAAAGATCTATAGGTAAAAGTACTGCGCACCAGTATGCAGGTACCACCATGTCTATTTTTCCTCGTAGAAATTGCTGCTAATTTAAAATCGTCTATATTAATTAAATCTGTGTCTGCTTCAATCATATTATGCTCTGTTATACAAAGAATGTACCCAGAAAACCCCAATTGATTATAATTTTCTCTCATAAAAACTGATTTTAAATGTGTCTGTGGTCAAACTTTAACTTTTATTCTGTACAATATAAGGTTGAATTTCACATATTATGATTTATGGCATTGTTTCAGGTTTTCATTAATCCAGTTGTCAAAGTACTGGACTATAATAAAGTAATACTTCCTGAAGGATGTGAAAGTATTAAATCATTTCAAGCAGATGTTGCAAGACATCAATCTGTAGAAGTAACAGGTAATTAATTTATCTTGTTCATGTAAAATTAATATTTGATTTGCAGTAAGTAGTACCAAATACCATTCAAAATCCCAACTTATAAACAAACATTACCTATTAAACACAGTTTCTAAAGCAATGTGCATTTACTTTTTGGATGAAAAATTTCTTAAGATTTTGTATAAATTCTCCTTCTAACACCTTATTTGTACTCCAAAAATATTACAAACTTATTTGCTTAGGTATAAATTAGAATTTTAGAATCTATGATACTGTGTTCTTGTAACATAATGTAAGTTCTAAAACTATGTGATATTGAAAATTCTTTCATCAATCAACAGAAAACTACTCTTCATATGCTATATTTTTGACGAGACAACGTCTTATAATTCGATAGAGCCAGCTGCACGCACGAAAAAACATGACTCATGCGGCGTTACCTCGCTCTGAGGCATTCCATGTAAGGCTTGAAGTGCAAGCGAGAGCGCGGAACGAGCGACAAAGAAGCACAATCGGACGTTGTCACGTTCAACTATCGTCAGTAAACCGACTTTACAGACAACCAATTTTTAACTTCATAATAATTCACATTTTTTCATAGGTTACAATGAAGTTGGCGAAAAAAGCACACAACAGTACAGTGGCTGGCCGGCCAGAATAGTTCAGCATGAAATGGACCATTTGAACGGCAAATTATATACTGATGTTATGGACAGAAGGACCCTACAGTGTGTATGTTGGGAGGAAATCAACTTGAGTAAAGGAAAGGTTGCTATTCCATATAGCCCATAGAATAATAAATTATTATGTTAATGGGGTGTTTTATTTATTCAATCTGTAACTATATGTGAAATTAATTTTATTTTGAATTGTCCTAATAAAGTCAGTATAGATTGAATAATTTTAAAATCTATATATATTAAAAATGAAACCTGTTTTCCTTGGTCACGGCATCACGCGTGAACGGGTGGACCGATTTCGATAATTCTTTTTTTATTATGTTCCTTGAAGTATGAGGATGGTTCTTATGGAGAGATAACGTAAATATGTACCTCGGGCGAAGCTGGGGCGAACCGCTAGTAGTAAATAGATCACTGAACCACAGAAAATCTATTTAATGTTAATCTTTAAAATACAGACTAGATAAAAATTGTGGAGGAAACAGGAGGTGCTAAATAAAAATACTAAATGCATAAGCAATACATTTATTCTGTTCCAAGCATAAGTACTAATACAGTTATAGATCAACTAAACTTATACCTGTTTAAAATAAATAATTTTACACATATAACATGTTTGTTAACAATAATTACATCTTTTTATAAACATTGTTCTAAACTAGGATTTTATCATTATTGAAGGATATCCAATAGAGAGTATGATAGTATTATATTGTCTATGATTCATAAAATTTGTAAGATCTTGTGCTTTTGGTATAGACAAATAACAGAATACAAATTGTCTATTAATAACGCATATTCAATTATTAATAACGTTTATATAGTGATAGTTGTTTTACATGCGTGCATTTTTTACGTAAATTTATACTGTTATGGATTTTTTAATTAATTGTTATAGAGTAATAACGTCTATGGTCTACTTAAAAACAGTTGGTTGCATTATTAATAATAGCACATGAATATTCACTAGTTTATAGATTATTTGTGTTAACCTTTGTAGCATAATTTGAGATAGATTGGAGACAATAATTTTAACGTTTACTAATAAGAACATCGTTAGTATTTAATACTTGAGTAGATTGAAATTTCATCCATTACTGGGGTGACTCGTCTTGCAATGTCAACAATTCATTATTAATTATTCATTTATATAAAAATAATTTACTGTCTTTTTATTAAAAATTTAAAATTCTACGACACGATAGATATGCTATATAATCAACAATGAAATATCGACACATCAATCAATTCACATTGAAAATGACATACAAGCGTAGCCAAATTTTTACTTCCCAAATTATACAAAAAACTTAATCTCAAAGATTGCAAAACAGACACTTAAATCTAATTAAATAAAACTTAAAATATTCGCACCAAAAGAATATTTCAGACTTAAAAAACGAAGTAAATGAGCTGCTAGAAAATGAACAAAATCCGACCGTCTCTGTTTAGTCTCATTCGTATCAATCAGTCATTCCTGTGCCCTATAGTTTCCACCTGCAGCGAATGTCCCAGCGCATCAGTTATCTGGAATAGAACATTAAAGTTTATCCATATTTACGTGGATTCTTGTTTTGTGTGTGTGTGTGTGTGTGTGTTATATCACGTGAGTGTGTATGTGAATGCGCGTAACATGTGTGTGTGTGAGTTAAATCACGTGCGTGTATACGTGCATGTGCGTGTGTTATATAATGTGTTTGAACACGTGCGGATGCGTGACGCGTGTGTGTATATTTGTGCGTGTCGTATGTTTGTTGTTGTATGTGTGTGAGTTATATCACGTGCGTGTATACGCGTATATGTGCGTTATACTTATATCATGTGTTTGTATACGTACGGGTGCGTGCCATATGTGTGTGTGTGCGTGTGTGCGTGTCCTATGTTTGCTGTTGTATGTGCGTGTGAGTTAAATCACGTGCGTGTATACGTGTATATGTGCGTTATATAAATTATATAATGTGTTTGTATACGCACGGGTGCGTGCCACATGTGTGCGTGTGTGTCGCATGTTGCTTGTTATATGTGTGTGTGCGTGTATGTCTGTGTGATTGCACCTGAGCGGGTTGGCACCGAGCGAGGGCGGGCCGCTGGCGACGCTGAGCCGGTCGGTCTCCTCGTCCATCTGGTTGTTGCGCAGCTCCTGCAGCGTGTACACGAGCTTCGTCCACTCGTCGTGCCGCGGCTGGTAAACTTGCTGCGAGCGTGAGAAAAATAAGAATTTTATTTTTAATTTTCTTTGGCATACATATTACTATAATATATGATGTTACATATGTAATTGTAAAACTGACATGATTAAAAAGAGCAACTATGGAGTTTCTTGCCGATTCTTCTCCGTAGATACTGCTTTCCGAATCGGTGGTAAATGTTAAAAATATGTACCTAATGACGTTTCAAAAGTGCTTCCAGAAGAAGTCTAATTGAATAAATAAATGTTTGAGTTTTGAGTTTGAGTTTAATAAAAAAAGTAAAAAAGTCACCAAACGACAAGCCCTTATCACCTTCCATGATTACGCGAAAGGGAGGGGGGTTATTTATCCATTTCTTTTCAATATAAAGGGGGTGAGTTTAGAAGATAGGCAAGTCAAGTTGCTCCCACGACTACGTGAAGGGCCATGGGGGTTGTTATTTATTTATTTTCAATAGAAAAAAGGCGTGTTCTGTTAGCTTAAAGGCAAGGTAGAAGCTAAAAGCCCACCTCAGCGAGCTCGTAGACCCATATCTTGCCAGCGTCGTCCCCGGCGGTGAGCAGCGAGCCGCTCGGCGACCACGACACGCGGTTGAACGCCGCACCTTCCTCCGCGTTTATGGACGCTATCGGCACCTGCCACGTACATTCAAAGATTAATAATAATCTGTGTACAGTGTACATTTAAAAATTCGTTTGTCATTGGTTTCGTTGATTAAAAGAAATTTGCTAAGTGCTATAGCATTATGTATCCAGATTTGTCTGAAGCTAAAACGAGTTTTCTAGCTATGTATACAGCTGCGTTCAACAATCGTCAGTCACCTGTCATCATTCCCACGTGCCCAAAGCTGCATTCAACATTCATCAGTCCCCTGGTACTATCACCACGAGCTCACAGCTGTGTACAGCATTAATCAGTCCCCTGGCACCATTCCTACAACTACTTTCAACAGTCTCCTGTCACCATCACCACGTGACTACAACCACGCTCAACACTCATCAGTCCCCTCCACCATACACACGTCATCCGGCTCCCGTCAGTCCCCTGTCCACTCACCTCAGTATCCCGGTTCAGGTTCCACAAGTCCAACCGACCGGCCGCGTCCACGGCCGCGAACAGCGCCGGGTGCACGGGCGACCAGCGCGCGTCCGACACGTAGTCGCCGCTGTCCTCGAACGAGTACAGCGCTTTCGACTCCTGCAGGGGACATACGTTTGTTTAAATAGAAGTGTTTTTTATTAGTTTATGTGCTGTTTTAGTTTACAGTAGCACATCAGACATCTCAGCTTATAACGTTGAGCAATTGTGATAAATTACTGATGATGATGATACAAAAAAAAAAAAAATACAAAAATCTTTATTGTTACTTAAACATTTTGTAGATAATACAATGCACTAATCTCCACACTAGGATTCCCTGTGTTGTGGAGAATAGTCTCTTCCAGCTTACGTCTATTTACACAGTTTGTACAGAGGTAAATTCTTAACTACGAAAATACATACAATATGCTAGTTGAATAAATTTCTGAGAGTGAATGAGATAGGATGGATGTCTTGAGTGAGTTAGTAGAATTATTTTAATGGTCTAAGGAAGTTTTCGGTGTGTTCGTAGTCCATACCACAAAGGAAATTTTTTATGTTTTTTGCATTGCCTCTTGGTCAGGGGTAGGAGGTTAGTAGCTAAATTTAGTTTTTCGTAAATAAAAGGACCCATGTATAGATATGATTTTTTGCCAAAATTTAGTTTAGTTTTAGGTCTATTCCATTTTCTACATCTTTGGGAACGAGAAGTGACATACATATTTGATGGTGCAGTTTTGTGAAACCGAAGAGCTACCGACATAATGTATAGTTGTCGCACTCGCATACAACCGGTCTCCTGGTAGAGGATATCAGTTGGGTAGCGACGGGGTTTCATATATGATACCTTTAGTATGGCTCGTTGGGAACGCTCTACTCTCATTAAGTGTGTTTTATGTGCAGCACCCCATACTACAATGCAGTAGTTGATTATGGATTCGCATAATGAGCAGTAGATAATTTTAAGCAGTTTGTCCGAAGCGACTTGGCCCATTCTTTTAAATATATATATTAGCTTACGTAGGCGACCTGAGACATAATCAATTTGTTTTTTCCAGTTGAGATGGTTATCTACATAGACTCCAAGATAACGAATATTTTGAACTTCTTCGAATGCGGGACAGTCGCATATTGATGATGATGATAATCCTGCTGTTGATGTTATTAACGATAGTCATGATGATAAAAATATCAAGGATCTTGAAGCTGACGTTGAAGACAATCATGACGATGTCGATGACGTCATCAGTTCACGTCACGACGTCATAAGTACAGAGTGCTCTGCATTAAATTGTAATACTGAAATGATTTAAAAGAGCAACTATGGAGTTTCTTGCCGGTTCTTCTCCATTGATACTGCTTTCCGAATCGGTGGTAAATGTTAAAAATATGTATTGACGTTTCAAAAGCGCTTCTCGAAGAAGTCTAATTGAATAAAAATTGGTTGTCTGTAAAGTCGGTTTACTGACGATAGTTGAACGTGACAACGTCCGATTGTGCTTCCTTGTCGCTCGTTCCGCGCTCTCGCTTGCACTTCAAGCCTTACATGGAACGCCTCAGAGCGAGGTAACGCCGCATGAGTCATGTTTTTTCGTGCGTGCAGCCGGCACTATCGAATTATAAGACGTTGTCACGTCAAAAATATGTATTGACGTTTCAAAAGCGCTTCTCGAAGGAGTCTAATTGAATAAATAAATGTTTGAGTCGAGTTACTGTTAAATAATTAATTCAAACACCATGTTTTAGCTTCACTTAGCTTTATTAGAGAAAAGAACAGTTTACCCTTTTACATAATTATTAACATTGCTAACCGGCATCTGCCATGTTGCCTACTCGAATACAATACAGTGTTGCCAATATAAATCTTAATACTATTATAAAGGCGAAAGTTTGTAAGTATGGATGTATGGATGTTTGTTACTCTTTCACGTAAAAACTACTGAACCGATTACAATGAAATTTAGCACACATATAGAGGGTAACTTGGATTAACACATAGGATAGGTTTTATCCCGGAAATCCCACGGGAACGGGAACTATGCGGGGTTTCCTTTGATAACGCGTGCGAAGCCGCGGGCGGAAAGCTAGTGTACACATATTCCAACGGTTACCTTGAGGCTCCACAGCTTGACGCTCCAGTCGACGGACGCGGTGAGGTAGAGGTGCGAGAGGTCGAGCGGGCCGGCGGCCGCGTGGCACGACACCGCCGTCACCGCGCCCGCGTGCGCCTCCACGCACTCCGTCACGCCCGCGCGCTGCCCGTGGCGGCAACCTGACCGAACATTTTTATGATATTTAGATGTACAGAACGGCCAATAATCCGCTCCACGACCGGGGTACACACATTAATAACAAATTCACAACAAAAAAAAATTCAGAGGACCTTATACTGACCCTTGAGGGACCCCAGAGTAAATTAATATCCAAAAAGTTGTATAAACGATTTATTGGTTTAAAAAATATGTCAATCAATACCAAAAAAGAGCTTTATTAATACATATCACACAATCAAGCCTTCTATGTTATTCCACATCGACAACAAGTAGAGTGACCTTATCAAACGCTATTCACAAGTTTTTTCTCTATTTTCTACACCTTACCCGTATACACATTCCCGTCTTCACTTCCCAGCACAAAATTGTTCACATCCCCATGCGGGAAGCCCATGGAGGTGACAGCCACGGCCTTGCTCTGGCGGTGCTGCAACTCCAGAGTCTCCTGCGGCTGCGACAGCATGTCCAGGGACCAGGAGCACATGCGCCCGTCCGTGGACACGGAGATCAGGTTGTGCGCGTTCTGACTGCCCACCACGGAGAGGCAGTAGACTGGGTGCTGGGGAATAGATATGATAGAATAGTAATGCACAGTTGTAAAATTATAGTATTTGTAGTATAGAATTGGATAAATATGATAATAATAAGTTAAGTTTTGTTATCATTGTTCAGGTATAATTGTTTATACCTGAACAATGATATATCGTACAAGTGAATGCTAGTAAAGTGTTTGAATATCATAAAATTATTACACAATAACATAAAAATTGTAGCGCCACAAACAAGTTAAGCTAAATAAGTATTCTTTTTTTTAATTACAACCCAACTTAGAAATCTATATAAGACATACAGACATATGAAATTAATGCACAAGGGTCGAGACGAGTCAATGGTCAAGTTGTGTTTGATTTATTACATAAAATTCAAGTAATTTTGAAATACTTACAGTATGTGCTAGTGAAGATAGTGGCGACCTTTGTATAGGCGTTCGCTTCTGCACGCGGTTGTCCCACAGCACGATTTGACCAGAGTATGTACCCCCCAGGATCAGATTGGGGTGGAACCTAAATAAAATTTCAAATAAGTTAATAAATAAGGGTGATTTGATAAGAAATGTATTTGCAAATGTGCAGTTCTAACAAAACGAAATATCATGTTATTCTATGTCGTCGTTACTAGGTTACGTTGTTGAATTTTGTTGAACTGTCAAATGTTGCCTATTAAAATGGCTCTACTATAGTCAATAATTTTTAAATAGATTATTATGTTTAAATGCCTTATTCTGAAACCTGCAAAGCATCTCTAAATTCTAAAAAACTACTTAGTGAAAGTTCTCCATCTGTATCGTATGGGACATAATTACCATTATGTAATGCTATTCTTTTATATGTGGTTCATAATCACCATTACAATAGTTCCTTGATACGTACCTGGCGAAAGTGGCGCTCATGACGGGCGACTGGCAGTGGAAGATATCCTCCGGGGTGGACTTCTTGAACTTGGTGTTCCACACGAGGCAGACCCCGTCCGGGTCGTGCGGCGCGTCGTCACTGTTGTGGTACGCGGCCAGCAGGAGCTCCGGGTGCGCGGCCGACCAGTCCACGCACGTGACGCAGCGCCCGCGCGACCACCGCTCGTCGTAGAACGTGCGCACCAGGGATAGACGCGCGTCCGACTTGTCGTCCCTGGGTAAATTAACGTTTTTAACACATTTATTTTTTTATTTGAAGACATTACATTATTTGATAAAAAAATCTTAAATAAATCAATACCGAATGGGATATTGTACGAAAAATTATTATTAAAGTATCTCTCCTTATGAATGACGTATTACTTATACGATTTTTTTAACTCAAACAATATAAAATGAAAGTCAATATTTTGAAAAAGCAATTATTACAATAAAAATAAAAGCGGCCAAGTGACAAACGGACAACATAGTATCGGATTACATTTATTCCTTTTAAGGTTCGGAACCCTAAAAACAAGTAGCTTATATTTTTTAAACAAGCAACTAACTGCGCGTTCTCGTTATCCCCCCCGCCGGTGTAGTCCGTGTAGATGTCGACGCTCTCCGCGAGCGCTCGCTCGATGACGCGGCCGGCGCGACTCACGAACTTCTGGAACTCCGCCGACAGCATTATCGTCTGCTTCTCGTCGTTGCTCAGCTCGCGGACTGAGAGGGTGAATACAATGTTAATGATAATATTTAAGGGTAAATCATAATGGTAGGTTTATTCTGTTTTGTAAGTTTGCTTGTCAAAGTCTAACGCACTCTTTATTTGTAAACATTTCTCAAAAAAAAAAAAAAAACTAGAATATTTATAATTTTAACATGGAACTGTACTGGAAGGTTCTTTATTAATTTATTTGACAAAAAAAATGTGCCGACAGAAAGAGTTACAAGTTTCTAACACTTGCTTAAAATCGAAAAGAAAACGCTGTATCAATATCGTCTATACAAATTACTTTCACACGAAAAATATATGCAATTAGATTAAGAGAGCCGTAATTAATAAATCAGACTCACTCTTCTTCTCCTTCTCCTCCTCCTTCTTCTCGTGCGGCGCGGCGGTGACGGCCGGCTGCACCTCCTTGACGGTGGGCAGGCCGTGCGGCAGGATGCCCGGCGGCAGCTTGCCGTGGAACGCCGCGTCCTCTTCGTCACCTTGCCGCGCGCCGTCCCCGTCGAATGTAAGCACTGGACGGTGAATAAGAATGGCCCTTTGCGGCGGGCGGGCGGCTGCGGCCTTGTGCCATGCGCTGGCTGACTTACTTTACCTCTTTGCTGGTTCTACCTCGTCTTATGTTTATTTTATTTTTTCCATTTTAGTGGGTAGTTTGATTGTTAATGTTACGACTACCCGCATGTTTAAAATTTTAGTATTCAACCAATTGACAAGGATTACACACCTTTCGATGCCGTCAAGAGTATGTCAGCCAGGGGTGTATGCTTCGTGAAGTTTAATAAAGTTTTCTTATAATAATTTGAACTGTTTGTTGAACGTAAGTGATTATTATCTTTATTAGGACAAACTTCACGAAACAACGTGTTATAATATGTGAATAACTGTGTCATAAAATGCATATGAAGATAGCTCTACTTTTAACTACTAGCGAAATGAAAGATTTTAATAAATCAAAACATTTTGTGCAGTTTATATTATTATGTTTAATAAATTAAATATAAAGAGAGCATTCATCATTTATGGCAACTTTTACGTTTTCTACGAAAAGTAGAAAACTTCTGCCATTATTCATTTTAATTTGCCTATAAATAATATATAGTGGAATCGATTTACGAATAATATAAACTGCAAAGTCTACGTCTCTTCCAATTAATTATCCATTAAGATTCAATGAATTGATGACAGATATAACTATACTCTTTTCCTTCATTAAATTCTCATTTTATTACAAACATTACATCAATGTTATCTCCAAAACCATGGAATGGACGTAGACTTCAAACAGGTAAGAAATTTAGCTGTGATATGTAACTATTTGAAAGCTTGACCTAATCCAAAAGTAATTTATAACATGAGTCATTAAAGTATTAAGTGAAATCTTTATATTTCCTATTATAGTTGCTAGGATTAAGTAACCAAAAGACCACGCCAACAATGATATTTAAATCCTTCTTCTTTTTGTTCTTTAATGATTCAAGTTATAAATAAGAAAGAATTTTGAATTTTGAAGAAGATGTCCCAAATAGATCATTTAGCATGAACCCCTGCGTTTTGTTAACACATGAAGCACTAAATTTTTACAATGTTTTTTGTATTTTTTCTTGATAATAAAATAACAGAAAGTATTCTTTCGTACACTGTAAGCTAAGGAGAAGATTAGTAGCGTTGAATGTCGATTCATGAAAATCCTTGAAGAATTTTATAAAAAAATAAATTAAAAAAAAAAAGGGACCTGAGTCGGTTCACAATTATCAACAACATCTTTTAAATTAGTTTTGATTTATCATCACCTCTTTTAGAATAATTCTGCTATTAACTTAGATATTTTTTAACAGGTATAGTATGCAATAATAACATTAGAAAAAATATAAAAATATGTGGCTAATGCAAAAAGCAGGTAGATTCATTCTTGATATGTGTCAAGAGTGTATAAAATGTAGATTTTAAATTTTAATGAAAATATCTAGAAAAAAGTTCACACACGGGATTTAAAAAGCAAATTGTAACAGAAAGCCTTAATATTATCTTAAAATAATGAAAAAAAAAAACTTCCCGAGCTCTCCACTGAGAGATATATTTAATAAATAAATAAAATATAAAAATACCTAAACATGAGACAATGACATAAATGTCATGCATAAAAAATATATTATTTTTGTTGCATGCATATTAATCAAAACATTATACTTGTATATTATTAGATAAATATAATGTATAATTAAGAATTGTCACCAAATGCCAATACATACAGGTATATAATCTAGCATATTATAGTCAGTTTTTATTATAATTTTACCATAATAATTTGTAATCAGGCAAAATCGATTTGAAAAGCCTTATAATCCTGTTACTAAAGATATCTTTCGCGCCCACCAAGGTTTAGTTATGATCACAGTTAAAATCTCCCCAAAACTATAGAACCTGTATATATTGACACATAAGAGTATATAATGCCATGTTATGTTAGCAACTACTGATAAATAGCGTTACATATACGAAGAGGGGTAAGTCGAACATACATGCTAAGGTGACAGTGGCACAGGCTAAGGTCGTTTGTGGTTCGGATTTGAGACCTACCTGTGAACTCGTCCTCCCACTCTAAACCCGGGTTTAGATTGTACTCGTCTTGAAAAGGGAGGAAAAAATAAATCATGTCAGTATCTTTCGACCAAAAACAATATTAAATGACTACACATAGGAGCGTAATAACAATTGCTATGTAATATACAGCATGGTCTCTGACTCCATTTGATGTAACTCTGAGACTGCATATTTAAGAACAATCCATTCGGATGCATTTCAAGAAGAATTACGTGCGTGAACAAAACATATAGTTATGGACTATGGTGAATCCTTATTGAAACGCAAAGTATAATTATCAATGTGATCACTAAATACCAATCCAGTCTGAAAGTTGAATAAAATGGGTCCGAATGCGTTAAACCTGTGCAATGTATTGTTAGTATAATTGGAAGTGTGAGTGAAATGATATGGCGATCCCCATACCACCACCATAATAGACATATAATATTCCTGTGCTATATACTGTGGCCTGTGGTTCAGAGACCACGTGGAGAACTCTGGAAGGCCACTCTGGTTGGTAATTACCACATCATTAGTCCAAATATCGACCCCTGTGGGACACCAAACTTCTCGAAACTTCCGAACTTCGATTCGAGCACTTTGGTGCACGGGAAATGTTAGTAAGAGTCTAAAAGCGTGATAGTAGTTCTATATACATATCCGATGAGATCTAGACTAGACCGGCACCATGTTATTCACCGACAGATAGAGTAATGTGTTACGGAAGCGTACAGGAGGAATAATGACTTACCGTAGTAGTCTGTCGCGTGGGCTATTGGGACAAAAATTAACAATAAAATCAGTAAATAGCTTTAGGATTCAAAATAGTAAAATATTGTATAATTATCCTATATTCAAAATTGTATTAATTAATATCTGATAGTGTTAGACCATGCAACTCCCAACATTGATTCAACATGCCCAAACGAAACATTCAGATGAAATTATTATTTTTCCAAAACAACTGAACACGAAATTAGATTCTCATGCAGTTTTCAAGTGATTAGAGGTGGTGATTGTATATTTAGAATTAAAAATATATTTATTACAATTCCTCCTGATATTTGACATTTAAAATATAAAACGTTAATAGTAATTATTATACAAGTTCTGCCAATTATTATGGTAAATATAACCAATTTTTTCCCCACTTACGTTTTGGAATATGTATATCAATTTTTTCTGTCTCAATGAATATTGGAGTAAGTATATATTTTTAAGAAACTTTAAATTTAACATTCTGATCACCACGTTATGAAAAAAATTAGTGTTTTGATAAAATGAAAAATTTTGAATACCATTTAATAGATGTACCATGTCACTGTGTAGTGTTATTTAGTTAAGGAATGGTGGTTGTATTTTTGCAAATCTAAACACACATTTTTATTTATAAAAATTTTATTTTAAATGAATAAGTATGTTTTTTAAAAATCTTTTATTTTTCTTAGTACTTCACTCAAACAAATAATTATTGAACTGTCATCATAACTGTCATAGAATCTGACATACCTAATAAATAATGACCCATAATAATTTATACCAAAAATTTCTTCAAACGAAAACACAGTTCAAGCAAAAATCAACCACGATCCCACGTAATAGTGTGTTAATAAAGTGTACATTACCTTTCCGTGGCCGCCACCAGTCCTCCATGTATCCTGCAAGCGGTGATGCATTGGAAGAGCAGCCTTTTTTATGGTAGCACAAACACAAACAGCACCAGACACTCATACAGTATTTACTTTTGTTGTACTCATAGTACTGTGACGTCACCACGTCTGGTAGTTCGATTTATAAATGCAGCCATTGTTAATTTTTTGGAGACAGTATTATTAAATAATTCACCAGAAAAAAGGAATAACAAAGTTAATTAATTTTTTGTAAAAAACCAATATGAAACTTTACTTGAATAAATTTTAATGAATAGACAAGTTTTGAGGGTAGATGGATATATTCAGAGAATTTACTGGGAGAAATTTGTTTAAACAAGGATTTGGCATTCGCATTGATTTCTTAGATTTTTACAGACTAGAGTGATGTGATATGAAATAAGTATACACGTAGAACAACTTTTTTTAAACTTACAAATAAAATAACTATCTGATAGACTGTACAAAAATGTTATTGTCCTAAAAAATGTGACATAAACAAAAAAACGAAACAGCTAAACACATTAAAGCTATTGCAATAAAGCTTGAACACAAATGTTGAAACTTTTTATTCAAATTTGAACCTTGACTGCATTTATATAAGGTAAATTTTCTAATATAAAAAGATAGCACGAAAGCTTTTCCAGAATTGCGTGAAAATGTGTAGTCGGAATTTATTGACGCAACAAAAAAATCAACAATGATGCGACTAAGTTTCTAAAAATGTCATTTCTAGTAATTCCTTCTAACAAATTCAGACTACTGAGGCAAGAAGTGTGAAAAGTAAATACTGCTTTGTAACTAGAACGTCGTTGGTTATTCGACAAGTTTCATTTGCAAACACGAGACTATACATAACATTATATAAGCGATGTCTACGAATTCTACGATACATGATCATTGCTTATTCTGTTATTGTATTAAATGTCATTATTTTCATAATTAATAGTTCCATTTGTATGAACATTTACAAAAAGTGTTTGGCAATATTTTGCTATTAAAAAGCAAAAAGATAAAAATTAAAAACTATAGTGGAACTATAAATTAATAGCTAAGCCAAATCTATACAAATAAATTTGCATTTCACTATAATGTCATCTCTTTCTATCACAAAATAATGCTTTACACTAGAGCGAGACAGACTGCTTATATGCCAACAATGATTTACAACTTATAAGCAATCCATCTCGCTCTAGTCAAAGTCATAGTCATATGAGAGAAAGAGACAGATGTACACAAAATGCAAATTCTGATAGATTTAGTTTTGCACTAATTGTTCAAATATGAGTTAAATGAATGTGATTAATACATTCGATTAGTGACAGACACACAAGTTACATTTGCAAATGAAAACAACAAAACCATCACCCAGACATCACAGTTAAGTCAAATTCATATCAGACCAATTCTCAAATTAATTGCTTTTATAGAAAATATATAATAGAATACATTTATGTAGGTATCTATATCACGCATGCATAGTATTTTTTATCTGTATAATATTATGTTAGTATGTTTTTTTTAAAGTATTAGTAAAATATGGACAGGAATTAGTAATTTGAGAATTGGTCCCCGCCTTTGAAAATCAAAATATGTACATCATTTGACAATCAGAGGCATGTTAATGCAATCATACTTATTGTACACACATTTATAGGAATCAAAGTATTAAATTATTGAAAATAATCACTATGCTGTTTATACATATTTATCTATTTAATAAATATTTAAGGATATTAAATTGTACTGTAATTGTTTTAGAAACTTTTTATAAACAAAAACAAGATATTTTTTTTTTCACATAACTGTAAAATTGTATTGTACTATTCTTTTCTTTTAACTAACGAAATTAAAAAAAAATACGATAATCAAGGATAATAAAAAAATGGAGGGAAAAAAACCTAAAGGCTAATATAAAAAATGGAGGGAAACTTACCATCACGCAGTTCAGTGACCCCTGACGTCGTGGTCTGGGTCTGCTTCGCGTACGTGACGTTCTCTTTTGGGGGAATGTCTGTAGACTGAACCGAGACAACCAATAGTTGCGTTGATTTCTTCACCAGTCTAGAAATAAAAAAATTAGGTGTAAATATTTTAATTTGTAAGTTATCTCTTTTTACTTGTGTCTTAGATTATTTACACACTGCTAAAGTAAAAAAAGAGAATGTGTGCCGAGCACACGTGTCAGTGAAACTTCTTTGACAAGATTTAAAGATACCGAAATCGTCGTTTTACTCCATAACTTGACGGTATTGCCATGACGCGACCTTGAAATATTACTCTCAAAGAAGTTTCACTTCAAAAATATAAAAAATGTGTATGTGATTTTTTAAGTGTCATTAGCGAAAAAGGCATGGGTAAAAAATGTAGTAAGTATAGTCTATTCAACTTTTTAATTGTATTCCATTTCTACTAGTATTAAAATTTAAACATTTTTATGTAATTTAAATTGAAACTTATTCCAAAAACTGCTAAAATAAAAAATGCTGCAAAAAAATAAAAAATAAGTCATACCCATGCGGTGGCAAGCTGGCTTTATCCGTATGGGGTAGACTAGCGTCCGGGGAAGCGGTTTGCGGCGGGGTTAGTGACGTCATCGAGGATAGTGACGACAGCACATCTTTCACGGGCGCCACGCCCAGGGAAGAGAGCATCTCGTCGAGATCACGCCGGCTGTCGAGGCTGGACGTGTTCGCTGCACGTATCTGGTGTGGAGATTTAAAAAAATTAAGGGTGGGAATCATCTTAACTAAAGTAATGATTTTTGTTTGAGCAACTTTGTTTTTCTTGCCGGTTCTTCTCTGTAGAAACTGCTCTCCAAACTGGAGGTAAATTATTTTTCTGTATTTTGAGGATTCAAATGCGATTCTAAACAAAACCTAGTTTAAAAAATAAAAATAGAAAACGAAAGTAACTCTGTCTGTCAATCTTCATTACGCATCAACTATTGAATTAACATGATAAGGGAAATCATTATTGAGTAAATTTGGTACACCAAATAAAATGATTACTAAAGTCATAACAATCAATTTCTTCACAGATTGGAATGTCATAAAAAATATATTTTTTTTTGTCAAAAAAATGTACCATCACTTCCTCTGCATCCCTCTGCTCCTTCTCCCTCCTGCGGCGATCCTTCTCCTCGCGGAGCGCCTGGAGCTTCGCCTTCTTGCGCTCCAGCTCAGCTTTACGATCTGACATGCTCGACATTTTTGTATCTGCCAACGAAATTGAGAAAAATTTGGTTTACACTTTAAAATTGGTATGATAGTAAGTTCAGATGATATCAAACGAAAAAGTGAATAAATATAATCAAATTTTTTATTTATACAACAACACAGGTAATAATATCTTAAAACTATGTTAGTAAAATTAATTTAACATTTTCCAAATCTAGGGCACTACACAGCACATTACATCGCACCTCATGATATTATTCACGCTAACACCATCATTGATGGTCACAGACGGCAACCTATTAAGGTCCCTTGCCACAACAATAGCCAAACATACTGCATCTATTTCATCTGTATGCTTGATTATATCTTCCACATACCTCACTGATACATTATCCTTGCTTTGTTCCATTCTCTTTGATTGAACGAATTCAAAAAGCAGTTTTTTGCATTCAAAATATCTTCAGTTAAACAAAACTGTTAAACAAATCCTCGATAGAGCATCCTTGTCAATTACTTTTATCTTGATATAAACAAATGCAAACACTTCATGAATTCCAATATTACACACAGCACATTTCAAAATGTAAGAGGATTTCAAATTTCTTACTAGTGACAAAAACCTTACGCTAGAGCGGTCAGCTGATGGCTGATCTGATGATGATGATGGTCAGCTGATGTCAGCTGACTAATGAAGATATCATTTGATTAGATAATAAACTTATTTTTTAATTTTTGAAACAAATTCTCTGCTTATTTTATTTTGCTCCTAGTTCCTATAATCTAACAATTCCAGCATTGCCGCTTTAGCTACATTGTACTATATTATTTTGTCAATCCATTGGTACACATTTCATTACTGTCGATTCTGGGTCTTTTTTTTGACACCTCTTTTGCATAATAAACCCTTAATCCAATTAGAAATGTGAATTATAGGAGAAGATATTGTTTATATAAATAAAAAAATATTGAACTCAATAAAAAAACATAATTCGCTGCGTATATTATACATATAAAACGTCGAATACATTTATTGCAGCAACATAACCAGAATAAAAATCAAAGAGGAACTATTGAATAACACAATACATGACATGTACTCGTATTGATTTTTAGACAACTGCATGATACCGCAATCAACATTTATCTTATATTGTAAAAATTAGTTTATTAAGAACTGTTATTTACCTTTTTATAGGCTTCCTTTAAATATATAACATTCTGATGTAACAGGGATTTAAAAAAGCCGACAGAACGTGGCAAATAAACTTTCTTGTGTCACGGGAAAATGGAAATTCTTATGGAGCGGCGAAAGCCTGTTATGGGATAAGGGCGTTCACCCACTTTAAAATTAGATAAACGAAGTACAAGGGCTTGCACTGAATGTGAATATCTTAAATAATTATACTATTGATTCAAATTAATTCTGATTCTTGCTAATTTATTTAGAAAAAAAATTACAATCAACCAATTCAAAATTTTATTGACATCAGACATGAAGTCATCAAATACCTCAGTCAAATATGTTTTCATTTACACAGATAAAAAAAACTCGAGTGCGTTCTACGATCTTTAAAGTAGATACATAAAAATTCCATTCACGTATCGATTTTATCTTGAGCCGCTTGGTCCAAAAAAATAATATTGGTAATTAGAAGCTAAGAAACTGACGTTCTAAGTTATTATACATATTATATCATCACTACATAGTATAAAACAAAGTCGCTTTCTCTGTCCCTATGTCCCTATGTCCCTTTGTATGCTTAAATCTTTGAAACTACGCAACGGATTTTGATGCGGTTTTTTTTAATAGATAGAGTGATTCAAGAGGAAGGTTTATATGTATAATAACATCCATTAAATAGTGGAGAAGTACCTACTGTTATTTTTGAGGTTTCTAATGTGATGTCGTAAATAATTACATTTTTTCCGCTTACATTGCAAACGCAGGCTGAACCCTACGAGTTTTATCAAAATAATGTACTAAGTATTGTACACATTGAAAAGAAGTCCGTGATGGTACCTATATGTCTATCTCTTATGGATAACTCACAATAACTTTTTTTTGTCATTTAGTTTTTACAAAAAATAATGGCTAATTTTCGAAGCGATTTTAACCGATACAGCATTAATCCTTAAACAATTAAATACCGTGAATACATTGTTCATTTAATATAGATCTATATGGCCCTTTACACCGTATGATTTAAGTGAATATTTTCGAAGATATTACAGATTTAAAAATTGCGGGACGTAGCGTTTGTGGCGGTACCGGCCGGCCGCCATTGCACCCGTGCGAAGCCGGGGCGGGTCGCTAGTAGCATAATATTTGCCATTTTCAATATTATATTCATAGCACACTCCATACGTTAAACAATTATATGCGTGAATAACACAAATAAATAAATTATGCTGTGTAAAATTGTCTATGGTAATAAATGTAAATTATTATTGGATAGACTTGTGGTTATGGTTATACTCAAGACCAAGAAGCTTATATCTAATACACTGGAGATTGCACTATGACCATTAACTTGTCACAAGAAAATATAACCTTGAATGACGTCAGTGTTGTTTTTTGTCTCTTTCTGTGGGTGACCACACTGGTTTGTATATTCAGGATTTTTCGAAATAAAAAAAACTAAAAATCATGGTCTATAAATAATAACGACATATATTTTTAACAGTATTTATATTATAATATTACTGGTCAACTTACATGAATAATTATCATCTTTATAGGTACATACCATTTTAATTGGTAGAGAATGATAGTTTTAAATAACGCTTGATAACTTTTGATCTCATACTACGATTTTTTAATTAAAATGAGTGCTACATACATTAAAACATCGTTTTGGTTACTCAAGCTTCAGTCTAAAACTTTTCAATATTCCAAAGGGAGAGTTGCATCGCTAGTGTTGATGTGTGGTAACGATATTACAGTTCTCAGAAATTCGTATGTCTTTCAGGAGCTGTACTTACGGTTACTAATGGTTTCATGGTGGTTAATTATAATATAATTAGAATTACTTTATGCACAGTTGAGACGCAGTAACAAGAATGTGGTAAATAAAAAGGTATAGCACTTTTCAAAAGGTATTTTTTTTCTGGACCGTAATCCTCAGGCTTAAAATGCAAACTGCATATTCTGGCATGTTGATAAATTTTACCCTTGATAGGCACTATGGACAGCCATTTATTTCTTTTTATTTCATTTTTGGAAAGCTGAAATAAGTAAAACAAAAAAAATTTGGTAAGTTAAAAGAACTATTAATTTCTATGTTAAAGAAGAACAAACATAAAACCACATGTGAGTGCAATATCGATGTCGTGCGTTGTTTCATTACTAGTATAAAAATCTTTGAAATGGTGTTCTAAATGTTCATCATAATTTTGTTAACTATTACAATATTTTCTCTTCGCTATCCGTAAAAACTCGTCATCATGGTTACCTTACTTGTTAAATTGGTTTATTGAAAAATGATGAAATTATTAGGAAAAGAAGATAGATAGAAGATATTTAGCATGATTGATTACTAAAATGATGATAAAATTGACGATTTTTGCCATGAAAATGATTCTAAACAGGTAAATGCATGAGTATTGAGGAATATTGTAAATAGCGTAAATATACACTTGCCTGTGAAATTTTATGCCAGAATTTGGTGTCCAAAAACTTCTGCAATTTTTCACAATGCAATACATTATTTATATTCGGAAAATATTTATTAAATACGCAACAATATTAACTTAAATATTCGAAGCGACGCAATTTTTTTGACACTTATGCCATATTGTCAAAGTGAGAGTTGCTACAATTTTATTATGGTAACTACCCATAATCAGGGAGTATCGCTTTTTAATAATTGGTTCAGATACTTATTTTATTTAGCATAAATAATAATTGTCTCATCCAACAATGCTTCTGAATGACGTTGTTGGCAATTTATCAACAAACTCATGTACAAAAACTAACCTTTTGCACAGAATATTACAGCATACATAGTAGCCTTGGGAAAACTTCGTATTAACAGTGGCAATACCAAGTTAGGTGTGAAAGTGATAAAACACAACAATTTTCTTGTTACACGTCAAATGTTCATACCGAAATCTCTGTATAAGATTTATGCTTCTTGCTCAAGACGTACCCATAGAGTACATTATTACAAACGGACGTACCTACTCAAGGTTATACTTCATTTTACCAAATTTTAACCAATCGCATCCGCCGATTTATTCAGTAAAAACGTTATAAACCGGAGTTGGGTGTTGTCCTGGTGAGCGATATGACAAGTTGACAACGCCGAATCTAATGATCAAACAATTTTATTTGAATTTGTGACTAACTCATAATTTGTATTTATTGCTTCAATTTGGTTTAAATATGAAGTTATGATGAGCAGCCCTGTGTATTATTTTGTTGTGGTGCTTTGTTTTAGCATATCAAGTACAAAATCAGGTTAGTACATAACAATATGAACTTTACCTAAACAATTAACTCATTTAACTGCTATTTAAAATCGAAAATTATTATGTTGCTTGCACTTGATTTCTTACTTGAGTCTTCAAATTTTTATGAACAGTTTTCATGTTATAAATGTACGTATTTTCAGATTCAGTCCGTTATTATTACGACTACGAATGTAATGAACCTCTGTTAGACTACGCTAAATTGACTGCTACTTCTAGCTTACGGGAAAGAGGACCGGATAATGCTAAATTACATGGTAAGTTTATACCTCTAGCTTTTACCAATCAAAATACCAATATGCATTTTGTTTATGTAGTTCCTCATATTTCTTCATAACACATAATTGTTGTTTCAAGAATTATTACAAAGACAATGTTTTATATCTGACTGAATACTGTTCTTAAAAAACATTACAATATTGAAAAACTCTTATTGGAACTTGTATTTTTGATCTTTCTAAATCAATTATTTGATAGTTTTGTTAGGTGCAAGGTCACTGATTTAATTTGCTATTGTGTGAGTAGTTTGAGCATTGTTCATTGTAGTTTTAGAATATCCTTGTTTTTAATATCTTATAGGAATTACCTACACATATTATGTTCATATTTTCCCATAGTCCTTTATAGCTTAATGTTTTAAGGGTTGAATTGATTTTAAATTATGGATTTTCCCTAAAATTTTTATGTAACCTAAAGCAAAAAGGTTATGGGAAAATAAACTTTCAGTCATATGTGCTATTTCCCCTTGAGAGATTGTTTTAATTTAAATTGTGCATGCATATATTTTTTCTTTTTTATTGCGTTTAAGTTTTTAGCTTGAGAGTGCTAGATAAACCCTGAAATAGGATTAATTCGTCAACAGGTTCACACATGGTATAAAAAACTATCCCTGTTGACTAATTACGTAAACACATATAAGGAATACAAGATAATTCTTCCCATCCACAAAATAAAAATGGCAGCAAAGAATACAAGATGGGCATTTAATGCCAGCGAATGGAATCCTACTGAAGCTCAGATTTTAGCTGCTTCAAGCTATATTCAACCTGAGGAAAAGCACAGAATCTCAAAATTTGTCTTTCTCAAAGATGCTAAGTCGAGTTTAGTTGGACGACTCATGATTCGGAAGTACCTTAGTGTTGCAACTGATATTCCGTATCAATCCATACAAATTGGTAGGGATGAAAATGGGAAACCATATTTGTTAGGCGCTGATACATCAGTACATTTCAATGTTTCCCATCAAGGTGACTTTGTTGTCTTAGCTGGAAACACTGCACAAAATATTGGTATTGATGTTATGACAATTGAATCTCCCGTTAACAAAGATATACCAGATTTCTTCCGCCTGATGAGAAGGCAACTGTCTGAACATGAATGGAAGAAAATTCATAGTTATCACTCTGATCTTCAAAAGATGGCATCTTTTTACCGTATTTGGTGTTTGAAAGAAAGTTATGTGAAGAACATTGGTGTGGGAATTACAACTTCTCTGGAAGCTCTTAGTTTCTCTATAAAAGAAGAATTAAAAGTTGGTGAAATAACTACAAGCACAATTTTATATGAGAATGATGTACTTATAGAAGATTATGCTTTTGAAGAAACATTGTTAAATGATTTATATAGTGTGGCCGTTGCAATAAAAGTTAAAGATGGGATAAACAGTGAAATTGTTCCATTTAAATGCTTAACTATAGAAGAACTGCTTGAAAATGCCAAACCATTGGTTGAACCAGACCCAAAATTTACTAGTGATTTCTTAAAAAAGAAGCCAAAACCTTATTAAAATGTTATTTTCATTAGGTGTGTGTTAGTGTGTGGTTTTGTTTTTTAGATTGTAGGTTAAAGGGCTAACATGTATATGGGTTAAATAAAATGTTATGAAAATTGCGTATTTGATTTCCACTAACGTCCAAACATACTAACAGACACGAAACTAGATGTAAAGACTAAAATGCAAAATTGGAAAAAGGTTTGAACGCGTGGACGGCGTCCGAGAATGACTTTGACCAACAACTCGTCATAGATTTGGGTTCGGTGAAGAATGTCACTCGAATATCGACACAGGGACGAGCGCATTCGCAGGAATACGTCCAAGAATACCATATCAGCTATGGTAGTAACGGACTTGACTACGCGCAGTATAAAGCGGCGGGGGGTGAAGTCAAGGTAATTTGATGGTGGGGCTAAAACGTGATCGTGGTGGGGTGTATCTGCACGTTTAGATGCCTGTGATAGTGATTTGGTGATGGGTTATGTACCTTCCTTAGTATGCTTGGCTATTTAGAGTTTGAATGTAGAATTAAACACTTGTAGTTCTCTTAACTATAACATATTTTATCAGTAATATCAAATATTAAATCTATTAACAGTTCTTTCATACAGTTTAAATGCAGCAATCAATATTTACCATAGCCAATCGGTTATAAAGCTGCATTTACACTGTATCACAACTTACTAACAAACACTAAACGGTGAAGGGACATCAGCATGGACGGCGAAAGAGAGCTCGTATTACCAGCACTTGACGATAAACCTGCACAAGCGGCGGGAGTTGCGCGCGGTGGCCACGAGGGGCCGGTTCGCTACCGACGAGTTCGTCTCCGAGTACATGATACAGTACTGCGATGATGGCGAGAGTTGGAGGGATCTGACCGACGCGGAGGGATATGCGCAGGTTGAAGGGGTTTTTTTTGATTAGCAATCTTATAGCTATGTGTATAAGATTGGTTTTAATGTATCATTATGGTCAATATAGTTTGTAGATATTTCCAATCATCATTTACCTACAGATAATTTCAACAATCAATTTTCTAAATACAGTAGCTAATTCGTACTGTATTATTGCTGCTCATAGATTTTTAAATTACATTCTTGAATAGTAATAACTATTACGGTTCTGTAGAATATACAAAATGTAACTCAACATTGTTGGTATAAATCCAATGTGTATAGTAATGTAGATTTTTGTAAATATGAATATTAACCTTTAATTTTGGCCTTTCTAATAGTAAGCATGCACTATGAGTTTTGGAATAACTAACATAGTAGTTTTAATATGCACACTATTGTTTTTCTAAACACTAGTAACACTAAAATTAATAGTATAATATAAATTGGTATTGGAGCTTTGTTCATGAATTAATTAAAGTGCCTTAAATAAAATAAATTACCAAGTTTCAGTTGTTGTAAATTATCTATTGCGTAAGTAGTAATTTATTAAGGTGGGTATTAATTTTACAACAAAAAAAGAAAAATAGGTATAGTTATCCAAATTAGAACTTAGTATTAAAGTTGTATTGCAAATATTTGTATCAGAGTTCTGGCTGTGATTGGTAATCTAAGATGTTTCAGCTACAAATTGCTCAATATATAATTAGATAGTTTGTTAGTTTATTTGGAAGTGTCGAAATCTAATATTGTCTGAAAATGTTAATCTTGAGAACTACTAGCTCGAATTTTAAATTATTTATCTGTTGCATAGTCAATAGTTTTGTTTTTGGCCTCGTTTAAGTATTTTTTTTACGTTTTTATAAGTTCTATTGAGTATACTGAAGGTGGGACATAAAGCATCATGACTAATAGTAGCGCTAGCGGAGTATCATTTTGAGAGCAGACAAATTAACGTGGTCAAAAGTAGAACATGTACTTTTGACAAATTCAATATATGTATTGCTATTGCTTTGTCGAAATATTGGAAATAAAATTAGTACAACTGAAAAGCAAACCATACCCTTTGTATATTGAATAGTAAAACATTGGGATACACAAATGATTATGTAAAACAATACATTTAAACTGTGAATAAATAATTACAGATGTTCGAAGGTAACCACGACGGTAACACGGTAGTGAAGAACGAATTCGAAGTGCCTATAATAGCTCAGTATATAAGAATCAATCCCATGAGATGGCGGGACAAGATATCGATGAGAGTTGAACTATACGGCTGTGATTATGGTATGTATTTAATGTCTTGGATATATTTGTATATTAAAAATATTTTTGGAATTACGAGTGTATCTGAAATTAGCGAATATATTTTACGGATTTTAAAAGCAATCATCAAAAGTGTAATATCGCAATATTACACTTGATGATCGCATTAATCGCAATTAAAATAAGTTAAAAAGCATTAATCGCAATTAAAACTTTTTTCGGCGGTAGGCAGAAAATAAATAAACACGTGTTTTAAATTGCTCCCAAATTTATTTTTAAATAATATTAATAACTTTTATCAAACTATGCTTTAAAGTCCCTAAAATACTCACCTGTACTTTTTCCTTCAAAACTACATAAAAAGAGCTCTTAAATAATACAATCTCAACTATATAAACTTCACTTCACTTTGTCACTATGGAGTCTATTAAGCAATCTGTTGCTCAAATGTCTGAGACTTTTAATAAACGTATGATGGAGTTCCAAAACGATCTGCAGAAGACCAGCACTACTTCATCCTTGGCTAGTCCTCCATCAAGACTAGCATCAGATTTCACTGCTTTCCGAGCGTTCGTTGTCACCTCGCTTCAGTGTCTGCAGGCTCAAGTTGATGCTCTGACTCAATTGCACGACAACCTGGAGATGAAATACAGGCGTAAAATTCTTTTGGTGCATGGAATACCCGAAGGCAAGGATGAAAACTCAACCTCTGTCACTATTGCTGCTATATCCAAACACTTAAATGCATCCCAACTGTCTGGTAATGACATCAGCCGCTGCCATCGGATGGGCTCAATTAAGGAAGGCAAACCAAGACCTGTTCTTATCAAATTTCGGGAACTTCAAATGAAACAACAGATATGGTCCTCCAAGACAAAGTTCAAGGGTTCGGGTATTACACTATCTGAATTCTTGACCAAGGGTCGGCATGAAATCTTCATGGCTGCCAGAAATCAGTTTGGAGTGCCCAAGTGCTGGACCAGGGATGGTAGGATCTTTGTTTTGGCTGCTGACGGAGTCCGCCACCGTGTGGATAGTATGGGTGACCTCAAGAACATCCCCACCAGTGCGGCAGAAAGTAACAAGGCTCATCCAAGTGCTTCAACGTCCTCTGGTGACCCTTCAAAACACATCAGGGGTGTATCACGCTCTAGGAGGCCAACAAGAGCTAAGTGATTGTCCTTACAGTAAATTTGTTCGGTTTTATTCAATGTTCAAGTTCTCTCACTATTGAAATTATCTTTTCCCTCTGACTACCTCTTTAATTATATCAATTAACTTGCTGTTCTTATTGAATCTATCCAATCTGTAATTTCTTTCATCATAACTTATTTTTTAAACTGTTTTTGAAACAAAATGTTTCAAGTTTTATTTCTATGTTGTAAGTTTGGACTTTGGACTGTCACTTGTTGTTATTCATTTCACATTTGTTACTTTATGTCAGCTGTCAAATGTCGTCTGTCATTTGTCCTAAGTTGTTACTACCATAGACTATATCAGCTATACTCCTTGCTTTAATCGTACTGCTCTAAGTACTGCTCTAAATTATTATTATTATTTCTTTTTATTCTTTTTTTTTAAGTTTATTTATGTAATTTTTGAGTTAATTAACGGTTTATATATTATGCTCTAAATTGTTATAATTGTAAAGGTGGGTACAAGGTAACCAAGCGTGAACTTGCATAAAATAATATTTGCTTAATTTTAATCTATGTTATTATTATTATTATTTTTTTTTTTTTATTTATTATAAGAAATTGTAGTATATAAATTATTTATTATTTATATATATACATTTTATTTATTTATATTTAAATGTCAGTCGATACAAATTTGAATTTTAATGATGATCTTTTCTCACACTGGTCCAATTCATCTCTCAGTAGTGATGATAGTTTTCACAGTGCTATTTCCCCTCCTCTAGATGCTACCCTTGACTCCTTTTTCAACAACGTCCCTAAAAACTTTAATACCATCCATATTAATGCGCAAAGTATTCCGGCACATTATCCCGACATGCTTTCATCGTTTATATCAAGTAATATCCATGCCATCCTTGTATCAGAATCCTGGCTCAAGCCGTGTCATCCCTCCTCAGCTTATTCTCTCCCCGGCTTTCACCTTATACGCAATGATCGTGTTGGCAAGGGCGGTGGTGGAGTAGCTATCTACCTTCGCTCTCACATTCCCTTTAAATTAATTTGCTCTTCCTCTCAACCTCCTCCTGCTTCTTCCACTGAACATCTCCTTATTGAAGTCCTTTTGCCGCAAGCTAAAATCCTTCTTGGTGTTTTTTATTGTCCTTCTCTCTCCATAGATTACTTTTCCTCCTTCGAAACCCTTGTAGATTACCTCTCTCCCCAATATGAGCATTTAATTTTCATGGGTGATTTCAACACTTGTCTGCTTAAAGGTGATAGCCGTAGTAATAAGCTGCTTTCCATCCTGAATTCCCACAATCTCCATGCCCTTTCCTCAAATCCAACTCACTACTTTCCTGGTTGCAATCCTTCACTACTTGACCTAATGATAGTCTCCTTACCCAACTTCATATCCAAGCATGGTCAGTGTTCAGCCGATGCTTTTTCCTTTCATGACCTCATTTACCTTTCCTACAAGCTCCATTCTCCGAAACTTAAACCGTCTACCATTTTGCTGCGTAATTTTGGGGGAATGGACGTGAATTTGCTTCGCTGCGATGCGCAAAACATTAGATGGGAAGAGGTGTTCGATGCGCAGTCTATAGATGAGAAAGTCTCCTTATTCAACACATTTGTTTTAAATCTATACGACAAATTTGCGCCACTCCGACCTGTCAAAAAGAAGCACACACCGGCACCTTGGCTTACTCCGGAATTAAAATCTCTTTCTTTAAAAAGAAACCGTGCCAAGTCTAAGTTAAAAACCGCACAAACGGATGAAGCGCGGGCAAAGTATAATAGGATACGTAATCGTTGCAACGTATTGTGTAGAGACGCTCAGCGACGCCATATCCACAAATCCCTTGAGAGCGGTGATTCAGGTACAAATTGGAAATTTCTGAAAAGCTTGGGGATTGGTAAAGAGTCTAATGCTTTTCCTAATACTATTGATATAAGCCAACTCAATATGCACTTTACATCATCCTCCTCGCTTGACCCCAATATGAAACGCCGTACTCTCAAAAACCTCTCCACCTTTCCTACCCCTGCTTATCCTCCTTTCCTTTTTAAGCAAGTCTCCGAACGGGATGTTAAGAAACACATATTGTCCATCTCATCAAATGCTGTTGGCTGTGACCTTGTTAGCCGTACTATGATCATTCCCATCCTTGATATCATTATTCCCTCCCTTACTCACATTCTGAACTTCTCCATGTCCACCGGTACACTTCCAACTGTTTGGAAAGATGCTCAAGTCATCCCTTTACCCAAAAAATCCAACCCAAATTCCTTTTCAGATTTCCGTCCAATTTCCATATTACCTTTCCTATCCAAAGTCCTTGAACGTATAATACATCAGCAACTTACCTCTTTCCTGAACAAACATAACATCCTTAGTGATTTTCAATCCGGATTCCGTCCCGGTCATAGTACGACTACAGCCCTGGTCAAGGTTACTGACGATATTCGTGCTGGTATGGACAATAAGCAGCTCACAGTACTTACTCTTTTAGATTTCAGCAACGCTTTTACAACTGTGGACTTTGACGTACTGCTGGGTCTGCTGCGTGTACTTAACATTTCTCCTTCCGTAATTGACTGGTTCCATTCCTACCTGCACGGCCGGAGGCAGCGTATCTTGGTGGATACTAAGTACTCATCTTGGTGTGCGGTCTCTGCCGGTGTGCCTCAGGGCGGCGTTTTGTCTCCTCTCCTCTTTTCCATCTTCATTAACTCTTTATGTTCCCGGCTGACGTCTCTGTACCATATGTATGCTGACGACTTACAGATTTACACCCAGTCCTCCCTTGCTGACTTACCTATGGCTATCCATTTTTCTAATTCCGAATTAGCTAACATAACCAGCTGGTGTAACGAATTTGGACTAAAACTCAACCCAGCTAAAAGCAATGTCATCATCATCGGTAGTCCTTATCTAATTTCGGAAATTGACTGGGGTATTTTGCCAAACATCAAAATCGGTGACGTTGTTATACCTTACAAAACGGTAGTAAGAAACTTAGGTGTGGTTTTTGACCAAACCTTGTCCTGGTCTCACCATATTCAGGAATTAAGCCGTAGGATCTATGCTGCTTCTGCTACGCTCCGGCGGCTTCGTAACTTCTTGCCTATTCCTACCAAAATTACGCTTGCACAATCCCTTCTCCTTCCTATACTTGATTACGCAGATGCATGTTTTCCTGATTTAGCAGTCGAGCATCTTGATAAACTTGAGCGTCTCCAAAATTTCTGTATTAGATTTATTTTCGGCCTTCGAAAATATGACCACGTTTCTTCTTTCAGGAAAAGGCTCAAGTGGCTCCCTATCCGACTTCGCCGGGATCTACACTATTTGCAACTACTGTTCCGTATCCTTTTTAACCCCTCCGCTCCCTCCTACCTCAAGTCCAATTTTTCCTTCTTGCACAGTGAAAGCTACTCACTTCGCTCTGAGGATAGACTCATCTTGCGTGTTCCAAGCCGACGCACAAATTTTTATGGCAAGTCTTTTGCAGCGATATCAGTCAATTTATGGAACTCTCTGCCATTAAATATTCGTCAAGCCCAGACCCCTTCGGGTTTTAAAAATCTTGTGCGACAACATTTTCTTTCCGCTGCTGATCCGGACCAGTAATATCTTTTTAACTTTTTTATTTTTCTTTTATATTTTCATTATGTTTCAATATGTACGTGGTATCTGTATTAGATTTAGGTATTCGTATAATAATTTTATCTTATTCAATATCAGTGTGTTTCCTTCTAAGTATATATTTATTTATGTATATTATATAATATGTAATTGGTATGTATATCTGTTTATTATATTTATATATTGTGTATGTATATGTATAGTATATGTGATATTGTATATGGACATGTATTATTTAAGGTAGATATATATTATTATTTTTTTTGTTTTCTTGCTATTCTTTTTCTGTTCTCGTCCCGCCAATTAGTGATCATTTTGCTTGTTTACCTTTTACCGTGGTTGCCTGGAAGAGATCACTATTAAGTGATAAGGCCGCCAAAATAGTGGTACTCTGTTCTATGTGTAAGTAGTTCTAAGGCTTCTGTACAACTGTTCTGTACAACTATTAAAGAGTTAAATAAATAAATAAATAAATAAAAAGTAATTGTCTCTCCAAATTGTTTTGTTAAATTTTGACTTCACATAAAACGCATTTTGCCTTTTTCTGTTAAAGTAAGTAAATCACCAATCAGCCCCTGACAACTATTGAAAAATTTCAAAAATCTTAAATGAAGCCAAATAATTTTTTTTTCTAGTTGCCGACACGCTATTCTTCAACGGTACATCACTAGTGAAGATAGACCTTCTCCGGGATCCCATATCAGCGTCTCGGGAAACAGTTCGATTCCGGTTCAAGACAAGTGTCGCTTCCGGGGCTCTGCTGTACTCTAGAGGCACTCAGGGGGATTATATAGCGCTGCAGTTGAGGGATAATCGACTTGTGCTCAATGTTGATCTTGGTAAGTTAAATTGGAAAAAATAGGTTATGAATGGCGTATAGTTTCTTTTTATTTGGGAATTATAATGTCATACTATGATTTCGTCAAAAAAAGTATTGTGAAAATACTTGATACTTGAATAAAATTCATACATTAATTTATTTAATTACACTTCATATGGAAGCCATTTCGACCGTCATAATATAGAATATACCGTATACCGAATAAAGTTATTTACTAGCAGTTTGGAAGGTTTTGACTTTATCAATTACATAGGTATATTATAGGGAAACATTTATTTTATTTATCTCTCAAGAAACTTTGTCGCTTAGCGACCACGTCGTCCCGTAAATAATTGGGAAACAAAAAATAGAGCGTGTGTGCCGAGCACACGTGTCAGAAGTGAAACTTCTTTGGCAAGAATCAAAGATACCATCAATCATTATCATCAATCATCATCATCGCCTTACTACATGACGTGACGGTATTGCTATGACGCGACCTTGAAATTTTACTCTCAACGCGCCTAGAGAAGTTTCAATTTAAAATTAAATATGTTTTGTAGGTTCCGGCGCGGCCACTTCTCTCTCCGTGGGCAGTCTGCTCGACGATAACATTTGGCATGATGTAGTCATCTCCAGGAATAGAAGGAACATCATATTCTCTGTGGATCGAGTTATTGTGCAAGGCAGGATCAGGGGAGAGTTCTCCAGGCTGAATCTTAATAGAGCGGTGAGTTGAGAATTGAATAAATTATCAAAAATATATAAAATTACGACAGTTTTACTGAAAATCCGGCTCGAAGGACCTTTTTTTAAGGTTAGAATTGAAGTGGACTTTGCAAGCCGCAATTGTATGTCATTTCTACTAACTATGTGTCTACAACACTACACTTTTACCCCTAAATAGATATGGATTAAAAATAGATGTAAATTAAAGATGGAAATATACTTGCTACAAGAATTTTAAAGCACATGCCAGCTATTGAGATTTTCTTAAGTACCTCTAAACTAATATTCTAAAGAGAAAGATATTTTTGTTTCTTTGTATTGAATAGGCTCCAAAAGTACTGCACCGATAATAATAATTTTTACACTAATAAAAAGCTACAGTATCAAGAAGGCTCTATTTCTAAGGCTATATTTTACTTCGATTTTATCCTGTGTCAGTCCGGACGGAGCCGAAATGAGCGGCTAGTCTACTAACTTGAAGCTTCATTTTATTGGCAAAAACTATTCAAACTATTCAGATGTACATCGGAGGAGTGCCCAACTCGCAAGAAGGTCTGGTAGTGAAGCAGAACTTCACAGGGTGCGTGGAGAACATGTACCTGAACGCTACCAACATTATAGCGCAACTCAAGGAGGGCTACGATACAGGGGAGCCGTTCAAGTATCAGAAAGTGAACACGCTGTATAATTGTCCTGTGAGTATTCGATGTAAATTTTGTTATTAGACTTACTGATTGGTTATAATTGTTATATAACATAAATTATAAATATAAGTTAATAGCGCTTTTTAAAGAAAAATACCTCGTGTCATGTAAATTATCTTGTGTCGCTTTTGTATAAATTTTTCAAACTTAAAAGAAAATTTTTCTCTTAAAAAACAAAAATGTTGTGTGGTTTTATGAAACCACGGTAAAAGTGAAACTCAGGCACAAAATTATACGATACGTATTTGTACGATAATTATCGTACGGTTCCGAACACTGCTTTATACCTACTCGGCAGCCGACCGTCACGCGACATGCGCTACACAGACCAAAAAGTTTGAGACGATGTAATAAAAGTTTCACTTTAAAAAAATAATGGTCAGCTACAACATTATATTATAATGTTTGCTTTAAAAAATTAATTATTTTTACAAAAAACCTATGCAAATTAATTTATTCACTACAACAGTAAAAATAATTCAACAGGAACCACCAATAGTACCCGTGACGTTCCTAAAAGAAGGTTCGTACGCGAAACTACGCGGTTACTCCGGAGGGAATACCCTCAATGTGTCTCTGGAGTTCCGCACCTATGAGATGCATGGACTGTTGATATACCATAAGTTCAAATCTGAGGGCTATGTTAAGGTACGTGCTAATTATACGGTGATTTAACTCATTGGTACATTGATTGTGTTATTTCAGGCTGTCATTCTATCTAGTTTTGTTTTAATGTGTGTGCGAAGAATTGCAAATTTTTTATTAATCATATACCATTATAATTTTTTTATCTTATAGGTGAAAAAATACGTCACCCATTTTTTTTTTATTTAATCATATCCAGCTTAGCATAGTATCTAATATCTAAATAAAAGAAAATCATGTAAGATACACACTTTATTACTCAAGAATGGCTGAATTGATTTAAATATTTCTTTTTAGAGATCTATCACCTTGTATTAGGATAATAACTGTTATAAATTTAAAAAAACACTTAACGGAAAAAACATCTAATAAATTCATCCTTACAGGTATTCCTAGAAGAGGGTAAAGTGAAAGTCGAGCTATTCACAGAGGGTTCGCCCAAAATCAAACTAGATAACTACGCTGACACATACAATGATGGACGTTGGCATGCCTTGGTCCTCACGCTGGCGCCGGACACTCTCACGCTAGCGGTGGACTACCGACCAGTGAAGACTACGAAGAAATTGAAGTTCTTCACAGGCAGTACTTATTATATTGCTGGTGAGTTATGCATATATTTATATAAAAAAGTGAAGTCCCATGTCCCCAAGTGGAGTAAGGAAATTTTTTTTTATTTATTCGTCTCCACCGGGTATCGAACCCAGGACCCCTCGGTTCTACGCTCACTCGTCAACCACTGTAACAAGGAGGCGGTATATTTATATGGCTAGTTAAAAGATAGTTATTGCAGTGAATAAACAACGATGTTTTTGTATTCTTTAAATACTTTTCATTTAGCATTTGATTGTTAAAAAACTGAATATTAGATTTATTATCTGTGTGCTTATTAAGCTATTGCATAGCTTCTATCGCAGGCCTTGAAAGCGGGGACCGAATCTAGAAATTCCGTAACGAAAAAACCTCACGCTCCCCAATCCGACGGACACGGAGGTGTGGCTTGAAGGCATGCTCTGCAATAGCTTTACCACGGCAGTCCCCGAGTGCCACACGTTTTTTTTCATACTTTTTATTGTGTGCAGGGGGCAAAGGGCCGCCGCGCGGGTTCGTGGGGTGCATGCGGCGCATCGCCCTGGACGGCAACTACCGCCTGCCCACCGACTGGAAGCCCGAGGAGTTCTGCTGCCCCAACGAGATCGTGTTCGACGCCTGCCACATGATTGATAGGTATGGATGAGATTTAATCAGGGATTGACTAAAAAAAAAAGTAGTTTTCCACGTATGTGTTCACTGTTAAAATATTTTTTAATAAGAACAAGAAGACATACAACTCATGCGTCGGTAAATATAAGGACGAGAAGATAATATTACTATTACATAGATAATAGATTCGACGCATAGATAACAAACAAAGAGCAATACTGACAAAATATAATGGGAAATATGCATACAATATAGTATACTAGTTATGAATATAAACACTATCACATTTCTATCACATGTATAATTCTGAATGTGCATTGTTATATTTTAAGAAAAAAGACTTAGTAATATTAAAATCTAAGAAGAAAAATCTTATTTTTATGTATAACTAGCGGTCCGCCCCGGCTTCGCCCGTGGTACATGTTTACGTTTTCTCTACATAAGAACCATCCTCGTACTTCCAGGAATATAATAAAAAAAGAATTATCGAAATCGGTTCAGCCGTTCTCGAGTTATGCGCTTACCAACACATTTTGCGATTCATTTTTATATATAAAAGATTTAATCCGTATTTTTTGTTGTAGTAGTAAGTCATAAAAATTGATAATTTTTTTTTGGCTTGGTCACGATCGAATAACAAATATGTGTATAAGGGCAGATTTTTCAATCCTTGGTTAAAACTTATTCGTCGAATAATGTATAAAACTACCATTTTAAAAACGTATTCTAATTGCCCGTATTTGACAGTTTACGTGACATTTTAATATTATCGTGTAATATTTTATTGGACGGATAAGTTTTATCCAAGCATTGAAAAATCGGCCCTAAAATGTGTACAGATGCAACCCGAATCCATGCGAGCACGGCGGCGTGTGCGTGCAGACCGCGGACGAGTTCACGTGCGATTGTTCAGCTACGGGTTACGCGGGCGCTGTTTGCCATTCTTGTATGTATTTTGTTATATTTTAATACATTAAATGTGGATATGGGAATTGATATAGATATTTCTTTATTATAATTATAACGATAAAATAGGATGTGCGAACATTGCACGTAATATTTTGAATGTAATATGTTGCACTTTGAAGGTTGCCTTTTATTTATTATGGCACAACTCTAAAAGTAATATTATTTAAATACGATTTTTATTATCAAATTTTAAGTTTGATATTATATTGAATGAAAAGCTATCGTATCTTCACGTATTATATTAAATTTCATTAGTGTAATAGTACGAGATCCGGCTGCAGGATCAGTGCGTTCATCGGTTTTTTGCTGAAAACCGAATTTTTATGTATATTTATAATTAGGAGAATATATATCGACTAGGTTGCCAGTCAAAATTTGGCCGCAAGCATGTTTAATTAAAATTTTTCTAATCGATTTTTGGGAAAAAAATTCGTTCACTTGTTTTTTGAATAAAATGTAGTCTACATCACGTCAAATGATATAAAAATTCTAAAAAATCACGGTTGCCGCTTTTCACCTGGCCGCAACATCTTGGCAGCCTGGTGCAAACAGGTATGATTTCGATTCATTTTTACGTTCATAACGCACATTTATGAATCATATATCAAATTAAAGCTAATTTTTTTCTATTTATTATCATATATGGTTGCCTAATTAAATCCGGCCGCAAATAAGGGTTGCTGGCTTATAAAAATTATAAATATAGGATTAGTGCGTTCATCGGTTTTTTGCTGAAAACCGAATTTTTATGTATATTTATAATTAGGAGAATATATATCGACTAGGTTGCCAGTCAAAATTTGGCCGCAACACTCAACCTTAAATATTCAACATCTTTAACAGCCGGCAACCCTTATTTGCGGCCGGATTTAATTAGGCAACCATATATGATAATAAATAGAAAAAAATTAGCTTTAATTTGATATATGATTCATAAATGTGCGTTATGAACGTAAAAATGAATCGAAATCATACCTGTTTGCACCAGGCTGCCAAGATGTTGCGGCCAGGTGAAAAGCGGCAACCGTGATTTTTTAGAATTTTTATATCATTTGACGTGATGTAGACTACATTTTATTCAAAAAAACAAGTGAACGAATTTTTTTCCCAAAAATCGATTAGAAAAATTTTAATTAAACATGCTTGCGGCCAAATTTTGACTGGCAACCTAGTCGATATATATTCTCCTAATTATAAATATACATAAAAATTCGGTTTTCAGCAAAAAACCGATGAACGCACTGATCCTGCGGTGGGATCTTAGACTATAACACTATTTATACTGGACGAGTAATAATTAATTTGCTATTTTCTTACAATTTCTATATGATTACGTATATTTTGCAGCGGTCCACCCTCTCTCGTGCCAAGCGTACGCGAACGCAGCGGGTCTGACCCGTTCCGCGGATATACAGGTGGACGTGGACGGGTCCGGACCTCTGCCCGCCTTCCCGGTCACTTGTCAGGCTTATTGTGAGTATTGTGGACGTGTTTAAATACTTTTTTATAGTAAAAAAAAAACTTTATAGTTTAATCTTATGTCAGATCCTGTTATTTTGTGTTAGTACTTCTTTGTTCTGATTACGTTTGGTAGCCGTAACGACCAGTGAAAAATGTGAAAAATTTTAGAAAAAATGTGAAAAATTTTAGAAGTTTCACTTCTTTAGTCGCGTTGAGAGTAAAATTTCAAGGTCGTGTCATGGAAATACCGTTGCGTCATGGAGTAAGGCGACGATTTTTGTATCTTTGAATCTTACCAAAGAAGTTTTACTTCTGACACGTTTGCTAAGCACACACGCTTGTTTTATTTCAACAATTTTCTGTCAAATACATTTTGATTTTATTTATTTAACGTTATTTGTTTTAGAATAATATTATTATTTTAATATTTTTTATTCCAGTATACAAAATATCAAAATAACTATTATTATTGTGTATTTTTTTTCTGTAAATGACTGTTACTAAAATAAATAAATAACTTTATTACTTTCCCCCAGCGGACGGTCGAATCATAACGGCAGTGCGTCACGCGGCAGCGGGCGGGTCCGTAGTGGACGGGTACCAGGAGCCCGGCAGCTTCAGACAGGACATCGAGTACGACGCGACGCGGGCGCAATTAGAGGCCCTGCTCAACAGGTCGCACACGTGCTCACAGCGGCTCGACTATATGTGCCGGCATTCGAGACTGCTCAACTCGCCCAGTGAGTGTTTGTCTGTGGGGGGCTGGTGGGGGGATTGGTCCTTTATTTTTTTTAGTTAATGAATAGGCATGACGACAGTATCCATAAATGATCGTATTAGTGTTTTTAAGGGAAAATGTATAATAAATAAATTAAATATAGTGACTTAGAAATCTTAAAAACATTAAGATTAATGAGATTATCAATAAAATAAAACATTCAATGTTTGCATGGCTGCAGTTGGCCATTTTGACTAAAACACGCGTGACGTCACGCTTAAGTAAACAACTCACGTCAGATGTGTTTTGTTGTTATGAATATGTTGAGAATACGCATTTTTATTTATTTTCTATTGTTTCACGTATGCTTTATCGACTCAGAACAGAAATATAATTGCGAATTCACGAATACATGGTTCGGGGTTCTCTGCGCCAACTTTATACAATCATTTCTTATTATTTTCTCGCTTGAAATAATTACTAACACATTTTTGAGCATTATTTTTATGTGGATTCACACTGCAATACTGCACACCACTTATAAACTTTGAAATTCGTTTCTATAACACATATTAAATAAATATTTTTTTAATTTTCTTCGCAATGCGTACAAATAATTACGTATTTACTAAAGAGTGACGTCACGCCTACGCCATGACACCTGCGAGCTGTTTTGGCACAGTTAATAAATATTTTTTGAAAAATGGCTTTTATCTTCGTTAAATTTAAGTATATTACCGAAATATAGGGTTTTTCTTGTATAGTAAACGTATACACACATTATGGAAGAGGATTTCAAAATCTTTCGTCATGCCTATTGTGTATTGTGTTGTCGTGCATTTGAAAAGTCTTTTTACTTATTTTTGAACCGTATTTCACAGAACCTTTTAATACACAAAAAATTGCCATTTTTTGAAAATTATATTTTTTGAAAATTAAAAAACGCAGAAATTTTCGAATTTAATTTTGTCGATTTCGTGTATGTCAGGCGAGGAGGCGAACTTCCACCCGTTCGCGTGGTGGGTGTCGCGCACGGGCCAGCGCATGGACTACTGGGCCGGCGCGCAGCCCGGCTCGCGCATGTGCGCGTGCGGCGTGCTCGGCGCGTGCGCGGACCCCAGCAAGTGGTGCAACTGCGACGCGGAGCGGCCGCCGCACGATGCGCACGGTATGTGTGTGCTGTAGTGGTGCGCTCGCGCATGTGCGCGTGCGGCGTGCTCGGCGCGTGCGCGGACCCCAGCAAGTGGTGCAACTGCGACGCGGAGCGGCCGCCGCACGATGCGCACGGTATGTGTGTGCTGTAGTGGTGCGCTCGCGCATGTGCGCGTGCGGCGTGCTCGGCGCGTGCGCGGACCCCAGCAAGTGGTGCAACTGCGACGCGGAGCGGCCGCCGCACGATGCGCACGGTATGTGTGTGCTGTAGTGGTGCGCTCGCGCATGTGCGCGTGCGGCGTGCTCGGCGCGTGCGCGGACCCCAGCAAGTGGTGCAACTGCGACGCGGAGCGGCCGCCGCACGATGCGCACGGTATGTGTGTGCTGTAGTGGTGCGCTCGCGCATGTGCGCGTGCGGCGTGCTCGGCGCGTGCGCGGACCCCAGCAAGTGGTGCAACTGCGACGCGGAGCGGCCGCCGCACGATGCGCACGGTATGTGTGTGCTGTAGTGGTGCGCTCGCGCATGTGCGCGTGCGGCGTGCTCGGCGCGTGCGCGGACCCCAGCAAGTGGTGCAACTGCGACGCGGAGCGGCCGCCGCACGATGCGCACGGTATGTGTGTGCTGTAGTGGTGCGCTCGCGCATGTGCGCGTGCGGCGTGCTCGGCGCGTGCGCGGACCCCAGCAAGTGGTGCAACTGCGACGCGGAGCGGCCGCCGCACGATGCGCACGGTATGTGTGTGCTGTAGTGGTGCGCTCGCGCATGTGCGCGTGCGGCGTGCTCGGCGCGTGCGCGGACCCCAGCAAGTGGTGCAACTGCGACGCGGAGCGGCCGCCGCACGATGCGCACGGTATGTGTGTGCTGTAGTGGTGCGCTCGCGCATGTGCGCGTGCGGCGTGCTCGGCGCGTGCGCGGACCCCAGCAAGTGGTGCAACTGCGACGCGGAGCGGCCGCCGCACGATGCGCACGGTATGTGTGTGCTGTAGTGGTGCGCTCGCGCATGTGCGCGTGCGGCGTGCTCGGCGCGTGCGCGGACCCCAGCAAGTGGTGCAACTGCGACGCGGAGCGGCCGCCGCACGATGCGCACGGTATGTGTGTGCTGTAGTGGTGCGCTCGCGCATGTGCGCGTGCGGCGTGCTCGGCGCGTGCGCGGACCCCAGCAAGTGGTGCAACTGCGACGCGGAGCGGCCGCCGCACGATGCGCACGGTATGTGTGTGCTGTAGTGGTGCGCTCGCGCATGTGCGCGTGCGGCGTGCTCGGCGCGTGCGCGGACCCCAGCAAGTGGTGCAACTGCGACGCGGAGCGGCCGCCGCACGATGCGCACGGTATGTGTGTGCTGTAGTGGTGCGCTCGCGCATGTGCGCGTGCGGCGTGCTCGGCGCGTGCGCGGACCCCAGCAAGTGGTGCAACTGCGACGCGGAGCGGCCGCCGCACGATGCGCACGGTATGTGTGTGCTGTAGTGGTGCGCTCGCGCATGTGCGCGTGCGGCGTGCTCGGCGCGTGCGCGGACCCCAGCAAGTGGTGCAACTGCGACGCGGAGCGGCCGCCGCACGATGCGCACGGTATGTGTGTGCTGTAGTGGTGCGCTCGCGCATGTGCGCGTGCGGCGTGCTCGGCGCGTGCGCGGACCCCAGCAAGTGGTGCAACTGCGACGCGGAGCGGCCGCCGCACGATGCGCACGGTATGTGTGTGCTGTAGTGGTGCGCTCGCGCATGTGCGCGTGCGGCGTGCTCGGCGCGTGCGCGGACCCCAGCAAGTGGTGCAACTGCGACGCGGAGCGGCCGCCGCACGATGCGCACGGTATGTGTGTGCTGTAGTGGTGCGCTCGCGCATGTGCGCGTGCGGCGTGCTCGGCGCGTGCGCGGACCCCAGCAAGTGGTGCAACTGCGACGCGGAGCGGCCGCCGCACGATGCGCACGGTATGTGTGTGCTGTAGTGGTGCGCTCGCGCATGTGCGCGTGCGGCGTGCTCGGCGCGTGCGCGGACCCCAGCAAGTGGTGCAACTGCGACGCGGAGCGGCCGCCGCACGATGCGCACGGTATGTGTGTGCTGTAGTGGTGCGCTCGCGCATGTGCGCGTGCGGCGTGCTCGGCGCGTGCGCGGACCCCAGCAAGTGGTGCAACTGCGACGCGGAGCGGCCGCCGCACGATGCGCACGGTATGTGTGTGCTGTAGTGGTGCGCTCGCGCATGTGCGCGTGCGGCGTGCTCGGCGCGTGCGCGGACCCCAGCAAGTGGTGCAACTGCGACGCGGAGCGGCCGCCGCACGATGCGCACGGTATGTGTGTGCTGTAGTGGTGCGCTCGCGCATGTGCGCGTGCGGCGTGCTCGGCGCGTGCGCGGACCCCAGCAAGTGGTGCAACTGCGACGCGGAGCGGCCGCCGCACGATGCGCACGGTATGTGTGTGCTGTAGTGGTGCGCTCGCGCATGTGCGCGTGCGGCGTGCTCGGCGCGTGCGCGGACCCCAGCAAGTGGTGCAACTGCGACGCGGAGCGGCCGCCGCACGATGCGCACGGTATGTGTGTGCTGTAGTGGTGCGCTCGCGCATGTGCGCGTGCGGCGTGCTCGGCGCGTGCGCGGACCCCAGCAAGTGGTGCAACTGCGACGCGGAGCGGCCGCCGCACGATGCGCACGGTATGTGTGTGCTGTAGTGGTGCGCTCGCGCATGTGCGCGTGCGGCGTGCTCGGCGCGTGCGCGGACCCCAGCAAGTGGTGCAACTGCGACGCGGAGCGGCCGCCGCACGATGCGCACGGTATGTGTGTGCTGTAGTGGTGCGCTCGCGCATGTGCGCGTGCGGCGTGCTCGGCGCGTGCGCGGACCCCAGCAAGTGGTGCAACTGCGACGCGGAGCGGCCGCCGCACGATGCGCACGGTATGTGTGTGCTGTAGTGGTGCGCTCGCGCATGTGCGCGTGCGGCGTGCTCGGCGCGTGCGCGGACCCCAGCAAGTGGTGCAACTGCGACGCGGAGCGGCCGCCGCACGATGCGCACGGTATGTGTGTGCTGTAGTGGTGCGCTCGCGCATGTGCGCGTGCGGCGTGCTCGGCGCGTGCGCGGACCCCAGCAAGTGGTGCAACTGCGACGCGGAGCGGCCGCCGCACGATGCGCACGGTATGTGTGTGCTGTAGTGGTGCGCTCGCGCATGTGCGCGTGCGGCGTGCTCGGCGCGTGCGCGGACCCCAGCAAGTGGTGCAACTGCGACGCGGAGCGGCCGCCGCACGATGCGCACGGTATGTGTGTGCTGTAGTGGTGCGCTCGCGCATGTGCGCGTGCGGCGTGCTCGGCGCGTGCGCGGACCCCAGCAAGTGGTGCAACTGCGACGCGGAGCGGCCGCCGCACGATGCGCACGGTATGTGTGTGCTGTAGTGGTGCGCTCGCGCATGTGCGCGTGCGGCGTGCTCGGCGCGTGCGCGGACCCCAGCAAGTGGTGCAACTGCGACGCGGAGCGGCCGCCGCACGATGCGCACGGTATGTGTGTGCTGTAGTGGTGCGCTCGCGCATGTGCGCGTGCGGCGTGCTCGGCGCGTGCGCGGACCCCAGCAAGTGGTGCAACTGCGACGCGGAGCGGCCGCCGCACGATGCGCACGGTATGTGTGTGCTGTAGTGGTGCGTGCGGTACTGGGAACGTACATGATAAGTACTCTCGAGACAGATCCAGCGAGCGAAACAACTACCAAAAATCACCAACATGACTTGCAAATTCCTCCTGCGTGGGGACACATACACATTGTCAACTAAACAATTACAATGAATCGAACTTTAGTCGAACCGAGTTCCGCGCCCGAATGAAAATTGGCATTGAAAGTTAAAATTTCACAAACATTGCAAGTCTTCTGAAAAAAATTTTCATCTTTTTTTAGAATTCCAAATGGATGGTGGCGATATAACGGAGAAAGAGTACTTACCGGTCAAGCAGTTGCGTTTCGGAGATACAGGCAGCCACCTGGACGAAAAAGAAGGCCGATACACGCTTGGCCCTCTTTTGTGTGAAGGAGACGGTAAGTGTTTATCAAAATAAGAGACGATTAATAGGATAAAACCTTAAAAAAAATTTGCCAAAAGGCCGGATTCGAACTCGCGTTTTTTGACTGAGTGATCGTTTTTTTTCTATTCTATAGAAATGTATATTTAAAAAGCATTTGAATGCAATAAAACTAAAGTATCTAATTCTGCTTATAATCTAAATTTTTATACAATCCATTTTTTCTAATATATATTTTTATTTCAGATTTATTCAGCAATGAGATAACATTCCGTATATCTGACGCGGTGGTCACTTTGCCCACTTTCGACCTCGGCCACAGCGGCGACATTTATTTCGAGTTTAAGACGACTAAGGAAAATGCTGTTTTGCTGCATGCTAAAGTAAGATTAATTTTCAAATCATGAATATATTATAACTAGTGCTGTTCCTATTTTCGAAAAGGAGGAGGTTCTTTTTTGTCTATTACTATTTTTTACGCATTTTTCGAAGGTTTTTTAATAGTTGAAATTCTGTGCGATCTTTGAACTTATTTTTTACTTTATGCTCTATAGCAAAATTTTTATATTTGGTCATATCTTTTGATAGTTTTCTGCATAATAACGTTAAAAAAGCAAGCCTTAATATTACATCTCCACTAAAATTTATAGATTTAAGACATATGCTACATTGTCATGTATGTTTTAGAGACATAATACATTGAGAACATGTTCCAGGGTCCACAAGACTACATAAAGCTGTCCATCATCGGCGGGGACCAGCTGCAGTTCCAGTTCCAAGTGGGAGACACGCCGCTCGGTGTCTCCGTGGAGACCAGCTCCAGGCTCGCTGATGACCATTGGCACTCCGTCTCCATCGAGAGGAACAGGTATGTGCATCAGGTCAACTAGGTCAATTGAACAGAACAGAACAGTTTAAACTTAGAGCTGAATAAGCTGGATTCGTGTTTGTTGTGTCAGAACTTTAGACAGGGTGAACAATTCTGATGCTTTTTTTTTTATTTGAAAGTTGTTTCTAACAACACAATACAACACAGCACAGCACAACACACCACACCACAACAGTACACGTCACGCAACCTAACGTCACGTCGCGTCACGTCATGTTACGTAACGTCACATCACGACACATCACATCACAACACACCACATCACAACACAACACATCACATTACATCACGTCACGTCACATCACATCACATCACATCACATAAGCATTTTTTAAGCAATTTTATTTAATGCCTGTCGAGATTCCTTACGTTTTATCGTCGATTGTATTTAAACGACTCGATGGTTCACTTATTAACACACACACATTTTTGTACAGGAAAGAAGCTCGCGTAGTAGTGGACGGGGCACTTAAAAACGAGATACGCACAGCCAAAGAGCCGGTACGAGCCCTACACCTCACCACAGCGCTGGTGTTGGGCGCCACGCTGGAGCGCAAGGACGGCTTCGTGGGCTGCATGCGGGCGCTGCTGCTCAACGGCAAGCCCGTCGACTTGCGCTCTATTGCGAGACGCGGTGAGTTCAGTTTCGCTTGGCATTGACTGTGTGAGATACGTAGCGAGTGACGAGCGATTTGCGCTCTTATGCGGGCCGCGGTGAGTTCATACTCGCTTGGCGGTAACACCTCACGACGCAGTTATTATAATAGTTGATATTGATCCCTTAGATTTAAACGACTCTAGTTTTTAATTAAGATATCTTAATCTGTTTTATGTTGATTTCTGTGTCAATCAAAATACAGATTATAATATTTGCCTATTACAACAATCGATCAATCGATCGATCGATCGATCAATCAATCGATCAATCAATCAATCGATCAATCAATCAATCAATCAATCAATCAATCAATCAATCAATCAATCAATCAATCAATCAATCAATCAATCAATCAATCAATCAATCAATCAATCAATCACACGACAAAGTATAAAATTTAAGTTAAAAATCTACGAAATCTACTAAAATTTTTACTTTTTACCAAGGAATGCATGTGTTTTTTCCATCCAATTAACTTTTAACAGGCTTATTTAACAAACATTTCTCCCACCAGGTCTATACGAATAACATGTTAATTTAATAAAAAAATCTAATACATCAGGTCTTTACGGAATATCGGAAGGCTGTGTGGGCAAGTGCATATCGTCGCCATGTCTCAACAACGGCACGTGCCTCGAACGATACGACACGTATTCTTGTGACTGTCGATGGACTGCTTTTAAAGGACCTATTTGTGCTGATGGTAAGTGTTTATTTGTTGATGTGATAAATACATTTCATGATTAGTTGATTTAGGGCCGATTTTTCAATGCTTGGTTAAAACTTATCCTTCCAATAAAGTATTACACGATAATATTAAAATGTCACGTAAACTGTCAAATACGGGCAATTAGAATACGTTTTTAAAATGGTAGTTTTATACATTATTCGACGAATAAGTTTTATCCAAGCATTGAAAAATCGGCCCTTAGAAAAAAATGTAATCTGTCAATTTTATATAGCTGAACAGTTTGGATGTTAAAAGTGCTCAGGATATGCTCCGTATTGGTAATTTTTTTTTGCATGGTTGCTATAGAAGGTTTATAATATGCTACGCTCAAAGAGCAAAGGCGTTCGTTGAGCAAAAAAATAGATAATAATGCATTGGAGTTAGAGAACCACATCGCAAAATTGTCTGGCTCCAATGAAAACTTTCACAAAGCGTTGTGGCAATGTAGAATTGCCATAACACGATCTGAACATACATTGGTTAAACCAATAGTAGTAGGAGCAGCAATGAAAAATGTTGCGAAATCGGTAAAATATTCAGCGAAATTAAAAAAAAAAAAACATGTAAAAGAAAATTAATCTATAATTTTTTTTAACTAATAGCGACTTACAGCTTGTAAACTTGCTAGTATACTTAAAATTTTTAATATGTGTGAAAGCAAATTAATCTATATCTTTAACTAATAGCAGTAGCTAACAGTTAGTAAGCCTACTTTAAATTATTAATAATTATTCTCCAGAAATCGGTGTAAACCTCCGTCCCAACTCAATGGTGAAATACGACTTCCTCGGTTCATGGCGGTCCACGATCAACGAGAAGATACGCGTGGGTTTCACCACCACGAACCCGAAGGGATTCCTGCTGGGATTCTACTCCAATATATCTGGGGAGTACCTCACGCTCATGGTGTCTAACTCGGGTAAGTTAAAGGTTATATGTTAAGGTGAAGGAGTTAAGAAAAGAATGGCAAAATATATTGTGTTGTTTTTTAAAATTGTCATAGATAATTTTAGGCTGTTACTTTTTATATGGTGTATATATGGTTGAGTAAAGTGACTATATCATACTTACCGTAAACAAACTTGTTCAGAACAAACGCCAAAAAGCAACGGCAATCAATTGCACTATTTGAACTTTAAGAATATGTCAATTAGATCACTTCAAATTTAAATTACTGCATCTTTATTTTTGTCCTTGTTTTTGATGATATTTATTATTACTAAATTCTATATTTTTGCGTTGTTTTAATGATGTCATATTATGGCGTTATATTAAAATTTGCCTTGTTAGCGTGTAGCGCTGTATCTGTCAAAAAGAAGAATGTTTCTTTCTCTGTTAATAAATTTTTCCCCCCAGGGAGTCTCCGCGTGGTGTTCGACTTCGGTTTCGAGCGGCAGGAGATAATATTCCAGGGCAAGCACTTCGGGCTCGGCCAGTACCACGACGTGCGGCTCTCGCGCAAGGACAGCGGCGCTACTATGGTTTTGCAGGTAACGTATTATTAGTAACTACCCTCTAAATACAGGTAATGTAGAATTAAATAGTTTATACTAAAATTGTAATTATTTTTTAATTAAAATAACTTGTAACTTTGAAACTGCCCGTACATAAGGAGACATGTTTGATGATTATTTAAATAAATTTAGGATTTCTGTATTAATGAGTGTCGAATTTGTATAAGGCAGACGGCACACGGCTCGGTTTTTTACCAGCTGCAGCGCTGTGTACAAACCGTTTAAAGTACACAAGACGATTTGCACACGCCCCGCTCGTACCACACTATGCGCAGACGCAGCGGCCGGTGACAACGGGCCACCCGCCCGAGTGCGGCGTGTACGTAAACCGGGCCGTGTTAAACCCTCTCGTAGGCTCATGCCCTAACTGGTCATGTTTATTGGCGTATCTCGCGCTTTAACATAGTATTATTGTTTTTTTTTGCAGGTGGACAACTACGAGACGCAGGAGTACCACTTCAACATCCGCGAGAGCGCGGACGCACAGTTCAACAACATACAGTACATGTACATCGGGCGCAACGAGAGCATGAGCGAGGGCTTCGCGGGCTGCGTCAGCCGCGTCGAGTTCGACGACATCTACCCGCTCAAGCTGCTCTTCCAGCAGGACCCGCCCGCCAACGTGCGCTCTATCGGTGTGTTGTAGCTCTATCCGGCTCTACGGTATCTCTAGCGGAGCTCTACTGCTGCTTTACATGTAGCGGTGCCGCAGTAGGATCCACCCTCGACGTGCGCGCTAGCTCTACTTACCTCTACGGTAGCGTTATGTAGCCGTACCGTAGCTCCGCCGCAATTGTATATATGTAGCGGTGCCGTAGCCGGACCCGCCTGTTAATGTGCACTCCTATTTGTGCGTGTTGTCTATTCGTAGCTCTACGTAGGTCTATGTCTCTACTACAACTCCTGTAGCATTTTAGCCGGTAACGTGCGCGATAGCTTTTTGTCCCATATTTTTCCAGTAAGTTGTTACATGATTTACAAATAATGTACGACAGTGGGTTCTAAACTTAGCGAAAAACTTGTATCATGCACTGAGTTGCGCTTCTTGAGTTCGCTCTATCTAACTCTTCCTGGTGGATTAACAGGATTCAGTGTAATCGTTATAATTAGTAATAAATACAAAACAAAAAATGTGTGCGTGTACTAGTGTACACACGTAAGAAGTGAAACTTCTTTATGACCTTATTTTTCCAAAAATAATTTACTATATTCAACTTTACAGAAATACGTCGCGCGTGGTAAGGATAAGAAAAAGATGGCGCATTACGGAAAAATGTCACGCGTAACGAAAACATGTTACACTAAATTTTTTTCCAACCCCGATAAAGAAGTTTCACTTCAATAATATAATTCAAACATGACGACCCATATTTCCCCCCAGGCGGTATCCTCCACGAGGACTTCTGCGGCGTGGAGCCCGTGACCCACCCCCCCGCGCCGCTGGAGACCCGCCCCCCGCCCTATGTGGACAGCGACGCGGATCTCGACTACCATCGCACGGATGAGGCCATACTTGCTAGTTAGTATTGCTTTTATTTAACTTTTAAATCGTATACTAATCACTACATAGTATAAAACAACGCTTTTTCTGTCCCTATGTCCCTTTGTATGCTTAAATCTTTAAAACTACGGAACGGATTTTGATGCGGTTTTTTTTAATACATAGAGTAATTAAATAGAAAGGTTTTAGTGTATAATTTATTAGGTTTGAGACAAAGCGGGCGAAGCCGCGGGCGGTAAGCTAGTATAATATAAAACAATGTGGAATTTGTAAACTATACTTGCTAGATTGTATCGGTCTTACTAAAAAATGTTACCCATTCACTTTGCAATGGATTAGTTATTGCAGTAACCTGTCTTGTTTTTATGATTGACATTTCATGTGAGCAAGAGCAGGACACAGCTATGGTAAAAAATGGTAGAAATTTATCCATTGTTTAACTTTTTATTAGTAAGGCCGTAGATGTCTAATTATAGCATTTTAACCGTTCAAAAATAAGTAAGGTGTAAAAATAAGTCGTGTGTAAACTAAACATGATTACAGGGTTTTATGATTTTTTTTTTATGTCAGTGATATAAAATTTATTCAATTATTCAAAGAAGCTTATATCTAATACACTGGAGATTGCACTATGACCATTAACTTGTCACAAGAAAATATAACCTTGAATGACGTCAGTGTTGTTTTTTGTTTCTTTCTGTGGGTGACCACACTGGTTTGTATATTCAGGATTTTTCGAAATAGAAAAAACTAAAAAACATGGTCTATAAATAATAACGACATATATTTTTAAAAGTATTTTTATTTATTATAATTACTGGTCAACTTACAAGAATTATCACCTTTATACGACATACAATTTTAATTGGTAGAGAATGATAGTTTTAAATAACGCTTGATAACTTTTGGCTACAAAGCTTGGATATTAACCGATATACATCATTAACATCCTTTGTAAATAGAGGAAAGTTGTGTTTTGCATCAGATGCTGTTTACCAAATTGTAAGTTACTCAGATCTTCTTTTTAAACGCGTTGCTTCGACGGGTCAACTTCAAGCCAAAAACATCAAATAAAAACTGTTTATAGCAGTATTTTTTTTCTGGGTCGTAATCCTCAGTAATTTTACCCTTGATAGGCACATATATTTCTTTTTACTTCATTTTTTGGAAAGCTGAAATACGTAAAACAAAAAATATTAGGTTAAAAAGTATAAATTTCAATGTAAAAAAGAACAAACCACAATATGTGAGTGCAATACCGATGTCGTGTGTTGTTTCATTACTAGTATAAAATTTTTTAAAATGGTGTTCTAAATGTTCATCATAATATTGTTTAGCAATATATTATCGTCGCTATCCGTAAAAACCCATCATCATGGTTTCATCATCAATGCTTCTGAATGACGTTGTTGGCAGTTTATCAACAAACTCATGTACAAAAACTAACCTTTTGCACAGAATATTACAGCATACATAGTAGCCTTGGGAAAACTTCGTATTAACAGTGGCAATACCAAGTTAGGTGTGAAAGTGATAAAACACAACAACTGGGCAATATTTTCTTGTTACACGTCAAATGTTCATACCGAAATCTCCAGTGTATATAAGCTTCTTGAATTATTCTAATCAGTTCAAAAATATTATAATATCGTAAAAAAAGAATCAAAATGAGATAATCCTGTTAAAAAAAAAGAAAATTAACATTGACACGAATAATAAAAAATACATTATATACGATTATTTTTCGATATTATCAATGCAATGATTTTGTTTTAGCGGTGCTGGCTTTCATTTTCCTCCTACTGATCGTTGTTGCCATTGTCTTGGTTCGAACGCTATCTCGACACAAGGGAGAATATCTCACTCAGGTATGTTGTTGTATAAAATGTTTTTACTTATATAAGAATACCTGAATAAACAATGTAAATGTAGAATTTTATGGCATTCAATTGCTGTATAAAATTATAAAAAAAATCGATCACTCAGCGGGACTCGAACCCGCATGCTTTCGCGCCAAACCGGGGCGGACGCCTGACCAACTCGGCCACTCGTGACTCGCCAGAGCGAATTTATTGAAGTGAAAACTTCTTTAGCGGCGTTGAGCACTTTTTCTGTAATGAGTATAAAATCTTAAACTCGCGTCAGGACACGTGACCTGATCGAAAAAGCGTAAGACGGATACCATTCCAAAATATCAAACATGCTGAACGTTAATAATCAAGTTTTCACTTCTGCCGGCACTCCCGGAGTGCAACCCGTCTTTTTTTCTATTCTTACAGTTTTTATGTGTCTAAGGGACACACTAAATAATATATGTGTGTGTGTCTGTGCAGGAGGAGCGCGGTGCGGAGGGCGCGGAGGGACCCGACGCTGCTGCGCTTGCGGCTGCTACCGGCCCGAGGGTCACCAAGCGACGGGAGTTCTTCATTTAGTGCACCAGCCATCAGCTGCAAGAGGGGGGGACGGGGGGGGATATAGAGCAGTGAAGAAGAAGAAAAAGAGTGAACCGGTACCTACTAGGGAAGCACGTACCATCATAGACCGCATCTTAGCTTTCCATCAGGCGAGATTGTGGTCAAGCGCTTCCCTATCTTAAGTAAAAAAAAAAAAGTGGAGTGTGGGGGGAGGGGAGTTCTTCATTTAGTGCACATCATACAAGAGTGAATAGGGTGGGGGGTTTGTTATAGTATAGAGCAGCGGAATGTGGGGGGAGTGCTTCATTTAGACACGACACTACTACAAGTGAGGAGGGGGGATTATGTAACTTTACTTGTATGGTGAGTTATAAAGTGCAAAGCGCCTACTTGTACTCGAATGGGAGGGGGGAGAAGTATACTTGTATAGTTATATAACTTATATAGCTAAGGATAAAGATCACGCCTAAAAAGAGAAAAGGGGAGGCGAAAGGGATATAGACAGCACCGCAAAGGATGTAGGGACAGGAAAACACATAACACTATTACAATAGATAATAAAGAACAATTTGGGCAATTATATTTAGGGGGAAATTAAAAACCACAATTTAGGCAGAGCAAAAAAGCAAATAACATTGCTCTATTCACTGAATATACCTGATACTATATATTAATTATTCATCAATTTCTCGTATTTCTTCATAAAATTCAGAGTTGTATTGCTCAATATACTTCAGAATTTATAAAATCAGTATTTAAACAGTATCTAAACACAAACTGACACATAGTTAATATTCCATTTATATTTTTTAACATATAAAATGAATAAGAACAGTTTAAATTCTATATAAGCAATAATCTCAAAACATAAGACTGTAATGTATTACCGAATATGACATCATATATTTAACATAAAGACAAATAATTTACTACACGCATTAAAACACCTAGAAATAGAAACGGCCAAAATTCATCTAAAAATACAGACAAACCCAAGCACAGCAAATATATTTAGTTAATTAGTTTTAATCACGATTTCACGCATATATTTATATATCATACTTTTATCATTTGAAAATTTCAAAAGAAAATCTCATAATAAAAAAAATCGTCTTTCTCTTTCTTACATCAAGGATCATGTAATGTGTAAACGAGACGACGCAATTCCATCTTTTTTATTAAGGACATCATCTCATAAAAAGTATTTTATTCACAAGTATTTTCGTGATGCTATTTTAAGAATAGTTTGGAAAATCCAAAAGTGCACGCCTCATAATTTTTTTTTAATAATTATTTATTAATTATTATTTTTGTTTATTTAATAACAATTAAACCACATCGAATCAGACCCTGAAAAATGAAAGGGTTCTATTCCTGAGCATACTCAAGCGTAAGAGAACAAAATAACCATGAAAATGACACCCATGACGAAAATATGTAAAATTTTCGTCGGCGCCATCTTGGATTTTAGTTTTGACCTCATATTGGTTAATAGCTACCCCAATAACCATGAAAATGACACCCATGACGAAAATGTGTAAAATTTTCGTCGGCGCCATCTTGAATTTTAATTTTGACCTCATATTGTTTGATAGCTACCCCAAAAACCATGAAAATGACACCCATGACGAAAAGATGTAAATTTTTTGTCGGCGCCATCTTGGATTTTAGTTTTGACCTCATATTCGTTAATAGCTACCCCAAAAACCATGAAAATGACACCCATCACGAAAAAAAGTCAAATTTTCATCAGCGCCATCTTGGATTATAGTTTTGACCTCATATTCGTTTTTAATATATTGCCGGTAACATAATATTATGTATGATAATAATTCTTAAAAAAGTATTTTATACATTTCTTAAAAAGCTTCGATATTGTATACAATAATACAATTCATATTCAAATTGTTGTAAAATAGTCACACTTTTTTAAGTTGGTTGAATACACTAAAATACTTATAAGGATCGTACCTACTAATAAAAGTAACAAAATGAATTTTTAAAGTTCCCAGTAATCTTCTGGAATCAATTTCAATAAAAATATAAAAATTCACTTCAAAAAAAAAAAAAAAAAAAAAACATCCGAGTTTTTTTTTGTTTATTTAATAACAATTAAACCACATCGAATCAGACCCTGAAAAATGAAAGGGTTCTATTCCTGAGCATACTCAAGCGTAAGAGAAAAAAAAAGACTCGATTAGTAAAGTATTTCGGTCGCTATCGTGTTAACAAGAAAAAGGATCCGCACATACAGACACACGGACGTCCAAGACAGAACTTTTTTAAACTGTTTTTTAACTAGTTTAAATAACAAAAATGACATCAAAAATATCATGAACGTTAAAAATAGTGTTTTTTCTTAATATGTGTGTGTATGTATTTTCTTACAAGTGCAATGTATGATACATAAAGACATTTTAAGTTTGAAAAATCAGATGTTTTGCGCGAAGCGACAGTAGTACCCACCTCAACGCTTCGCTTATGAGGCGTGCAATATGGGTCATTTTATATTATGAAATACATAGTTGCATTATGCAAAATCCGTCGCTTGTGCCTTTTTGTATTGACGAAACATTATCATTAAAATTCTAATAAACATTTCATTAATATTCAAGAATTGCGTTTAATTCATTACATATTGTATTCTAAAAAAAATCATGAAAATATAATCATCATAATCATTAGTAATATTGGCACTAAAAGTTCAAATTACTTATAAAGCACAAATAGCATTTTCGTATGGTTTTTTCAAATTTCTCCCGTTACGTGCCATTTGGCTTGACATTTTGTATTTTGTAACACATTTTTGTATCGATGTATATTTAGTTACTTTCGTATTTATATATTTGAATGTATTAGATTTACAATAAAATTATTAGTTTATAGAATTACAAATTATAATAAGCGTAGTTTATTTTATATCGTCACGATATTTTGTGTTTAGGTTTAGTTGTTTAGGGTTCGCTGAGCTTTTCTTTTATTTTCCGTCCAGAAACGAATGTCACCGCTACTTAAAAGTATTTTTTTCTGTGATTATAACGGTTTTTGAACGTTTTAATTGCGTGATTGAGTTGAAATATACCAACATTGTAGGGAATTATAATTTTGCATGACAGTGTTTTAGAATATTTGTGAATCTCGATTTTTTTTAGTGTATTTTTATGTGTATTTGTATAATTTTGTCGTATGTGTTTAAATAAAAGACGTATCCATCGTACAATATTATTTGCGAATGACTGCACACTAAACGATAATAAAAAAAGTATTTTTATATGAAATACAATAAACATGGTTAGTTGTGTGTGTTTGTCATTGTGGTATCCACAAGCGAGTGTTAGCATTTTTTGTAATTACTATATCTATTTTAAGAAACAAATATATTGTGAAATGAACCAAATTCATTGTTATGTACGCATTAATAAAATCATACTTACGCGATTTTGTTAATATAAAATTACCTTTTTACAAATATCCTTTTTCTTTATGTACTGAAAATATGTTTATAAAATGATAATATTCGCTTGTGGATTCGACAGATAGGTGCCTTATAGTCGGCACGGAGGTCACGTAGCGTGTTAGTAGAGTTTTTATTTTACTACGAAATCACAATAAATTCATAAATAAACTTGGTGTTTTATTTTATTCCTTCCCATTAAAATAAACAAGAAGTTGATTAGGTAATTCTGAAGACTGAACCAGGACGTTCATAAAATATATTACTATATGTAGTAGCAGTATTAACGTTTCTTACAAGCGTAGCTCAAACGTACAGTTATGGAGGAAGTGTTTAGAAAGAATATGGTAATCGCCTTTAAAGTACATAAACTAGTATATTATAGGTATATAAAAACCTACAATAGATACATACAGACTACAGTCTATGCTTTATAATATTATAATCCTCTAAATGACTTGACCGATTTTTATCTTTGAAACTATATTTCATAAGCTACTCTTTATGTTTATGTGTGTTTATGTAACGGTCAATTAATATTTTATAAATTGATAAAACAATAATTCATTACAAATGTAGATAATATTTACATGGTAAGTCACAATTCATTATAAAGAATCTCGTCTTTCAATCAAACACTATCCCACTAATATTATAAAGGCGAAAGAAATGTTCGTTTATTTTCATAAAATTTGGCACACACATCAAGAGGGCAACTTTTAACTCATAGGATAATTTTTATTCCGAAAATTCCACGGGATCGGGAACTATGCGGGTTTTCCTTTGACTAGGCGGGCGAAGCTGCGGGCGAAAATCAAAATCTAGTTTACTATAGAGCATTTTCAACATTCTTCTTAATTAAGGGTTCATAATTAGCTCAACAAAATCGAGTAATTCTTATATGCACCTATGGCTAGGTATACCTTTAAGCGCTTTACATATTAGCAACATATTAATTCCAATCACCGCTCCATACATCCTTCAACAGTTCATAGAAAGCATTAGCCACAATTAGGTCGCTAACAAAGCCGCGAGCACCTGGCCCAGTGACCCGCGAGGTGGAGGGGCGGCGCGTGCTCGAGAGCCGATAGACCGATGCACTCGATACATAAGGATGGCCTGCGTCGATGCATTTCGATTTTATGCTAAGTTTGGTGACTGTCGTGGAGAGCTTAGATATTATAATATGTGTTAAAAAGCAGGGAAAAATATAGCACCAGCATTGCTGTGATTGATTGTGATGATGACCACCTTACCTTTGCTTGCTCTACCACAACCCTTCCGTTTTTATATTAATTTGAACATCAATTCTAACTTTTTATCATATTAAGTGTTATTAGTTCATTAAAAAGATCGATTCTAGCTAATATTAATCAGATGTTTAAATAGTTACCAATTAAAATTCAAGTTGGATGTAGAATGAAAATACCTAAATATTGAAAATTGTTTTTCCTTCAAACTAAAATGCAATACGTTTCTTCAGAAAATGTTACGAAATTAGTATGTATTACAAAAAGCATATTGCATTCCAAGGATCATAAATAACCAAAAGTATCGACAAGTGATGCGGCCAAGCCTACGTTTCTCACGTAAAAGCGTCCAATGTCGGCAGTCAGCGCTTTGCAAAGGGGTTAAGTGGTACAGGTGCTTAACGGGCCGATTGTGCCTTAAATGGTTTTCAATCGGCCTCTCTTTGAGTTCTTTCTTGCGCTAAAATTTCAACGTTCTTGACATATATGTCGATACATTCTCTTACATCACTACTACTCGAGGTTTAACATTTATTTGATAAGATAATAGAGCTCTTAAGATTTATTATGAGAAGGTTGATTTTTTCAAGAGCATAAGTGATCTTGATTCTAATATTGTAAAGGTTGAGAATAGTTGTTAATTTTAACACCGTGTGCGAATATTCAAGTATGCTAAGTTATTGGAGAGAAATCATCTTAAAATTATCAGATGGCCGCAGATCTATCTATTTCAGAAAATTTTATTTTAAATTTAAAAGATAGGCATTTTTATTCTTGATCTTGGTCTTTCACTATTCGAGATGAATTTTTCGTGCGTATTTTTTTTAGTACTTATATGTATTTGTATAGATAGAGCTATCAAATTTTGTGTTATTTTTAAACAGCTGAAAACCGATCGCTGAAATTTTGTGTGTGCTTTTCATAATGAGCATTCAATTAAACAATTATTTCACATAATTACTTTAAACAAACAGAACATCCAGATTAGATAAACAAGAACCGTATTCAGAATTGTGAAACCCTATCTCAAAAGTTAGAGTCGGACAGATAAAATTGAGATTTAACAATTTCGTAAGCTCGCGAGAGTTGTACACCAATAAAGTGTTGTTTCACCTGTGTCGGAGCGTATCACCCCTTCGGGACGTTGTTTTTATTGTTACAATCCACGTCGTGGTAAAGGGGAATTGAGACAATTGTTATATGAATGGTACGTTTGATCACTCACGTAGAATGTGTGTACGGTTTTACGATGTTTATCAAATGCTGTAATTAATATATGGCTAGATATGTAGATATCTATACGTTCGTAAGGGAATATAAACTTTACCACCTGTATCTATATTAGTGTTGGTTAAAGAAATAGTTAACTACATTAATTATGAGTTATGACGAATTGTTTTTTTCAATTGGATCAAAATTAAGTTAAAATGCTGCTCCTTTGGTAGGTATATAATTATAATACATATAGTACTTAACTATAGATGAATAACTTTGCCTCTCGATTAAATTTAAGACTTTAGACTAATAACAACAGCTATTAACACAGAATAGTCTGTGCTAATATTATTTATTAAAATATTTCGTGATTGGCCATTAATTGTTAAGAACAAGAGTGTTTTGTCTCGTGGATAGAATTTTTAACGAGATAAATACTATCGGATTTCATCTGAATACATTTTTTTAATCTTAAGAAATGCACCATTTCTAGAACGTTATTTTTTATTCAAAATACATGGATGTTTTTGATTTTAGGTTTATCTAAAGCGTGAAGCTACACATATTCAATCACTGGGCTATTGTGCGTAACCCAAAGGTATGTTGCCTGTAATCTAAGCCCTGTTATTACACTGAGGTATCATCATTTTGTTACGAACTATGTAATCTTGTAATCATCTGTACTTTGGAGGTGTGGATACGCCAATTTACCGCATGATCACTAATTTTATTATAGTCTATTCATAATTCAGAGATTTAATAGACAATATGAAAATAATATATAAGTAATTACGAATTATTGCTAGTGATTATTACTTTAATTAAATTGATAAATTTTATCCTTTTGTTACCTAGTCATATTTTTCTCGTATTATACTTGCCTGATGTTCTTTCTATTGAAGAAGTAAATGCTACATATGAAATATATTAAGTATCTGGAAGGTATTTTCTGTTTTAAGACATACCTATTTGTTTCAAGAGTCTTCATTATAGAGTAGTGAATACATAAGGTAAAGGATTGAAACGTAAAACATTTTCTTACTACGCTACATTAAAACCGTAGCATAATGACAATATTCCACCTGCCACCCTTTGAACGTAATAATCAAAAATCGTACACTGGCCGGGCCAGAGTCGCCTCATTATGAACTTTGCAATCGGCTTAAACTGTTAAGCGTTGGAAATTAGTTGCAAATTAAAATACCCCCTCCCCCCTCCTCCCGTCCCCCGCTGCACCTGTCTGAGCCGATTATAAAGAGACTTTGACAGCCTTTTAATGCCTATTTACGTTATTAAAATGAGTTACGTAGCCCGTAGGCTGTAGGTACCTACGTATTACAGGTGAAGGGTTTCCTGTTGAGTTGGTTATTCGGTAATTAAAAATCTATACCACATGTATACCTACTTACCAAACTGTAAACTTATATAATGGAACGATTTTGAAATGTGTTTAAAACCTGTAAATATTGCGAGGACACATGGATATTTTCTATACAAACAAAATTGTTAATGAACATTTCATCATTTAATAATTTTTGGTCGTAAAAAGTGTATCCCGTTAAATAAATGAAAGATGTTGATAACTTTATATATAGGTATTAAACGCCGGGCACCAGCCAATACTAATAGGTACAATAAATAAAACACATTTAAAATCTATAAACTTTATTCATTTAATACCATTACAATAAAGTTCAGAGTACCTACATTTCCCGGTAACTCCTGTGTCAATAAAATATTCATTTGAACTGTCGATAGGTACAACGGTAAGTGTTGTGTAAGTTATCGACGGAAGGTGGCGCTAAGACGGGCGGCGCTTGCTGCGGCACGTTCGGTTATCGACACCACGATGTTTAATGATGTGTTTTGTGTTACCTGGTTATCGATTGTTGCAGTATTTATTACCGTGGGTTTATAAAACTATAGAGAATTTATGTTGAAAGTATACAATCAGACAAATGAATATAGCTATGATCTAACATTAATTGATTAAAATAATATGAATTCATCGACAGAATCTCTGTTGTCTTGACATCAAAATTATGTTAATATCTAGGTCATTTATTAAACATACAATGGGATTTGGCTACTTCTTACTGAATACCTACCGAAGCACATATCGATTATACCTACATGAACATTTGCAAATTTGTATCTATTTATTTTTACCTGGCTATCAGTAAATGCATATTAGAGACGGAAATGAAGATTTCTCTTGCAACACTCCAAATCTGAAATGATCGGGACTCAATGACACATATCTATTAAATAAAAGAGGTTCATCATTAATAGCTGTGTTTTACCTGAAAATAAAACACATATTAAATACTTACCTATATTTGAAGCTTACTTATTGAGAAGGCACCTAGCTTTTTCCGCCTATTTTTCCCTCTCTTTCCGTTGTATGTATGCTATCTCTCTCGCACACCTCCTCACCAGGTGGCGGGGCGCACGATAATGTGCGGGCGCTGGATGTTTTTCATTGAGTCGAAATCCACAACAGGTGGACGTTAAGTGTAAGCTTCAAATATAGGTAAGTATTTAATATGTGTTTTATTTTCAGGTAAAACACAGCTATTAAACACTTGACCGTAATTTGAAGCTTACTTATTGAGACCTGTTTGTTACCCACCTGGTGTACAATATATGGACGCCAATGTGAACTTGAATACATAAGTAATTACTTATTTATTTATTGGAAAGAGTAAGGTGTGCAGATAGTATACCAATAAATCACACAAATTGTTATATTATATAATATATTAACAATCCCAGATGAAAAGTTAATCAAATAAGAACCAAAAAGTTAATCATAATGATTAAAAGTATTAGAACTTATAAGATTGGTTCAAGTGTACCTTAGTTAACCTTTTGGGCTTGAAAAGTTAAAGTTACTACAATTTCCACTATCTTTAGCGTAAATCTGCGAAAGCGCCAGTAACGACTTTCAATTACGCATTTAGATGTTACTTACAAAATGAAGCAACAGTTGATCCCGACGAGGCAAAAATACCTCAAACTCAAACCTTTATTTATTCAATTAGAACTCTGCAGAAGCACCATTGAATCATCTTAACATAGAATTACCAAATGTCTCAACTCACACAGTTTTAACCCAACCTGCTACAAGCGGACAAGAAGAGACCTTGGTCCTTACTTTTGGGGTCAGAAATAAATTTAAAATGTCACCCCTTGAATAAGGCAATAAAATAACAAAACAGGTAAACGGTTTAAATTATAATACAGATTTTTAACATCCAACCAAACCGTGCGGTACCTATCTTTTAATGTTTAGAGCCAACGTCACAATCATAATCTAAACATGGCTGGTACTTTCAGTACAATCCATGAATTATTTATTTAAAACTGATAGGTCATAAACTCTGTACTAAAAACAAATATACTGAACTCAAGAGACTAAAATGATAAAGAGCTTATCTGTGTCCCAAAACTGCAATTACTACAGCCAAGTACGTTACTTTTAATCAATTCGGTTTTAAGATATAATTATGATTTACATCACAACTTATAAACCGAAAGTCTCGGGACTACATAACGTGACTTATTTATAATAGTGTTTGTGCATAACACTAGGCAGTCAACAGCTATATGAACGTCAGATAGGAAAAGAGCCAAATTTTTCCAGTCAGTAACAAAGGATTTTAACTATACTTATTATAATTCAACCAACTACTACTAGCTACTCCGTACGTCTTTTGGGTAGACGGAGGCAAATAGGATTTTTATTACGACTATATCATTTGATATTTGGAAAATGTACTCCACATTTTCATACCATCCGAGTCATTTTGCAGATTCTAGTGGTGCAGCACTGAACACCGACTATGAGGTGGCTGGTGCTGCTGACCGGGCCTTCAGTTCCGCTTTCCAGAATACCTTCACCCTTCTCGGTGCTACTACTACTGAAATAGCGGTACTCTTACGCGTCGTTCAGGTCTCTAACTGACTAGGATTTCTCATATTATCGTAACAACCCTCGCTCGTTCTAACGAGAATAAATTATCGCCAAGGAATTCTGCTGCAGGATAATGGCAAGAGAGATAATAAGCTTAACTATGCATTATTATGTTAAGGAATATGGTGGGTTTTGAATACTATCGTCGTCTGAAAGTATCTCCTTTCGATTAACTGCATTAAGGATGCAGATCTGATCCCATCTTTGTTCCGTAGGAATGCTACGACAGTCTAAACGTTACACTGAACAAAGAAAATTGCCCTGAATATAGTCGGTTGTTCCAACATACGTAATATGGCTAGCCTAAGGTTAGTTATCCCTTGATTGTAACTGCTACCAATGGAGGCATTGCTCTTGTGTTGTCCACAGTTGTGCGAGTGCAAAAATGAAGAACTGAGCTCGTGGGGAGCTATGTCGAATTAATCTGTGTTGAGATTATGACAGTATAGGACAGTTAGCTGTGGATGCGAAGACAGGACATCACTTTATTCATCCGTAACCACGAGAGGCAGCCACGGACAGCGATATAGCAAGAACTAAACTAGCAAAGTTTAGTTCGCTTACCAGACTGTCATGTTTTAAATGCAGTATATCCTCTGTATAGCATTGCATTTATGACTATTGATAAACTTAATTCACCCGTAAACACGAGATAGCGATATAGCAAGAACTAAACCAGCAAAGTTTAGTTCGTTTACCAGACTTTGTAATGTTTTAAAAGCCGTATAGTCTCTACTGCATTGCATTTATTGCCCCCCCCCCCCTCAAAGCAAAGAAATGAGAAGTCATTTAGCAGGGCTTTCTCGTTAAGGGTAGGGGTTCCAAGTAATATCTAATAATAAGAGGCTTTTGTTTGGAAAGATTGACTTTCCGTTATTTATCCTCTATCCTAAGTAACTTAACAGTCATTATTCGTTGAGTACTTAAACGTTTTACGTTAATAGTTGTATATAACTTTATTATACAATATAATAATCCTCGTGGGATGACAAGAAACTTGTCTAAACAAATGATTATCCTAATCCCTCAGCGATTTATTGTTTGAGCCCTGAAGAAAAACTCAAGGGTAATATATGATAATGAGGTCAAATGGGTTGAAAAAACGAGTCTAATAAATTGCCTACAAGACCGGGCAACTAAAATAGGCCTATGAGAGGTCAATTATACATAATCAATCGTCATTTGTCACATTCAATCGCTTTGCGATTAAAAAATCTCTTCCGATGTTTTTATATGAAAATTGGTCGGCTAGTGCCATTGAATTACGATACCAAACATACCGTTGACAACAACAAGGCTTGGTGACAATCCTCGAAACCACCGCCACAATTCATCTGCGAGATGATATTTGATCCGACTCGCCTTCCTTTGTTGTGAATAGGCTCTGCATTGGTAAATACAATTTGTTCAATTCCAATTTCCATAATTGGTAAACCAATGGTGGTTTCCTGATCAAATAAGCGTAAGCGGTAACCTTTTAGGATACGAAGTATCAATTTCATGCGCCCGTTATTTAACGTCTCTAACCTATATTGTATTTATTAGGTCATATTGCTATACTGCCCACTGTGAAGTAGATTTCAAAACCTTTTTCTACCTACCTTAGAAGAGTGAAGATCCGATACTGTCATATCCAAAACTTCTTTCGTGGGTCCTCGTTGACGAAAGCAAATATCTATGATCATTTTAATGATCAATCCTTTGTATATTTGCACCAATCGCCATCAAAGCCCCGCGAGGGCTGATATATATTTGCACCATTTCCCCGCGGGGACGGTTGTTATCAAAGCCCCGCGAGGGCTGATATATATTTGCACCATGTCTCCGTGAGGGACGGTTGTAATCAAAGCCCCACGAGGGCTGATATATATTTGCACCATTTCTCCGTGAGGGACGGTTGTAATCAAAGCCCCGCGAGGGCTGATATATATTTGCACCATTTCTCCGTGAGGGACGGTTGTAATCAAAGCCCCGCGAGGGCCGATATATATTTGCACTATTTCCCTGCGAGCGACAGCTGCGCGAGGGATGTTTGTAACTAGAAATAAGTAAGGCCTGCCAAAAAATGCTTAAGAGACACCCTGCGAGGGTGGATTTGACCTGGCTAACCCCTGCGAGGAGTAGTGGCCACATTTATGTATTCTGCTTCGAGGAAGAATACACCTTAGTGCTAATATAAAATTAGCAGTAAATAATCATTTTAATAATATAGCAATTAACAAGGTCCTTTAAATTATTTTCCAATGTTAGCGACAACTGTCCAGGATAAAATAAGAATTGATTTGACAATGGTAATTAATTATTATGTTTATATAAAAAAGGACTATTTAATAAATTCATAATTCAAATCAATTCACTAAATTTTAAAATGAACTTCGATTCATATTTATTTTTGTTCATGCAATCGATGTAACATTTAGTTGCTTTATATCTGTTAACATTCCTTACGAACGCAACCATACCGTCGTAGGACGTTGCACAAAATAATCTCCACTCACCCGCAATTTTTTACTTTTTGTCAAGGTGTACGTTTATAATATTATTCTAAAACGTTAGAATAAGTGAATTGTAAATCCTTTGAAATAAATGTATCTAAATCTAATTTCTATTAAGGTATCTCGATAATTATTATACGATAACCCTTTCAGCACAAGTTCAGTAAACCAAAGAATTTAATTGTAAAATTTTGGTACTTACTCGTTTTAACAAAAAAGTTGCATCATTTGAAACATAGGAAACGTAATTTTCAATCAAATTAGCCGTGTGTAATATGTCTATTTTCACATAAATACGGATCTGATTAATACTCATAAAAGGACACGTATACGGTATAGACTAGTTTTGAATGTGTGGTACTTTCATGGTACATATCTACTATACATGAGCGAATTCCATCATTATTCAGTTGAGCGGCTAACTCCCGTACGATTTATAAAATAATATCACAACATGTTCTGACATGTCGTGACTTCTTGGAGCTGACTCATCTCGTTCGATAATTTTTAGTAATAAACTATGATAGGAATTCCGAACCGTTCCTAGCGATAACGACAATGTAATAAAGTCGTAGCAATGGATTGTATGCCTGTAAAGCTTTGAGTTGGCTCATATGCGTTGGCTCATATCCATACTAAGTATTAATTGTAATTTTTCCACGAAAAATTCACTTGTAACCTTGTAATAAAAACACATTATTAAAAATGAAATAAAATATTAAAAATATCTATATACAAGAGAGGGTATTTGATATATCTAGTCAATATCAAATAATCACAAAAGTAATATTAACGATTCGAGTAAAGCCGAACGGTAACACCGTTAAAATAGCTTTACTCACAGTATTAAAAATTCAAATATTAATTAGTACATATTGCATAATGAAATATTTCAAAAGAAAAGTTACTATTTCAAGTAAAATTTAACGGTTGTATCGTTAATTTTAAATATCTTTATTCATGCTATTAAGTATTTAAGCATATTGAAATATAAACTATTGCTGAAGGATTCATTAAAAACCTCAGCATTTTAACACGTTCACTGCGCCATCATTATCAAAGAACTTTCAGCTGGTGCTTTGGAGACCTAAAAGATCTCGAAACTTACCAACCCTTTGGTGCGTTTGAGACCTAATCAGTCTCTTAAAGATACAGTTTTGAAAATAATTTATATCATCCAGAAAACAATGACATATACTTTGAAGTTTTTGTGGATGAAAGATAGTCTATTGTTTTATATTTTGCTAGGTTCGCACGCAGTTATGACATTTGAATAAACTACAAATACCTAAAAAAAATTAGATATCGATTGTATCTCGTACCGCAACCGAAGATAGTTCAATATATGTAGTAAGTAGTGATGGGAATAAAATAATATACCAGTTGTCGATTGAAATAGTTTTATTAATTATGCAAAGTGTTTTTCATTAAAACATGGTAAGCACATTGATTGCTTGCATTGCGCGCATATGGTAACAATTCGTTTTCCGAACATTTTCCAAAATTTTTATTATACTGGACGATGCAGCAGTATAATCCGGCTTTGATTTTTTGTTCTTTTCCGTAGATACTGCTTTCCGAATCGGTGGTAAATGTTAAAAATATGTAATGACGTTTCAAAAGTGCTTGTAGAAGAAGTCTAATTGAATAAATAAATGTTTGAGTTTGAGTTTGTTAGAAATCTCACCAAAATAAATAAATTTTTTACACTTTTTTCTTTTAAAAGAACTCATTAGTTTATAAAAAATAATCAACACCTAGATACGCGAGTATTATTTCCAAAACGAGCGAGCTCCCACATCGATGCTAGGACAACACTAAACCGAATCACGCAGCGCCCGCGCCGCCTACCCTCCCTCTCTTGCGTCTACGAGGCCTACGATAGTAGTAGTGATTCGCCGGTTCTGGAACACGGATTCAGGTACACTCGCCGGTTCACGCGCACGGGTGCCGGGTGCTGGCACATTCACAGCTTCACCCGCAAATCAGTGGCACCCCATCCTAAAAAAAAAAAAAAAAAAAAAAGTTTGGACTCTTTTCCCACTAAAGCGGCCACGCTGAGTCGATAGCACTCACTCCCGAAGCGATAGGATGCACGGTTTCGGAGATGTGCAGATCGATTAACTCTTATCTAATTGATATCCGGTGGGTCATTAGCGTCCCATGGTTCACCTTTTCCTATTAGCTAATTACACCGTCCGGCGTTCTTATCTATTACTCATTGTGCACCTCGCTTATCACTGCTTTTGTATTAAACTTCTTTGTTATGACCTACCTCACTATTCTAACAAATACGTCTAAAATCCTATAACTATATTTATATATTATCGTACTATATTATCATAATTGTTGCTTTTTTAAAAAGCGATTCGCTTCTGGCACTCGCCGGCCGCTGCCGCGGCACGCTCGCTTTGCTCGCTCGGCTCGTGCGTTGTTTATCAAAGTCTAACCTAACCTAACCTAATTGTTGCTTTTTTAAAAAGCGATTCGCTTCTGGCGTTGTTTATCAAAATCTAACCTAACCTAACCTAACCCAATTATTTTTCCGGGTAATCTGATGTATCGAACTTTGTTACGAGCTACCTCGCTATTCTGAATCATCAATAAAACACATTCATTTTACTGCCATTTTTATTTCCAAAATGTTGTTGCTTATTATCTACTGGTTTGTGTATTTGGCGACCATTTGTCCATTTTGCTATATAAAAATAATTATTGATGAACATTTGAATTGTAGCCTTATCTACTTATAAAATAGGAGCGAAACATCTCATCCACTAAAATATCGTTGTACAGTGTGTTCCCTGTAAATATGCTCGTAAAACTATGCATTGAATATCCCTGAAACTTATATAGCAAATACATTAAGCAATATTCTCCACAAACTGAAGTCCAATCATTCTGAATCCTATCAACATTCCAGTCCCATCTCTTACAATTCCTTTTCAAAAACTGGAGATGATATCGCTCAGGTGTTCGTCCATATGAATCAAAATATTGACCGATGCCATTCGTATCGATATGTACAGCTACCCAGTGTGAACCCGGTTTATCATCCGCATCCAAATTGCATATTATATACGTTGGTACATGGGTATACATAGGCAGTCTATTAGCAGCATAAACATTATTTTCTAGACTGGGATGAATCTTTTTCATATGTTTTTGTAATTCTAGTGTATCCATGATATTACTGTTATTAGCAGATTATTACAGTACCAATCTATTCAATGGTTGTCATAGGAATGTTCAATTATAGTGTTTTGTATAAGATTAAATAGGAAGTTTGTAATGAAATAAAAAATAGTAAATTGCATACAATTTGTTTTATTTAATTTTATAATGTTTCCTTTAGTTACATATACACAAAATGCATTAAGCATAACACATAAATCTAAAATATAACACACATTATAACCTTAACTACTATAGTCTACAGTAACATTTCTATTTTTATCTATTTCAATAATATTATCAAACTCAGCATAAACAATACAGTTAATTGTTTGTGTTAGTGAGGATTCAAATCGTACTTCTAATCTTACACTACCATGCTTTATGAGATTCCAATGAGCTGATGAGTTAGCTGATAAATCAGGAGTTAAATCAAATGCTAAAAGACAGTAGCCTTTGGCATACTGTTCACGAGAGATTGCATTTCCTTCATTAAGAAAGTGAATACCAGTCCCCGAGAATAGAGTATGATATGCCGATGTGAATATATTATTATTAAAAGATGGTTGCAAAGCTTTTGAAGGTATTTGTTGACCATCAATATATAAGCTGAAAGAGTTAATACCATAGTTTTCAAAGTTAAATGGATTTTTAGTAAGTGAACCATTAAATGCGGAATTGTTCACAAATCCAATAATACATCTTTTGGGTACCTGTCCCAAGAATATATTATCAAGAGTTTTTCCTTGAACACCTGATGGAATTGTTAAAACTTTAACTTCAGCACGAGTAATAGGATATTTAGCAGTTGTAGAAGCTAAAACTTTCTGATGTGCGAGTAATACACTTGGATTAATTCGTGCTCTTCGAACAATAAGAGTTGCATCCGTAATAGAAACTTTAAACTTTTCATCATTTGACCCAGCAATTAAATTAAAACTCTCTCTTGACCGAACTAATTTTACACTCATTTCAACACCATTAATTAAAAATTTATCTTGATTGAAAATGTCACCATGAAGATGACCAATCATTTCTATTTCCCGGCTTTCATTAACTAATTCCTGTCTTTTAGCAAATCCCGTGTTTTTACCATCTGTGGAATCCATTTTGCCTGCTGTATCATCATACCAAAGACTACAAGTAAGATGAGATTGTTTAGCAGCAGGAGCATAGTTTAAAAGGGTTTCCATGTATGCTCGATAGGCATAGGTATTATTAGGTGGTGATACAAGTTTTTGGTTTAAATAAACATCGAGTTGACTAAAAAGTGAATGCAACCAATTATTTACAGGTGCTACTACTGTAGCTGATAACAAGTTTGTTGAATCTTGATTTAATACTTTTGCCTTTATGTGGAGTAATGTATGAGACAAATCTATGTAGTCATCGCCTGTTCCAGGAACTTGAAACTCGATAGGTCCATCATCAGCAAGAGATGAAATTGGTTTATAGTGAATCCACAATCCATTTTCAATGCTTGTTTGTGTGGACGGTAATGCAAACAAATCTAATTCTGACTTAACGCACTCACAAGAATGATTATGAAGGAAAGACATACTTAATTTGAAAATATATCTTTGATGTTTTTTGGTTTTAGACCAAGTTTTTTCGTAGCTTTCACTTTAGCTGTTAGTGGTGGAATGAACGAGGCCAATCGTTTTCTTTTAGTTATATACCCAGATCCTGTCATGTTTAATCGATCAATTTTGTTATCAGCCTTTCGTTTTAAGTTCGTACTAACTTGCTTTAGACGATCTTTTATTGAGGCTTCCATAGGACGGGCTTGAATCATATCCGATAAAAGTCCTACTCCAGCGTTTAATGCCTCCTTACCAACCACTCGAGCACCACTTGAAAGTAAAGGTAAAACTGATCTAAATAACCCTCCTAAGAAGCTCCCAATACCATGACCGCGTTGGTATGGTGAACCCTTATAAATTACTCCAACTCCTGATCCAGCTTGATGTGAATAATAATTTTCATATGGACATTTATGATGATCATGAGGAGAATACATTATTATAATTTGCGGAAATGTAGTTTAATACACACGGTCCCAAACTGGAATGGTATTTTTTGTCCTGCGCTCGATCTTATATCCATTTCCAGCGTATCGAACTCTCTTCGCATAACGGGTAAGTAGTGAGGTGGAGAGAAAACGTGCATTTTATACGCACCATAAATGTATTTTGAAGGATCTAATGAAATGACTCTTAATAGCGGAGTCATAACATCACCCACAATCTGAGGATCAATAATGTCGCAATATAGAAATAGTTGAGATGGTAACCCTAAATGTAAATTAGCAGGACACTTCCCAAAATTTCTGTCTAGGAGATTTGTATTTGGTTCATAACCTAGTTGTAAACTTAATTTGGGTGATAATGTTACGGATGTTATATTTTTATCCAAAACAGAAACAGACACAAATTTTGTTATTTCATCATAACGAAATTTCAAGTTCTCTCCGATACCATTTAATGCTCTCAAAATATGTTCAACGTTATCGTAGTTGGTAGCGGGAATATGTTTTTTGTAGTACACTGTTGATGGTTTATCTTCATTAGGAATTAACATGGTTTTTGTGATGTATGCAACATTTTCATGATCTTGAACAGTAAACATTGTGCATGGATATTGAAACTCGACAACTCCAACCAACCATTCACCTTCTAATTTCATAGCTTTTGGTAATTTTGTTGAAAAATTTGTGGTCTTGTTATCAGGAAAGTATTCCATTGAACTATTGCTGAGCAAAGTTAAATAAAAACTTTCTTTATTCATATTTCTTTTAAACTAGAAGCTAAAATCCAACTGTTAAATTTATCTGGATAACCTTTCCACTTCACTAATACTTCTTTTCTGTTGCCCGAATAACGAGTACCAATTATTTTATCTATTTTATATTGTGAGGTGGGGTTGTAAGTGACCTTCTGTAATTCTCTTTCATAAAAAGTACCAACTATTGGTTCATTTTGTAAATCTGTAATTGTATAAACAACCCATGGAGATCTATCAATTATTGAAGATATAATAAATATTTCATCACTCCAATTTGATTCATATCCTTTTTGGAAAACATGTTTATATTTAGTTATTCGAACATAATCACCCACGTTGAAATTTGGTTTTGAATTTTCTAAAGAAAGTTTGTTTGACCCTCTATCATAAAGATTAGTCCAAACTGTCATAATATTGTTGGAACTTACATCACATGGGCACATCTTAATACTCGAGTGAATGCTGTGATTATAAGAGTATATTAAATCTTGTAAAACATCTATATATCTATAAGTATTATTATGAGTGAAATAACGCCACATTTTCATTTTTAGAGTTCTTTGAAATCGTTCAACAATACTAGCCTTAATATCAGGATTGTTAGTGGTATAGTAATTTATCTTTTTGGATTTAAAGTATTTTTGTACATCTTTTGAAACAAATTCTGTACCTTTATCAGATTGTATGTGAGTAGGGGTTGAATTACTTTCAGTAAATATACTTTCAAAACATTCTTTAGTTGTTTCTGAGTTTTTCTTTTTCATTGGTCTTGCAAAAGCATATTTACTAAATACATCAATAACACAAAGTATGTAGTTGAAACCATCATTATATTGAGAATAAGTTCGCATATCACTTAAATCGGCTTGCCACAGCTCATTAATATTTGATAGAATGTACCTATTACGCGGGAATTTTTTCCGAATGGGTTTATGTAATGTATATGTTTCTTGTGATTGTAACCATTCCTTCACTTGCTTTTTATCCATTTTACCCTTCATAGCTTTTGATAATTTATCAATACTACCAAAACCAGCGGGGTTAGATGGATCATAATAAATCCTGTTAATTTCTTCTAGTACGGGGTCCATTTTTCCCAATCGATCTTTTTACGTATTTTAGTTATATATCTTTTATCTCCACTGCTCGGTGTAGAAAATTCTTGAACTTCAATCTCAGAGGTTTTGTTCAGATCTTTCGCTTGAAGTTGGTTAATAAACTCACATCTCTTTGGATTTCCAATATAAGTAAGTGGTACTTTAATATCTTTCAATGCTTTAGCAAATCTATCCCACCCTATCGGATCACTTTTTTTTAAGGGTCTAAGTGAATCATTTATTAAATCAACAATATTACTTCCTGGAATTTTTTCATTATCAATTATGACTGTGCCTTCATTATCCCAACGTATTTTACTTTTACTTGTTCCAATTAAGTTTAATAATGACTCACCTTTTTTATTATAAGTTTTTGGTATTAAACTGAGTATTTGTGTTGGTGAATACAGTGGATTTGCCTCACTTTCTATACTTTTAATGGAACCTTTCTCCTCCAACAAAGATTCAGCATCAACTGAACTTTTTAGATCTCTATCTTTATTTTTAAAACCAATTTTAGACTCATTTGAATATTCATTAGATGTAACAGAATAAATTGGTAATCTGAGTGGTTGACGATCCTCTTCGGTAAAGTGAAGGTATCTTTGTAGTGTTTGCAAATATAACATCCACTTCTTTCGGTCTTCCGTCTTACTATTCATAATATTTTGCATTTCAATATCTAATCGAGACAAATTACTTGTATCCTTATTTTCTTGTTTTAATTTTTCAATCAATCCAGGTTCAATAAGTATCATTTTCTTAGCATTTTCCATATTAACTGGCTAGCCCACTTACTAATCCACTCAATATTGCACCTAATATTATTGGTAAGAAAGTCCCTCCTTTTTGTATAATAATATTTTTTCTTAGTTTATGTTTACACTTACGCACCAGTTTACGGAGTATATTTTTGTGTTTATTCAATTTTTGTTTATCTTGATCTTTAAGTGGTATCTTTCCTTGTAAAACGTTATGAATACATTCACAAATACAATTTATTTCTTTTTCATCACACGTTTTAAGTAATGCTCTTTGATGTTTTGGTTTAAGCGTATGCAAAGCATTTAGCAAATGTTTATGCGTTGTGACTCGACGATGCATCATTTAGAAATGATTTGAATTGTTTGATTCTTGGTGTATTTAAACTCTTTCGTGGGGACGTAGACTGTACAGTGACCATTAAATGGGAATACATTTGTCTTGATACGACAAAAATCATTTGTATTCTGTTTTAAATCTACCATTAAATATCCATGTGCTTCTAAAGTTGCATCCCTGTAGGCGTCTTCAATGAATTTTGTGTTATCTGGTGACACTTGTCGTGCTAAATATCTTATTTGAGTTTTATCTCGAGGGTTTTTAAAATAAATTATATAACTTGAGTTTAAAGAAATGTCTCTTTGACCTTTACCTTGATGAAATAAATTTTGTGTTAAATAAAATACACTAAGATTCCGGTGATGACTACCTTTTGTAAATATATCCACAATTCTTCCATCAGACTCTCTCATTAGATCATCAATAATAATAAGGTGTGGGTTTTCACCATCAAACATATTAAGATTTGGAATTCCTTGATGATAGTTAACATTTGGTAAATTATATAAAGGTTGCATTTCATCAAAGCACCATGTGATATGATTAAAATCACAATTACATATTTCTTTAACTGATTTTATGAAATTTGTTACAAAATTTGACTTCCCACATCCACTTGGTCCGGCCACAATAGCAGTAAACGGATGGATAAAGTGAAACATTTCGCACGTCTAGAGTTTAAAGGGATGAAATAAAAAATGAAAATGTTGATGTAAAAATTTAATATATATATTATATTGCTAAAAATAAATGATCTGTTATATATTGATGGTCAACAAATACCTTCAAAAGCTTTGCAACCATCTTTTAATAATAATATATTCACATCGGCATATCATACTCTATTCTCGGGGACTGGTATTCACTTTCTTAATGAAGGAAATGCAATCTCTCGTGAACAGTATGCCAAAGGCTACTGTCTTTTAGCATTTGATTTAACTCCTGATTTATCAGCTAACTCATCAGCTCATTGGAATCTCATAAAGCATGGTAGTGTAAGATTAGAAGTACGATTTGAATCCTCACTAACACAAACAATTAACTGTATTGTTTATGCTGAGTTTGATAATATTATTGAAATAGATAAAAATAGAAATGTTACTGTAGACTATAGTAGTTAAGGTTATAATGTGTGTTATATTTTAGATTTATGTGTTATGCTTAATGCATTTTGTGTATATGTAACTAAAGGAAACATTATAAAATTAAATAAAACAAATTGTATGCAATTTACTATTTTTTATTTCATTACAAACTTCCTATTTAATCTTATACAAAACACTATAATTGAACATTCCTATGACAACCATTGAATAGATTGGTACTGTAATAATCTGCTAATAACAGTAATATCATGGATACACTAGAATTACAAAAACATATGAAAAAGATTCATCCCAGTCTAGAAAATAATGTTTATGCTGCTAATAGACTGCCTATGTATACCCATGTACCAACGTATATAATATGCAATTTGGATGCGGATGATAAACCGGGTTCACACTGGGTAGCTGTACATATCGATACGAATGGCATCGGTCAATATTTTGATTCATATGGACGAACACCTGAGCGATATCATCTCCAGTTTTTGAAAAGGAATTGTAAGAGATGGGACTGGAATGTTGATAGGATTCAGAATGATTGGACTTCAGTTTGTGGAGAATATTGCTTAATGTATTTGCTATATAAGTTTCAGGGATATTCAATGCATAGTTTTACGAGCATATTTACAGGGAACACACTGTACAACGATATTTTAGTGGATGAGATGTTTCGCTCCTATTTTATAAGTAGATAAGGCTACAATTCAAATGTTCATCAATAATTATTTTTATATAGCAAAATGGACAAATGGTCGCCAAATACACAAACCAGTAGATAATAAGCAACAACATTTTGGAAATAAAAATGGCAGTAAAATGAATGTGTTTTATTGATGATTCAGAATAGCGAGGTAGCTCGTAACAAAGTTCGATACATCAGATTACCCGGAAAAATAATTGGGTTAGGTTAGGTTAGGTTAGATTTTGATAAACAACGCCAGAAGCGAATCGCTTTTTAAAAAAGCAACAATTAGGTTAGGTTAGGTTAGACTTTGATAAACAACGCACGAGCCGAGCGAGCAAAGCGAGCGTGCCGCGGCAGCGGCCGGCGAGTGCCAGAAGCGAATCGCTTTTTAAAAAAGCAACAATTATGATAATATAGTACGATAATATATAAATATAGTTATAGGATTTTAGACGTATTTGTTAGAATAGTGAGGTAGGTCATAACAAAGAAGTTTAATACAAAAGCAGTGATAAGCGAGGTGCACAATGAGTAATAGATAAGAACGCCGGACGGTGTAATTAGCTAATAGGAAAAGGTGAACCATGGGACGCTAATGACCCACCGGATATCAATTAGATAAGAGTTAATCGATCTGCACATCTCCGAAACCGTGCATCCTATCGCTTCGGGAGTGAGTGCTATCGACTCAGCGTGGCCGCTTTAGTGGGAAAAGAGTCCAAACTTTTTTTTTTTTTTTTTTTTTTTTAGGATGGGGTGCCACTGATTTGCGGGTGAAGCTGTGAATGTGCCAGCACCCGGCACCCGTGCGCGTGAACCGGCGAGTGTACCTGAATCCGTGTTCCAGAACCGGCGAATCACTACTACTTACGATTCCACGAGTACCGACATATCTCATAACGCAAGGAATGAATATAATTACAGTACTGTGCGTTAGGGACCTAATCCATCTCTAATTTATTTTTTAATGTTATTGAACTCAGCTTTAAGTAAGAAGCAAATATGTATATTTGTCCTACTCATACTTAAAGAACTTTACAAGTTAGATCCTCCCGCAAGGAGTGAAAAAACACAATTATATTCAACGCACAAAACAAAAGTCCTGCAAGGGATCTGATAGATCTCGTAATGCAGCGAACGTGTTAAATAAAGTCCAACGATTATACCGTTGACTTAAAAGATTTTTACTCATTTTTAAGTAAAATATCATTAGAATAGATGTAAAAATAACTCACTGTACCGATCCGACGGGATACACTTTTTAACACTTTTAGCACTTGCTTTAAGCAATACTTAATACTTAATAGCACCAAGGTTGTAGTCTTGTAGACAACCTTCTCGCGGCGGAAGCTAGACGCCAATGAAAAACATCCAGCGCCCGCACATTATCGTGCGCCCCGCCACCTGGTGAGGAGGTGTGCGAAATGCTGGGGCCACACTAACGGGAAATGCCATTAATTAACGCGATAATGGACGTTAACATTAGGTGTAGCCAGTATAATTTTACAACGGCATTAACATTGCCGTTTGGCGTTAGGCGATAGCTCAAGTGGCATTCACGTTGACCGTTCAAGTGTAGCCACCCACTTAACGCCTTAAAAAATTATCGGAATAATTATCGCGCTAAAGGGCATTAGACGTTAGACGTTAGTGTGGCCCCAGCAAGAGAGATAGCATACATACAACGGAAAGAGAGGGAAAAATAGGCGGAAAAAGCTAGGTGCCTTCTCAATAAGTAAGCTTCAAATTACGGTCAAGTGTTTAATATTATTTTATTTAATATCGATGTTATAACCCTCCCTACACCTGACACCTTGCAGAATATATTACTCCGTGCTACCGAATCTAATCACGATCTGACGGATTAATATCTGCCGTGTGTTCGCTAACCCGCCGGCTATTTTATAATTACAGTCATTTTGCGACTACCCTCACCTTATCCACATAATCATAGAGTCTAAATTCGCACGTTTATCGTTTTTGTAAGTATGCCCCATGAAATATTGAGTTGGCCTGAAGCAGTTGTGAAGATTTATTATAATACCGGCCTTGTTTGATTGTTGTTTAATGTAGGACAGATTAGATGAGAGATGCTTAATCTCTAATTGTGATATAATCAATTACTCTGCGTCAGGATGTTATTAAATTCTTTGTAAGAGGACAGTTTCAGATTATATAATGAACCAAATATCAATCATCTTGTGACTTCACACATAAAATTAATGAACATTTCTCCACTCTTGATTAAGCTTTTCATAATAAGAACCGATAAAAAAATAGGTTATAGAATTAAATATTGTTGATGCACAGATACCAAGACAGCTACGTGCCCATAAAGAAAATCTATCAGTAGGAACATAGAATAGTAATATGATTAATTTGAACTGAATATAAAAAACTTCATATAAACTACGAGTTTTTCCACAAACCTCTATAGAGACCATGAGACGATTAAACACAGATAATAAAAAATCGTTAAGAACCCTTTTCACATTATAAAGTGGATAAATGTGACGGAACGGAGATAAAACTTCGTCACGACAGTCGACACGGTGTCAGCAACATAATTCTGAAACTTATAAAAAGATTTCCACTCAACAAAGGTGAAATTTTTATCCGAGAAACAGGCACCTGCTTCGCTAAGTTTACGAAACTTCGCGAAACTTCGGCAAAGTTCGCGCAGGATGTTGTTATCGGCCGGAAGCGCTTTAGGCGACTTCCTGTTTTGACGGATCTGAAAAAACGGATCTAATGTAGTTTATATGGAAAGTTTTAGCTTTGTTTTTAATGGTAATTAAACTTTGAATGAGAAACACATTTGAAAATATGATTTTCTACAAAACTAACGCTTTAATTTAATTTGCGATTGATATAATTAATGATGATGATGTATTTAATAAAGAAGAGTTTCAATATTTTAACTCAGTCTGTGTTAACTAATTATGTAGTCATTGAACCGATTTTGTATTCCCAATTTAGCAGTCTAATAAAATTCCATATTTACACATTATTTTATCTTCACAGCAGAATATTGCGAAACCAACCCGAGTGTATTTTTATATTTTCCAAGGTAAGGTAAGATAATCCTAACATTAAGGACCTGTGAGACGTTATTTCAACTACTTTATGGGACGCTGGTGGCAAGTCGCCTGAGATATTGCTCCTAACGTCAAGACAATAGATTAGAACAACTTTTTCACTTTTATATTTTATAACTATTTTATAACTATTTATTTATATTTTATTTATTGTAAGTTAAAACAATGCACGCGTTATAAAATTAAATAAGATTATTTGAGTTTTAATTTATATATTATGCACTTTTCGTTGTATTTATTATTAAATATTTTATTTAGTAGGTTTATAAAGTGTTGAGTTATAATTGATTCAAAAAGGATTTTAAAATACCTACTTACATTTAATAATGTCTTGGATTGGATGTGCAACAAATTATTTTTATACTTGAACAATTTCCTTCACAAAATTACAAAACCACCTAAAAGAAAAACTGGTGGTGAAATGCACCACACCCCTTAAAAGGTTCATTGAATTCATACACTTTCCACCGTTTCAGTAGCACGCAGCGAACAATAAGCAAAAACAGAGTTTCTTAGAATTTCAAGTACCATCACCTACCACTACCTCAAAGCTGTCACGATCACCGCCCACTTGAAAACACCCTTACAATTCTTTAAACCAATATCACCACCCTTACACCCTTCACATAAAGCTCAAAATCCTATATCAAACAGCTTCTTAATATTTGCCGTAGTATATTTAATTTTCGCTTCCAAGGAAATGCTTGTGACATTAAGTAAATGAGGAAATTAAGGAAACGTTTTCAAAATAATTCTCACACCTGTTTTGGGGTGTGCAAATTATTTGCGAATAAAAAATTATTGCTAAGTAGGTGCTTTAGCTACGCGAGAGTTTAAATTTTAATATATTTTGCATCTAATTACAATTTTACCGTGCTCCATGGTGATTATGTTAACAATATACCTACTCTAAGTTTTATTTTTTAGTTTATTTTTGTTAACTTGTAATATTTTACAAATCCGCCTAAGTATATCATGCAAGAATATAAGTATTTTACAATGTGTTAAGTAATCTAACAAATAATTTATTTTCAAGAATGATTTCTAAACTAAAACTAATTTCAAACAAATTGTTCAAGTATACAATTTGTTTGAAATTAGTTTTAGTTTACAGAATAACGATAAAAAAAAAATCGATAACTCCTCTTTACAATAAATAACTGTATTTCACAACCAAAATCCAGTCCCTTCCCTAAATTCTCATAACAAAACCACGACATACATTCTTCCCCTCAATAAAAAATTCAACAATATCATCAGGCCGTGGCTGGAGCAAATAATTAATGGTTCAAACGTCCAACACCTCCCGACAAGGTGGAAAACACTTTTAAAACTTTCACAGCCGCAAGTTATTAATAGGTTTTCGCGGATTAGGGATGGGGAGATGTCGATAGTTTTTTAGGGGTGTTATTTTATTAAGATAAGATAACAATTTTGTGGTTAAAAATCGGGTAAAGTTAGCGATGTTAAGGATTGGTAGTTTATTTTATAAATAAAATATAATAAAGCACAAAATGAAGGTGTGGAAAATAAAAAATAAGGAGACATTATTTAATGAATGTTTGTAATGAGAAACAGACATTAAATGTGATTATATGGAAAAGTGGGTAATAGATAACGTAAATATTTATTTTCGACGAATAATATCCACAGTCATAATATATAGTCGCACATAACTTAGGTACCTATATGCAATACTTCTAAGCAATTGAGATGAAATACATCATTCAAAATAAGTTAAAAATCGACTCTATAGATAGACTAATAGAAAAAAAATTCTATTCTTTATAAATTTATATTTATAAAGCATTTGAATGCCATAAAACCAAAAATATCAATTTCTCATAATCAATTTTAAATTCTAATCTTATTGCTTATTTCCATTAGTATTTTAAAATAGTTTGGAAAATCCAAAAGTGCACGCCTCATAATTTTTTTTTAATAATTATTTATTAATTATTATTTTTGTTTATTTAATAACAATTAAACCACATCGAATCAGACCCTGAAAAATGAAAGGGTTCTATTCCTGAGCATACTCAAGCGTAAGAGAACAAAATAACCATGAAAATGACACCCATGACGAAAATATGTAAAATTTTCGTCGGCGCCATCTTGGATTTTAGTTTTGACCTCATATTGGTTAATAGCTACCCCAATAACCATGAAAATGACACCCATGACGAAAATGTGTAAAATTTTCGTCGGCGCCATCTTGAATTTTAATTTTGACCTCATATTGTTTGATAGCTACCCCAAAAACCATGAAAATGACACCCATGACGAAAAGATGTAAATTTTTTGTCGGCGCCATCTTGGATTTTAGTTTTGACCTCATATTCGTTAATAGCTACCCCAAAAACCATGAAAATGACACCCATCACGAAAAAAAGTCAAATTTTCATCAGCGCCATCTTGGATTATAGTTTTGACCTCATATTCGTTTTTAATATATTGCCGGTAACATAATATTATGTATGATAATAATTCTTAAAAAAGTATTTTATACATTTCTTAAAAAGCTTCGATATTGTATACAATAATACAATTCATATTCAAATTGTTGTAAAATAGTCACACTTTTTTAAGTTGGTTGAATACACTAAAATACTTATAAGGATCGTACCTACTAATAAAAGTAACAAAATGAATTTTTAAAGTTCCCAGTAATCTTCTGGAATCAATTTCAATAAAAATATAAAAATTCACTTCAAAAAAAAAAAAAAAAAAAAAACATCCGAGTTTTTTTTTGTTTATTTAATAACAATTAAACCACATCGAATCAGACCCTGAAAAATGAAAGGGTTCTATTCCTGAGCATACTCAAGCGTAAGAGAAAAAAAAAGACTCGATTAGTAAAGTATTTCGGTCGCTATCGTGTTAACAAGAAAAAGGATCCGCACATACAGACACACGGACGTCCAAGACAGAACTTTTTTAAACTGTTTTTTAACTAGTTTAAATAACAAAAATGACATCAAAAATATCATGAACGTTAAAAATAGTGTTTTTTCTTAATATGTGTGTGTATGTATTTTCTTACAAGTGCAATGTATGATACATAAAGACATTTTAAGTTTGAAAAATCAGATGTTTTGCGCGAAGCGACAGTAGTACCCACCTCAACGCTTCGCTTATGAGGCGTGCAATATGTAATACTTACATTAAAAAAGCATCGACACGCCCTTACCCCTAAAGGTTACCTTACAACGATGTAAAAATTAAGTAAAAGAGAGATTTTTAAAAGTGGCAGCCGAACTCCCGAGTTAGTGCCGCCACATTAATTTCGCTTGTCGATTACTTGCCTTCTCGGCTTACAGATAAAAAAACACCTGAAACTCCTAATGACTCGCAGTGATGGCCGCTTTCTCGATTTGATTGATGTTGTTTTTATATTTTTTTCTTATTTTTGTGCCGTCACGACGCTGTCTTATCGGCAGAATTGTGTTGTGCAAATTTGTTCGGATTGATAGCGATGTAGTTATACTCGTGAATAAAATTGATTTGAAAACAATTCTAAAATGAAATTCACTGAATCAGTTGCCCAATGTAGAGCGATGTGAACTGGGGAAATGTAATTAGTTAGTACTGTAATATAATATGTAGGTATATTACGCCATTATATTTCATTTAGCCTGAGATCTAACAAATGATGAAATAAGCCTATTTTGTAGAAAAGTCTGTTTCTGCAGTTACTAAGTATAGGTACATATTAAAATGTCACGCAACACAGAATTTATTTTACAGAACTATGAACCTATTCTATTTCCAAAAACTAGCGTTTCAACTGATCGTCTCTAACTTACCTAATAGTTTTAACTAAATGAAAAGTGAAACAATTGTATTAGTGTATAAAAACGGTCGACAAATCAACGTCACGCGTGTTTACCGTCGGCTGGCTTTCCATTTGTGCACTCCCACCGTGAGTGCCGTGTGCTGGAACTACGAACTAGGTTTAAGGTTTACAACTTTAAATAACTTAAACTTTAGTTCTGTAGTTTCGTAGATTTCTAACATGCCTGTCTTGGTGATAAAATCTTAAATGATGCAGAGGGAAATCTCTGTAAAGACGATTGTGGAATTCAATCGAAAAATCTGCTTTTTGTACATAAAATCCAAATAAAAATGGAAGCGTTTTATTTTTACATTAATAGTTATAGATACACCCCATTAATCGAACTATCATGAAGGTTTAGCTTCTATTGTGTATATTTTTATGGCTTTCTAAATATTATCCTTTTGGGTTTTATGTGAATCCTATACATAAGTGTATGTTGCAACTATAGTTTATTATCGTTCACTAGTGGAAAGACAAAAAAATTTAATCCATTCATATGCGAAATAGCACTAAAAATTGCAATTCGGAACAACCATGTTCGTAATGAAGCTAGCTCACATTACCAACAAACAAGTGGCCAATTTCTGTTTAAAAAATAACTTCGTGGGAGCAACTAGGCTACAATAGATGCAATCAGGCTGTCCCCGACTTCCTCGGAATGTATTACGAATTTTATTTTTTTCCATTAGTATTCCTGTTTTGTGTGTCTTTACAAAATGGTGCCCTGTGATAAAGATTAGAAGTTTGAATTACTAACGTGAAATTATGCTAATTCTATGAACTACGCTTTACGAAATTATTGATAGAAATAAATCGGCTGATTACAAAAAAAAGTTTAGTTAAACATTGACTTAAATTATTTAGTTATTGTTAAGGTCAAATGGTATAAGCAATATTATTTATATGCTTATACATTCATTTACTTACTTGTGTATTTTTTTACCATTTTTGTCATGACATCAATTAAAATTTTAGTAATCAAGTCAGCTAAATTGTCAACTCACTGTCGAAAGGATCTACAGACAATACCCACGATATACCTATTAACTCAAAATAAAATACATTACCTACGTATATATATAATTGTAAATACAAAATTTCTTCGCAATTTCACGTACCATATCCAAAGTATTCGTATATCACACAAAGCATCCGACTTGCCCGTGTACACTAATGATAATTTATCTGTTCTTTCGCCATCGCCTCTACAAGAATGCAACTCGATCTAACGTCTAGTTTTTCGTCTGCACTTAATATTATTACTGGACAATACAATTTTCTGTTTCAACTTTAAACAAGATTGTTTACAGATTTAATGTGTCGTTTTCCCCGCCTTTTTCGTCTATGATTCAAATTTGAATTTGTTTTCGAAAATCGAATACTACGCTTCAATTTTTTTAATCACAATTGCCTTTGTCAATGGCCAGTAATAAGAAGAATATTTCAATCATTATTGCCACGTTAAAAATAAAGTGTATTATAATATTTATGAATTAAAATTTCAACACAGAATAATTATTTTTATTTATTGTTATTACCTATAGCTGTAGGTTTTAAATAAACTTTCCTTACTCTAATATTACGTAAAACGTAGGTAAAACTCCTTTTTAAATTTAAATTGAAAAGCACTTGGCCATTTAGCATAACATCTGATCAGCATAAAGCCGAAAGCAATATTTTAAAAGAATAAATCGATCCCTACATCCCGGTTACAAAGGCTTCCGCTTTTATATCAATAACTTAATAACGTCTGAAGTTTGATAATGTCGTAAAATCGACCATCTTCAGATAAACCTCTCAGGGCTGCTCAATAATCAGCACAATAAAGAAAAATTCCAACCCCCTTTATGAAGAGGTAAGTCCTCGACAAATTGTGTCCTCGAGAATGCGTGGAGTCGCGTGTTATTGTTAGCCTTCTTATATATAAAAATGAATCGCAAAATGTGTTGGTAAGCGCCTAACTCGAGAACGGCTGAACCGATTTCGATAATTTTTTTTTTATTATATTCCTTGAAGTACGAGGATGGTTCTTATGGAGAGAAAACGTAAACATGTACCACGGGCGAAGCCGGGGCGGACCGCTAGTTTTTAATAAAAATGTTGAATGCTTTTGTAGTTTCCCTGGGAAAAATTTAGAGTTCATTTAAATAAAAAAATTATAAAAAAAGTTTTATGATTATCTAACTGATATTTGACGAGTTGTTTAAAAAATAAATAAAATATATCCAATATCGTTTTTATTTTATATACCTACATAAAAATTAAGCTACAATAGAATGTCATTTTTATATTTATTTTTCATTCCATTTTAATCATTTGTACAAACAATCTAGATCTGGATTGAATCTATTAAAACTCAAAATAGAAAAAAAGGAGAATGTGTGTCGAGCACACGTGTCAGAAGTGAAACTTCTTTGGCGAGATTCAAATATACCGAAATCATCACCTTACTCCATGACGTGACGGTATTGCCATGACTTAACGTTATTGCCATGACGCGAAATTGAAATTTTACTTTCAACGCGCCTCAAGAAGTTAAAAAAATCAAATAGGTAAACAGCGACTCCAAGCATTTCCTGTGCGTACAACAGCATATTCAAGTGGAGCGTCGTGCAGGTAAGAGTCTCTAAGTGGATTGCCTTTCTGCTTTACATGCAAATATTTTGTGCAAACGGTACGCACGGTTATGGTATGGCCTTATTTATGTGACTACCACTGGGACTGTTGACAGGATTTATGTCTTTGCTAATCTTTTTAAAGGGTTGTTTGATTTTTATGTTCATGTTATTGGATAGTTTGTTTTAAAGTTTAAGAAATGTTGCATTTTGTAAAATTGACTTATTTTGTAACATTTAAAAATAACAATTATATTTTTTTTAGTAATACCTAGCAACTGTGCTTAAACTGTTTATGGTTGAAATAGGTATTTGGTCAACCTTACTATCTTATCTTCTTAGGCCTTTTATAAATACCAGAGAAATAGTTTACACCAAGCAAATGTAAACCTTTAATCTTACACTTAACAAACTACAACATATTAAAATTAGATTTTACAGCGATTCTATCAACATTTCAAAAAATTCCCACTTCAACACTCAAGCATACGTCATATAAGCGTACATTACGTCTATATAAGCGTTTGTAACACCGTAATTCACACGAACATTTCCATTGAATTGCTATTGAAAGCGTATAAATCTGCCCAGTCTCTGGCGAGTGATAAATTGTCGCCAGTGAGAGATAGGTGATGATCATCAGTCAGGATTATTGCTATTATACGCGCGTGGAGCACGGAAATACACGATTTTGGAGGTTATGTTGATTGATAAGGTACCTCTATTGAATTATACCTATACTTGGAAATGTGGGTTTTGGAAAGGTTATGGTTGTATTTTGGTACGTCTTAGTACCTATGTAAACTTAATAATACAGAGATCATCTTTTTTTAAGTTTTGAACACACGCATTTGTAAGTACGTTCACAATGGACAATAATTAATGTAATTTATTCTTTGTAATAAATAGGTAGATAGTATAAATTTTTATAGTTTAAATTCAAATTACAGTCCGAAAACACTATGTGGATATAGGTAGATACCTAATATAGCTTTAAGTTCAATTTAATTTCAATTAACAGTGTTCAAAAATCATTCCAGATAGACAGTCAAATAACAAATATTTTTAGGAAGGTATCTTAATCTCCAATGAAGTTTTTGGCTTAATGAAAATTCTTTCTCATATGTCCCGTTTAAATTTAGTATCTTATAGTAATCTAAGGTATATAAAGATGCGGTTGTTTATCTAAACATCAGGATCTAAACAATAAGCAAACAGAAGGTAATCCACATCACCTGACCCGCACAATGCTCCCGATCTCCGCTATAATAAGATTAGTTAAAGCCGTCCGTCTGGCTAACCTTTATCCAGCGCTGCGAGTTATAAACTTTTCACGGAACTGAACAATTTTATGAAACACTGCTCCGCCCCAGCTTCGCCCTTGGTACATGTTTACGTTTTCTCTCCATAAGAACCATCATCGTACTTCAAGGAATATTATTAAAAAAAAAACGAAAGCGTTTCAGCCCTTCTCGAGCTATGCGCTTACAAACACATTTTGCGATTAATTTTTATGTTATATAGAAGATTAGTATAGTATTTATCTAAATAATAACATTCTAAACGGTGAAGGAAAACATCGTGACGAAACCGACATGTCGAAGAATCAAAAAGGACGACGCCATGTGACATCTTTGGCCAGCGTGGTGGAATATGGCCTGTACCTTGATATGACCTTCATAAGAGGCCCGTGTCCCAGCAGTGGGAACTTATATGGGCTGATGATAATTTTCTACTTTATATTATGATCATAGAGATGTGTAAACTGTAAAGCTAACTTGTATTGGAAGTAGGTAGTCGAAAAAATATGACATTAAGTAAGCAAAGGTACCTTGTTAATATATGTAGTTTAATTATGTAAAATAGTAAAATAATTTTGCTGTTTTAAAATATTCTATGATCACCAATTAAAACAGAAAGATTAGGTATCATTGTAAATTCGAAAAAAATGTTTACTGATCAGTGATCAATGATATTTATGCCAAGTCTGCCCGCTTACATCATAATATGAAAACAGGGGACTTCCTAATACATAAGTTAAGTAATTAAGTGAATATGCCATCATCTGCTTAGAACTTACACCGTCACATTAAGGTGTAGCCACACGCGAGTAAGATTAGCCGCTGAGGAGCGATGAAGGAGGCTTTATTAGCTCGCTACCGTCTTACGGCGATCCGACTTGACGGGGATAGGTTTCCATTGTCATTGTACATACGATACGAGAAGTAAGGAAGAAGTAAAGGAGAAAAGTGGAACTAATATGTTATAAACAATAGATTAGTTAGCCTAATAGCAGTAGGATAAGTACATATTATTGTTTTATCCTACTGTTTAATGTTCCTAGCTACTGTTAGACTAATATAAAAGCTTATATGGCAATGGCATGGAAGGGGATTCAAGCATTAATTAATTTAGTTAAAATTGTTGTTTGCCAATAATGTTATTGAAAAATTAGTAAGTATTTAAATTTGAATATCAGTTGAACAATTTGCAAAAAAGATTTGTAGAGATTTGAAAGAGCTGTGAAATAAAGTTCTATGATTACCTACATTTTTATTGTGTCTACAAATATTCGCAAGAATTGTTAATTTTCGTGTCAGTAATACATTGACTTTATGTGTATTTCTCATGTCACAACTTATAGAAATGTAAAAATTCTCGTGATACAATGGAAACGTACCCCTTAAGATAGCAAGCGTTTAACGGCACCTCAGGTCTAGTGGTTAGTGTAGCGGATTGAGCCCAGCGAATGGGGTTAAGAGTTAGCCGTAAAGTTAACCTGAATTAAACCTGGCTAGTTATTTGTTTCTGTATTGAAAAAAATACGTGTGGCACTCGAGGACTGCCGCGGTAAAGCTATTGCATAGCATCGCATCGCTGTGCCGGTTGGAGTGGGGGGTGTTAGGTTTTTTCGTTACGGAATTTTTACATTCCGCCCGTGATAGAAGCTATGCAATAGCTTAAAAAAGTTTTTTTTCCAAACAAAAACTAATTTGCTGAAAATTGGTATGGAGATACAATAAAAGTCATTATTTTTGTTGATATAATAAATCCTTTCATATATAAAACGTAAAGGTATCGGCCTAAACTACATTATAATGCAGGCTTCCGCTAAGAAAAGATTTTGTCCAATTTTATAATACATCCCTCAAGGGGATAAACTTAGCATTATGAAAATTTATTCTTACCAAGTTAACACGTGGGCGAAACTGCAGACAACATAAAACTAGGCATTACATTTCCAAACATTGCAGTAATAGCAGTAAATATTTACTAATCTGTGGTAACTGGTAAAAGGTCGTCGTTGTCTGTGGTAATAGGTTGTTTATACATTTCTAATGGAAGAACTTTCTATTTTACAATAAGTGTAAGGATTTTGGATAAAATAAATAAAACATTCATTACAATTAATAAGACTTTTTTTTACACCTTTTATACACCAAATTAATAAACCATCAATTTTAAAGAATTATAAAATAGCAACTTAAATTCATATTTATAACATTTTACTCTCTTCAAATTCATCTCATTATTACAGTTTTTTCTATAAAAGAACTCCTGAATTCCACAATACCTCAAATGGAATAAAGATTTTCCACCTACCTGCTTCAAATAACTTCAAATAACACATACCCAAGAATTCTATTGTGGTGAGAAATGTCCTTTGTACGCAGGTATTCCGAAAATTAACTCGGTCTAGACGACATCGACCTGAACTCAATTATCTTTTTCTAAGTCTTGTTTGTCTTAGCGTCTTAAGACTATTGAATAGTTCTTTTCGTATTCGTAATTTTGTGAGAAATATTACGGAACTTTAGGATCTGAAGATGCTATTTGTTATTTTGTACAAAAACACACATACAGATTCGATTAAGTAGTATATTAATTTTATTATAAACTTCACCTGAAAAGAGGAAGCTCTATAGTCTATAATATGTTTAATATTTCCTGGAAAAATATTGAAAGAATCTATACTAATATTATAAAGAGGAAAGGTTTGTAATTATGTATGTATGTATGGTTTTCACGCATAAACTACTGGACCGATTTCAAAAATTCTTTCACCATTGGAAAGCTGCATCTTCACTGAGCAACATATTGCATTTTCAAAAAATTAGAGATCCTTACCAAAAATGCAATAATGTAACCCAAGGTGTAAAAAATTCCTTAATAAAAATTCTGTCATCGCGTGCGCTGCGGAATCTATTGGTTCTTATGAAAAAAACGTAAACATGTAGGTACCACGGGCGAAGCCGGGGCGGACCTCTAGTAAAATGCAAAACATTGTGCTTCATTAGATCCATATCTTGAAATTTTTTCTTTTTATTGGTCGTTCTCCTGCAAGAAGTTATTTAATCGTACATAAATTTTTTATCTGACATAGTCAAAAAGTAGAGTTTAAATATTAAGCTATACAATTCATTTAAGTTTTGTTAATTTAGTTATAGATCAGCTTTACAGTAATAATTTAAATGTAGATACTAGATACCCATTACCATAAAAATAAATCGCAAACACCATGAATTAAACAATGAACTGAATTAGTTGGAATGGCCAAAGGTGCATTCGTGTGCTGATACTCGCTGGGCTATGGATATGACAGCCGGCCGGAGAGTCGGCGCACTCAACTGATTTACAGTTTGGTACCAAAGATCATGTTGGGTTGTAGATTTGGATTAGTAATTAGTGTTGTAGTCAGTTTGATTTCCTTTAAGAATTTAGGATTGAAGTCAGTTTTAGATATTTTTGCCGTAGACATTGCTGTAGACAGTCGTTTGATAAGAGATTTCATTAACAATAGAAATTTTGTTATCACTGCAGTGTTAAGAGTCCTTATCGATTTTAGAGTGATTTTTACTTGTTTCTGTAATTCTTTAGAAGCTCGTTTAACAAAACTAAATTAGTAACAATGTGTGATGATATCTTAAATAAAAGATTCATTCAATATCTAAAATACGTTCGAGACAATTTATAGATATTCATTGTCCAGTTTGTTTAATAGCCAATAACCTAAGGCGTGTTTCAATTTTTTCCATGCGGGACGTTCGTGTCTTTGTATTTTACACGGAATTTAATAGAAGAAGTTTTCTTATAAAATATACTACAGTAAAGACACTGAGACATCCTAAAATATGTTCGAGGCAATTTATGTACTTTTATTGAAAAATTCAAAGAACATCTAAGTTAAAATAGCCTTACTTTGATGAAATTTTATGCGTATATGGCGTCGAATTTCTAGTTCTTACAACAGAGTTAAAAAAATAAAAAATACACACTAAATACACACAAACGTTGTTATGGCAGATCATAGATCTGCCATAACAACGTTTATATAATAATCGTTATATAATAATCGAATATTCTAGATAATTTTAAATTATACCATTACCTTCATATAACATAGTAGTTAGTTTTTTTTAACGAGCTCCTAAAGAATTAAAGAAACAAGTCAAAATCACTCTTAAAATCGATACGGCCTCTTAAAGAGATACCTATAAGATAGGTAGGTATAATGCGATAAGTAGGTATATATGAAAACGAATACTTATATTGGTGGTACCTATTGATCTCTATTTTAGAATCGAGTGTGCTCTAAATGGAGGAAAAAAGCTTACTCCGAAAATATGAATATCAGTCTTGCTATAATTTCCTCCCTGCATCTGAAAATGAGAAAAACATAATTTGTGAAAATTTTTATTACAAATTGACTAAGTAATTTACATTTACATATGTACTTACCTATAATTAAAATAAAACGTTAGCTTTAAATACAGGAAACCTTTTTCTTTCATGCGACTTAATTTTTTTCATTAACTACAACAAAAAGACATTATAATTATACCTATTTATAATAATGACATATCTGTCACTTAATCTATGTCAAACAAATCATTCGTGTGCATATTGCACGCCGACTGGTTGTGTCAGCGTGTCACTGGCCTAAACTATGAATTTTAGTTTTGTACCAAAATTGCTGCTGCCTCCGAGTGATTGGTGTTGTTGATAACCTTTGTGACGGATGCTGTTTATTCACTGTTATACACAGTAATACATATTTATTTATGCATTTTATTTCATTTTTTAAAAACATAATATGTTTAAAAATTGGATACTTAAAAACTGGCTTTATCTCTATTTAAAAGCAACAGGCATAGAGTCTTATAATCTTTGTCTTTTTTTATTTTAATGCAATCTAACTATTTTATGGTACGCCAACTATTTTAAAAACCTATGTTTAAAAGACTATGCTGACCAGTAGATATGAACTGCATTGCATTTTCATACTTATAATACATATTGGTAAAAGCACAGTGTATACTAAGCTAATACATAGAGCATAAAAAGCCTTAGCTCCCTACATATGCATGAAGCACGTTTTGCCCTGGCAACATTATGGCAAATCAATAGCTTCGTTGCTTGCCAATGCTACTTTCGCATCATAAAAATGCTAAAATTGAGTAAAAAAGTAAAAAATTAACAGGTAAGTTGCGATGCGGTTTGGCGGGAAGCCAGCCTTGTTTATAGCTGCATTATGTTTATTTGCTGTTTTGAATTCGTATTTTGGAACTAGCGGAATAACAGGCGTATGCAATATAATGGGATGGTATTTTTGTGAAGTGAAGTAGGTAATACATATCTACGTCATACAACATTTACAAACTAAGAATATGTATTAAGTATGAGATGATGATTACTCGACTCGTTTATTCTTGTGTGTACGTGATTAAATTATAATAAATAAATGCATAGCTATTTTAAAACAAAGTTTTCACTTAAAGCTTTTTCTTTTTTTAGCAAATTTCCTTTCTCAATTTATTTTTCATTCTATTTAAGGAAGTGATGATGAGATCCAATACATCCGTGGTGTGACTGTGATTGTCACAGTAAAATACATTCACACACACAAGTATATTAAATACATTCACAGTTATTATCCTTATGTCTTCTTGATGAAGAAAAAAAACCTCTTCTGGACAGTACAATCATACGTAGCAGCTGAAATATATAATATGACGTTCAGGTGGCGTGCTGCGGTCGCGTTCCTTATGCATGAGCACACGCGATCCGACGCACGTCCTGTAACATAGAGTAGTTATGTTATAGATGTGGAAGGATGTTTCGACTAAGATATATATATATATAGTGGAATACAGAAAAGGAAGGCATGTAGGTAATAGAACCATTTGATGGAAAGCAGGGTTTTGGTAAAGAAATCGATTAATACTAAATTTAAATCGAAAAATAGTATTAGTGTAATAAATTAACACTGATATTTATAGTTTTGAACCAATATATAGGGGAGAGCGGGGATGAAAGTCACATTTTTAACTTTTTTTATGTAACTTCCAAAATACGTTGTTTAGGAATGATATTTGTATACCAAAAGATAGTGTAATTATTCTGTTACAAAAGAAATAAACGTATTTTTGTGTAATATTATCAGTTGTAGAAATATTTTGTATTTTCACTCTAAAGAAAAATGTGACTTATAACCCCGGGTCAGGGATGGTTGTCACAATGCCTAGGGTAGGTAGTCACATACTAAATAACAGGCAATTTATAAATAGAAAGTCACTTTTTGGTCTTATAATTTTACGGAATAGTTTTTAATTAAGAACTCTTAACCAAATGAAACCGTGTCTACGGTCTTTATTTCAGTCTGAATATTAAGAATCGCAATTTTAGCAAATAATAATAATCGTGAGTCAATATAGAGTCATCAAGGATAGATGGACTTCCAGCAGGTTTGTTAGGGTGATTTTCCGGTGTTGAATGAAAATTTACGGTTGAAACAAACAACCTCAAAACGCAAATAAAGTCATCTCGCATACAGGGGGCTGGTTGATATGTGACAACCAGCCCCCGAAAATTTGTGACAACGAGCCCCATAACACGTTTTAGAATAATAAAATTGATAATAAATTCCGATCAATGAATATCTAAAAAACTATACTACGATATTATAAAACACATTTCATCATCATCAAATGAACTGAAAGATTATTACTGTAAAACAAGAACGTATAATTACGAGGTTCGACACAGCAGCACAAAAATTTACTTTTGCTGTGCGAAAACAATAAATACGTGTGAGGCCCTCACGGTAGATCGGAGCGGTCTGACGCGAAGTTGGGACAGCGTTGTCACTGTATCGCTCTTGCCACGCTGTTCAACAGACTTATTTGATAGTTCAGTTTTGTGTTAAGACCGCTGTGACAACCAACCCGTGAGACAACCAAACCCGGTCTCCCCCAGGCACACGACATTAGTTATCCAAACGAAAGCATATTACATACTAGCTTCCGCCCGCGACTCCGTCCGCGCGGATATCGGTCTTCGCGTGGATGGTTTATTTCTCCATTTTGAGTAACTCTGACAGTAACATCTTATAAATATCTATTGGACTCAAATACGGCTAGGCCTATAATAATACCCAACGTGTGTTCGCTGTTCTACAGAACAACGTCTATGGATAAAACTGAAAAATTAAGATTATTTTTTTTCTTCGTATTTTTTCAGGATAAAAAGTATCCTATTTTACGCCCAGGATAATAAGGTATAATTATACCAAGTTTCATCGAAATCGAACCGTTAGTTTTCACGTGATGTCTTCACATACAGACAGACAGACAGACAAAAATTTTTTTAATCACATATTTGGGTTTGGTATCGATCCAGTAACACCCCCTGCTATTTATTTTTTCAATATTTTCAATGTACAGAATTGACCCTTCTACAGATTTATTATATGTATAGATATTCATAATGATTAATCTTCACCAGAAATTATACGCAACGGTAACTTATTATACATTCTCATATAAAACTTAGCCTCTCAGAGCTAACTCCTACTCAGTATAAATACTCAAGAAAGTTAATCTATGGCCATCGGTGGGCATCGAACATTTACATTTATATTGGCCGAGTCTGGCTTGTAAGAGCAAACTCTTCACTCGGATCTGATCGATTCCATTACAATATACCTTTCTTTGACAAGGAAATGTGCTTTCAATAATTTATTTGATACGATCTGCTAGGTTTTTCAAATAGAGTTACGTATAGTTAGAGGTTAGTTTATTTGTTAATTTGTTGACCAGTATTTTTTCTTTATGAATATTTTTAAAATCTAATATATTGGACTCCTTTCAAGTCTTTGTCTTAGTGTTTATCAAAGTGGTCCGTAATTAGTGTTTTTAGTAACATTATTTAAGGATTTCCCAGTGTTTTCAATTTGATTGATCATCACACTTGTGGAACATATATTTATATTTTTTGTGTATTTTTTATGTAAAACAATCGATGTACAGCTGCTAATGAGCCTTAATAAAATAAAATAAAATAAAATAAATCATGGCTATTAAACGCAGTAGGTATTTAGGTATTTCAAACATAATTTTTACAATGCAACCATGTCGCACAATTTTAAAGTTTTTACCCACCCGCGTATTTAATCAAAAGTGTCTCCAAAATTAACTAAGATAAAACAGAAAACAAGCTGAAAGATGCACCGTGGGTACCTGAAGTTCGCTATGAATTATTCAAAGGCAACAAAACAGCTAATCTGATTATTTGAGTGACTAAACAACACGGTATTAGCTGTGAATTTAATGCCTTGTTTTGGTGTTGAGATGAATAATTGACGGCTTACAATGATGATTTTTCTGTAAATATAGAAATAGATTCTAATAAATCTTGTCAGTAGTAAATTATAAATATACTATTAATGTCTATTCCTTATACAACTTTGTGCGAGTGCGATATATGTTTCGAGAGCAAATTCATATATTTTGCTTGGTAGGTATTAAGCTTTGTTGAATTAATATGATATTTTATAATAATCAGGTATGTAGGTACAAGTAATAAAGCTAACAAATGTAAGCAACTAATGTAGAACGATGTAGATATGAATAAATCCGGAAAAATGGACACTACCTGTGCTGGTCGCTAAATCCGAGGTACTAATGAACAAAAGCTGTAATCTGACAAGTACATGAAAGGCAAAAGGGTTGTGTAGACTGAATTATTCTTTGTTATTAGAGAATATCATGTGTTAGCAGCTCGTATTCATTTTAATTTCATGTACAATATAATAATATGCATCTAAAATTATTGTAATGCAATTTATTTACAAATTATATGCATAATTGAATATTTTTTAAGTGAACTAATTGCGTATGAAGGTAAGGAAATGTGTACGTTAAAAAGTTATTTATGTACAATGTTTAAGTATATTTAAATAATAATTTAATCAGTGCCCCGTCTTGTATTATAAGTATTTTGATCGTACAATCTATAATCTAAATTAAGACCTTAGTCCTTACCTTATATTAATATTAAATAAGCCATACCATAAGCCCTACATGATTTTCGCAGGCCGTTCACATTCATAGAGCGTAATAATTCATTAATTGTCGATGCCGCGGTTGGAATATGGAGTTTGTTCCAACAAATCCCTCTATACATTTTTATTGGCCCTACCTTCCGTTGGATGCGACGTGACGGGACTTTTTATGAGAAGGTTGGTACACACTTGGCGGTTATTCACACTATGAGTTATATTGATAAGATACACCTACAATTATTCAGATGCATTATATGATTTTTTAAATGAATTAATTAAAAAATGATTTTGCTGATTATTTTTATCATAATTTGAAACTTTTGTTATGACAAGCTACATTTTTATTTAGTTTTTGTGTCCTGCAAGGCGTAATGCGATAATTTTTATAATATTTATTCGTGTTAGATGATTCAAATGTTATTTATAAAATAATTAAACTTTTATATAGCTAAAATAAAAACATTTTAACAACCACAATATTATTATATTGAATGTATTATCTTCATATATTAAAACTAAATAGTAACATTAAAACTACCCTAAAAACTTAATAGCTTCCAATCCTAAGGCCCACATCCCACCTATCGTTCAAACCGCCCAGTCTGGTCGTCGCTTAACAAGTGATTTGTTTCCGATTTCCGCCCCATACGTCCGTCGCAGGTGGAACGACTGTTACGCACTATTACACGCTCCATGCGACTCGGGCTTTATTTTATGGATTGCTCCTTTCCACACATTGTTTTAATATTTAGTAGTTATTTCATGATACTTTTAATGTGGACATGTGAGGTTTGTGTGGAATTTGTTAAAATGTGGCTTAGCGTCGATTTAAAACATTATAAGAATATCTAGAATTAAATTTATTATTATTAAGAATTCTTAAAACTATATCTTTGAACTTAAGAGATACCTATAGTTGCTTGTGTGTTGTGTTTAATTTGTAAACTAAAGTGACCGATAAGTATCTAAATTGCAAGAACAATACAAACTCTAAAGTACTTTCCCTTATTATAAAGTCATTCGTTCAAAAATAACTCAGCCATATTCAGTGTTCAATTGCTACCTAGATAACCTCACAGATAAAAATATCATAGGTTTCATTGTAATGTTTTATTTATTTAAATAAGTACTGCAAAAAAGTAGCACCTGTTTGTTGTTTTACAAAAATAACGAACAAATTTTGCTGCAGTTATTCTACTTTTTTATTTTCCATTTTTATAATATGACGTAGTACCTATCATATGCATATACATATATATATATATAGATAGTTTGTTGCCTTCTAAACATCAAAAATACCAAACATTTTCCAGCTATGAAACTATTATTCAATACTGAAATAGACGTAGAGTAAACGCAAACAGAGCCAATGAAGCGTCTTATTCACGGTCAATCCCCGACGTACGTCGGCTCAAGGCCGCGGTGCTGGATGTATCCTACTGACGATCGTGCGCGCATCAAGCATGGCTAGGGTTGCCAACTTTTATTTGAAGAAATAGAGTATATCTGATTTTAAAGGAGGTAAATAAAGAGTAAATAAATATTTTTAAAAATGTATTTTTTTGTACTTTTTGCAGTAACTAAGAATTTTTCATTATTTTTAAATGAATTATATGAATCCAAACATTCCAAATCTAAATTTATATATTTCAAGAGCTCATTTTTAATTAATTTTTAATGAAGCTCGGTTTCTCTCTTCCCGCCACTTCATGACCGAAAAGACTCTTTCAGTAAATGCTAAAGTGGCGGGAACAGAGAGTATATAGCTAATCATTTTTTTTTAAACAAACAAATTCGTCATGATATTTTTTTTTTTAAATAAATTGCCATTTTTCTGCAGTGGACTTTTGCATAAAATCTGTGTTATTCAACAATTCGCCTTGGAGTTCTTTTAAAATAATAACTTCTGAATATAAACTGTCCATGTGTACAAGGTTGATCCAAAAGTAATGATAATTGGGATTTCCTGTGTACATAAAAATCAAAAATAACCGTTTCTTGCTTGCTCATGTACTCACTAAGTTATCACAAAAAAATCATATCAATAGGCCACGTATGGGCCACGTTTCCAAGTATTTACATTAATTTCTGTTGGCAACACTAATCTGCTGTACGTCCGCGCTATTCACTGTCCATCTGCACGACGTTCGCGGTGGTGGGGGTGCTTGCTGGATGAAAAGTTGGTCGTGCACATCCAGCAAGATAATAATAATAATTATTGACGTACGTCAACGCTATTCACTGTCGTTTTGCGTCGTGCATCGTGTATGACCTTGGCGGGACGTACGTCAAGATGGACCGTAAATAAGACGCTTTAGCTGGACGCACGCAAAAAGGACGAATACGTCAAAGCCATAATTCCGTGCACACAAAAAGCGCGGTTCCCCACCGTCCGCACGCGTTATGCGTTTTTTCTTTTCCGTTCGATTGATTGGTTCGCGGTATTTCGCAAACAATGGTCAGGTATGGGAAATGGGTTTTGATTCAATAATTTGTTTGGATAAATATTGGTTTATTGGATCTTTGTTGTCTTTTTGTATGTAGGTACCTATTAAGAGAGCTATATTTTATTGCTCGCAGTCGAACGTGGAGCCCTTTTGTGGTCAGAGTTTCTGAAAATTGAAGGAGGAACGAACATACAACACAAAATTTCTAATCTTGATAATTGTCCTAATATTTTCTAGACTACGTCTATTATATAACTACAGTAAAATTTTCAATTTATAAAAGACTAAATTAAATAGAAGGTAAGTTACGAACAAAAAGTATTCCGATGAACGGGGTAAAAGTTTTTGGCAATAAAACTTATCTTGAACGCTCGACCGGAGCGGTGGCTAATGAAAACTAAAAACTTGGACCTATCTACAAGTTGGACTTTCAATTTGAGCTGGGACCTAGGTGTGTCTGGAATGATTCAGTGATATGGATTTTGATATCTGATTTCTGGAAATAGCGATTCATTTTGGAGAGGATATTTCAATTTGTTTGTAGTCGTTTAGGTTTTAAAACTTCTCGGTAATATAAATGTGAAAATAGAGCATAAAAAGCATAAATGGATAGACAGAGATGCTTCTTATGTATCTTCAACTAGATATTCTTTTATTTCGAAAATAACAGACGAGTAATAGGCCGTTTGTTGTTATAATATTCTGCGTATCAAAAACACTCATATACTATTTAAATTGCAAGCCTTCATCAATTTATCCAGCTTATAAGTTAAGTTTCCAAAGTCCTACAAAAAACAAGGAATTTAGCGCGAATTAATACCCTATTATCAGAGTTTCAAGTGAGAACAATCGGAGGCTTTTATTGGCAAGTAATAAAAGGGGATTAGAGATTCAATAACTCGATCTGGAAGTTTGGGGCACCTGTACCGGATTTACGATCAACCCTTGCCTATCAAGCGGTTCATTGCCCCTGATTGCGTGTTTTTATGTGTTTTCAATTGCTTATTATTTATCGACACGGTTTACCGGGATAGATTTAATGGTTTAGGTTAATGATCGTTGTGTAATAATTGAGATTGTGATTACATAGAATTTTTTTGTTCATTATGTATAGCTTTTATATTGTGGTATTCTTTATACTGGTATAGAAAAGAATCCAGATATTATTTAGTTTGAGCCTACGTATTTTCAAAAGGATGCTGTGACAAAATATAAAATACTCTTTACAAGCCTTTAATTTATTTTCACAGATAACTAAATAACTAGGTATGAATTGTTATTGTTATTTAACCCAATCAATTTGTCTTACCTTGTAAGTATCAAGTATTAAATTAATATACATTAACAGCTATGACCACAGTAATAAATAAGCTACCACAATTAATAAAATTTACTTACCAAAGTTAATTAAACAAAACTTTCTTTATGTTTCTGAGATTTCGTCGTAAAAGTAAATGAAATAGAAAATGAAGCATTTGTTTTAATCCACAGCGAAGCTTGTGACTGATAGTTCTTCACGAAAGGGGAGAAACATTTATTCACCTGTCCGAATGGCTCAACATTTTGCGAATACCAAAAATATTTATATAGAGATGTTTATACCAATTAATAAACTAGAAAGATAATCCTTAGAGATTGATAAGTTAATAAGAACGTATCTTTTAACTCATTGATGCTATTCATAAACATAGAGTTGCTTATTATGAAACTAAAACAACTATTTTATATACTTTTTAATATACCGAGTAATGTGGTTACATACCTACCACTTTTAACTTTGGACACTTCTATATTTACGTTTACCTGTATCTTTTAAGTACAATAAATATTATTTAACTTCATTTATCGACAGCAGAATTTTTAATTACTAAGTCGAATAAACGTTGCGTAGTCCATTGTCTGTAAAATAAAATGAAACGATTAAGTAACAGCTCTATATAAATCCGATGCGAAAACAGAAGCATTTATCGGGATATCTTCGGACGGGCGGCGATTGAAAAACGAAGGGAATGTCTAAAGGTTTTTAAAAAGAGTAATGGTTGAGAATAGCTTTTAAAGGTGCTAGACAAATGATCGAGCCTTCTGTTCGGTACAATACGAACTCGTGGGTCGTTTCCTGCTATCAAACTTACGTTATCTGTGATGTTTTATCCCGTGGGATAATGTGAAATATTATAAATGGTGTAACACAATAGGCTTTGTCTAGGATAAGGGAAATAGTACTTTTTAAGCATAGATATGATGCTATATACGATACATAATAATATATTACTTTCATAAAAATCAAAATTACCTGCTGTTATCCTCCGTTGTATAAAAGTTTACGTTTGGTTCAAATTGTTTACTTATTTCTTGTATTTATTGTAATTGCTGTTTTATAAATATAAAATATCTTCTTTGCTGAATTCTTACTACTCCTGAAATAAATAAAAATTCTAAATTATTGTAATAAATTACGATTCATTTTATTCATTAGTGGCCAAATGACTGCCACCTAACATAACGACAATATTAGGACAACATTGTTCCTGCATGTATTACGCTCCTCTCTGTTAGAAAAACAAATGCTTTTAATCGTCCTCCATTCATCAAGTCGTGTTTAGCTCTAATTGAAAGCTTCGAGCGCTTATGGACGCCATCAATACCAACAGAGCCGTTTCCACGTTTATTTTTAACGATTGATGATACGGACCCTTTTTAAATTGCTAGATTCTGTTAGTTTGTAATTGGCATTGGATTTCTTATGGGCATGGAGTGTTTCTGGTGTTTTAATTCGAAGAAGTAATAAAGAACCCATTGAACTACGGTGATGAAAAACTAATGTAAAAATTCTGATATGTAAAAATTCTGATACAAACAATTATGCAAGAAAGTTCAGTTTAAAATATGTTCTTTAAGAATCGTAGACATTATAATAATCTTCAAAAATCCTGGACGACCAAAATTCTTTTGAAAATTGGCTTAATAATTTGTAAGGAGGTGATGATAATGTTGTGGTTGTAAGATTAAAGATACTCAGAAGACGATTCTTTTAATGCAGTTCAAGTATCAATTCACTGCACATCATCAACACGATGAAAATATTTTAAAACCATTTTATGAAATGAAAAGAAAAAATAAAATAATTCCTCTTATTTTGTACATTCTTTATACTCTTTTTGACATGTACATTGAACGTCCAAGGTCCGTTAAAAGCAATTAAATTAGAACAAATTCATCGGCAATCCATCATGGCGCACAAAGCTGCATCCGGATCAATCAGCCGCCATAAAGGAACCGCAATAAATCCACGTTTTCGCGCCATTTTCCACATGTTTTCACCTCTGCGTTCCGTTCGACGCTATTGACAAATCTGCTGATGCGTTTCTATTAAAATCGGAATAAAGCTGCAGTTTCGCGAATGATCTTGTTTTGTGTGGTGTAAGTCCTACTAATATTAATATTATAAATGCGAAAGTTTGTGAGGATGAATACTACTGAACCGATTACAATGAAATTTAGCACACATATAGAGGGTAACTTAGATTAACACATAGGATAGGTTTTATCCCGGCAATCCCACGGGAACGGGAACTATGCGGGTTTATCTTTGAAAACGCGAAATATACAACGGATACTAGTTAAAGCTAGATACGATAAAACGCGCTCCAAATTTTTAATAGAACTGACAATATCGTCAATACATGTAGATATTATAAAGGTGTTTGAAAATTTCGTTAGCAGTAGAAGAACTACTGCTAACGAAATTTTCTATCGTCTGTAATCACAAATTATGAACATTTTTCCTTTCTATGAACAAAAGCAATAATCAACATTTTGACGTGACAGCGTCTTATAATTCGATAGCGCCGGCTGCACGCACGAAAAAACATGACTCATGCGGCGTTACCTCGCCACAGATTAGAGAATAGTTACTTACCTCGCTCTGAGGCGTTCCATGTAAGGCTTGAAGTGCAAGCTAGAGCGCGGAACGAGCGACAAAGAAGCACAATCGGACGTTGTCACGTTCAACTATCGTCAGTAAACCGACTTTACAGACAACCAATTTTTTTTTATGAACATTTAAATGAACAGTAAAGTGCTAGAATTAGCGACCTTATGCGTAAAGAGTAGCTCTTTGAAACTAACAATATTAGGACATTAGACCTCATATTATCAATGTTATATTACAGTACATTTCCCCAGAATTACACCTTACTAAAACCGAAGCAGGTATCGAGCTACGTGCTCACACTCGCCTGTAATCGGTTTACTTCACTAAATCATTTGTAAGCTTTTATACTCGACTGCGATTTATGACCTCTGCGGTTGTGATTTTTATACCTGAGTGCTTGAACGAATTTTCAGTAAGTGGCTGGTTGTTAAATGAGCGTGAACAGTTGTTACGTATACGTAATTTATATAGACGCTGTATTATATAATTCATTGTTATTATAAACATGACAAACTAATAGCACAATTTTTGCAGTAATTAAATAAATATTTTAGAAAAAATGATGTTAAAATTATTCGGAAGCACTCTGTAGATAGGATACTCAAATTTTATATACTTACAAACTACTATCATTTTGAACTCTTATGTTAACATATTCGTTAATTCGTAAATTACTCTATCACAAATTTATGAATGAAATATAATTTGTTAGTGTTTGTATTAAGAGGCCCATATCCTTTTCCTTACCCTTCCTAATCCTTTCCTTCTTTCATCAATCCTTTCTCTATCCCCGGCTTCTTTAACGTCGGCAATCCATTTAGGCGTAAGGTCTACTTACGATCTTGCTCCTCTGCCAATGATCATGGGCGGTAGTAGCGCTTACCATCAGACAGGTTATCAACTCCGTTTCCGACGATGACATAAAAAAATGGAATGACTCTTAGTTTATTATTATGTTCACACGATCAACTAAGGGTGCTTTTCCACTAATAATGTGCGAGGATGTGTAGCGAAAATGTGTTTGTAAATAACTAATAGTATCGCTTCAAACGCTAAACGCTTCAAACTTCAAACTAAATGAAGCGATAGGATTGGTGAAAACCCGCATATTATTGGTGAAAAAACGCCCTAACTAATACTCTTATCATAAGACAACTACATCAAACGTACATGCTAATAGGCTATATTTTTAACCGCTAGTCAAACCGGGTCACACAACTAGTAGTTAAAATAAATACAAACCGTTTAGAGTCGCGCGATGTTTGAACTTGGACACTCTAAACCGAGTCCAGTCGGTAAACATAGCTAGTGTTTGTCTACCTAAGCGTTGTTTTAACAGATTCTGTTACGTGTACTTTTCAGTTAATGTTTTGAAGTTTTACACATTTTTATTGTATCGTAAAAATATGAAAAATTCAAAGATGGAAAATTCTAAAAGGATTTGTTGTGGAATATTTACATTTTTTTTAAATGTATAGTGTACACTTTATAATACTATTACCTACAGCTATCATTGTTGTCCTTAGTTGTTGTCCATTTTTAGGTTAAAATAATTTGTCGCGGAAGAATTCTAACAAATACCCGCGGCCCCATCATTAAAGCGACTCGACGGAACACAGTGGGGTTTTAGTCGGTAAGAATCCGACATAACCCACGGCTCCTTCCCCGGGGGCCGTGAGTATCTTTGGAAGATTTCCCCACTATAAAAAAAAAAGGTTAAAATAATTTTGAATTACGTGTCACCAAATTCATTATTAATCACACATATTTCCAATTTTAATTAAAAACAAATGAAGTAACATAATGCACTGTTTATCTAATTAAAATAAAACGAATCCTCTAGAAAAAAGTACTTATTCTAATGAATAAAACACACTACTACACTTAACTACACTAGTAAATACTAGTCAAATAGTGTCTATAGCTAACTATTAGTAATGTGGAAGACATTTTGAGACATTATAAAAGTTACAATCTATTCATTGGTGTACTTACAATAGCAGCAATCTAAATTGTCTATCTCCTAAATTATGTTGTCTTCAGGTAAGTACCAATATTAAACTTTCTAAGTTCTTGAGATCGTGCCAAGAAAATACAATCGTGGAAATAGCTGCAGTAACTTTTAAACAATTCAGAGGTTGAGGTGAACCGTTGGATCTTTTCTGAACTTTTGGTTAAATGCTTTGAAACTAATACACAGGCTGTTGAAATATATTTTTATTTAATGTATTTTAATTATAATAGCTATTATAATTTAAAGAACACTGCGAACATTACGAGGAATTATAATTTTTGCATTATGAGGCGATTCGATTTTTAAAATTTAACTTTTTCTAAAACCAGTTTGACATGTCAACTCCTATGAGCATAGATTAAAAACTTTTTTCATCAATGAAAAAAAAGTTAGAATTTAAAAAAAGAACACTAAATACACCATGCTTTTATCTGTGGTAAATAAAGAGAAGAAATATGAAAACTGATCAGCTAGGTAAGCTTGAAATATGACGTGTAGACTGAGATCTATACCGGAGGCTGCGGTCCAGACACATTTTCATCTAGGAGATCTATGGCAATACTTATGTGATGCTTGCGGTGGCTGCGTTATCTGACGTGGCTGTTTGTTTGAATCACCTTGCATTTTGCGATTGAGAAATACTTTACAGAAATTTTCTTTATAATTGAGGAGCAAGGATATTTTATATAATTATTAGTCAAATATAATTGTATGTATTAGCATTATTTTTATTTATACAGTGAAATATTTACGTTGATCATACTTTTTTAAGTTATTAACATAATATTATATGTGAGGTGGCAACCCAGACAAACGAAAAAAATAGACATTCGAATTTCGAAGTTAACGAACGCCAATAAAACCAATATTTTACAAAGTCAACATTGATTGTGTATTTCTTTTCCATTTAAATGAATATAAAGATTTGATACATTTCAATACTCAAATTTCCATTTTAAAAGAAAATTCTCAAAGCTACGTGAGAAAAAGGAGCCAATATCATAAGGTACAGACAAATAAGGTATATTCAAAAGCTATATTTCACACCGGGCCGGTGTCAGCGATGACTAGCATCGATGTTATGTCTTCACCCTGCTTGAGAATCGCTTAGTCAGCATTCTTATAATATTGGATAAAGGTAGGGGACAATTATTGGGTATTTTCCTGGGTATTTTGTTTGGTTGTATAGTTTTGTTTCTAAGGTGTAAATGTACCTAATTGTGCCTTTTTATATAATAATCAATACTAATATTATAAAGCTGAAGAGTTTGTCTGTTTGAATGCGCTAATCTCGGGAACTATCCTTTCGGTGTTAGATAACCCATTTATCGAGGAAGGCTATAGGCTATATATCATCACGCTAACAGGAGCGGAGTACTGCGGGTAAAACTGCGGAGCACAGCTAGTATTAGATATAATAGTTAGCATATTTAAATTTTTGAAGACTGATTAATTGTTAAAGTTTTTGTATAAATACGCTTTCATTTACATTTCAGTTTTAATCAAGATAACTAAATTTCTTTTCAAAAATTCTATTTAGAATTCCCCTAACAGTTGTAAAATTTATTCCCATTACGTTTTATAAGTAAAGGTTTGAGCAAGGTGACATTCGGACAAATATTCTTGTCTCATGCAAATGAGCCCTAGTTTTAACCAAATTAAACTAATTCTATATCTATCCTTATTGTTCTTGTAATAAAGTTCACTTTTCCACAACTTTGTGCGGAAATAAGTTTGTTCAACAAATTGACATTTTAAGCTTTGTTGCAAAGGGACAGAGTTCATTTTGGGGTTACGTTAAAAATATGTTGGAAATCTCACGTGGTTTCTGAAATAAGACAGCGGTCATGTGAGTAATATGTTACGTGGAATGGGGTTCCGCATAATATATTATTATGCATGTCATGGAAATATACCTTTTTTGATGGGCAGCAAGAAAATTTGAACTTTTTATTAGATCGGTTGAAATTGATTCACGTCTGAAGGGCTTTTCAAATACCTATTTATTATGGATCAAATTAATGAATGAACATGATTTGGTTAAAAAATATTAGTTACTCCCAAAAATTGAAATCTCCTTTTTGTTATTTTTTCTGGTTAAATATAAACAATTTTAAGACGCTACGTTGAGTAAAGAAAAATTGATGTCGAATATTCACATATTGAATAGAAATTAATGAAGAATTTGCATAGAACGATACAAGTACGAAGTGAAACTTGGATAAAAAAGTTAGCCCGATAAAAGCTTTGACACATATGAAGTTTCTTCTGGAAAACAAATAGATGAGCAGGAGGAGATAGGAGGAGTGTGGTAACTAACATTATGACACGAAAATTTTAGACCCATAGGGATGATAAGTACCAAGGGTTTTGAAATAAAAATAATCACACTAAATACGTAGTCCAAAATCTAAATTGGCCAAAACACACGGGAAAAGCAATATTTACTGTTACTAACGCGACAGCACAGTCCATTGATTCCTTTATTTTTATAGCTTTCACCTTGAAGGAAGGACAAATTTATTACTATCTAGTACACGCCTGACTAGCTCCCGCATCTGCTAGCCAGGTATGATTTAGGGCACCTAGAATAGGGTGACCTTAGTAGTAAGACTCTAAAATTAATAGTTTTGTTTTTGTAGCATTGCTTTATGGTAAAGAGTAAAGCTTTTTAAAATGTTGCCGTTTTTCATATTCTAAATCAGTAAATATGTTTATAAAATGCGTTAGATCATTTTGAAACTTGATAGATGGCGTAAAGATTTAGATTTTAGATAAATAAATAGATTTCGAGATGATAATGATTTTTCATCTCGAAATGATGATAATTTTTCATGTTTATACTACAGTAAGAAACTATCTATAGGTAATATTTTTTTTTACGCATTTTTAAACTCTTGCTTTTCTTCAAATTAAGAATGTATTTTTATTAAAAATGTATACATACTTATCACAACTTCTTTTTCTTTAATTGGTGTCTAATTTGGTTTGGAATAACAAATTTTAATATTTGAATTAATTGAGAAATTATATTTTTACGAAATGCCAAACGCATGGTCAATCTACATTAGGCAGACTTAGGCGCAGACTTTGATACTAAATTAAAGTTACCAGTCGTAAATTGGAAGGGTCGTATTTTTAATCTTTGTCATTGGTCGGTGAACCGCTGAAATCCTATTATAAAGTCGGATTTACTGCACCTAGCCTGAAACTTCTGGGCTTCTTTTGATTAGTATGTCGATGCATTTTGTGCTGGCATTGTCTGGAGCTTTTTAGGAGACCCATTTGGCTTTGAATCAAATAAAGATAATTTTATATTACACTAGCGGTCCGCCCCGGCTTCGCCCGTGGTACATATTTACGTTTTGCTCTACATAAGAACCATCCTCGTACTTCAAGGAATATAATAAAAAAAGAATTATCGAAATCGGTTTAGCCGTTCACACGTGTTGCCGTGATAACGCGAAACGGGTGCGGACCCGCCGCCTTTTAGCTCCCGCCGCGAAGCGCGTCGAACGCGGCAACTGATACACAAAAATAATCCTTATGGCTGCATGATTCTGTATTCACGCGCGATGACTTATAGCGTATTTCATGTATAACTTTGGTGTTTCTACACCGATTTACATGATTCTTTTTTTATTGAATAGGTAATAATGTTAACTTTTTTTAATTAGGGATGAGTGAGAGTGTTGTAAACGTAAGAGTAGACAAATATAATCAGAAAGCTCCAAATTGCTAAGCTATTGAAGTTTCACGTGTTATTGTGAGTCAATTTTAAAAGATAGACATATGCTGTCTAGGAATTTATTTTTATATAATAATTTAAGAACATTTGTGTCGTACATGATTTCTATGTAGCTTTAACCATTAAGGCTGCACACGCGACGGAAGCTTAAAAAATGGAGTAACTTCTCCCGTTTTCCCAATATTTCCCTTCACTGCTCTGCTCATATTGATCGTAGCGTAATAAAAAGTATACTATAACCTGCCCAGGAGTATGAAGAATAATTGTGCCAAATTTCGTTAAAATCCGTCGTGTAGTTTTTGTTTCTATAACGAATATACAGACAGACAGACAGACAGACAGACAGACAGACAAAAATTTTACTGGTTGCATTTTTGGCATCAGTAGCGATCCTTTATCACCCCTTCATAGTTTTTTTTTAAATATATTTCATGTACAGAATTGGCCTCTCTACAGATTTATTATAAGTATAGATAACTATTTCACCAAAAAGAGGATACGAGTTTTGCTACGTATTTCTTTTTATAATAACAAGTCTTTTAATTACCTTTTTCACGTCTTTTCATTCATGTCTGCCACGTGAACCAAGTATGACGATTTTTTTGGTGATAGAAAAATGATTAGGTACTTAGTTTTTAAATTAATCAAACACGCACAAGAACACCAAATCTTTCTTTATATTATTAACGTAGACTGACTACAGATAGCAAACAAAGTACCGAATAGCATCACTAATAAACTTAGCTTGTGTAGATGAAACAAATTGCTTCCGAAGGGATGGTTAAGGGCCAAATATCAGGTGCTAATCGAAAAACTTTTATTGGCGGTTAGCACTGCCAAACTATCACTGAATCAATATTCTTCTACTCTATATGTGGTCATGTACGGGTCATTAATTTGATCGGAGTCTTAGGTGGATTAGGTTGCTTATTTTAATGGTGTTTTGAGGGTTTTTATCCGAGTGAGAGAGGAAGGGTTATGGTTTTTGTGTGTATGTATGGATTATAAGGCGTAGTCTGTAGTACACAGTGTTTGTTGGTGTGAGAAGTTTCTTTTTTTTATATGTTTGAATATGTTAAGCAATGAATCCAGAATCTTTATGTTTAAACAGTGTGTAAATTACTTTTCTTAAGGTGTGTATAATAAAATTATGTATAATTAGCACAAGGTAAAGTTAATAAATCGATAAATTAATCACTAATAACAATTAAGAACAAGGTGTACATACCTAGTAATTATAGAAATTTATTGTCTCTTATTTTATTTACGTCATTCTTATCTAAATGATGTACCTACACGATGCGACGGGACGGAGACAGGAAAATTTGAATCCCGTTTTATGGAATTAGGTACGATCATGTTATTGCATGGTTATGTATTACGCTCCCTAATTCCATAGTAGTGTGAGATGGAAAAAATTTGAATTACTAAAATGACGAGTTCTAATACAACACAGTCTTCTATAGAAAAAGTAAATTAAAATGGCTCAATCCTTACTAATATTATAAATGCGATAGTGTTAACTAAAATTTCGTTCTTTCGCGATTTTATGGCATGATTTTTGTAGCTGAAGATAGTGAGGAGGCTAGAGAGTAATGTAGGTTACTTTTTACAGTGATGAAACATCTTTCCCATGCGAATAAGGCTTTGAACACACAGGCGATGCCGCGGGCAGTATGCAAGTGTATTAGAAGGAGGAAGGAGAACTCGGCATTTTTATTCATACTAGGATATTTATGGATATGATATTATATTCTCGAACACGGATTTGTACAAAAAAAAAAAATTTAACGAATACATATTTGTGTACGAAATCTTAGAGTGCACAAATATCTTATCTCATTGTACATAGTATATTTCCTAGTAAAAACTATGAGGATAAAATATAAAGGTATTAATATGCGTGCAGCGGATAGCCTGCATTACGAGACCTGCGTCTGGACTACTAAGTAGTTAAGTACTATCTAATTGCGTCTCTCGCTTTATATTTTAAGATATTTTAGTCTACCTTTACACTTCGAAGTCTTTTATTGTTTTTGCCCTGCGGTTATACCTGCATTGCTCCGCTCATGTTGGTCTTAGCGTGATGATATATAGCCTATAGCCTTCCTCGATAAATGGGCTATCTAACACCGAAATAATTTTTTGAATCGGACCAGTAGTTCCTGAGATTAAAGCGTTCAAACAAACAAACTCTTCAGCTTTATAATATTAGTATAGATAGTGGAAAGATACAATAATTTGTGTTTATATTTAGATTTGTGTTTATAACGCAGAATACTATTTGAATCGTCTAGTTGTAGCTTTGTAGTATTAACGTTCATTAATAAACTAAAAACAACATTATAACCAATGACGTCATATTATAATCCTATCCTACTAATATTATTATGCGAAAGTTTGTGAGGATGTGATGTGTGTGTGTTTGTTACTCTTTCACGCAAATACTACTGAACCGATTACAATGAAATTTAGCACACATATAGAGGGTAACTTGGATTAACACTGGGATAAGTATTATCCCGGAAATCCCACGGGAACGGGAACTATGCGGGGTTTCCTTTGAAAACGCGGGGGAAGCCGCGGGTGGAAATCTAGTTAATTCATAAATCGATGGAGTTGTCGTCAATTGTTAAGGCTACTGCACAACACAATGTTAAGGCTACTGCTATATGTTATATTATGTCATAATACATGTACATAAATCAAAGTAGGTACATTTTATAAACTCTCCTAATCATCGACCAAACCCGTAAATTCTTCGCTTACACAATTTATTTCAAGGGAAAATCCTAGAACGGGAAATCAGTGATAATAGCGCACTATCATTAACAGACAGACGACTAACCCGTCGCGGAGTCAATACCTCAATATTTACGAGTTCAGGGGTCTCATCGACCCTAGTGAGGTGGCACGAAAGGTTATACGTCTATGAATGTCGATACTGAACGTCTTGTAATAATATATTAGAGAGTTAAATATTTATTTATTTGTTTATTTAACACAATTAAACCGGTTTCGGTGTAACAAAGTGTAACAATAGAATTGCTAGTTTTAATTGATAGAAATTTTTATCTATCAAGCATATTTTCTTTCCAATCACTCGTTAATATTATTTTTAAATAGTGGAAAAAACTGTGTATATTTTATTTAATGAATGACAACAAATGTGTTGATAGGACAACTTTTTAAGTAATAAAATACTTTTCAGGATTGGCGGTACGATTATGAAAAGTGAAATGTATATTGAATATTTTCAGTGCTACGCTAGGAATACTTTTTCTTTAATTTATTTATATATAAGTATACCTACTGATATTTAAGTTTTAAATAACTATAGCCAATCTTAAAATGACCTTTGGTTATAACATTTACACAGGATTTTCCTCCTAAAAGGTTACACTTTCATCGACAACCCGCCCAACACTAAAAGCAGTTGAGATTTATGCGTTTAGACAAGTGCCCTCGGTCAGGTGCGCTGATTTATCGTCACCCGTGGGGTCGCCGAGACCCGGCCCGCAGTCGCTGGTCACAATGTATTTGTTCATGTTTTTATTTCACATTTCGTGACATTTTTGAGGATGTCACGCAGTAATATATTAGAAAATATGTTTGAACTTTAAAAAAAATCTCTTTACAATCCATTACAATAGCTTTCCATCCGCTTCGCAGGTCGCAGGCGTAGTCAATAGAAAACTAAATCCCGTTCGGTTTTCCAGGATATAGCATATCAGTTATCCTTTCTCAGGTCTCAAATTATCTTTGTAACAAATTTCATCCAAATCGGTTCATTGGTTTAGGCGTGAAGAAGAGACATTCCATTCTGCATTTTGAGTGACGAATTGGAACACAATTTTGTTTATTTCGATGGCATTTTTTGTTTATGGCTTAAATATTATGTTATAGGTACGCAGAATTCGACGACGCGGTTGGCGCAGTGGTAAAGTAACTGCCTACTGAGCCGACGGTCCCGGGTTCGATCCCCGGTCAGGGCAAATATTTGTGTGATGAACTCAATTATTTGTTCTTGGGTCTGGGTGTTATTATCTATATATGTATTTATTAAATATTATATTTATCGTCGCCTAGTACCCACAACACAAGCCTTAATTGAGCTTACTGTGGGACTAGGTCGATTTGTGTAATAATGTCCTATAATATTTATTTATTTATTTAATTAAATATAATTAAGTAAGTATATATTCGTGTAAAGATGTTCCTTATATTATAATATGCTTTTCCCGTTTTCAAATGTTACCTCTTAAGACTGACTAGCCTTCAAAGTTCAAAGTGATTAAGTGAATGGGTCATAAATAATAGTAATTTATTTGCAGTAGATATCAAACTATGTAATTAGCTTTTGCAAAAACCTTTCACCCATTACAAATGTTTACTTAATAATTTCTATCCTTCGATTTAAAGGTTTAATAAAGTTCAAATTTAGAATAATAATTAGTTTCTTCGTTATATCCAGTCATTATTTGTTCTATTCGTATTATAGCAAAATAATAAGCATATTTTATTAAATAAAGAACTGGTTGATTTAGGGCCGATTTTTCAATGCTTGGATAAAACTTATTCGTCGAATAATGTATAAAACTACCATTTTAAAAACGTATTCTAATCGCCCGTATTTGACAGTTTACGTGACATTTTAATTTTATCGTGTAATACTTTATTTGACGGATAAATTTTATCCAAGCATTGAAAAATCGGCCCTAAAAACAAATGCATTTTATACTAAATCTGTCTAATAAATTATCCCACGCGCTAACATTTACATTCTAATATTTTATGATTATTAATGTCACTCATTTTCAAAGTAATATACCTATACTTAATACTAAATTTACATTTCCTTATGTATTCGAGTTAGTTCAAATATTTCTAAATTCAATTAACCCTAAAAACCCACACTCACACTATACATTACTGAAAAAATATTACTACTCATTTATTTATTATTAACAACACATTGATCAATAATTTATCATTCACATTATCTATATGATAACCATAAACATCTCAAGCAAATTATCAACATCCATAGCTGTATCAGTCTATATTCCCCCTTCTCGCTGACAATAGCACATTCCAGGTGTTAGTACGAGTCTCACGTTTCCAGATAATTAGATAGACATCATTACGTCTCAGACTAATGTAGTTATACTCTTTGCACGTTTGCATGTACCTTGGGGTTTCTTTTGACTGTCCTTGTTGTTTGATTAAAGGAAAGGTGTTGTTTATGAAAAAAGAGAAAAATCGAATTAATAATAGATATTATGAAATAATTTGCTATTATGTTCTGTTTCAAGTATTATTATTTGGTCTCGTGGTGAAAAGGAGTAATTTCACCTTCATATTTTACTTTTTGTGTAAATTCAGATATGTAATTAAATTCAGTAGAAATATAAACAAGGTTTAATTTGATAAAATAATAATCTGATCATAATAGTATCTTTATAGTATAGTATCGCGACCCTTACTCATGCAATAGTGTCTTAAAATATCATCATATTAACAGATATAGTAAATACAAATACTATCTTACATCAATACACATGAGACATAAAGAAAATACGTGAACAATATCCCCAAAAGAAGCATGCCCAAATAACTAATAAACACGTAGAGTATCATTAATTCGCAAGTGACACGCATTACCTGACGTGTCGACTGTCGACGTGACAGCGTGACGTCACGTGACGAATGGCAGAAAATAAAAATTACAACGTAACTCAATAGACGAGGGGGCGTAATTTATTTGACGCAGCCAACCGCGCGGAAAAAGGCTTGATAGGTGTTCTGTTAGATGAATTTTAAAGTTATTCTCGACTTGATAGATTATGCAGTTTATTTATTGCTGGGAAATAAAAGAGTATTTTGTTCGAGAGCTTATGGGATAATTTTTATGTAAAGTAAAAATAAGTATTATTACGAGTTATGCAGCATTGCCCTTGTAAAGATTTGAATTACGATAGCTACCATTTTTTATTTAAGATGTACACATGTTAATGTTTAGCAAACAAAATTTTTAAAACCACTTTGCACCTTCTCCTTGAATTATACCTACAATATGACAAATATTAGGTACTCATAACTCTTAAATAAAATAATTATGTCACATATCACACACTTAACCAAAACACCACACGTATTCAAATTCATCCAATTACACACCGTGTTTAGAACGTTGTACGCTGTCACGGCGTGACGGTATGACGGCGTCACGTGCGTCGCGTCACGTGCTCCGCCGTCAGGTAGCAATTTTAAAAGTGACATTTAAATTAAATTCCGGCTGCACGGCCGCTTAATTTAGCCAATTTTAGCGGAATGCTTATCTGTTGCTTGTGGAATGAATTGCGTGTTATAATTTATTTTGTGAAGTGCAGCGTTTGCGGGTTAAGATGTTTAATAAGGGAAATGAATTGTGTAATAATAATGAATAGCAACTGTGTTGGTATTGATGATCTGGAAATTAATTTTCAAATATTAATCGTCTGTTATTATTATGCTTTAAGTTTTAAGACAACTTATAGTACTTATTATGTACTTTTAATATACGGATAAGTTATGATTTTTTTTTAACAAATAAAACTGCTGTTGTACTGAAAGAATTACAATTAATAGACATGATTTATTTCTTTCCAAAGGTAGCTAGAGCCTCAATATTAATTTGTTAAATGTACACATAAATAAGAAAGCTTGTTTTTGTTCAGAAGTTACTTATTTGGTGATACAGCAATATTGTTTTTTCACCAGTCTTTGTTTGAAGTGTTTTGTTTATGTCTTCTTTGGCTATTGGTATTAGTGAATTAAGGTAATTAATAAAAATGGCCGAATGTGTAGATGTTTTATTTCTGTCTAAGTTTTTGTATAAGTAGGTACTTGTTATCTTTTTGGAATTAGTAAACTAAATATGTCACTGTTTGATGAATTAACTTTAACCTAAACTTCTTTTTTTAAGTGGTCATTTTTAGAGTAGATTTTAGAGGCCCTGGATTAGATTACTAACAAAGCCCTATAAAATAAAATCAGACAGTATTACACACACACAGACAATATTTTCACCCCTTGCTTAAAAAATATTTCAGTCTCAAATAAAATGCCTTAGTGTTATTCTATAAATAAGGGCGTAGACAAAGCCTAAATTACAATTGTCAACCTTTGTTGTAAAATAAAATTTGGCGGAGCGAATAAATCTAAGTGAGTCTAAGTTGCGGAGCGTTGGTATGTTTGTATGTATGTATGTGTGTATGTATGTAGCAGGTTACTTTGGCAGTGTTCCCACGTCGTGATAGGTGCGCGGAGGTTATGGTTACAGTAGTAAAAGCGATTTAAAAACTCTTCAATGTTTCTTAGGTATAAGTAGATATTTATTTTACAGATAAAAATTATTTTATGTACTATTAAATAAAAACTGCTGAAGTATTGTTTAATTTCATAATAATGCAGGTTTAAAAAAAATAGAAACTTTATGGATATAATAAATAAGTAAGTACATCTTGTATATGAATTATGAATCCAAAGGTTACCTATAGAAAATGTTCATGTGAAAACTCGTGAAGTATATAGACAGGCTCTTTTTTTAGTAAGTTTTTATTATTAATAACTATGTGACCGTATCTTAGAAATAAAATAATGTATTCATCGTTTAATTTAATTCAAAATCGCCAAGTTCGTGTCTATGTCCACCGATTGTTACACAACGCACTGTCTTGCAACGCAAATAAAGAAATCTCGAGGAAATTTGGACCTATTTATGCAAAAAGGGACCAACCCACATCTTTTGTGAAATTGAGTTAAGTACACAGATAGTGTTAAAAAAACGTTTTCTACCTTCTCAAAAAATTTGGTAGAGCTTTGATAACTGTAAGTACAGTTTTTTACATGTCAGTTGCGGAACCAACCCAATTTCGCCAACTTTCATTATGCAAGATGGAACCAAAATTGGTTGGTTCTATTTTATCACAAAAAGCTTCATTAGTTTTCAAGGTAACCAGAACCAACTGACTTTGGTTCTTGTTTGCATAATGAAATTTCTCGACCTTTAAGTTAGCAAATGGCTTGGTTCTATGTTGAATTTGATTTATATGTTCTATTTTTTTAACTTTAATCATGTTTTTATTATAAAAAAAACCGGCCAAGTGCGAGTCGGACTCGCGCACTGAGGGTTCCGTACAAACCTGCAAGGTTTGTTACAGCTTAAAGGTATTATAGACCTGAGTATTTGGTATGAATTTCAATTTAATACCTCTACGCGTTTATGAGGAAATGGGTAGTAAGTTTAAAATTATTAAAAAAAAATATATTATGTGATGTAACTAAAAATTTATGGTTTTCGTAATTTTTCTTTTATCTATGCTATAAGACGTTGCTTCGTACCAAATTTCAAGATTCTGAGTTCACGGGAAGCACCCTGTAGGTTTTGATTCCCTTGCAAGTGTCGAAAATTTGCGGCATAAACGGCTGTATCTTTTGATTGCGTTGGCTTAGAAGTTTTTTTTTACAGCTTCAAGGGACAGTAGACCTGAGTAATTGATATAAATTTCAGCTTCATACCTCCACGCGTTCCTGAGAAAAAGGGTCTTGACAGACGGACGGACGGACAACAAAGTGATCCTATAAGGGTTCCGTTTTTTCCTTTTGAGGTACGGAACCCTAAAAAGCACTAAATAAGAATTCTCAAATTGATATACTACAATTTTACAAAAAAAAAATGTAGCTACTTAAAAGTAAACATCTATTACTTCAAAATCGGGAGTCCCGGAAAAGCCATTGATATCATCTTCTACAATATCTTTGGTCTTTATTTTTATTTAATTTTTTTGTAAAAAATTTGAGCTTTGCTCGGAATGAGATGCATAATACTTTTTAAATCCGGTAATTTCTCCTCGGGAGTACGTATGGTTGTGGGCCAGAGCAAGCAGAGCCCCGCAGGAGTTATTTCAGAGTATTAAACGCTCAACACCATTTTTTAATCTTTCCGTGATCCAATTCAAACTAACGAGGATGCTTAAAGCATTCATGATTGACCATCCAACAGTAAAACAAATCAGTCATTATTTTTTTTGTGTCTGGTCACAGTTTTTTATCCAAAGCTACCGATTTTGGCCGATTGAGTACTGAGTACTGAGCTCAATAAAACAAAGGCTGTTTATATCCTGGAAAACTACATATAAATCATTAAATATGTAAAAAGACTTAAACAAAAGACTCTGTCTTCACAAATCTCTTCAAAATAAAAAAATAAAAACATAATGAATCATCACTATCATGAAGACAGATGAAAGCAGAAGATGGGTCTACTGTATCTTAGTTATATACAAAAGTAGTGTCATTAAAGTGAAACAAATATATGTATTTTGATATTATTACAATATTGTCATGACCTTCTTGTCTTTAATCCATGTTATTTAGAGTCTGTATAACACGGTTTATTTTTCTATTCTCCTGACAAATATCAGGGCATATTTTACTCTTTTTTCTTTCTTAATATAACTTTGCCCACTAACACCTCTTTCCTTTGGCCTTCCTCTTGTTCTGCATCCATCAACATTCATATCCATCACTTTCTTAGTCATATGCGTGTCATCTATCCTCACCACATGTCCATACCAAGACAGACAATTCCCTTACAATCTTTCTGTAATAAAACCAGTTTAAATCTTCTTTTTATATATTAATTCCTTGCTTCATCCATTCTAGTCACCCCACACATCCATATCAACATTCTCATCTTCGCTAAATGCAATTGTTTTTCTTCCATCTTCTTCACTGCCCAGCTTTCCAATCCATAGAGTACGACAAGTCTAATCAAGGATTTTTATATATTCCCTGTTTACTTTAAGGGCATACGTAAGTTGCAATTAGTTCCAGCGAGCTATCGCTGCTTTATTTAGCCTGTTTTGATCGGATGCTTAACGTTTTTCTTTAATTATGGCAACAATAAAAACCAAAATTAATTATGCATTATAGAACCAACCCACAAATATGTATTTTTGCAAGATGGAACCGAGAGGTTTTTTAACGATTATTTTGTAACAATTTAATAAAAATCCATGCAACTGGTATCCCTAGAAAGGATTCGATATGATACACACGCCTAACAACTTTTTTTCCCCAAATTTTACAACATATAGTTTTTGCAAACGATTTTCACAAAAACCTCATTTTCTCGAAATTGATTCGGTGTGGGTTGGTCCCTTTTTGCATAAATACGTCCATTTATACTCTAGGATTATTGTCTCGTAACTTGCGAGAGAAAAAATATGTTACGAATAAAAGTTTCATTGTTTAATCATTTTCACAGCTTTTGGCTTTCGAATATTTCAAATAGTGTGAATATATCTTTAAATGTGAAATAACTTGAATATCTTACTAAATGTATGTTTTTTTTAATATTCTTAAATATATTTGCAACTAGCTTCCGCCCGCGACTCCGTCCGCGCGGATGTCGGTCTTCGCGTGGATGGTTTATTTCTCCATTTTGAGTAACTCTGACAATAACATCTTATAAATATCTATTGGACCCAAATACGGCTAGGCCTATAATAATACCCAACGTGTGTTCGCGGTTCTACAGAACAACGTCTATGGATAAAACTGAAAAATTAAGATTATTTTTTTTCTACGTATTTTTCCAGGATAAAAAGTATCCTATTTTACGCCCAGGATAATAAGGTATAATTATACCAAGTTTCATCGAAATCGAACCGTTAGTTTTCACGTGATGTCTTCACATACAGACAGACAGACAGACAGACAGACAGACAAAAATTTTTTTAATCACATATTTGGGTTTGGTATCGATCCAGTAACACCCCCTGCTATTTATTTTTTCAATATTTTCAATGTACAGAATTGACCCTTCTACAGATTTATTATATGTATAGATAAAACATGTAGTTAGCAGTATTGAGTTGCAAATTAATCGTAGTATCAAAGCACAGAGATGAGAAATGAGTTATGCCCATGTAAAAAAATGGCATTATTTCAATTGTAAGAAAATCCAAAATACATATTTTTGTGACGCATAATACGAAGTCATGCCCGAAGGGCTTAAATAATTCCAAACTTGTACAACTGTATACTAACATGGTAAGATTCGTTAACAGAAGCTCTTCATCATTCTATTATTAGTAACTAGCTGTGTTTCGCGGTTTCACCCGCGTGGCTCCGCTCCTGTTGGTCTTTGCGTAATGATATATAGCCTTTAGCCTTCCTCGAAAAAAGGGGTTATCTAAACACCGAATAATTTTTCCGACCGAATCGACCAGTAGTTCCTGAGATTAGCGCGTTCAAACAAACAAACAAACAAACTCTTCAGCTTTATAATGTTAGTAAAGATTTAATCGTAACCAGAACTTTACATACCGAGAGAGCCATAAAAACCCAAATCCAAATCAGAAACTACTAGCATTGCAAGATTTCTTTACCCTTTACAAATTGCATTGAGGAACTAGGTAACAAGAATTAGTAATCACAAAATCCTACATAGATGTACTAGGCCATTAGGCTACGTGTGCTATCTTTTGGCTCGACGCCCGCGCCTGTAAGATCACTGCAATGTATCCCTGTATCATAATATTTCTTTTTAATGTGGTTGTGGACTATGAAGGTACAATGTAATGGCAAATGAGGTAAAAGACACGATAAGTTTAACAGGTAAAGATTTTTTATTTAATTAAGTTAACAGTTTGGTTGTTACACTAACAATAACACATATAACACTTTATACAACAGTTAAACTTACGGTTATATAAATATTAAATAAAAATGCAATATTTGTGCTCTACATAATACGCACATATATCGTATTTTGGAATGTCATTAAAATAAATTTTATTAACATTTATTTTTGAACTTCTTTATCGGGGTTGGAAAAAAGTTTAGTGTAACATTTTTTCGTTACGCGAGACATTTTTCCGTTACGCGCCATCTTTTTCTTATCCCTACCACGCGTGATTCGACGTATTTCTGTAAAGTTGCATATAGTAAATTATTTTTTGAAAAATAAGGTCATAAAGAAGTTTCACTTCTTACGTGTGTACACTAGTACACGCACACATTTTTTTTAAATATTGTATCATTATAAAATAAATGATTGGGTATTTCAACTGCCGGATTTCTGCCTGCTTAGTAATGACGATTTATAATAATTATACACCAGTGTGAAAAACTTTCTACAATCACGTAGGTACCTTTAATATTCACTTCAATTAATCGAACTTAATTCAACACAAACCACAGGACATTACCACCTCATCTCCAAACGCTAGTCTAGACTCGTTATAACACTATAATGCCTACAGAATCCATTAGAAGCGACTGCATTAACCTTTACGATCTAATTTGGCGTGCGCATTTGGCAGAGGGTTTCAATACACAACAGGTATGGACAATAGCTAGATGAAATTTTTGGCTGGTACTTGCCAAGTTTGCTAACTATACTGCTGGACTGAAGGACGCGGTTGTATACTAAATATTAATATTTTGAAGGAAAATATATCTTTTTGCTATTTAACTTGGAAAATACTCGAACAATTGCATTTTTTTTACATTAGAAAGTTTAATTCCTTATCCCAGGTGAACTCAGGTGAAGCCACTAGTTCTGCTTGCTACTTGTATACATTTGAAATGGTAACTATTTGTTGAAGTGAAAACTTCTTTAGCGGCGTTGGGTATAAAATCTTAAACTCGCGTCAGGACACGTGGCCTGATCGAAAAAGCGTAAGACGGATTTTTTTTATTCCTTATATTCCATGCGTAAGACGGATACCATTCCAAAATATCAAACATGCTGAACGTTAATAATCAAGTTTTCACTTCTGCCGGCACTCCCGGAGTGCAACCCGTCTTTTTTTTATTACGTGTTACGTTGAAACATAATTATATGAACGGACTAAGATACCCAAAACACAATTAAATACAGGACTGAAATGCCATTTTTGTTTTGCTCTTCCTTCCTTTAATAATACAGCAAGCTGTGAATGACACGCACAAATTATCAGCACGTAACACTACTGAGATTATAAATAACTGACTTTATCTCCAAAATGTATTCAGTTAGCCGAAACGATTGAATATATCAACCGAAATGCCTTCGATAAAAGAAAATTCCTTATAGGCAATATCATAAAACCTTACAAAATAAAGGTAAACAAGAGGACGGTTAACGTCTCAACGTAATTTGGGAAGAAAAAACATTGCCTGCCTATTACTGTCCTTATCTAGGGTAAGTCAATTTTCCCCACTCTACGGGAATTCTTGGCGTTTCTCTTTGAGCTGCGCGATTCTAAACTTTAGGTGTAGGTGGATAAGGGTTATGTTATGCGTAAAAGTATAGTGGTAAATGCGATGTCCAAACCTGGGTATGTGGAAGAACGTTGACAAGGTGGAGCCTGATCGTATAATCCCCATAAAATAAGGTAGCGGAAAATATTGGGACGCACCGGGTGATTTGATTGTTCTGCTTTCGACAATTAATATTGAGTAAGCAGCAAGTATATATTGAGTATTATAAATTGGTATTTCTACGTATTTATTGCTGAATTTTCCAGACACAGACAGACAGTTCGCTATTTATCTATTATATTCATATCTATAAAAAGAACTACAATCGTGTATGTAGTAGGATGGTAAGTCCATTATAATATTTTGCTTCGACTGTAATCTTTAGATATAAAATTTTTTATGTGTTCCTTTTTTTCATATTTTAATGATATTATTTACAGGTATAATAAAACATTTATTACATTGCGTTAGAAGTACTGTACAAGACATTTATTTTTACAAATATGTAATATATATTTTAATGGTTTTGTACGATAGGTAATTAATTAATCATTTGTTTAAAATAATCATAAACAGTTTTATGTTTAAACTATTTCACTGTCTATCACTGAATAATTTAAAAATTCCTTAATATTTTTTTTTAATATATCCTGCACGCTAACCCAGTGAACCCCCACCTTATACATAATATATATTGGAGCCCCGTATCTGCTCGCGCCGGGCCGCTTTACGACCGTCGCACCTCGCTGACCGTTTCTTAGATATCGACACCTTGGTACTGATATTTACGCTTTTATGATTTGTTTTGATTGTAACTAGAATCGCAAATTGAAAAGGTTATGTTAATGGCTAGATGACGCACAGTATAAACGAAAAGTGAAGTTATCTTCAAACAAAAGTACATCGCGCCATGTTACAATACAGAATTATAAATTATTAACTGTGCTCCGCGGTTTTACCCGCAGTGCTCCGCTTCTGTTGGTTTTAGCGAGATGATATATAGCCTATAGCCTTCCTCGATGAATGGGCTATATAATACTGAAAGAATTTTTCCGGACCAGTAGTTCCTGAGATTAGCGCGTTCAAACAAACAAACAAATTCTTCAGATTTATGATATAAGTATAGATATGTTGCATTGTGATATCACTACATAGTATAAAACAAAGTCGCATTCTCTGTCCCTATTTCCCTATGTCCCTATGTCCCTATGTCCCTTTGTACGCTTAGATCTTTGAAACTACTCAACGGATTTTGATGCGGTTTTTTTTAATAGATAGAGTGATTCAAGAGGAAGGTTTATATGTATAATAACATCCATTAAATAGTGGAGAAGTACTGTTATTTTTGAGGTTTCTAATGTGATGTCGTAAATAATTACATTTCTTCCGCTTACATTGCAAACGCAGGCTGAACCCTACGAGTTTTATCAAAATAATGTACTAAGTATTGTACACATTGAAAAGGTCTACAGAAAAGTCCGCGATGGCATATGTCTATCTCTTATGGATAACCCACAATAACTTTTTTTTGTCATTTACTTTTTACGACAAATAATGGCTAATTTTCGAAGCGATTTTAACCAATACAGCATTAATCCTTAACCAATTAAATACCTTGAATACATTGTTCATTTAATATAGATCTATATGGCCCTTTACACCGTATGATTTAAGTGAATATTTTCGAAGATATTACAGATTTAAAAATTGCGGGACGTACCGTTTGCGGCGGTACCGGCCGGCCGGGCCGCTATGTTTTTATCATGTTTTTATATACAACGTTAAAAGTTTTTCTGTATATTAGTATCAGCATTGCACCCGTGCGAAGCCGGGGCGGGTCGCTAGTTTTTAATAAATCGCAGGTGAGTCGTTAGAGGCAAATATCAAACAACGGGCAATCTTAATAGTCAGTAGTAGTTAATTGAACATCTGGCTATTGGTATTAGAAATGCAGAAGTTTGCTAGGAACTTAAAAAAGTATTTTAAATAGTTTATTTTATGGTTTAAAATTTAAATCTATTTTTCAATAATTTTTAATCCTCAACTGTTAAGCCAGTGGAAAAATAGTGAAGCCGTTAAATTTAAACCCTTTCCCCAACATAGTTTTCACATTAAACGTAATAAATTTCCCGTTAAAAGCTAAAAGTACAGTCGTGTAATAAATTAAATCGTACAAAAATATTTTTTCGTCGACATTTCGCGTCCGCTCAGGTATACGTAAATCACTTGTCTAGACGAATTTAATGGGATTGCTGATGTACGCACTAATATAAGCACTTTATTGTATTGGATTTTCTTCACGACTGTACACGACAAGATTGCCTCGAATCTTGTTTTTGATCTTATTTTATTGTCCAATCGGGTTTTATTAGCGCGATTAAAATTTTTATAACAATTGTTTTTGGTTGGATTACCTTGGTATTAGTTGTTTGACTTTTAGTCATTTTGACAAACAAAATATAATATTATACTCGTATTGATAATAAAATATACTAATGGAATTAATTGCTTCAGTTGTACAAGAAAAACATTAAAAATTTTCAGCAAGTAAAACGAATAAAATTACTTTTTCTATTTTCTTTGCATCGAGTTCAAGTTCAAGCATCCCAATTTATACCAAAATCATCTAAACCAGATAATTAAGTAACCTTTACTAATAATATTTAGATTAAAAGTTTATTTGCTTGAAGACGCTAAACTACTGGTTCGAAAAAAAATCTAATTATGTTGAATAGTCCGTTTATTAAGAGAGGCTAGTCTTTATAAAGTAATGTACAACGTGGGTTCGCCGCGGGGCAAAGTTATAGTACAACTATAATATTACTAGCTTTCCGCCCGCGGCTTCGCCCGCGTTTTTAAAGAAAAACCCGCATAGTTCCCGTTCCTGTGAGATTTCGGGATAAAACCTATCCAATGTGTCAATTCAAGTTACCCTCTATATGTGTGCTAAATTTCATTGTAATCGCTTCAGTAGTATTTGCGTGAAAGAGTAACAAACATACACATACACATATCCATCCCCACAAACTTTCGCATTTATAATATTAGTAGGATTAGTAGGATCTAAATTCGAAACAGCCATAACACAAAAACAATCGGGTATCTTCAAAATTCCGTCCGCACCGGTTACATAAACAGCGGTCGCAAGGTGTGATATAAAAAATTGCGATTTATTACGGGTAGTTTTATAAGTCCGCTCACGTAGGGTAGGGCCAGATTTGAGCGGTATCCTTTGAAATAAAGTTTTCCCTCGCCAACTATATTGAAATCGGGCTTTGTGGTTTGTTTTATTTCCGTTATTATGTTGCTGAAGGCTTGTAAGATGCTGCAATGGAGAAGTAATGTTAAGTAATGTTTAGCAGGACTGATGAGCAACTATAATATGACTATACTGGGTCAAAGAAACGTTACTAAAATTGTTTTGTTTTTCTTTTTTATTGTGTTTAATTTAAAAGATTATTCAGTTCGATGATTCAGGTATAAAGAGGTCAAAATAAAGAGAAAATTATGTTTTCAATCTTGTCTTCCCAAATGTTTTTTTTACATATCCAAAGAAACGTAAGAAACTATCTAAGGAAACTTTTTCATAAAAATTCGTCCTTTTAAATATAAGTTAAAGTTAGAACAGCATGCTATATTGTACTTGTTATACCAACAAAGCAATAACAAACCAAAAAAAATATGAACAATAAAACTGTGCATAATCTAGAACAACCAGAAAACCCAGCGCAAAATAAAAAGCAATTGATTCTTAAATCCAGTGTCCGCCAACATTATCTTAACCCTGTACCTGATGCGTCGTCACGTCTCACACTTTGAATGGCAAATCACGAGGTAGACCCTTTGGGCCTTTGAGACCGGCCATGAAAATAAAATGATTGCGAAGGGTCCACGGCACTGTATTAAAATATTCCCAGCGGTCGAAATCTGCCCTGCACCTGATGTTTATCAATAGTTTGTCGGATTTATTTCGATTTTCTTCTGATTGATGATCTGTTTCCAGTTTATGGGGCAAGTTTGTTAATAATTTACGTGCTGCGTTTGGTTGTAAAGTTTGTAGGGATGTGTTTGGGACGAATATTTTATAAGATGATGTCGATGTGTGGACATTTTGGAATATGGTTTATTACAGAAATGTTTTGCGTTACATGTTATATACTTAGAATGATTTTTAGTGGGCGTTATTGTATTGGCTTTGAATGAAAATTTTGTTTGTGCAGCGATCTCAATTAGTAAATGCAATTAAAATTAATGTGACGTAATCGAGACCAATCAGTTTCATTTTCGGCTAGGCATATGTACGGCTATAGGTACATAAGTTTTCTTTGCATCTAAAATGTATCATCTTTATTTCCTTTTTTAATCCGTTAACTTCTCATTCTTACAGGATTAATACATTATACACATACAAAATAGTGCCGTCTTCCGTAAAATCATTAATTATAATTTTGCTAATTAATGACTGTGATGTCACACGGTGACTTCCTATAAGTTTAATTAAAATTAACGAATATATATTTTAATTACTCGGCTGTGCCCGCAGGTGAAGGGTTGTTCCAATAAATCGGCTGGTGCATTAGTTAGCATGAATTAAGGGATCTTGTGAGATTAATGAAGATATCTTCATGCTTGCCAATCTGTATACAGGATGATTTGTCAAAGACCGTAAACCTATAATAATTTGTGTTTATATACCGTTTTTTCTTTGTAATCAATACTAATATTATAAAGCTGAAGAGTTTGTTTGTTTGTTTGAACGCGATAATCTCAGGAACTACTGGTCTGATTTGAAAAGTTCTTTCGGTGTTAGATAGTCCATTTATCGAAGAAGGCTAGAGGCTATATTATATCATCACGCTAAGACCAACAGAAGCAGAGCCACGCGGGTGAAACCGAGAAGCGCAGCTAGTCATCATTAAATATATCTCGTCCGTTTTGTCCGTGTGGTTACGCAAACGGTTATTTGATAATCGTTATTTATTGCAATAATCAAATCCTAATGTATTAACGACCATAACTTACTCGCGAGGAGTAATTCTATGATATGTGAAGACTAGCCAAGTCCCTGCAACACGAATACGTAATTAAGGGCATATACACAATATATGTGGTAAATGTTAAAAATATGTAATGACGATTCAAAAGTGCTTCTAGAAGTCTAATTGAATAAATTAACGTTTGAGTTGAGTTTGATTTATATTTACAGTATATATATTATAATGCATAGCAGTTGTTTTGTATATCACGAACCTATTTAAATTAGGTATACTATGTCAAACTCGCACGCATTCCGTATTCCATTCTGTTTGAATGTATTAAACAACACCCTGTATACTACCTTCAAGGTACACTCCTGAGAATAAATCGCGTTGAATAATTCCTAAATTAACATTTTTAATCTGTGCCGAGATGTTACTGCATAAATTGTTCCACCCTTTACGGATTGTAGACAGATAAGCTAAATACCCTTTGCTGTACAGGTGGGGTTGCCAACTTGAGATAAAAATGATATTATAGATCGAACAATCTTACGTAACAGCTGTATAAATAAAAAATTGTTTTGGTAATGTGAAATTAATAGTAATTATAAATACCTATTTGGTAGCTGTAACAAAACGCTAATTATTAAAATATTATTAAATGGTTTTTCAGGCAAATCTCTGATTTGATTAGACCGATTTTACTTTCAGAAGGTGTTAAACTTAAATATTAAAGTAATGTGTTAATGTAACATAGATTAATTACTCAAAATGCATAGCTAGAAGGCTAATTGTAGTAAGTAACACTTCTTTAAATTACTCCTTGTAGTATCTTTAACAACCCTACAAACCATTATAATCGCAGAATAACATAACCATCACACTAAAAATATTTAAACAACACAAATTAGTACACATTTACCGTTCCAAAGCATATATCAGCGTGATCGTGTCCATTACATGCATAAAAGCTACTAGAATGTTCCATAACCGCTAGAACCATTACCATATTTCAGGCCCTCATTTGTCCTCTGAATCACTCACCTGGTTCGCTGATGTACAGCTGGCTTTATTACGCCATTCGTTTCGTTCCACGGACTAAACGTTGTAGTGGAATTTTACTATGCATTATTGTTTAAATGGCTTTGTGACGCTTTTGTGTGATACAACATTCTTGACGTTATTGAATTTGTATTAGGATTTTAGAGAAAAGAGGAAAAAAGAATATATTGAGATTTGAGAATATATTGCGCTTGTTGACGGTTGTATGAAAACTTCTTGTATAAAAGCTACGTAACAATACTATAGCTAGGATTGTCATAATCATGTACCTACATCTCTGATTTTTATTAGCTATATCGTGAAAATAGGAGTCGTAATTGCCTCGAAGATAGATCATGCATTATTTTAATTTCTGTATCCATACGCTATTTTACTTTTCAGTTTGTGTGTTTCTTACTTATCACATTTTTTATACTCCGATACAATTCATTGTACCTTTTAGATTTCAATTTTTATCAACAAGGTGGCAAATCGGATACCTACAATCATATTACAAGCAGAGAGGCGTGTATTGTGAATCTGTATGCAAATTGCGACAGTGTGCAGGTGTCTCTAGCTAACGGAAAGGGTAACCGCCAGAAAATTCGTTCAGGAACATTGAAATAAAATTGTAAAGGTAAAAGTTTTGAAAAGAGCAAAAAATTTTATTTCTTCTTTTTTTCTAGATTTGAATATCCATATTAATTTGATAAATGCGAAAGTCGTTCTGTTACCTATCTTGGAATGAAAGTATTGGAAGACCAGGGTTAAAAACAAGCTGCTTCTTATTTTAAACGGGGTTAAACGTTTCTGTAAAAATATTAACTAACATCCATCCACAAATTTTTGCAAAGTTGCTTCCAAAACACCTACCTTTTTACCTATAAAAGTAACAATATATTTTCCCCGTAAAATTGTATCCAACAAAAACAGGCATTAGGTTCGTTATTTAATTATTCCGAAGTGCCATAAAAGCTATCGATAGAATACGAATTTGTTCAAAGTTTTATCGAAAAGCGTGCTAATGTGTCAGAGTGTCGACAAACAGTGCGGAAAGCACTAAAACTGCGATCAAGGTGGACAAACTTGTGCGTACTGGAGATAGCGTAGTGATGGGATAGCGATATCGATAAATTGATATTCATTGATTTCTAATAAGAAAAAAAAAAGACGGGTTGCACTCCGGGAGTGCCGGCAGAAGTGAAAACTTGATTATTAACGTTCAGCATGTTTGATATTTTGGAATGGTATCCGTCTTACGCATGGAATATAAGGGCTAAAAAAAAAAAAAAATCCGTCTTACGCTTTTTCGATCAGGCCACGTGTCCTGACGCGAGTTTAAGATTTTATACCCAACGCCGCTAAAGAAGTTTTCACTTCAAAAAAAAACATTTGATGAATTGGAACTTCGTTAAGTATTGAATATTATGATATATTATTTCCATTGCAGTACCTGTGGCTGTAGGTACGTTGTATATAGAACGGATATCTCTCCATATAAAAAGCACTTCAAAAGATTTACTTTCTTTGGAGCGAATTCTAAAGATAATACATAAGCGTTTCTAACTTTTCTGGTAAATTTTCTCCTGTATTTTACCAAATAAAAAAATCCATAATTTAACACAGTTGCCTATTTAATTACTAACAAAAATTGTGCCAAAATATTCATATCGATAGATTTATATCGATATACTCGTAACTAAAACATCCTTAGCAACAAAGGAGCGTAAGAAAGTAAATTCCGTTCACCTGATAGAACGGTTATTAGCCAATTCGATGCCCATTCCTATCCTAATAGAGGTATAATAAAAGGGTCCTCTCTATTTTTTTCGTTTATTCGACGAAAAGGTAAAAATAAAATTTTCTTATTCAATTTGTTACACGTAGTTCGATTTTTCGTGTGCGAGTTCGTTATTACTGCATTATAGTGATATAGTTTTAGTTATAAGGATTTTTCGATATTAGGTACAATTGTTTAATGTATTTATTTGATTTATATTAAAATTATACACGTCATTTTTATAACCTTTCGTTATTTTAGGCAATTAAGGATATAAAGAACAACTTGTGTGTTTAGAATTAATTTGGATTATAAATAAATTGTATCTACGTTGTTTTATTTATTTGACTGAAATTATCTTGTATTTAGAAATAATATATGACCCGGTAAAGTGTAGGTAGCTTATGTACAGTGTACTTTTCCGGAAAACAAGTTTCATATTGTCTAAACTGGAGCTGTTCAGCCTGTCTCGTGTGATTATATAACGACCAACACTCGTACATTAACATTACAAAGCATAATTAATTTCTAAATTTACTATACTCTAAACTGTTAATAAAAAAAAAGTTCCATCATCCCCAAACACATTTATTCCATACATTTCACACCAATCGTAACATCTTGAAGACAAGTTACACGCACAAATATAAAAAAAAACGTTTTTGCAATATTAGCATGGTCCACGCGCAAGCAACGCCATGTGTTAGTGATAGTGCGTTAATAATACAGGTGCCTGTGATCTATTGCTCCTACGTGGCGTGGTGTGGGGTATAGGCGGTAGCGGAAAATGCTTTTTTACTATTTGAAACTTCTTATAAACTTGTTTTACTATGTATCATGTTCTAATTGGTCTAAATCGTCTGGCAATTATATAAAATTATTGATCGTGGAAACAAGAATTTGTTATTTTTTAGCGAATATATTCAACTTGATGGCATTAAGAGCGATGGCAATCTAGTTTTCTTTCTATAATTAAAGGTAACTCATGTTAATACCAACGTTCGTGTACACTGTCATAACTCCAATTGGGTTTTTTATTTGTTTTTAGGTATTGTGGATATTATTTTTGGAAAAAGAAAATGGCATGCATGAGAATCAAAATTCAAAAGCTCGACGAATTGTGACATTTTCTAACCCACACTTGGCCGGCGTAGCAAAGTAGGCTATGTCCCTCTAACTTCTTAAATATCCCCACACACAAAAATCTATACTAATATTATAAAGCTGAAGAGTTTGTTTGTTTGTTTGAACGCGCTAATCTCAGGAACTACTGGTCCAATTTGAAAAATTCTTTTTCGGTTTTACATAGCCAATTTGTCTAGGAAGGCTATAGGTAATCATCACGCTAAGACCAGCAGGAGCGGAGCAATGCGGGAAAAATCACAGGGCACAGCTAGTCATATCATAAAATCTGAACTATTGTATTTATAATATTATGTATAAGTAAGTATTTCCAACTTGTACCACAGAAAGTGAACGTAGCAGAGAACACACGAATATGTGTAAAAATAACTCCAACGTGTCGATACAATGATTTACTTGTTTTAATTTTGTCGCTTTTCAGCATTTCAGCTTCAGTTTACATCTTATTTTAGTATTTCACTAACTTTACAAATGGTAATGTGTTATATTATGGAAGTTATTATTATTAAAATTATTCTATTTTAAAAATGTATAGTAATAGCAATGTTGGTAAAAAGAATGAGTATTATACAGTTATTTTTAAATTTTATCAAAAAATCCACTAAACAGCTTAAATCAGACAATTTTATAGTTTTATAGTTACTTGAATGGAACGCTATCAATAAAATTCCAAAATATTATTAATTCCTAAATATATTTAACACAACTTCCAAAATCCAAAATCCACCCTCTTTTTACGTGTTTTACATTGCTTTACAATTTTTCCCCTCTCCGAGTGTTAAGCGACTTAATGACAGGAAAATTGAAAGTTTCGCGCCGTTCCTTGCAAAAAGTTCGCTAAGTATCGTAAAAAACCATTTGGAGATAACGCGAAAGCAATGTAGATACGTGTGAATACGAAAATATTAGTTACGATAATATCTAACCTAAATCTGGAAATGAAAACTTTTTTTCAGCATGAAAGTGTTACTAGTAACACTCATATTGTTTGAAATTATTGGATTTAGAACCGCAATAACATTATTGAAATTATTCTGTTCTTTTTTTCCGTAAGGTTTCTCTCAGCTAGCTTTACTCATTATACTGTAAAAACGTTTTAAATCAGTTAAAAATTAAAAATCACTACAAACAGTACTTAAATACTTAAGAAATCTATGTAGATATACATATTGTAATATGTTACATTTCTTCAGTATATTATAGAAAAAGCCATTACTAAATCAATAATTACAATAGTATTTATCTGTACCGTTTCTAACAAAGCATCTTTCATTTAGCAAAGAGGTTGGAAATATTTTGTTTGTGTGTAAGTACCTCGGGAAGAGAGACAACAAAGGGAGTGATATCTTATCACCGTGCGAGTAACACTGTGCATTAACACCTAGAGAAGTCGCTTTGATGTCGTAGATGTAATCTTGTGTTGGGGAAGGTACTCTACTTTAACTTTGAAATTATATGGTAGGGTTTCATGGAAGAATTTGGAAACTCAAATATAGGTATATACAGAGGCGGCTCGTGACAAAATTTTATGGGTGTTCACTTGAAATAAAACACTGAAAATACATGGTGTAAAGCAGTACATTTATCAAAAAAATAACTTATAAAGGAAATACATACGTCTTTCATTTTGGTGTGCAAAAATATCTATAACTTAAAGTTACAAGACATTCGTAAATGTCTGTTGTTGCTTTCATCACAACCACACAACCACGGTGTTTTCACATATTGTTCAGATTTTTTTGTCGTACATTTTTGCGTAAGATCAAGTTCAGGCCGTGGCGGTCCCTTAGCTTTACATTCAAGCCGAATTTGTAACGTTTTATCACACTTTTTAATGAACGCCACATTATAATTATTGTTCATTTTAACACTCACAAGTAATACTGATAACTACAGGCTATTTCAACACGTATTTTATAATTTTAATTAGAAAATTGCATGAATCGCGCGCGTGCATTGAAGTTGACTCGAGAGTCGAGTGTTTGTTTATATTATAGACGTGGCAACTGGCAACGTCGCAATCGCTGTCCTGCCGGGCGGTAAAAACGAACCGGCAACGTTTGCGGGTGCGGCGCTCCGAATTTTGCTACTTTTCCATAGAAAATCTTTTGTTTCACGCGCAGGGCTCTGGCAAAACCCTCTCTTTCACTCCTATTGGATTTCGTATTAGGAAATGTACTAAATCTTTTTTCATTGGAGCGCAATCGTGAGCGCTCCGCTTCGCGCGTTACATAATACAGTAGGTATTATACAGGTGTATGGGATGATGGAATGATGGATATATTCATGGGTATTAACAGTAGTTTTAAAGATTACGATTGATTTTAAATAGTAATAATTAATGTTAATAATTAAATTAAGGAGTATGATTTTATTATAATTATTTATGGGAGTTCACTGCACCAGCGCTCCTTAGGGCGAGCCGCCTCTGGGTATATATGTAATTTCTAATACATATTATGCAAACAATCTATCTATGGGGTCTAGAATGTATGTATGAATGTTTAGATAAGTAATAAGGTGTGTATGCATTTTCCGAACCGTTTCAATTTTTTGTGTTATTGAAGTGAAACTTCTTTATCGGGGTTGGAAATAAATTTAGTGTAACATTTTCTCGTTACGCGTGACATTTTTCCGTTACGCGCCATCTTTTTCTTATCCCTACCACGCGTGATTCGACGTATTTCTGTAAAGTTGCATATAGTAAATTATTTTTAAAAAATAAGGTCATTAAGAAGTTTCACTTCTTACGTGTGTACACTAGTACACGCACACATTTTTTTTAAGAAGTAATCACTTCTTGTCATGTTTTATTTTAAGATTTTAATGGAATATTGTTTATGACAAAGGAATGCAAAGAAAGAATGGATACGTCCCGTTGAAGTTAATAGTCATAAAAAATATTCATCAAATTAAGTAGCTAAGTTATTTCTCTCATAAAATATAAGGTGTTAACTATCTAACAACTGAAAATTGTATTACTTCTAAAACAATCAAGTAGAGTGTGTTCCACATGAACGCATTGTAGAGTACTATTTACCACAATGGGATTCTTTTTGGTCCCTTTGTGTTGTCGATTAACTTTGATCTAGGTAGCACTAATGGATTGTTGAAAAACCTACCTGACTGTCTTGATCTGGCTTCACTTAGGTTTTTAGATAATTGGTCTCGTCCATTGTTAAAAAGGGGTTTCAAAATTGAAACTTTAATTAAAATCTTGAAAAGGTTTAAAGCAAGTTTCAATATTAAGACTAATAAATTTATAATGTATTAAGAAGAAGATTGTGATTTTAAAAATTTACAGTGTTTTAAGTTCTTATAAATTTTCAAAGATAAGTTATAGAATTAATATTCATATTAAATTAACATCCGTCTTATTTAAAGTAATCGAAATTTTTGTCCCATTCATGCACAAAACGAGGAAAGAAAACAACCAAATGTGGAATCAAAAAAACATGTATTGTCTATCTTAGTGCAATAGCCCAACAAATTAAAAAAAAACTTCAGTCGACATTTCAACTTGATGGTCGATCGGACTAGATATCAAGAAGGCTCAGGTCGTCGTTTATTGGGGGGATTGGGGAAGGTGGGGGGCGGAGGGCTGGAAACCGTTCTCGTTGGCGATGTAGGTGACGGTGTAGATGACGCCGTCGGGACCGGTGTAAGAGAACTGTCCACGGACTTCTATAGCCTCATTCTCAGCTCCTTGGTTTTTGAGCACAGCATTTTCTTGGGCGTTGATGCCGTTGGATGTCTCTACACTGAAATTTAAATGGGTAATTAGTATTATTCTAGAAAAGACTATGGATATTGAAATAAGTTGGTAATTACTAATTAGTATCCTTCTAGACAAAGACCTGATACTGCGTTTTTAAGTTTAAGTTTAAGAAAGGTCTAAAAATCCATTTAAAATGTCTAATAGTCAATATAGTGCCAATAAGATTCAATATTTATATTGCAGTAGCTGAATTATTATAATATAATAAATAGATGAATTTACTTAAAAATGAAACTTTTTCCTAGAGCAATGTAATAAATAAGTGAAGTAATCTAAGATAGTAAGTAAAGATGAACTTACCCGTAAGAGTAACCCTCAACACCAATGTTGTTGTTGTCGTATCTGAGGATGGTGGCTTCTTTGTCCTCAACGGGGAGGGCGACGGCCGCGGCCACGAAGAGAGCGAATACGATGAACTAGAGAAAGAAGAATGGTTAGAATGTGCTACAGAACGTCTCAATGTCGACAAACATGTTGGGCATCATATTAATGAAGAGAGGCTTTTTTGTAATGAAGTTTTAATAAAAGGGACAAAAAAAGTTCATTTACAGAACTGAACAAGATAGGTAGTTAAACTACTAATTAACCACTAAACACAATCATTGCACATATCATTGACCTCAGGTCGATTAGTTTGCCATTTTTGCTAATTGCCAAACATTTAGACAATCTTGTATGATGAAACGCGCCGTTTGGCCCAAATCATTTTCAATGTGTAAAGGTCAAACATATAAAAAGACATTATGAAAAAACTCTGATTCATAAAATAACTTTAGTATCACACAATTGACGGTAACAGTTGAGTAATTTTGAAGAATGTATCGTTAACTTTCCTGTTACAAGTCGTAAAGAATGATAGTGACCTTGACCTAACCACATTGATAATTAAACGAGGCTTGCAAAAAGCTTTTTTCGCGAAATATAGGACTTTAAAATCGATGAGTTTCTGGAAATCTTAGAACCGCAATGAAACTCAGTCACGATTTTCCACGCAATAGGTACTTTATCATTGAAATATTTAATTTAATGAGCTTTAAAATTATTTAAATTGAATTCCACTGGAGCCTTATATTATAAACGATGTTTTGGACAAAAAACTTAGCAGAAAAGTTTTTGCTCCCTTTTCTGCCGCCGTTTTAACTGTTTTAACTTTTGCTGTTAATAGTATTAATTCGACTTTTTCTGACAAGTGCTGGCAATTTTTTGTAATAATGGTCACTACTCACGGATTTCATTTTTGATAGGTGATGAGGTCTTGTAGTCCGTGAGGATGAGTCGACTGAATTGAACTGTGATCGGAATATAGATTTCGCACTTTATATACCATATCCAACTATTTTGCATATATTTAAATTTGGGCTGATGCAGTCTGGTTTTTTCGGGCGACTTTTGACAATTTCGTTGTTTTAATTATGTGTCGTGATGATTATTGGGATAATAGGATATAATATTTTTTGTGTTAGTAGATACTAGTTCCCACCGCAAGATTATTGCGTTCATAGTTTTTTTGATGAAACCAAAATTTTATGTATATTTATAAAGAATATATATCGACCAGGTTGCCAGTCAAAATTTGGCCGCAAGTATGTATATTGATTTTTTTTCTAATCGACTTTTGGAAAAAATTTCCGTTCACTTGTTATTTATAGTCTACATCACGGCAAATTACATAAAGATACTAAAAAACCACGGTTTCCGTTTTTCACCTGGCCGCAACCCCTTGGCAGCCTGGTGCAAACAGGTATAATTTCAATCCATCTATACGTTACACGTTCATAACGCACATTAATGAATCATATATCAAATTAAAGCTATTTTATGGTTATGGTTGCTTTATTAAATCCAGCCGCAAATGAGGGTTACTGGTTGTTAAAGATGATGAATATTAATTAAAAATGCGTGCGGCCAAATTTTGACTGGAAATGTCCTAAAAGAATAATACAGTTTAATAAAGTGGTTAAAATCTATTTAAATAGGTAATAAAACACACACTTTTAAGTATAAGTCTTTGACCTTTTGATGTAATACCACACTACACGGTTGAATAAAAAAAGGTTTTATACTCTAGTTCGAGTATCAGTAATGTTGCCTATTTTCATTTTAGGTTATATAGGTATCAATCATCTTAATATATATAAATCTCGTGTCACAATGTTTGTCCTCAATGGACTCCTAAACCACTTAACCGATTATAATAAAATTCGCACACCATGTGCAGTTCGATCCAACTTGAGAGATAGGATAGTTTAAACATGTAGGTGCCACGGGCGAAGCCGGGGCGGACCGCTAGTAGTATATAGGTATAGGAAACTTACATCTTAATATATATAAATCTCGTGTCACAATGTTTGTCCTCAATGGACTCCTAAACCACTTAACCGATTATAATAAAATTCGCACACCATGTGCAGTTCGATCCAACTTGAGAGATAGGATAGTTTAAACATGTAGGTACCACGGGCGAAGCCGGGGCGGACCGCTAGTAGTATATAGGTATAGGAAACTTACACTACAAAACGCAAACACATATTGTTTTTATTTATTTTAGAAGCCAAGTATGCATAAGTGTATCTACACTATGCATGTACATGATTTGGTAAAAAGAAACACATTTATTTCACAAGATAACTTCAGAACTACGGACATTATCTTATAATTTAGAACATTTTAAGATTTTATTTTTTTTACAAAATTAACATCTGTGGATATCAATATCAGCTAATTCATTTCTGTGATTGAGTGATTTTTATCTAGGTGAAAAACAAGCAACATCATGAGAGAATGACATTAATACATTGACATAATCACGAATTACTTCAATTAAATACTTTTTAACAATATATTTTTAATACTATTTGTATGATCAAAATTTTTGAATTCACATCCCAATGTTAAATTTAAATTTCCATAATTTAATTTAATTAACAAAATCGAAAAAATCGTTTTAGGTTTCCGTACCGAAAGGGTAAAACGGGACCCTATTACTGAGACTTCGTTGTCTATGTGTCTGTCTGTCTCCAGGTTGTATCTCATAAACCGTGACAGCTAGAAAACTGAAATTTTACCGTGAGTCCGACTCGCACTTGGCCGGTTTTTTATTTATTAATTACAACAAAATTCTTCACACTTCTTAGCTCTATATCTTTACCTATAAGGTATAGAGGTCACGCGGTCACAAAATTATTCCTGAGGATTACTTAATTTAAGAATTACAGGATACTAGCGATCCGCCCCGGCTTCGCACGCGGTACATATTTACGTTTCTCTACATAAGAACCACCCTCGTACTTCAAGGAATATAATAAAAAAAGAATTATCGAAATCGGTCCACCCGTCCACGCGTGATGCCGTGACCAAGGAAAACGGGTTTCATTTTTCTACATATACATAAGATAATACGTAAATATTTATACATAATATCAAAGTATATAGATTTTCAATCTCTATGCCTGCTTGAAAAAAGCATAAAAGCTTGTAGGTTTTGTAGGTTGGTATAAGATCAACCTAATCAAAATAGAATTCACAAAAAATATGCATTTTTTTTAATACTAGCTGTTCCCCGTGGTTTCACCCGCATTGCTCCGCTCATGTTGGTCTTAGCGTGATGATATATAGCCTATAGCCTTCCTCGATAAATGGGCTATCTAACACCGAAATAATTTTTCAAATCGGACCAGTAGTTCCTGAGATTAGCGCGTTCAAACAAACAAACAAATAAACAAACAAACTCTTCAGCTTTATAATATTAGTATAGATATCAATAATATTTATATTTTTTAAATAAACTACCTACTGAAAATCTAATACAGATAGGTACACAATTTTTTTTCTATAAAGTTCACAAAAATCACATAAAAAAACAAAACTATTGGAACCTTGACATTCAGAAAGGATGGAACCGGCTTATCTAGCCACGAAACTTATCATTTTATAACGTTTTTAAAATCTGAGTGTGTTAACGAGGCATTGTCATTTTAAATAATTAATTAAATACTAGTTGCTTGCCACGGCTCCACCCGGGGTTAACTAAAAAAAAGTGTGTGTGCCGACACACGTGTCAGAAGTGAAACTTCATTGCCAAGATTCGAATATACAAAAATCGTCGCCTCACTCCATGACGTGTCGGTATTGCCATGACGCGACCTTGAAATTTTACTCTCAACACGCCTAAAGAAGTTTCACTTCAAAAAACCTATGTTGTTACTTTTTAATGGTAATATTATAATTTTTGTATCAATTGAGCACAATTGAGTTACATCTAATCTAATCTTCTAATATACAGGGTGTCCCACTGTTGGTATACAGCTAAGCTCAAAGGAGGTTATAGTTTTGCATACGCTGAATACGTAAAAAATACTTATAAAATTCCAGACGCAGTTTTTTTTCAAATAGGTGAATTCTTAAAACTCTATGTGTACACCCCTAACAAGCAACCTGCCCAACTTTGCTACCAGCACGTGACCTATCGTTTAAGATTATGTTTTCATAGACAAAATGCTCACATTAGCGAAGTGGTGTATGCCGGCTGCGCGAAGCTAGAGAAGAAAACATGGATTTTCAGGAAAAATTTAGCAAACATTTTTTGATGTAATTTTGTTGTTAAAGTATTTTTTACGCGATCAGTATAGGCAAAATTACAAGTCCCTTCGCGCTTAGTATACCAATAGTGGGACACCCTGTATAAAATTCTCATGCGGTGTTTGAAGTTAAACTCCTCAGAAACGGCTCGACCGATTCTCATGAAATTTTGTGTGCATATCGGACGTGCACGTAACTATTAATCTGTGATATAGGGTAGGTCTGAGAATCGAACATCTATTATTCATCCTCATAAATGATAAGAGTAAGGCAGAACAACGTTTGCCAGGACAGCTAATCCCTACCCTATCCTTCCTACTAAATACTAATACATATTATAAATGCGAAAGTTTGTGAGGATGGTTGTGTATGTGTAGGTATGTTTGTTACTATTTCACGCAAATTCTACTGAACCGATTACAATGAAATTTGGCAAATATATAGATGTAAACTTAGATTGACATATAGGATAGATAGGTTTTGTCCCGGAAATCCCACGGGAACGGGAACTATGCGGGTTTTTCTTTGAAAACGCGGATGAAGCCGCGGGCGGAAAGCTAGTATAAAAATAAAATCTTTCCTCTCCATGTAAATTTTTTTTTAGTTGGTCTCAAACGTGTTTACATAATCCGATTATAATAATTATTATAGGTATACAAATGTTTGCTATAATTATTATCATAAAAACGGGAAAATACGATAAACAAATATTGTATAACTGGTTTTCTTATATAATAATCATGTATACGATTGTCAAGTAAAAACAGGAGAGTCTAACGATTTTATATTTTTTCTATCTAATATGGGTCTAATTAAGAACGAGATCGAGGTCTAAAAACAAAAATGGCACACATAAATTAGATTTAGTGTAAAAAAATTATCACAGTTGCCGTCTCACGTTTTGGTAATATTAATTTAGTATTAAGAAAATTTGGTATTTAGGTAGCTTAAATCACTGAACTAAAACCTATCAGTTATTCTGTAAGAAATATCATGTGGACGATACAGCGGGTTGTTGCTAACTTATTAAGAGCTTTTCATTTATAAAGCTTAACCTATAAAAAATCCTTCTATATTAAAAAGTACAAAATTTCAATAAAACGGGCATTGTAGTTACATTTCCAACTTTATAAACAACTAGCTTTCTGTCCGCGGTTTCGCCCGCGTTTTCAAAGAAAAACCCGCATAGTTCCCGTTCCCGGTATAAAACCTATCCTTTGTGTTAATTCAAGTTACCCTTTATAATCGGTTCAGAAGTATTTGCGTGAAAGAGTAACAAACATACACACACACATCCATCCTCACAAACTTTCGCATTTATAATATTAGTAGGATAGGATAGTAGGAAGTAGGATAGGATGGTAGGATGTTTATGCAAGTTTTTAAATAATAAACACTTAACATCAAATAATTATGATCATCATATTTGCGTCATAATTATTACTATTTCATCAATAAAAACAACATGTCAGCGATTAGGTTTAAATTTTATAACCACCGTAAAAATATACAATTAAATATTATGTTAGTTATCTGATAAGTATAATGCACTTTTGGGTTAGGTAATAAATGCATGTATGATACATAAATACATGTCCAAAACATTATATTCGATTAAATATCCAAACATTAATTTTATTTATTCTTCGTCCTTCTGAATGAAAAGCGCGTGTGCCGAGCACACTTGTCAGAAGTGAAACTTCTTTGGCAAGATTAAAAAATACCAAAATCGTCGCCTTACTCCATATTATCGTGATTATAATTGCCCTTGAACTTGAAATTTTACTCTCAACGCGCCTAAAGAAGTTTCACTTCAAGATAAAAACACAACAAAAGTATATTCTCTTCATACAATTTCTATAAATATGTTAAGTTTTTTTAAAATGAAGCCAATCTATTAACAGAATATGGTAATTTTCTCTTTTATATTTTAAGCAAATTACATATTATTATATTAATATCTGCATTGATATACTAATTTTAATATTAAAATGAATAATATCCAGATTCGTGTTTCACATAGTTTCAATGCAAGTTTTCAAACAAGTTTCATATATTATGTATTATCATATCATTGATTGTAGGTATGATATGATACATTAACCTAAGACGGGATATGAATAATTTGGAAGTTATTCCTCGTTTCTAGATAATTTTATTCTAGTTTTTCTAATTTCAATAAAGTACATTATCATAATGAAAAATAAATAAAAGATGAGCCTTAAAAACTATAAAATATAAATGTCGACTGTTTCAATATATTAAACGTTTCTCATGAAATACGTTGGCGGAAACTTGCATATATACCTAATTGCATACTTAAACGTTTATGATATATCTATTAATCAAATATGTTTTTATATGCTTATGCTTTTAAATAAAATATAGACTTACAGCAAAAACACGTTTGTAACACTTTTAAATGCCATGTAAAAAAATGGGTGGCAGATGTATCACATCTGTTTCACTGATTTTAATTAAAAGTACCTAATAGACTGTTTTGTTTAAGTTTTTCCTAAAAAGAACCCATGACCACAGGGTAACTCGTGCCACCACTGCACTGTACGAAAAAGCCGAACAGATAGATATCAAACCACCACTTCAAATAGAAAAAAAAATGTGTGCGTGTACTAGTGTACACACGTAAGAAGTTAAACTTCTTTATGACCTTATTTTTCAAAAAAATAATTTACTTTATGCAACTTAATACAGAAATACGTCAAATCACGCGTGGTAGGGATAAGAAAAAGATGGCGCGTAACGGTAAAATGTCACGCGTACGGCGTAACGAAAAAATGTTACACTAAATTTTTTTCCAACCCCGATAAAGAAGTTTCACTTCAAAAATAGATTGATTCACGGTTGCTTGTTGCACTTATCCCCAAAACAACTACTAGTCTAAAGGAGTCGTTTACATACGAACATGTGGGTTACATACAAACATACAGGTGAAGCTAATAAAAGTTATTGCGCAAAAAAGGTGACCTAATTTTATACACGAGACTTCACCTACGTTCTCTTCTATTCTCTAAAAACATTTATTCCATAGAAAGCATATAATTATAAATATATCATAGCTGTTATAAATAAACATGTATGAATGTTGAGTTACATCAAAATCCATCCAGCCGTGGTTAGGCAATAAACGAACAAACTTTCACATTTATCTCGTCACTACAATGCTAGTAATGGAAATGTCAAAGTTAGGCAAACAGCCAAGTGTAAATTATTAAATATAAAAGATTATCACAATTTGATCGAGCCTCTGATAATGTTACGAGTGAGTTACATCACTGCGAGTCATTGCATTCTTTGTTATGTCGACTAGTGTTGTGCGACTGCGACTGCGACTACGACTACGACTATGAGTTTATGTACTAATGTGATTCTGTCTATAAAAGTCAAATGTCTGTTGGTGTCCTGGATTTTGTTTTGAAGGAGGACTTTTATTTGTTTAAGCGAGAGGCGTAATAACAATTAGAAAAGCAAATTATAATAATTAATTGTTTTACATTTAATTAACATTAAAACAAACAAGAAAATATTTCTTACATCTTTAATATTTGTAAGAAATTTCCATAACCTATTTTAAAAATTAAAAAGTCCTTTCAATAAACGCTTAATAATTACTGGCAACCATTTTCTTCGCGGGGTCGATAAAAAACAAAATACCACTAATAGAATTATTTCCATATACAAATTACATGCATCAATCCCCATACTATCCAAATATGTAGTTACATCAGCTCAAATATATATAAAAAAAAAAATGCAAAAAATTGTCGCACGTCGATCAACAGCCTAACATTGCTAAGTGGGTACGGAACAAGGTCACGGCCAGGCTCACATCTGCAAAGGTTATGTCGGCGAAAGCTTTCGATTTTAATGATAGCTGTAGATAAATTGACCATTGAGTATCCTTTACAAACTATCGTAACTGTTTTGACATAGTTTTTTGTATTTTTTATGTTACATCCATATTTGAAGTGCCTGTAAGATTTTTTCAACATATTATTGTCTTATTAAGAAAAGTAAAGTTATAACACTTTTAGTTCGTAAATAATGATATTATCCTATCCTATTATATTATAAATGCGAAATTTTGTGAGGATGTGTGTGTGTGTGTGTGTGTGTTTGTTACTCTTTCACGAAAATACTACTGAACCGATTACAATGAAATTAAGCACACGTCATATAGAGGGTAACTTGGATTAACACATAGGATAGGTTTTATCCCGGAAATCCCACGGGAACGGGAACTATGCGGGTTTTTCTTTGAAAACGCGGGCGAAGCCGCGGGCGGAGAGCTTGCTATATAATTATTATTCTATATGAACCTAAATATTCTTATTAAAGTTTAACAACGTCGTTTATTTATGTTACTATAGCCTAAATGCATAATCGGAAAAGCAAAGAAACCTAAAACTAAGATAACTAGTTTCCGCTCAGTGCGCTATTAATGCTATTATCACTATGATATATAAAAAAGCTAGATACGTTACCCGCTCTCTATTTTGGCAAGAAAAAACTCAGCTAAGTGCCCGAGTTTCACTTAGTCACGCACCATTCAGCGTCGTGGCTGGACGTTCTTTTTATATTTTAATCGGCAGTTGTTATTACGAAGTACATGAGTGAGACATGTATTATGTCTCGTGCGTGAGAGTGAAAGAGAGAACAACTGTATTGGTGATAATGCGTTAGTAAGTAGGTATGTATTAATTACGCTGTTTTTTAGTGCAATGATGTTGGCGTATGCCGCGTCTACTAGTATAATAGGTCATTGTATTATCACCCTTTTTTATGTGACTTCAAAAAAAAGGAGGAGGTTCTCAATTCAGCCGGTATATTTTTTTTACGAATATATTTATGTTTTTCTAAATAATTATGTTTAAAAACATTGTTTAGTTACATTGTAGTTAAGCGTAGGGTGTGAAATCTTTAAAATTAAATTAAAATATATTCTTTAATACATAACTTAGATAGTACCTATGCCAAATACGTAATAGTTAGTAAAACAATTTATTTGGCTGATAAATATATTTATCTAAGGGCCGATTTTTCAATGCTTGGATAAAACTGTTACACGATAATATTAAAATGTCACGTAAACTGTCAAATACGGGCAATTAGAATACGTTTTTTAAAACTAAGTTAATTGTGGATTTATGAATTTGCCTCTTTCTGTATTAAAGGCTGATTTATATAATATATTATAGTTTAAAATGCGGATATCACGAATATTAATCCTAGAATGCATAGAATACTAATATGATATCAATGCAAGGTTATATACTTATATCTATCCATTTTATTGAAGTGTTGCATCCTGAACAAGCTTTATTAAAGTTCATGGTAAGAGAAAGTAGATACTTAGAACTTGGTAATAGATATTCATTATATTTATTTACCGTCACAAAATTATCTAACACTTGCCAACAGAAAAATGTGGAATAATATGACTTAATAAGAAATAGCTTGACGATAATAAAGCGGCAAGAAATCACCCGAGATGGAGATCCCGTTAAGCACAGGGACTCCCCGCGCCGTGCGGCACCCTTGTCGAGCGCGAATAGTCATCCACTCGATGAGGAGGGCTTTACAAAGGTAGAGAAAAGGAAGAAGAAAAAGAAGCCCTCCTCCAACAAGTGCGGTACTGCCCCGACCGGTAACAACCACCTGCTGCGGCCCGCCATACCGACAACGCAGCTGTACGTGTCCCGCCTGCACCACTCCACCCAAGCTTCTGATGTAGTGGAGTATGTGCGGGTGAAGACCAAGTTTATCGTGAGGGTCCAGCGCCTGGAGCCGTGCAACAATTTGAATTTTAATTCATTTGTTGTGCGTGTACCGAGCGAGCAGCTGTCGACCTTCATGAGCGAGGAGTTCTGGCCCCGTGGTGTTGTGTTCCGGCGATTTCGCGGGCGGCTTCGCAACACCCAGCCGAAGCCCGTTCAGCGCAATATGACACCGCCAGTGCCGTGAATTGTGTATAGTGTAGTGCTTAATATATTCTTAGTTTTAGTTTTAAATTATTATATGTATGTTAGTCTGTAAGGTATTTATTCTATGGGTCTGTACAATTTATTGTCTGTTACCTGAATTAAATATAATAAATAAAAAAAAAAAAAAAATAATTTTCTGTATTAAATAAATTAACACCTTATGAATTCATATGCATTCAGACCACTTTTTTCATCTATATAATATTATTATCTAATTTGTGTACCCATTTTATTTTTAATTTAAACACTTACTTCTTAGCAATACTTTTATGATGATAATTAAAAAGCTAAGAGTGAACCGGTACCTACTAGGGAAGCGCGTACCATCTTAGACCGCATCTTAGCTTTCCATCAGGCGAGATTGTGGTCAAGCGCTTCCCTATCTAAAAAAAAAGCTAAGTATAGCTAATTCATAATAATAATAATTTTGAATCAAGAGCCTACAGGTTCAAAAGAATTTCAATTTCACACGGTCAATGTTAAATGTAAATTAAAAAAAAAGATCAATGCCTTCGACCTTTCGTATGGTTCAGCTTAAATATAACGGTAGCTTATGTAGCGTGTAATCAATAATAATCAATGTCCCCATTCTATATATATAAATACCTACTTTATACATAATATTTCATTACCTACATCAATTTATTAATGAAATAATATGCTAAATATCTCAAAAAACGGAAGGCTTAATGTTAAATGAAACTTTAAATACTTATAAAGATAGAAAAGTGCCTACAAAATAATAGTAATCGTCCAATAGATACATTCCAGTTATATTTGATTCCTTTGTTACACGATAAACGTTTCTAAAAATAACGATGACATAAAAACTGTGTAATTCGTAATATATTCTAAAAAGCGAGTGACAAAATTTAGGATTCCACGGCAAGGAACATTAAAATTATAATGAGATTGCCGATAGAAGATGAGAAGGTCACGAATTTACATACCGGCTTAACCGTCAACTTTGACTGCGCAAAACATCACATATAATATGTATATCTATAATAAACTATATAAATATTGCGGCTGTAATGCCTCTATGTCGAATATTAATATGTTGTGGTAAACCTTGAAATATTTTCGAGCTATTTCGTATTTAACGTCTTCGATTTTTAAATGGTTAATGTGTGTAATAAAATGCGAGAATAATAATTATAACATTGGTTTATTAACAATATACAAATCAGAGGGTATCACAGAATCGCTTGAACGATCTAAAGAGGGATGGGGGGACAAAGAAGTTGAGTATTTTTGGACTAGATTATAGGCTAGGTGGTTAGGGTTTATTGGGGAGGTTGGGGAAGGTGGGGGGCGGAGGGCTGGAAACCGTTCTCGTCGGCGATGTAGGTGACGGTGTAGATGACGCCGTCGGGACCGGGGTAAGAGAACTGTCCACGGACTTCTATAGCCTCATTCTCACTTCCGGCGTTCTTCAGCTGGCCGGTCTCTTGGGCTTGGATGCCGTTGGATGTCTCCACGCTGTCGGAATAAACACATATTGAATAATGACACTATATTTTAATCTCATTCGCAGTGGAAGAAAACTGAATGACATGATGACATTATGAATATTTGAACATTTCGTCAATTTTGTTACCGAATATCGCTCGTGAACGATATTTAAAAGGTGAGGAAATCGTGAATATTAAATAACAATATATAATTCCTCCTATATAGGAGGAAGTCAAATATCAATTTATATGAATTAAATAGCTATTCTGAATCCTGATCTAGATGTATTAAAGGTTTGCTAGACGTGAAAGAGCTCCTGAGCGTTTCCTGATTGGGATATGATGAAGGGAGCAATAGGTAAAACTTACGCGTAGGCGTAGGGGCCGATTCCGATGTTGTCGCTCTCGTATCTGAGGATCTGGGCATCGCGGTCGTTGGTGGTGGGGGGAGCGGCGAGGGCGGCCACAACGCACAGAGCGAAAACTACGAACTGTAAACGAAAAAAATATATATATATATATACCAATTAACTCTTGTTAGGCCGGGATCGGCTAGAACACCACAGTTAGGCATTTATGCCTTAAATCACATGTTATAAAAAGATCGAAAAAGATCGATCGATATTTGAAAGTACAAACTCTAATAAAGGGTTGATCCCAAACGTACCGATTTCATTTTTGAAGGATTTGGTTTTTTTGTGTGTTGCGGTGAAAAGCAATCGAGCGACTGATGCCAATGGAATGAAGATGTGCCTTTTTATACTGACTAACACTGCAGGCAAGGACGCGTTGTGACATTTAATCTTAGCATCTTCGGTCAGCGATCCTCTATAGGTAACCAAAGGTTCTTCGTGTCCGGTTGTATGAAGGATACCGTTTGTTGGAAACATAAGGTCAATTATGGAATTATACAGTTTACGGATTTTCTAAAAAAATGCAAAAAAAAAACACAAAAATTTCCACTTTCATTTTTGTATTAGGATTGAGCGTTATTAATTGCATAGTCAAATTTACAGATTTTTAACATTTAAACGTTCGAAACATAAAGTTTTAAGTTAGTGGAATACAGCTTCAATACTTATTTCAAATCATTCAATACTAATTAAAACTTATTTTTAAAATACAAGATGCGTAGAGCAATATCGTAACTAACATTATAAGGCATATTTTAGTTATATTCATACAAATCAGGCCGTACGTTTTAACATGATTGAGTGGACTTTCACATTTATAATATTAGTAGGATTTGTATGTTTTAGGAATGATAAATCTAGGAAGGCTAGACACAGGGCGGTGAACTATTGCTCGTATGGGTATTTAGCAATAGATTTAACGTAATATGTAATTTGCTTTAATATTGAGAACGAATAGGTTTATAGAAAGTTTTGATAGATTTGAATTAATGTAATTATAATATTAATAAGATTGATTCTAGACTGTTTAGCGTGACTTTGTGTATATTTGAAACTTGAAATTTGCTCTAAATTCAGACCGAGAAAAGTTTGATTATGCTCTCAATTATAAAAAATACAAAATTCTTAGCTTGTTTGACATTTCTTTGCAAAGTAACTAGTGTAAGAATAATATAATGCAATTGAAAAGTAACTGATAAAGAATTTTAGATAATATTGAGGATTTTCGCTATACATTATATAGAGCTACTAAAATTTTAGTATTTTATTCATACTGATATTCGGATAAAATTATTTTTATAACAACTGGCCATTCATTATAATCATATAAAATACAATGTTTCGAATAAATAAAGAAAACGTTATCTCATATGAAATAAAATAAAAAAACAGAACTATTTTGAATTTTTATCGATGAAATCTAGAGCAATTAGATTACACCCACAAAACAAACTTATCCGTGGCAAAAACGCAATCAATAAAGATCTATTTCATATAATTATATAACTCATTGAGATTCTATTGTAATCTAAATCTTATACAGATAGTTACATAACTCGAGTGGGCGAAAAATTATAACTTATGCCGCTGGCGGCTTTCGAGGAATATCACAATGACAAAGTATGTTTTAAAAGATTTATTGTTCAATATTTCTTCAAAATATATTAAGTTTTTAATAGTTCGATCTAAAGAAGTTGTAGTCCAGTAATTTTAGTAGTTTCATCTTGGAATGAGAGCTATTCAATACGTTTATGCATGTTTAAACATTTATTTTGACATCCTCAAACATGTCTCAAAACCTAAATATTATAAAAAGGTCAAAGGTCACAAAAATCGTTTTTTTTTTTTTTCAATTATTCCGTTTCCTTTGGGGTTTTCGCTATAAGTATTTATATTATATTACCAATGATACAGAAGATAAAATTCTCTACAGCTTTTTTGTGGGAGAGCTGGAGTTGCGTGTCCTTTTCCTAACTCTTCGCATTCCTTTCCTTTCTTCCTCTCGTCAGTCCTTATTCCATATCTTGTACATGATGTTTTTCCTAAGGAATAGCATGAAGTTTGTACATAGTAGGATTAAGCCATAATAATTATATTAATTAATTAATTAATTAATTATATAACAAGGTAAAGACCATTTTAACTCATCAGCAAATAGTTTAGGATAGATATGGAAACGAGACGTAATCTCAATCATTTTACAAACTAGTGCACTTATTTGCAAGAAGCTTTATAATAATTAATCATAAGAATACTTCCCGCATATTTTCAACCGATTATTATTATTTGATGTAATGAACGGCGTCTTGTCATTAGCAGGATGCACCTTTTGTATAAATCTAAGAAATTATTTATTTATGTGTTAAGTCAACTGGGACTGTTTGAAACTTCAATTGCGACTTTAAAAATGCGAAAAAATACATTGAAATTAACTCGTTCAGACATTAAATTGCTTAATTCTATAGCTTAGTTAGACGTTGTATGTAATGCCTGAATTTTAATAACTAGTTAACTATTTAAACATTGTTTTGATCAATTACATAAATTACATTGTTTTCTCTATACACACAAAATAAACTATTTTATACATAGATCTCTTTAAATATAGTCTACATACGTATAATATACGGGTTATGAGCATATATCACTAAAACCGATTACAGCATTACATAATACATTGCAATGAGTCTGATATTTGGCTGTAGGTTATATGACGGCGGGTCATCTTAGGGTTAGGTTGCGTAACAAACAAGTATATTATATGCTAATCTGGTTTAAATATATATAAATAGTTTGATTGTTATTTTGTGTCCTTTGGAAAGTGATTTAAATAAGTTGATTGTGGTTTACTGTCCACCCTGGGTTTGATCGTGTATTGAAATTATGTTACTACGCTTTATGTGCAACTTTCTTCCGCGTACTGCTTTACTATGGAATAAACTGCCAAAGTATGTATTCCCGAACAGCTTCAATATGGTCACCTTCAAAAAAAGAGCTTACAGCTACCTGAAAGGCCAATAAACTACGCTATTCCCTAATCTACCGATGGCATATCCTATTTTACCCTATCTTGTCCATTTCCCTCTTCTAGTAGGCAACATCCGTAACATCAGTTGCGGTAGTCCATGGGCGGCGCACTTAGCTTACCACCAGGCAAGGCGCTCGTTTGCCTTCTTATGTCATTAAAAAAAATGTTTGAAATCTAGAATTAATTAAATAAATAGCTAGACTTATTATAATTTATAATTTTCTTTACATATTTATCTTTATCACATATTTCACTTTATCATAATACTATCTCATCCACGGATCTTAGTTTGATATCAAAAGGACTAGGTACTTTTTTCCTATTTTTAGATCACTTGTTGTTGACACTGTTATATAGGGTCGTAGGTAATGCCTCCTCTTCACAATAGGCAACGATGGCCCAACAAATGATCGTCGATGTTTGCCGCCATTACGTCGTCGACATTATGAATAAACACCTACAATGACTACACCTACGCGCGTTCCTGCGGGAGTGCAGATCTGCATCATCGTGCGGGTTTTTTGCGCACTCACGCGCGTAGGTGCGTTTGTAGATTCACGCACGGCGGCTCTCATTTGGCCCTCTACACTATCGTGATTGCCTCTACTCGCCCAACGCTGCCCATTATATTATGCCATAAGGCGAATAACCTAGCATTTGTCGATAAATATACTTTTTGATAAAGAATAGGTAATGTTTTTAGGGCCATCGCCTAAAATTATTATTTTCTAAAGACCAGATATTAAGGCTAATAACTACCTAGAATATCAGTCTTTCATCTCGTATCAGTGTAAAACCAGTATCTCATTATTCCTCTTCCTACCAAACATATCTTGTATCTTATTTAAGGTTACCGCAGCTATTTGTTATTATATTATATATGTTATATGTTAATTGATGTCTTTGTAACAGCTTGATTACCTTCCTTAAATCTTAACTTGAAGTTTATTCAAACTTCCGTCAGAATTCATAGCACTAATAGAAACTTCTTTATTTAATTTAAAGAAATTCAATCCAAGCTTTTAATTGGGATTTAGTTTAGTGTTTAATATTCAGTTTGGTAAGTTCCTAGGATCTGATTTTTATTTGATAAAGTAGCAAATAGGTATGTTATAGATAAATAAGTCCATATAAAGCTTTTTTCTTTGCCTGTACCTCCTAGAAAAAAAGAAATAAATCTATGAAAATATTTAGTCTATCTGTGAGAAATTCATGAAAATCAGTTCAGTTGTTTTCACGTAAAAATCATATGAATGAATCGTTTATTCGAACATACATAAACATCTGACATTTGTATTAATAGGTAAGTATAACTAACATTATATGTTTAAATAATAAGCATATTATAAAACATTTTCACACTCAGAACATAAGTTTTAAGTTTGCACATCTTAAAATAATGTCTGCCATATAAGTAAATGCATTATCAACAATGCCATGTGTAAAAATTATTTATTCAAGGCCCGTTTTGGACCCACATACCTACAAATATAATATTCAGTTTGGAATCTTATGTGTTTAATGTTTGAGTTTAATTTTTAAAATGTTAATTAAGGGTGAAGTGACGACGAGCGTTTTCAAACAAAAGTCAAAGAAATCCTACGGTACGTTATATCTCCGACCTATCTATTTCTGACCGATTTATCGCTAAATTATAACCAAATCAAAAGAACATATTATATTTTGTAGTAACTATGTATCATGCTGATATATGATCTAAATTACTGCAAAGTTTCATTCAAATCCGTTTAGTATTTTTTGCGTGATAGAGGATTATCCATACATCTTCACAAACTTTCGCATAGTTATAAATTTGAACCTTTACTTCAGATTTTTTTATATTTTCAGTTAAAATTTTATTTCGCGAAAACACACTCATAAAAAATCTGAGTATGTCACGTTGAAACGCTCGTGTGTCACCAGCCTTACACATTTACTTCAGAGATTACCAAACAAGTTCAATGTCAACATGTAATTAATTCATATAATTAGTGATCTTGTGATATATGAAGATGTCTCTAATAAATATTTAGTTTTTTATTGAGCGTGTCATGGCTGAGGATTTATATTATAAAAATTCACAAATAAATCCTTCCTTAAAATTTGAAAGTATGTGTGCGTCTATTTTTAAATGTTTGTATTTCTGATGCGCTTTAACGGTTAAGCCACAATATCGAACGGGAATAAATTTGAAAAGAAAATAGTTAAAATGACAGGACTATTATTTTCAAAAGTCAATTCCTGAAGAGTCGGAATAGATAATGAGTGTTGAATTTATTCGATCGAAAGCGTTCGTTACATGTAGTGATAAATATTTTAAAAGAATCCAGTTTATATTTTAACAGGTTTCCTTGTTAAATTTAAGAATATGTACTAACCATTTTTGATAATATCCTCTATTCCAAAGCCGAGAGTGTTCTGTGAATCATGTTATAAAATTTTATTGAACTAAAAAATCTCAAACTATTGTTAAAGAATTTAGAAGCTAATCGTGACTTTAAATTATCACAGTTTTTTATTTACACCAATTAATGCAGAAATTACAATACAATAAATTTGAAAACAACATCCTTTTACATAGAAATAAGAATTTAAATTAGTTTTTTCTAAAAAATAATAATAGCAATGATGCAATATTTCTAATATGTGAATACATCGATATGATATATTTGATTGTAATTCTATAACAACTACAATATTTTTATGAGAAAGTAAAAACTTATATTTATGTAATTGACTAGGTACTTAACGAAAATAACCATGCCAGCCAAATAACAAACTCAAACTCAAACATTTATTTATTCAATTATATTTATTATATTTATTATTATTAGACTTCTTCGAGAAGCACTTTTGAAACGTCAATACATATTTTTAACATCTACCACCGATTCTCCGAGTATCTATGGAGAAGAACCGGCAAGAAACTCCATAGTTGCTCTTTTAAATCATTTCAGTATTACAATTTAATTTTACAAAATATGTAACTGTATATATATATTATCATAACATGATTTCATAACCTTGAAAATCAGTTAATTTATCCCGTAATATCCTACTCCTACTTACAAACTTTATATCTTTGCTATTAATAATTAATATAGTTAAAAAAACTAAAAATCACGCTTAAAACTCATTAAATTATTGTATTGTCATTGATTCTTGTTAAGTGTACAAAGTTTGGATTAAATCTGTCCGTTTAAAGTGTGTCAAAATCGAGTCTAAAAGTTAACAAACAGTCGATTGTCAACAAACATATTTGTTACATACATACATACACGTGAAGCTAATGAAAGCGTGTTAAAAAGGTAATTATTAATATTATAATTATATTAAGGTTATACACGGTTCAGGACATGACGATGTAGACACTAGGCAGTGGGAGCGCTGCGACAGCCTTCGGCAAATTATGCAAGGCTTTGCGAATTTATTAGCTGTAAGTTTTTATGTATGTAACTTGGGGCTTAAGAAGGTAATTTTGTTGGAATTCCATATATCTGATGATCATTTCTAGCGCAGGAATCAGTAATTGAATTTGTGTTTTGTAGAGACGATTAACAAAATTGTGGAGGCAATTATTTGTTGCATAAATGTTGACAATTGAAGGTCATAGAGCACAGTTTTTCCATTTGGAATTGTTTTTGATAGATATTATTTATTAAACAGTTCGTTTAAATATTATTTTTAACATATTTTTCTCTAAAAGTCTAAAATCAAGGAAAATTATTGACCAAACTTGCTCTATATTTATTTTTCCCTAGTTATTTCAAATTAAACTTTCCGAAATAAGGATATTTGTATGTATGTGTGTGTGTATATAAGATCTCAAGAATACCTTGAATACCTTGTCCCAAAAATAACAAGTGATACAGTCATAGAATGGAGAAATTTTGTGCAATATGATTATGAGATAATATGATTCACAGGTTTTTGTTACGGCAAGGTTTTGGGAAAATACAAAATGTAATATAATTACACCTACATGCTTTTTACTGGATTTTTATTTGCATAACTTTTATAATAACAAATCCGAATAAAGACATTTGTCATCACTACATAGTGTTATAGTAATATATTTATAGTAAATAAACTATTGTGAATTATGAATAGAATAAAACAAAGTCTCTTTCCGTGTTTTTCTGTCTCTATGTATGCTCAGATCTTTAAAACTACGCAACGGATTTTGAAGTTGTTTTTTTAATAGATGCAGTGGTTCAATAGGAAGGTTTAAGTAAATAATTTATTAAGTTTTAGACAACGCGGATGAAACCGCGGGCGGAAAGATAATTATAAATAAAGTAGAGCGATTCTTGAGTTAACACCGCATAAAAAATTACAGATATGACATAATAAAAAACAGAAAACCACGATTAAAGAAAACGTTCATAAGCAAGTCCTAGAGATATAATTTTATTTCCCCAAAACACTATATAAAGAGGCATAAAATCCGGCAAAGTTAGTATATTGTTAAATTCAAACTGACCTCTAGGCAATGCCCTTACATCACGTAATCAAAACGCGTATTAAAACCAGTAATGTTATAATTTATATACATAAATATAACCTGCCTGAGCGACCTTTTTCGGTGAACTTCGGTATCTCACCCAGTTACAGATATGCTAATGATTTGTGGAAGCTGTATTTTATAGTGTATTTTTAGTTGAATTAGTAGATAGCATTATTTAATGTTATCTGATGTTTATATTACTTTAATATGTAATTATATAGCTTTACATAAAAATGAAGAAAAATAAAAAAGCTATTTGACCATTTGATAAGGAATTATTTATTTCAGCAAAACATTACATTTTATGTAATTTAGGACACTCTCATTATGTTACCTACTTCAAAGGTAACCTAATAATTCTTAACGTTGCTTATAAAAAATACACTACAGATGAAAACCTCCGTCATATTGCCACGTCTGTTACGTCTCTTAAAAATATAGCTTAGCTTTTGTTACACACATAGTTAACTCTGATTAGTCTACCTTATACCGACTATTTAGCATTTCGACGCGTCTTCTCGCACATGTATTAGGCGTATATTAAAACTAAAGTTTAACAATAATTATTGACCATTAAAATAATATGTTATTTTGTAGTTAAAATCTGAAGTGATGGAATTTCGATTATTACATATCTATTTATACATAACAGATTCTGGTATATTGATAATTTGTAATCTTTTTACATTTACATAGAAATGATACCTATGTTATTATGAAAATGGTTAGGTATAAAAAACAACACAAATATTAATATGAAACTAAAATATAAAAATCATATTTATTAAAGATCATACCTACCATACGTAGGTCATCTATATGATCTTTAAATCATGTTCTTAATCATCTTCTAGACTAGATTAAAACCTAAATCAAGATTCTTTTGTAATAAGACCTTAACCTTTAATCTAAGCTACTTCCTGATCCAAAACTACCTAATTTTATACAATCATGGCATCCATCAATTATAATTAAAAACTATAAATCATGACATAAATTAGGTTCGATATAAGTAAAACGATGTTTAAAATTCAAGGAAATATCCTTAAATTATTACTTCTTTACTACGTTATTTATTAATTTGTAGCTTTACTTTACATAGTTTTATTCAATTAGTGACAAAGCAAAAAGAAGAACCCAGCAGCTGCTTTTTTTAATTAATAATCCGTGTCAACATTAAAAGAAAAAAATAAATTTAAAAAATAGCAGCTGCTCAGCTGCTTGTATATTCATAAATGTTATTTTTTAATTTCTTAAAACATACAACAAATATGTTATTCGACGATCGATTCGGTATTATACGATATCTATTATTTAACAACAAAAAATATGATTTATACCTACTTCTTCACGGATTAAATGCTTTTCGTTTTACACAAACAGGAAAATAACGTGCTTATAATTATTTTCTTACCAATATAGCCACTAACAAATACCACGGAAGTTTATTTAGCCGTGTACAAAGGATATTAAAGGCATTCAACACTGTATGTGAAAGTTATGCATTGCGTCAAATGCCGCGCAAACGTTAAGCGCGTCACACACGGTGAAGATATTTTATGTTAAGATTCTCTAATATAAAATATTACAGTATCTTAAGGTATCCGGTATGACACAAAATTTCGGGTCATTTGTAACAGGATGGCGGTTCTACAGGGTTCTAGTACGCAATGACAAAAAGAAAAATGATGTTCAGAACGCTGATACCGGATACCTTAAGATACTGTAATATTTTATATTAGAGAATCTTAACATAAAATATTATAGTATCTTCACCGTGTGTGACGCGCTTTACGGTGAATTTACATCAAACGAACATATAGCTAGAGCTAGAGCAAGAGCAGTCTTTCGTGATATTTTAGTGTAAACGAAAACTCATATTCAGTGTTGTTCAGTATTAGAACATTGCATTGAATATTTTCGAACGGATTCTTTCGTGATCTTTTAGTTTCGTTCGTGATCGCAGCATTCTTTCGTTATCTTTTAGTGTAAACGAAAACTCATATTCAGTGTTGTTAATTAGAACATTGTATAGATTTTTTTCGAACGCACTAAGAACAACGAAAGAATGCTCTACGCCTGTTTAAACTAAAATAATTTGATATAGTGAGGTTAGAATGAGTATTCGCTCGTTTGATGTAAATGCACTGTACCACAGGTAATATATGCGCTTACGCAACCGCCACCGTGAACTATTCGATTTTTAACCATTGATTGATGACATGTTTGTTTGATTTTTCAACTGACTTCAAAAACAGTTTCTTAATCGAATTTTTTTTTTGGTTTGTAACTTTTGAACTTTTGACTGGGTGAACCGATTTTGATGGTTCTTTTTTTACACGAAAGCTGGTGCTTAACAGTTACTGGGTCAGTATTTTGTTACAAAAGTAATTATTTAATGTAATTAAGTATTATGGTAGGTATCATTTTTATTATATTATGTAAATATAATGGTATACTTATCTAATATCTGAAGCGTAACTTCATCTACTCTCTAAAGGAATATTTTTATAACGTTTTTCATTCATGCATATGCTATAAAGATAAAACAACATAATAATATTATCTATACAAACCAGTTCTTGTCATTAGAGCAATATATTATTTTATTTAGTTTTATTTTTTTGGTTTGCTTTGGTGTTTAATATCGTAACTATTACGTTTTGCTTGCTAAAATTAAAGTATTTAATCTATAACTATATGATTAAATACTTTAATTTTAGCAAGGAAAAAAAATTACTAATCGAATTGCATATCCTACTAATACTAAAAATGCGAAAGTTTGTATGTTTTTTACTCTTTCACGCCAAAACTGCTGAACCGAACTTTTCATAAAACTTGGCACACACATAGAAGGTAACTTGGATTAACATTAGAATAGTTTTTATCCCGAAAATCCCACGGGAACGGGAACTATGCGGGTTTTCCTTCAACGCGGGCAAAGCTGCGGGCGAAAGCTAGTAATTAACATTAGACATCAACCACAAAGCTCCCTATTGTGTTATGTCTAAACGTCGTTATTTAAAATATATTTTAAATCAATTATTCTATTCTCACCAATAAATTAGTTTTCATTTAACACTATTAGCTAAACGTTGATTTGAATAAAAATATTGTTAGAAGATTCACAATGAAGAGATTGACCTCTAAAGACTTGGAATATAACTTGGTCAAGATATTATGAAATATAGAAGCACGTGCCCACACGGCACGTTCACGTGAATGTACACTAATATAATAACGATTTATTGTTTGTATGTTTGTATTGATGCACATAGGTACAATATTATAATGAACTACATTTATAAAAGACATATAATGAAGTCTGTAAGTTCATTACCATGAAAAACTATATATTAGATGCGAAAGTTTGTATGTCACGCAAAAACTGCTGAACCGATTTTCATAAAATCTAACACACTCATAGAGGGTAACTTGGATTAACATAAGAATAGTTTTATAGATTTCATGTTATAATGAGTTGTTAACTCTTAATGAGTCAAAATTATTCAAAGCAATTACACTGTGATTATGCGTCATGAGGCAGCCGACTCATGACATAATAAATGCTGAGCCAGGACCCTTTCACAGCCACACACACTTATTAGCAACCTATTTACTTATTTATTTATTATGCAGTATTAAATTGTCATATGTGTTTTGTGTTTTTTTTATTTGTATTTTTTCTATGTTAAGTATTGTGATTGTCAGTTGTAATAATGTGTTATTTTTGTGAATAAATGTTTGTCTATTGTCTATTGTCTATTACACTCGATTATTCGATATTTTACCAATTTTTTTTCATGATAACTAAGTACTTATAGCATATTATTATTTTATGGTTATCTCAGAATTATTTATCCTAAATCTCTTAATAATGTTCATGTAATTAATTTTAATATACTTCTCTAATTTAAATTTTCTTCAACAACAATTACAAAAAACCTATTCGAACCTATACAAAGTTTGTATTTTAATCACCTTATTCTTTATCATGTTACCGACATGGGGTCGTTATACCGGTTATTTTAAATAGACGACCTTTTGCTAATAATATAGGTGACATAACTTCTGGTATCTAGCCAAATAAAATAATGTCTGTCAATGGATTTTTCTAACAAAAAAAATCACGTTTCACATCCGATATCAAACTTGTTTTCTCAATAAATTTTACGAAATCCGCAAACGTTTGAAATATCTAATATACATTTTATTTTTTTGTTATTTGTTACCAAGTCATCATGCATGTTAAAACCTGCTAAATTATGCATATTTATCGTTATTTAATTAGTTCGTTTTGTATGATAAGAAGAAAATCGGTTAGCGGACTAGTAAAGGTCGTAGAGAGCACGTTTTCATTTGGTCGTGTTACCTATACTAATATTATAAAGCTGAAGAGTTTGTTTGTTTGAACGCGCTGATCTTGGGAACTACAGGTCCGATTTGAAAAATTCTTTCGGTGTGAGATAGCCCATTTATCGAGGAAGGCTATAGGCTATATTATATCATCACGCTAAGACCAACAGGAGTGGAGCAACGCGGGTAAAACCGCGGGCACAGTTAGTAAATTATAATCCCACATAATTTAGCTGGATTATTACGTTTACATAATATAATATCATACCTAGATATGATTAATGATTATAATATAATGAGGTACGAACGAGGCTGCGAGCTAAAGCTAGCATAAATTGATAGTACATTATATTAATTTAAATATAATATATGATATTAAATAGTTATTTATTTACATTTTAAGGACAGGTGGATGATTTAATTCAAGGTGAAATAATATTAAATAGGCATTTTTGGACGTTAATGGCGATTTGATCATTGACAGTTATTCATAAATATTTAGAGAATAATAAAAGTTTATTTAAGTCGTGTTTTGGTGAGGTCTTTGTTTGGTGTGTCGATTTGTAATATAATATGGTCTAACATTATTTAAAGAACATATTTTATACCTAACGAGAAGAAGAACATATGACATCGCTTAATATTGAAATAACACCCTTAAATTGCCATATACGAGCAAATAAATATATTTGATTTGATTTGATTTAAAAAATAATTAGAGTTAATCTTGGTTGGTAAAGTTGAGAACACTATAATTATTTCCTATTAAACTTGTAGCCGATTTAGGAGCAGCCATAGCAGATAGAGCCTTTTTCAGACTATTCTGCGCACGATTTAAAACTAAGAACCTGTATCATGTTTAGTTGCAGTCATATGTATTTTTTTTTTATATAAGAGTGAGCAAACGGGCTTGTGGAGCGCCTGATCTTAAGCGAGTCCACCGCCCATATTCATCTACAGGGGCTTCTGCAGATGCGTTGCCTACTTTTTAAGGTGGAGGTACACTCTCTTCTTGAAGACACTCAAGTTGTAGCCATTAGGAAATATCGCCGCGGGAAGGCTATTCCATAATTTGGTAGTGCGTGTATATTACATGTACATTACATTTACATTACATACATGTATATTTTAATGAATCAATATGTCGCGCTCAATTAAATGCTAAATTAATACGTTTTAATTCACACATTCGCATCTTTTACACATTTTCGTAACTGAATGAAGTTATTTCAGTAATAAAATAATAAAAATATAAAAAAATAAATCCCAATACAACACTATATCGCAATATTTGTTGTTCACCTTGACACGCGGTGTCGCATAATTAGAGACCAATAAAAAAACTATAACTGGCTTCGAACCCGCGATACATTCACCGGTCGCGTGCTCGAGTGTCCGTTGTTGGACGGCACGATATTTTTTATTTATGGAGAGATAATGGAAAAATATTTATCAGTAAAAGAATAACGATAAAAAGTTGAACACCTACCATAGAAAAGGTTGTGTAATAATTTGATAGGTATCTAGGAGAGTTTCGAATCGTAAGTTCTTCAAAGGGTCGTTTCATTTAAAAATCGTAAAAATATGTATTAAAATGTGATTTGATAAGAATAGCAACTACATATTTAAAAAAATTGGTCATATTATCGCTCCAAAGATCGTAAAATGGCTTCAGTTTAGGAAATGGCTATATAAAAAACTATTGAATTTAGTAGTTAAATCTGATTTGGTTTCTTTAAATGTCCAGCGCATTCATAAAACATATCTGTCATCACGTATCGGCATTATAAACGAATCTTATCGAACAGCATACCTTCTAATCATGTACCCTATAGCTAAGAATTTTGAAATCGATTATGAGGAAACAATCAACTTAATTCAAAATTATAGCTACTAGAGCCATCAGCTGTGGACGTGAGAAAACAATGCTGACTACTAACTAGCTAGGCTAACTATATAAAATTAATTTATTTTTTCTATGCTATTATATGTATAGCAAAAGGTAAAATTCTATACGAATACATCACACAAAATAGCAAATATCAAATCTATGTCCATCATTTGATCGCAGTGAACGAATCACAAAAGTGTGACGTCATGAATTATTAAAATTATCGTGTGATAATGGAACCATACACCGTTCGATTTGACATTTAGCATCTTCCGCGGAATGTGTTCATATGTCTGTCTATTCGAACAGCATGCCTTCTACTGGTTTTTATGTAAGCTTTACATACACATTGTTTATTAAATTAAAATGATGTTTTTATTAATTTTAATCACTGTGCTTTGATTTTATTTGTTACCTACTGTTTTATTCGTTTATGAAACGTTTTTTGTGTTATTTTAAATATTTTGTTATGTTAAATGCTAATGCTTGTCCCTCTGCTTGTGATGATTTTACGCCTAAACTTTGAAGAAAATTTGAAACAATTTTGATACATTCATGATAAAATTAAACATTGGAGAATAATATAGAATACTTAATATATCCCCCTGTATATTATAATTGGATAAAGGATGCTCGTCTTGAACTTTTTATTTTACTAAACTTAAAATTGCAAATTGGTAAAAATTTGCTAACAGTAATTTGAATGTTACATCTACAGATAAGAATCGGAAAAAAACGTAATAACTTTCGATTTTTTTTAATTCTTGCAATACAACGCTAATTAATGCCTAGCCTAGCTTGCGCAAGTTGCATGTCAGTCAAACGTCAAAACTGTATTTTCCGATGGTTAATTAAGTGTGCTTTAATTGTTTGTAATTAATTTAATAAGCGGTTTAAGAGTATTTAAATAATTATTCATATTGACAGGGATGGTTTTGAGTAGTCATCATAATACTGACAGACTGACAGTAAGGTTTTTGGGTCCATTAGGCTCTAGATTATATAACATGGACGTATTTTAATGAAATGAAATGAAATGAAATACGTTTATTATGGATACATAAAAAGATACGAATAAAATGAAACAAGAAACTTAAATATATGTATGCCACAATAGGCCTGCCACTCAGTGCAATACACTGATTTTCAGTGGTTGCCTTAGGATGCCTTGCTGACAGGGGATGTATTTTTTGCTCAAACTGCAAGTTATTAAAAAAATATTTAAATATTATAATATATACTTGATAATAATTATACTAACTTAGTGAATAAATAATATTACACATTAACTTAGACTAGTAGAGAGATTATGATTATAACCACAGGACAATTCTTTGGCATATTATGTAGTTAGATATAAGTTACACATTATGTAAAATTAAATTATAATATTGACATGATTTTAAAAGAGCAACTATGGAGTTTCTTGCCGGTTCTTCTCCATAGATACTGCTTTCCGAATCGGTGGTAATTGTTAAAAATATGTAATGACGATTCAAAAGTGCTTCTAAAAGAAGTCTAATTGAATAAATATATTGGTGATGCTAATTTTGAAATTAATGAAGATTACAATAGTAGTAGAAGATTTACTTTTTGTCTAGGATACGAATGTATTTGTATATAATATTGTTATAGTCTGAAAATGTTGATTAGCTTTATTAAAAGTAAATTCTACTCTGGAAATAGGAATTTTAAATTATAAAATGTATAAAAATAATTTAACTACATATTTTGAATAATAATATTATTTTCCTTAATGCTTTTTTAAAGTATGTCTTCGTTTACTTCCGATATCATAGACATAGTTTATCTGATGACTAAATTTAAAACAAAATATATTATTTTAAAATAAACGGAGACTCCGTTTCCATAACAAGGATGGAAAATAAACATCGCTGATGACACCGCATTTCTCCATATTCGAATTACCAAATAAAATAACATACAATCAATATTATTTCAACCCACACGTATTATTATTAATCAATAATATACCTTAAATCTTGTATATAAAGTTCAATTTACACTATAAGAAAAGCGTCATACTGGTTTAAATAAATCGGTCATAAGCTAATCGGCTTATTATTTGAATAAATACCTTTGCAAAGTGAAAGCTAAGCGAATTGTTCTTATAAATGTAGTACCTATGATAGGTTTTTTTTTTCATTTCAAACCTTTAACTCCATACCGCGGTTTTACTTAAATTAACAAATATTCTTAACATTTTAATACGTCGTTTCTTGATTTTTCTGACACAATTTTAATAGGTATAGGTACATGTGGACTGTATTACTCTCATTCTATTCGTAGGTATTACAGACTTAAAAATTAATGATCAAGATTTATTTTTATTATATATTCAAAATAAGGTGCAGAGAAATATGCCTTTAAAGTTATCTTGCATGTAGCTTTAATGTTGCCGAACACGTTATAGCTTTCACTGGAAGCTACACCTTACGTAAGGTCAGCGCAACAATTTTTAAAAGTAAACAAGCATTGCTTTACACATATTTCTTTTTTAATAAGTATGAAATTGCTTGTCAAAAGTAATTGATTTAAATAGGATGGTAAATTGAAAAAAAAAAGACAAAACGTTTACATATTCTATTGTGAAATAAGTTTTAGAGATATTATACATCATTCCATCTTTTATTTTATTGTGCAATTTTCGATACTTAAGTCTTGGTTTATTTTGAAATGTTGTGTCTATCTTTTTTCTTGCTTTTTTATTTTTTATAAAAGGTATGCAATCATATTGTTGAAGAAGTGTAGGTATGTTCCGTTTGTATTCAAAAATTCCTGTACAAATTTTGACTTTAAGTGCATGAAACTTGAATGACATTTTAAGTAAGTATGTATAGAACAATATAAATAGAATAAATAGAACTTATGCATAAAAATTATTTAAATATGCAAACATCTTGGTACAGCGGTCATCTCGTAAGCATCAAGAGATGTCAAAGGCTAATCTCATATCTACTAACCTACAAAATTCTATTAATGAAAAGCATATGACATAAATAACTTAAATTATTTAATAATACATGTTTGATCAATGAAATTTATATGTTTTTTGACCCGACTTCGTGTGTTTTATAGAAGTTATATTTTGTACTATTAACTAATGTTCATAGTACAAAATATAACTTCTTTATAGACCTACCGCTTCTATTGGTCGTATCACTACATAGTATAAAACAAAGTCGCATTCTCTGTCCCTATTTCCCTATGTCCCTATGTCCCTATGTCCCTTTGTACGCTTAAATCTTTGAAACTACGCAACGGATTTTGATGCGGTTTTTTTTAATAGATAGAGTGATTCAAGAGGAAGGTTTATATGTATAATAACATCCATTAAATAGTGGAGAAGTACTGTTATTTTTGAGGTTTCTAATGTGATGTCGTAAATAATTACATCTTTTCCGCTTACATTGCAAACGCAGGCTGAACCCTACGAGTTTTATCAAAATAATGTACTAAGTATTGTACACATTGAAAAGGTCTACAGAAAAGTCCGCGATGGCATATGTCTATCTATTATGGATAACCCACAATAACTATTTTTTGTCATTTACTTTTTACGACAAATAATGGCTAATTTTCGAAGCGATTTTAACCAATACAGCATTAATCCTTAACCAATTAAATACCTTGAATACATTGTTCATTTAATATAGATCTATATGGCCCTTTACACCGTATGTTTTAAGTGAATATTTTCGAAGATATTACAGATTTAAAAATTGCGGGACGTACCGTTTGCGGCGGTACCGGCCGGCCGGGCCGCTATGTTTTTATATACAACGTTCACAGTTTTTCTGTAGTGTATTTAGTATCAGCATTGCACCCGTGCGAAGCCGGGGCGGGTCGCTAGTGGTGTTATAAAATAGCGATTTAAAATTGATAAATATTACAACATTAATTTTTCAAACTAGTTTTTGAATCTAGCTCGTTCAATCAAATAATCAGATACACTTAGAAATTTAAGGTTTTAACCAATTTTAACGGATTTTAAACGTGATTTTTAGGGGAGACAGTCTCTCTGTGACCACGCTCGCTATAAAGTGATTTAATAGAGCTAATATAATGAATAAATCGCGTTTAAAATCCGTTTACTCTATCTTCAACAAATATTTTACTCCATCAATCTATAAAAAAACTATGAATTTCCTAGAGGTAATAAATCAAGGTGCGTACAAATGAATCACATAAAGAGCATAGTGCTGACATTTTTAGCAACGTATCGTGAGTGCGTGATCTTAATTCTTTGTGAAATGATAGGAAATGCCAGTGAGTCATGTGCGGTTCGGTCACACAGAGCTAGTTTAATATTTAACATAATTGCATTATTTAGATATATTTTATATGTTCATGTTCATAGATACCATTTGGAAATGTTAATAGAATGTAGTAAACATTAAATAGATTATTGTTTGGGAAATATTTGAATTTATTTTTTGTCCGATTATATTGGTATAAGTAGATAAAAATTATTACAAGTATTGAAGCAATTTTATAAGAATTCATTCAATAACGTGTTCGGAAGAGATTATCGTCGCGTCACTGTTAAGCGAATGCCGTTCGTTCGCAGTAAAGGCACTGTGTGGCCGTTACTTTACAATAAAAAGTTAGGCAATATTCTTAAAATAGATTGTACAATGTACATATATATATTATATGCGTTAGACTATGTGGTTAGACATAGCATACATTATACTTTAAAATGAGTTCATATATTAAGTTAACAACTACGTAATAAATACCTAAATAATAGTACGGAAATTCTCAGATTCAAATCGTGGAAAACTATTTTCAAAATTTTATGGCCTTACACATAATTTGCCAAAGTTCTTTAATTGCAAGAAAATTTTGGAATTAAATTGTTAAAAAAAATTGTCCATGTATCTACCCAAGGGGGCATGGGACTAATTCTCACTGTTCCTATGTCCCCAATACATCACAAAATGATAGTGATGGTGTCGTTACAGCAAAGGGCAAAGGGCCCTTCCCTTTGTGAGAGTCACGCGCGAACATCAAAGACTGTGTTACCATACGTTACGAATATTAAGGATAAATTTGAAGGTTATTTTGGTGTTGTTTTTCTTAGAATTGTTATGGATAGATGTTGGACATGGTTAGTTTTTTTTTGGAATGTCAGGCTAGATGAATCTTAGAAACAAAGAAACTTATTTTTAAAAAGATAATAAGTTCACGTGTTATTGTGATCCAAGCACCAAGCAATACTTAGTAGTTAAGAGTATTAAGCATATAGGAAAGAATTTAAGTGATTATTTTTCCGACCCAAATATCGACCAATAGAATTGCACCATTCGACGTCACCTACATGGTATTATACTGATAATTTTTTGAAAATTTTCTCTGGTCGTTGACGTCAAGATGACAGGTTCAATTCAATTGTGAAATTATTGGCCGACATTTGGGACGGAAAAATAATCTCCCGAATACCACACGAGCTTCAAAATTATCTGGCATTTCCCTCAAGGTTCCCTGCAAACAAATAAAGTCGTCAAGTTTTTCAGGAAAAATCACGACACGACAATTTTTAACCTTGACTAAAAACTTGACTCCTTCATTTGTTTGCAACGAACCTATCGGAAAATACCCGATAATTTTGAAGCTCTTGTGGTATTATAAGTGAATATTTTTGTCTAGAATTTTAAAATTACTTTTTTAGTTCTACCACTAGTACTACTACCAAATTTGCATTCAATACATAGTACCATTTCATCAAATCATCGATTAAAGCAATAAATTATAGAATATACTGCCAATTTACCATACATCAGTATGTTGCTTAAAAATGAAAAATAAAATAAGTACTCAATAAACAAAAAGGCTGGTGAACCTACAAACGGTGTTTGAATTCAGTTGCTTGTCGACAAACCTAACTACACTAATATACGATTGTTTTTTTTACTGCTAAATACGAACGTGTCGTAATACGTCTTTCAAAACGAACATGTAATTATATGACAATAAATCATATTATTTCTTTGTGAGTGAAAAACGATAAAACAAGACACAAAATATCATTAGACTGTTTTCACAAAATTAACTTGATAGTACATAATATATTATAGTAGGAGAGCCCGTGGGAGATCGTCCTTCACCGATCTGATAACCAGATGAGATGTATTTTTTATTAAATATTTTTTATAAACAAATATGCCTATAATTGCTTGTCTATCGAAAAGTGGTCATGGCTATTTTTAATTAAATTAACTTTTATCGATTTTTTTTCATCACCTTCATACTTTTGATAACCAAATGAAATTTATTTGACTGATAGTTTTTCATACACAGAATATGCCTAGGTATGCTTCTTTTTTCACCTAATTTGACTTAGGTACCTGTTTACACCTGCTTGCCAGGTAGTAGTAGTATACACTGAAATGAGTAGGCAAGCATACCTAGGCATATATTAGATATTGGTGGCTAATATTACAATGGCATTATATTAATTATCTGTGTATTATTATATAATCTGTGTTTATACTTTATTTGCATAATATGCAATTCTAATATTATACAACATTTGATTGGACTGGAGAAGATGGCTTTTAGACAACTTTTGGAGATATGGCCGTCTTCAGTACATTTCGTTATGAATTATATTCCTTATTTATAAAAATTGTACCATAAAATATACCTCTTTTTTATATTCTTATTACATAATATTCCCATCATTTTACCTTGTTATGAAAACTAATTCTCAACTCGCATAGCGTTAGTTTTTCCCGCCAAAAGTTTGCAACTAATAAACGACACCTGCGCTCTGCAAAAACCGCCATGACACCAACTTTTAGTGAGATTATTTCTTTATGAGTATGAAAACTATGTGTGTCCTTGTAATAACATACCTATACTACACGCAGAATATATTCTGGCATCGTTTATTTAGGCTTCGATTAATATAGGTACCATTATATCGGAGGAGGCTTTTATATAGGGAAAATTCAGTAATATTTTACTTATTATAAATGCAATGGAACATGTAATTCCTCATATTCTTACAATTGTTTTATGATAATCTGCAAAGGAGCTGGAATCTGGTGACCATCGCCCTGCATGAATATTTGCAGAAGCGTATACTATTTTCACATACTTTATGCCTCTGCAATCAAATAGCCGACTTTTATAGATATGGGATAAGCTTTGATGATGGGGTGGGAATAAACAAGAGGACTGGGATGGGTAAGGAAAAGAAAATGCTATTATTTCACGCTGATTTTCTGCAGGGGTATGTTACCTGCCCCGGTGCGATCTGGCCAAATACGTTGCAAATCATGCTCAACTCCCGAAGCAATATAAATTTAAGTTATGTCCTTACTGTTTATCATCCAAAAAACGCATTAACGCGAGCACAGCCGCGGGCAAGAGCTAGCGATAAATTGTACCTGGTCCCCTCTAGCCGTGATAAACATAAGTTCACAATATGATAGAGGGTTATTATACTATGGATTTATTATGAAAATAAACCATTATGGTTTTTCAGGTTTTTGTTAGGTGTAATAATGAAGATTGAAAAAAAATTGATACTTTAAATATGAAATTATCTGAAAAAAAAAATGATCACTAGGCGGGATTCGAACCCGCGTCTTTCGCCTTACTGGGGCGTATCCGGCCTAGTGATCGTTTTTTTATTCTATTCTTCAAAAATTTCTCATTTATTAAGCATTTGAATGCTGTTAAAATTAAAAACCTATGAAACGTTAAATAGTTAGGTATATGATTATTAAATAGTGAATAATAAATAATCACTACATAGTATATAAAACAAAGTCACTTTCTCTGTCCCTATGTCCCTTTGTATGCTTAAATCTTTCAAACTACGCAACGGATTTTGATGCGGTTTTTTTTAATGGATAGAGTGATTCAAGAGGAAGGTTTTAGTATATAATTTATTAGGTTTAAGTCAAAGCGGGCGAAGCCGCAGGCGGTAAGCTAGTTATTTAATATAGAAGGGAGGGAAATAACCCTATAGCTATAGTTTTAAACTATGAAGCTATATATTTCCAGATTGTTTCCAAATATAAGTGAGAAAAGCTACATTATATTTTTTCATTTGTTCATTGTCTATTTTTCTGTAAATTTTAATTATTTTAAACGAATATATCATGTTTCTTTACACTGTAATAAAACCTTTTCAGCTGAAATAATTCTTTCCAAGGTATCTTGCTTGACTAAGGACTTTCAGTAAACCAATGCTAGAGCTTGTGCACCAAATAAAGCTATAAGAAGCTAAGGAAATATGTTCGGAAATTAAGAAAAATTGAGTTAAAATATTTGTAGATGAAAAAAGGGGTAGTTTCATTTCGAACAAATTAATAGTTTGACTTCATTGTATGAAGTTTAGCTTTAGTAGCTCTATTTCTATTAGCTATTAGCTATTTTAAGCTTCAAACTACCGATGATACTACCATTTTACCCATGCCTACATCGTAGGTATTCTACCTAGAATACCTTTTTACACTGTACATATTAATATTATCTTTTGACGTGACAACGTCTTATAATTCGATAGAGCCGGCTGCACGCACGAAAAAACATGAGTCATGCGGCGTTACCTCGCTCTGAGGCGTTCCATGTGAGGCTTGAAGTGCAAGCGAGAGCGCGGAACGAGCGACAAAGAAGCACAATCGGACGTTGTCACGTTCAACTATCGTCAGTGAGCCGACTTTACAGACAACCAATTTTTTTTATAGCAACCAGTATCTCCTCAAAATTACCATGGTATATATTATCTCTATACCAGTGTGCACTCACCCTAATTCCACGCACACCGCTCACAGAGCAATAAATTACAAAGACAACACCTTGTTAACTGGAAATAATTAACTACGGAAAAATAAAGCTGAGTGGAAGCCATGCTTTATTTCTATTACCTCCCCAGTGAGCGGTGTTCATTAATTTCATGATGGGAGTTTTTTAAACGTATGTTTATGAAATTAAACTATTTTAACGACTGAACCAATGCATTAATATCATACGTTTTATGGAGTCATTTTTCAACGCGTAGGTATGATTCCACATTGCGTGATAGCTCTATTAATAATGAATGATTCATCTGAAATAATTAAAAATTATTGTTCAGTTGAAAACGTCATCGTTGTATGGACAAAGTAAAAAAAATATTGTCGTGTATTTATGTACAATATAGAAATGTTGAAAAATTGAATTCTTGCTTTATTAAGATAGGAAAAAAAAACCTCCGTAAAATTATAATTAGGATTAGCTGTAGGTAGATAGTATTTACTATAGATAGTATTTTATACTGCATCAACTTTTTCGTAAAGCAAAAAACAGCAAATATGCTACAAGGGCCTAAATTTAGAATTAAATTCACTCAGCATACTATAATTCACAGTTTCAATAATTAATTTAAATCTAGATCCATACATACAAGCGCGACAGAAACAACCCCGACAATTTGTTGTAAAAATATAAATTCATATGAAAATGTGTAGCAGTTAAAATGTCTCGCCATGTTCCCTCAGGTATAAACGAATTAAATTGGGATTCCTGAACGAGCTTTGTTGAAAATACGTATAATTCTACAGTTACAGAACGAAGTGTTTGTTTTTCGATGTACATAACATAATATTTGTTATTGTAAATAGAGACATGAATCGCAAGATGTGTTGGTGAGCGCAAAACTCGAGAACGGCTGAACCGATTTCGTTTCTTTTTTTTATAATATTCCTTGAAGTACGAAGATGGATAAAACGTAAACATGTGCCACGGGCGAAGCCGGGTTGGACCGCTAGTTGTAAATAGGAAAACATTTTTGAATTGTCTTTTATTTTAAATCATATTTTTCACTGTAAATGGAAAGCCTACGACAGTGTTTAATTAAGTTATTATTAATAATATTATATTAAAAATAATATTATATTATTCTTGTTCTAAATCTTAAAAATGATTTGTCAATGAAAGAAAAATTCGAGAAATCGAGTAATTTAATAAATATCTAATAAAAATAAGTTTTCGTTTTTAACTATTATTCCTAAAAATCCAATAGAAATAACACTATAATAATATAACAATAATCCTACCTAGTATTTTTGTAAATATTTCATAGTTTGATCGGGGTTGTTTACAAAAACAACATGACTGGCTCTACTGCCCCTCCGTGACTTTATCGGTCCTTATAGGCCTGTTGTTTGAAGGGACGGAGTTATGCAAGATTGTATACAAATTTTATTAACAGATAGTTTATGTTATAAGAAATAATATAAAGGATAGAAGAGAAGGTTGGCTATAAGATGAAGAAAGGCTATAAGAAAAAATATAATTTGACGCGACTAGGGAAAGTAATATAAAATATAAGTCCACAAAGACCATAATATTATTTCTTTTATAAGCTGCTATATTTTCTGCAATGTAAACGAATACTTTTAGAAATATGATAAACGAAGACAAGTTTAATTCTAGGATAAATTGTAATATTTCTTTAATCTCAATTTTTATATTTAGATGTAAAATTTAACTTCAGTTTCTAATATGCCTGTTATTATAATATGAAATAAACAATCAAATATCCTTAACTAAAGTACTGAACGGAAATTTTATCATAAAATATTATTATTGCTACTCTCTTGCATAACTGGAATACAAACTAAGTTGGCACAGTTAATGGAGCGAGTCGGGCTCACTGTTACAGCCAGGTACTTGTAAACAGGTATTATGTTACACTTTCAAATTGGGAGAGGAAATTGAGACACAATAAAATGAAAATGGTTTTATAGAGTTAAAATATACAATAACAAATCAATTTGTTAAATTCGTTTGTTTTGGTTTTGTATTGATTCTTTGACTTTCAGTACATTATTAAATACCTAATTATTATAATCTACACTAATATTATAAAGAGGAAAACTTTGTTTGTTTGATTGTAATGAATAGGCTCATAAACTACTGGACCGATTTTGATGAAATTTGGCACAGATAATCTTTAGACCCTGAGAAAGAACATAGGCTACCTTTTATTGCGAAATATGTACCACGGACGAAGCCGGGGCGGACCGCTAGTATTATTATAAAACGTTAGAATAAGTGAATTTTAAAATTCTTTGAAATAAATGTCTGTAAACCTAATTATTGTCGAGCCAATTTAATAGGCAACATTTGACGTCTATCAATGTTATCTTCGTAGGGTGGTAACCTGCTTAAAAACATCGATTAAAGTGAATTAATCCATACGGACTTGAAACATTTATCAATCGAACTTGAAACACATGTCAATAATTTATTATGATTTTTATTCCCAAGTAATCTAAGCATTCGAATCTAGATGTCAGATTTCGATTTTTAGAGTAACGTCTCTGGTATTTAAAAAGAAAAAAGGTTTATTGACACAAAATTGTAGCAACGTCAGTTCTTTAAATCAGAAATTGTTTATTATGTTTAGAATGGTTTATCAGTAAAATCAAATCCTAAAATTACTTGTATCGGTCATTATTATTATAAATATGTAATCGTAATTGAAAAAAGTTAAGCAAATGTGCAGTTCTAACAAAACGAAATATCATTTTATTCTATGTCGTCGTTACTAGGTTACGTTGTTGAATTTTGTTGAACTGTCAAATATTGCCTATTAAAATGGCTCTACTATAGTAAAGCTTTACCTTTCTGTCGAAGGCCGAAGGAAAACCTCCTCTCGAGTCTCGATTAAGTTGTATTGTCAATGTAAAATGTATGGCTATTCTTTAGCGCATATTACGTATGGTGTGTACAATGTGAACTTTGTAACCTCAGTTCCAATTATTATTGCATCAAATTAACTCCCTATTAATGAAATCATTTACAAATTTAATTTTCCCTATTGAAAAAAACAAATTAAAAAATAAATATAAAATTTAGAGCCATATTGTGCCCAGACATTAAGCTATTAAGGCAGTGTACACCGAGGGGACACAAAATTGTCCTTTTTTACTGAATTATGTTTGAATTTACGATGCCAAAATACAAAGTATCTTCTGCTATCTGTTGGCGACTTTCCAAACTACCTGCGCGATAAATAACACAATCTGACCCGTTATTAAAATTGTGCTTTATATTTTAGGGAATTTGAAAACTGAAATTTTTATGAATTATTTTTCTTTAAGGTGAGGGTGGGTAGTCTATAGTCGCGATACGTTATAATAGTTAAACACTAGTCTGTAATACTAGTTTGAAACACATTGGCAAGCATTTTGAAATGATGCATTGGTATATTAACTTGTACAAATTCAGGTTTAAATATTTAAATGGATTGAATCTACCATATTATCTAAACAACGTATCAATATCTAGAAATAGGTATTTGAAAATGAAATCTTTGATTGGTATTTTTGGACATATTAAAGCATTTTTTTTAGATATGAAACTATAACCGAAACTTTTAAATTTTAAACAATGTAAACGAAAATCACTTTCCATATTATATTTAAACTAGCTTCCGCCCGCGGCTTCGCCCGCGTGGTGTTTTGATAAAAGGTAGCCTATGTTCTTTCTCAGGGTCTAAAGATTGTCTGTGCCAAATTTCAACAAAATCGGTTGAGAGGTTTAAGCGGGAAAGCGTAACAGACAGACAGACAGACAGACAGAGTTACTTTCTAAAAAAATCACACATCTTACCATTTGTAAATAAAGCTGTACTTCTTTAACTATTTTTACAAAAGGTTAAAAACACTTGGCTATGGGTCCAAATCGATACAAGTCAAGGGGCTGGTACTGAAGATTTATAGAATACACTTGGCATATTGTAGTGTTGTTCCTGTAAGGTGTTGCCGCCCACACATTATCTGCTCCGTGGAGCTTTGTTTGGAGGATAGTGGTAAGAAAAATACCTTTTAACGGATTTAAAGCATGATTTATTCATTACATTAAAGACGAAGCATAGGTAGAGTCAGCTGAAGGAACATTTTTTGAACAAATTTTTCGTCACAAAAAGTCTGTGATACATTAAAAATATAGGTACTTATTTTAATATAGAAGATGGTTTGAAATCTTCTTTGTTGAACAATTTTAAGATGATAACGACGATGAAGTTAGGCAATTAGGTAGACAACTTATTTACTAATTAGGTCAACGTATCTAAAAACAAAAAAAAAAGTCTACAACTATCGATGCAAATATTATAAAAAAACATATTTCATGAGTTCTCAAGATTTTTATAAAAATAAAAGTACATTTTCGTACACGCACGCCCTAGACAAGTGTGAATGAGTCAGGTAGTCTAGATTATGTCCAAGTCTAGCTTCAGTATTTATTGTCCCGACTACACGTGTTTTCAATTTAGATAACGTTTGTATTTTCGAGATTGTTCTTTCAAGTGTAAAGTGTTTAACGTTTTATTTTTATAGTGTATAAATTTTATAACTAAATTGTTAGGGAATATTTTTAAGACAATATTGTTGCTTATAGTAATTAGTCTTACTGTCTTAGAATGTATTGAAATAATAATATTACGGGCTGACCTACATTGGTAGGTTATTACTTTCCTTTTCAGAAGGGGTTTTTGGGTCCTTTTTTAAACTGTTTTTTTTTATAACGTTCGCACCATCAAATTATACAATCAAGAAAAGTGTAAAAACCTCAAATTTTCCTTTTAAACCCACCAGCTGTTTTATAATTTGGAGCGGTCAAGACGTCACCGGAAGTCGTCTCGACGACAGGTGGAGGGAGGAAATGGCGGCGCTTCCGGTTTCAGCTTCGAGGACCATTACAATCAAACGCGGAGCTTTTTTGGTCTTTTTGTTTTGAGGTTTTAAGGTGTTGGAGAGTTCGTTTATTATGTGGTAAAGTTTACGGGATAAAATGTATTTTTGTTTAAAGTACCGTTCTTGTGAATAATATTTACATCACATGAAAAATTTGAGGGGATAAACGCGCAAAAACATTGCATTGAAGTGGAACTTCTTGACAGCGGCGGGTTGACAGTAAAATTTAAATACCGTCATAGTAATACCATCACGTCATGGGTAAGGCGACGATTTTGGTATCTTCGAGCCAAAGAAGTTTCACTTCTGACACGTTTGCTAGGCACACGCTGTTTTTTATTGATGAAAAGAGTATATAATATATAAAACTCAAAGGTGACTGATATAGTGATCTATCAACGCACAGCCCAAACCACTGGACGTATCGGGCTGAAATTTGGCATGCAGGTAGATGTTAGGACGTAGGCGTCCGCTAAGAAAGGATTTCCCGAGATTCTTGCGGGAACGGGGAAAAACGGGGATGCACGTACAAAGTCGTGGGCGGAAGCTAGTTATTCAATTATATCCCTATTACGATTAAGTTATCCCTAAAAAGGTTAACATTAAGAAACAAGAAAGAAGACGTTTTTAAAAATTAAATAACAATGCTCGGGAACAATGCATAGATAATGTAAAAACTTTTCAATATAAAAATCATGGAAGCCCTCAAAGTTGAGCGATCGAATAAAGAATTCATTAAAACTGAGAAACTTGGGTCAGGTAGGGGAATTCATAAATTAGAAGCAAGTTCAGATTAAAGTATTGTTTGAAAATAATGCTGGAATATTGTATTACGCTTGAGAACTGCCCCGGCATTGCGTGAAGTGCCCTGCAATTTTTATAGTTTCAAACTAGTTGTATGTTTGTAATGTTAATTCATACCTATTCAATTAATAAACATAACTTACATGAAATTACAGTCAAAAAGGTACAAATATTTTTTTCGGGTAACTAGATACTAATAATTATCTTCACGTACTATTTGTACCTTTGTTTTGTAAATTCATATAAAAAATTGATATTATATTATAGGCACCCAAAATACAATTTTTTGTGAAAATTTTGTCAGGCGTTCATTTTTGTCAATTAAAGTTATAAATTATTTTCTTAGTTCTTTCAGTATTTCTATATTAACTCTATAGGCGATAAAGTATTAACTAAATTAACTTGTAAGTGAAATCCTTTTGCTCACGTGGATATTCCCTATATATAAGTTACATTATACACTTCCAAAATAACACAAAATTTAATATTCTCAACAGTGAAAACAATAATCTTTTTGATATTTATGTTGCCTGCTAGCGGAAATTATTGTGACCGTTGCATTTGCATTCCCTGCATGCCGTGCTTTACGACGATGTTTAATTTTACTTGTTTACGATATATCCTAAACTGCAGTCTCATATTCAGCTTTATGTTAGATATATTTTCTAAGTAATAATGGTAAATTTCGATAGAGGAAATTTATATTTTGATTTCGTGTGTCTGCGATTTTTGAAGTGAAACTTATTTAGGCGCGTTGGGAGTTAGGCGCGGGTCAAACACAAGCGGCGCGGGCGCGGGCGTGCCATAAGCGCACCTCTTGAATCTGTTTTGCACCACGTCCTTCTTATACATTTTGTATGAAAGAATTTTGGACAGGCGCGGCGTCGAGACGGCACGCCACGGTTGTGCCAAGGTTGCGCCAAGGTTGCGCCTTTCCAAAATTATTTCATACAAAATGCCAATAGCGCACCCGATGCACGCCGGCAGCGCGCCCGGAGCGCGCCGCGGGCGCGCCGCGCCGCTTGTATATGTCCCGCGCCTAAAATTTCAAGGTCGCGTCATGGCAATACTGTCACGTCATGGAGTAAGGTGACGATTTTGCTATCTTTGAATCTTGCCATGAGCATGAGCTCGGCACACGTGCTCTTTTTTAATTAGTGTCGTTTTTTATGAAATACCAATAATTGTCTTAATTATTAAATAATCTATACATATAATAAATCTGTAGAAGGGTAAATTCTGTACATTGAAAATATTGAAAAAATAAATAGCAGGGGGTGTTACTGGATCGATACCAAACCCAAATATGTGATTAAAAAAATTTTTGTCTGTCTGTCTGTCTGTCTGTCTGTCTGTATGTGAAGACATCACGTGAAAACTAACGGTTCGATTTCGATGAAACTTGGTATAATTATACCTTATTATCCTGGGCGTTAAATAGGATACTTTTTATCCTGGAAAAATACGTGGAAAAAAAATTAATCTTAATTTTTCAGTTTTATCCATAGACGTTGTTCTGTAGAACCGCGAACACACGTTGCGTATTATTATAGGCCTAGCCGTATTTGGGTCCAATACATATTTATAAGATGTCATTGTCAGAGTTACTCAAAATGGAGAAATAAACCATCCACGCGAAGACCGACGTCCGCGCGGACGGAGTCGCGGGCGGAAGCTAGTAAATTAATAAATGAGTTGGACGCTTTAAAAGAAATACGTAAATGTTAAACAAAAGAGAACCTTCAACTTCAACAGAAATAGTATCATGTCGCATTTTTCCCCTCATGTGATATTAATTATCCCTCTTATTATGATACAAGTACCAATAATAATATCTAGCTTACTTAAAAAACATTTTATAATTACCTACAAAATACTGCCAAAAAAATAGCTTTCATACCTACCGACCGAAATATCTTCGTCAAATCAAAACCATTTCGATATAACGATGAAAAACACCGAAAAGCCGATATTAGTTAGACGGATGATGAACGAAGTGATCTGAAATGAATCTTTTAATATTGGCGAGCGAGTCGAGCTCAAATATTGGTAACACGTAACAAAAGGTCGGGGCTTTATTGAAATCCACTGTTCGACGATCATACCTAATAACGAACGGTTGCCAGTGTGGAGGCGGCTTTATCTTCTAAATTCTAATGTTAGGTAAGGTTGTGTTATGTATATTTTATCATGTGGCCTAATAAAAGTAAATTGTAATTTGAATTGAGATATTAAGTGAAAAACTAAATACGAGCTGTCTTTTCTGTAAGTTTTAAAAATAACATTATAAGCTCACGAATGTTCAGGAATTAGTAATCACAATTCACAAGCATTTTATTAAGTTAATTATAGCAATATATTTTGTATCCTAATGCTAATACCTATTACACTGTGAAAATATGTTTGTTTGTTTCACATCGCAACTAAGTGATTTTATGGTATGATTTTTGTGTTATTTCTAGACACTATTGATTCCAATAGAAAATTTATATGACTATGCGTAGGCAAAGCCGCGGATGGAAGGTATATAACATAATCGTTAGTATAAGATATAACTAGAGAAACTATAACCATATAATTAAAATAAAAAGTCCATCTCCATACACACATAGCATTGGATGTTAGAAAAAATGCGCTAGGAACATCAGGATATGAAACAAAGGTAGGCGCAGCCGGCGTCGGGTTGCTCACGAGGCTCACTAGCTTTGCCCCTAGCTTTGCTTGCTTATCTTATAAGGAAATTATAAAATTTTTAATATGGTATCTCTACTCAATATAAATTATAAAAATTTTCATTAAGGTTCCAACTTCCACTTGATTTTCACGTATGTTGAATTTTCTTTTTATGCTTTTAGACATAACGATATTTAAATTAATAATTAATCGTAGCATTGTGAAGCGTTTAATTTAGAAAAAAATATCTCAAATATTAGTTAATAGTTATAATATCTTAAATAATATTATGTGTAATATGTATTATGTATTAGAGCTTAAAAGATAAAAAAAAATTGTCGTACGAACGTATAAAAAAATATTGTTAAATATAATGTTATTCATATTAGTGTTGTTTTTAAAAAAAATCTAAAATATGAATCTCTAGATAATAACATCTCGGCTATTATAATTAGATATATCTTGGAAAATATGTAAATTTCTACTTACTTCTTCCATCATAATCCACCATAATTATTGTATATAAAGTACTTTTTATAAAGCTGTAAACACGTTCCAATGAAATAACTCAATACAAAAAGACATCACCAATAATCGTTCAGGAATTCAGTAACAAGCGAATTTACTGCTCACGGGATCCGAACCCGGGACATTACTCATCCCGATGTATTAATGACAGCCAGCTTGCCTGACTTACCTTTTTCTTGTTTTTGTATGGCTTAAATTAAGGGCAGGAGCGTTGTAATATTTGTTTGAGCTTTTTGGATAAAAAAAGTACAAAAATAGAAATCTTTCAGTCGTAATAGTTTTAGTTCAGTGATTTGTCCGTTTGGTAACATATAGATACACATATTTTACATCTGAGCTATTAAAATGGGATACCTACGTTTAAGATAGGTTGATTTTGAACCGTTGTATGAAGCATGAAAGATAATTCGGAGATAGTTCATTATTATGAATAGTATATACTGTATGGAAAGCTTTCAATGTAGGTTTTTGGCACTAAAACTTTTATAAGTATTCGTCAAGAATAATATTTTAAACAATTCGTTACTTATCCCAAAAATAAACGTATACCTTGCACCTCAACTCAATTATCCACACCACAAGCTAAATCAAACCACACTCCATTATCATAAAACACATTTTGCAACAAACTCAAGCAGTTTGTGGGCCCGCTACAATTTTTCTTTGTCACAAAGAGACGGATTTCGGGCAAAATTAATTTAGTGAGGAAATTTTATTAAGTGGTTTTTAAGGTATGTACGTGAGAGCACGATTAGGTTGGATAAATGTTCCTGAAGGGTGCGTAATGTGTCCTCATTATTTGATTGAAATGCTCGTACTTTTTGTATCAATTCCTTTAGTGATTGCTTTGAAATTGCATTTAAACAGATGTTTTGTTTAAGGTTTTAACCATGTTAATGTTTTTAATATTTATCTAACAGGAAATAATGTGTCGTATAAATAATTCCATTTGAAAGTAAAATAATTAATATTTTAGAAAAGAACAACAAAAAACGCGCTTACACTCATGAAATTATTGTATTGTCACCGATCATTCATACTTATGAATTTCAATTCATTCGTTTTCAGTTTAAATTAAATCTATCCGTTTAAAGCGGGTTTAAATCGACTCTTAAGGAGTCTTTTTCACACATACAAGTGAAGCTAATAAAAACGTGTTAAAATACGTAACAAGATCCGAACTTTATTCGTGTGCAAGCAGCAATAAACACCCTATTTCTTAATAAAAATACATTAAAATAATATACTGAAAATAATACTAAAAACCTTACAGTCCACAAGCAATGAATAAAAACAAAAGCTCCTAACTCGATACTAACTCAGTTACTCAGGGGATTGTAATTAACAAACAGCTATTTACAATTTACAAAGTTGGTTAAGATTCAGTCCGCGAGGCGTAAATAAAATTAATTATATATTCTATGCCTTACCTGTTCTAACGAGGTGTTTTATTGTCTTTGTATTTGGTTCTATAGTACCTACTAGCTTTTTAAATTTCCATTCCATATATTTTCAAGATAATCTAGTTTGTTTTTCGCGACAAACACTATCTTTCTTCTTTCATGTCTTTTCAATTTCTTTGGATTATATTTAAATCGAACGCAAACTAAAAACTGTCTTATACAATACTAGCTGTGCCCCGCGGTTTTACCCGCATTGCTCCGCTCCTGTTGATCTTAGGGTGATGATATATTATAGCCTTCCCCGATAAATGGGCTATCTAACACCAAAATAATTTTTGAAATCGGACCAGTAGTTCCTGAGATTAGCGCGTTCAAACAAACAAACTCTTCAGCTTTATAATATTGGTATAGACCAGTCTTTCCCAACGTGGGCGATAACGCCCCCTTGTGGGCGCTGCAGGCCTAAAGGGGGGCGGTAAGAGACCCAGAAAAAAAAGGGGGCGTTGTGTAGGGCTTTGGGGTCGATTTATAATTTCATCTACCTAGCTAGGAAGACTCTTAGAAACCGACTGAGCTCTCGACTTCGAGAGTCGACATCTTGTGAACATCAACTAATATTAATTAAGATATAGCTCAAAATCGGTTCGATATAATAGACCGCGGGCAATCATGTTTTAACAAGTTTTTGTTAAATAATCCGATTTGTACATTCCTGTATCAATCGGCTGGTTCTATAATACTTGTTCTTGCTTGTCGAGTACGATTGGGCGTCGAATGAGATAAACGAGTTTATGCACGTTTGATGTCTTATTCCTGTTGGTGCGTGCTGCTTATGCAATCCTATATAAACGACGTAAATTTATTTTATTTTCATTTGCGGTTTCGCGCATAATAGATAAGCAGTACTTGATTTCAACACTTACGTATTTCTCAAAACAAAACAATGTCGGAAGTAAAAAAGAAGAGACGGCAATACTCTGCGGAATATATTAAATTCGGATTTATTGAAAATCCCACAAACCCGTCGTCGCCTTTGTGTCTTCTATGTCTAAAAACATTTTCGAACGAAGCAATGAAGCCTTCAAGACTGCAAGATCATTTGAATAAAATGCATCCAGATAAGAAAGACAAGAATGTAGCATATTTTCAAGACCTAGAGAAGAAGCATAATACTCAGCCAAGTGTATCAAAACTATTTTCGGCGGCTGCTAAGCAAGATGACGACGGACTTCGAGCTTCGTACAATATCTCTTTGTTAATTGCTCAAAAAGGCAAACCACACAACATCGGAGAAGAGTTAATTTTGCCAGCAATAAAGGAAGTAATAACTACTGTGCTTCATAAACCGGCCGCAGATATTATCCGAAAAATTCCTTTGACTAATAATTCTGTGCAAAGACGAATTGATGAAATGGCTGAAAACATTGAAGAATCATTGTGCAATCATCTGAGGACTAGTCAATTCTCAATTCAGCTCGATGAGTCCACTTTACCAACTAATGAAGCGTTGTTGCTATCTTACGGGAGGTTTATTAAAGATGATAAAATACGTGCAGAACTATTGTTTGCCAGAAATTTGGAGACAGATACAAAAGGCGAAACCATATTCAATACATTGGAAAAGTTTTGTGAAGAGAAAGAGATTCCTTTGAAAAATATTATATCAGTTGCTACGGATGGCGCTCCGGCTATGACAGGGCGCCATAAAGGCTTCATAGCGTACTTAAAGAATAAAATTCCAGATGTCCTTGCTATACATTGCGTTATTCATAGACAACATTTGGTTGCTAGAAACTTAAGTGAACGACTATTTCAATCACTGCAATATGTCATCAAAGCAGTCAATAAAATCCGTAGCAGCTCTTTGAATGATAGATTATTTCATCAGCTTTGTGATACTAATGACGAAGATTTCAACCGTTTGTTGCTTCATACTGAAGTTCGTTGGCTGTCAAGAGGCAATTGTCTGATTCGATTTTACAACCTGTTTGACTCTGTGATAGAGTTCTTGGAAACTAAAGATACAGAACTGCGCAACAATCTCATAACATCAAAGAATGATATAGCTTACATGACAGACCTGTATAAACTGTTCAACGACATGAACCTCCAACTGCAAGGCGATGAACTAAATTTAATTAAAACAAAAAATGTCGTTGCTGCTTTCGCAGCCAAACTGCTTCTGCACAAAAAGAATATGGGCAGACGTGAGTTTCACAATTTTCCGAATTTATCAGTATTTTGCAGTAACGACGACTTGTTTGCCTACTGCCAACATTTGGAAAACCTCCACATTGACTTCACCGAACGATACCAGGACATTTTAAACTTGGAAATACCAGACTGGGTGTTGGATCCGTTTTCAAATGTCAACACAGCAATGTCACCTCAGCTGGAAGAAGAACTTATAGAATTGACAACAAACGAAGAAACAAAAATCAAGTTTAAAAATGGATATCAAGAATTTTGGCTACAAAAACCGATCCCACAATTGTACCCTGGATTGTGGTCAATTGTTCAACGATTCTTGATAGCATTCCCATCGTCATATTTGTGTGAACGTGGATTTAGTGCTGTGGCAACGCTGCTTACTAAAAAGAGAAATCGTTTGCGTGTTACCGAACGTGGCGACTTGCGGCTGTTTTTGAGTAAATTGGAACCTGATATCAACAAACTTATTGAACAGCATCAGATTCAACCTTCACATTAGTTTTTATATAAGAATTGATTATGTTTGTTTTATTTTCAATAAAAGATACTCTACTATAAAGTTGCGTTTCAATAATCAGTTATAAGTACTTAGCGTTTTTTAAGTATGTTTAAAAAGGGGGGCGTTAAAAAATAATTTATTCTTAAAGTGGGCAGTAGACAAAAAAAGGTTGGGAACCCCTGGTATAGACGTAGAGTATGGTTTTGAATTACGGTTCTTCTGAAGGACTGACATGAAACTGGATATTTATTCTGTTTAAAGTTACTTTGTTCCTACAGTTCAAAAGAACAAAATTTAGTTTAATTTGACAACTACTATCCTTGTTATTAGTAGTTTTTGCCATGCATTTTTTCCAATAAGATATTGGCTAATATTTTCAGTCCCTTTTAGCTGAAAGTTTTAACATTCGTGATTATGAGTTTTTCTATAAAGTGTCCAGACATTTTCCTCACGATAAAATACTTAAATTAATCCTTTTAGTCACTTTTATTTTACCTTTAGAACTTTGTATACAATGTCCTTAAAAAGTATCAGATAAAATAATCCCAAGTATATCGGGAAGATCCCGCAGGTATCCGGGATTACGGCTAAGCTATCCGTCTCCATGATATATCATTTGGAGTATTATCATCGACGTATGTCGCTAACGGTTAGATATGGTTCATAGCTTTGTTGGTATGGTGTAAGTTTAGAAGAAATGGTTTTTTTTGTCTTATTTGTATTAATTATAAAGCTATAGTGATTGGTTAGTTGTATGTGGACTAATTATGAAGGTGAAAAGGTTGGTAATTATTAATCTATGTTATGACGAAAGGACTTCCAGAAGAAGTCTAATTGAATAAATAAATGTTAAATGAAATTTTTAAATGGTATACCTATTGATCATTAGTAAGTTGACTAAACAAATAAACTATATACGAAATAAATAAAAAAGGAGCGTATGTGCTGAGCACACGTTTCAGAAGTGAAAATTCTTTGACAAGATTTTAAGATCCCAAAATCGTCGCCTTACTCCATGACGCGACCTTGAAATTTTACTCTCAACGCGCCGTCAAATGGGATACTTACCAGCTTAATTATTGGGATTTGAGTATCTATCTAATTGAGGAACGTAAAAAAGGTGGAATTTTGAATTACATTTAAAGATAACTATAACAACATCTCTAAACACACAAAATTCTCGTACACCACAACTTACAAGAGACAATATGAATTATTTATTCGCAAAGTTCAAATTCCTATTTCCTAATAGACTCCGGGATATTCATTTATACAAAGTTTGAATTGGCCACTTCACTAACTTCACCTGAATTTGAAACTTGGGAAATTTTAATGAAAAAATAATTTCAATTTGTCCACGAAGTTTGTCGTTACGTGGAACTTTTGCATGTAATTCTAGTCTGAGTTTGAATGAAGATGTATATTACTTGAATTAGGTAATTTTGATTATTTTTGAGGACGCTGGAATCTATAATGAATAGTACTTATAGATAAATAAAGAAAATTGTAAGAAGTTGTGATAAAAAATACTTAGCCCAAAATAGATTTGTGACGTCGCGTAGGGAAATATCGAGGTAATAATTTTTCATCGCTTATCCTAGTATGTTATGTATAATTTTAGAAAACGAAACCATTGAGCTATTATTCCTTTGAGATGTATTACTATGTGTAATAATAGCCCATAGATCAAAGTTTTGGTAGTTCAATAAATGAATGTTTGAGTTTCAGTTAATGTTTTCAGTTTCGTTAAAGTCTTTTCAAACATAAAATTCTCTCGAAAACTAAAAAAGTGATGAATTACAAAACAATGTTAAAGGCTTAAAAATTCCCCATCGTCTAGAAACTTTGCGAGAAACTTCACGGTACAGGTGTTAATCGCAACACTGAACAACAAGTTGCGCAACTTGTGACAGAAAGTCGCCCGCGGCTGACAGATGACGTAGTGGCAAGTTTCTGAGGAAATTTTCTTGTATGGGGGAGCTATGAGTAAGTATGGGGTATATTTTTTATGTTTAAGGCGAGGTGGTTTTTTTCTATTTTTGAAGTGAAAGTTCTTTAGGCGCGTTAAGAGTAAAATTTCAAGGTTACGTCATGATTTTGGTATCTTTGAATCTTGCCAAAAGAATTTTCACTTCTGACACGTGTGCTCAGCACACACGTTCTGTTTTACTTAAGTTTTAATTTTTTCGCAAACATTAGGTATCATCGAAAATAACAATAATAATATGTAGGTAATAATATAGGATAATTGGGTTGATTTGACGATCTTTATTTGATTAGAAGAAAAGAAAACAATCAAATTATTGAAAACATTAATTATCCACTCGGCCACTTATTAATCATTACTACATGTAAAATATTTGTTTGTTATTTAGGTATGATGTATTTTCCTATTTTCGACCAGTTTCATAGTCCTCTTTACACAGTGTACAGCCAGAAATTTCTATACAAAACAATTTGAGCTAAATCCCATACAAGTTGAAGCCCCGGCAGATGCCGCAAGTCGCCCGTGGATCAGGTGAACCGGATTATTCCGGTTCGGGGCGGATCGGGGCGGATCAAACACGATTTTAGACTCACGCCGCAAGTACGGTTAATGGATAAAGTACGTAGCTGCTTAGATAACCGGTCCTGTGGGGTTGAGCTTTATTTTTATACTTAGGTGGTCTTAATTCTAATATTATGTGTGACAGTCAGTGAAACCGTGAAAGTAGGTTTTATAATAAGATACTAAAGCGGCCCATGCTATAATAATTGAGAGCGCTTATCAACTAATTTATAACAATAAAGCGCGCCACACACGGTGAAGATACTATAATATTTTATCTTAAGATACTGTAATATTTTATATTACAGTATCTTAAGGTATCCGGTATCAGCGTTCTGACCATCATTTTTCTTTTTGTCATTGCGTACTAAGACCCCTGTAGAACCGCCATCCTGTTACAAATGACCCACAAAATTTCGGGTCAATTGTAACAGGATGTCAATTGTAAATATTACAGTATCTTAAGATAAAATATTATAGTATCTTCACCGTGTGTGACGCGCTTTAGTCATTTATTTCTTCCACGCATCATTCATTTATAACCCACACAACTTGTACATTATTAAATGGCTCCAGTAAAAGAAACTTATTTTTTAGAGCTTCTTCTTCAATTATAACGTGGCCATCTAGTAAGAATTACTTAAAATTGTAATAGTGAAAACGAGATGTTCTAGTCTCTTAATAAATTAAATTAAATTTCAGGACTTTATTTAAATATAACTTCGTGACATTTTTTGCATAGAAACTTATTATAAGACGACAATAATGCACATATTATAGTAATAATATTATGAGTTTATGTTCTCTTCACTTACTTAGATTATAACACACAATTTTTAAGGCCAATTTCGTCCCACCAATACAGATGAGCTGATTATATTAACCATTTAGCAACACAAAGGGTGAAAAATTGTCGAAAAGGGGGTTTTGTGAATACCTGAGTAATTCATGCTAACGAATGCAAGCCAATTAATTAAGAGCAGTCTGACGGTCTCAAATCTGCTGCTGCGGAGAAAACTAAGGGATTAAGGTGCTTCACACTTGCAGCGGAATCGCGGCAGGTTTTATAGGGTTTAAAATAGGGCGTTTTTAACTTTAAATAGGTATGTTCTATTGGAATTAGACATTTAGGTAATTTCAAATTCAGTTTCGTTTGTTTTTGGCGAAATAAGTTTTAAATTGTTCACAGAAATTAATGATTACAAATCAATTTATTTCTGATAATCTTTTGTACTTACGTTTTATTTCTGTATTTGTTAAGTTTATAACTTATATTTAGATAGCATACTTTTTAAAATTTTTATTATGAGCAATGTTCAGCTAGATTTTTTAATCTATGAAGTTTATATTTCTCTGACGCTTATAATGTAACGTCTTCATTATCTAAGACCATTAAGCAAAACGCAAGCTAACCGCAGTAACTGCGTTGTTCGTGTGGCAGCGCCTTAACTACTAATTAATATAGCAGAATCTCATCTCACTGCAATGAGATCTTGCAAAGATTAAGGTGTTCCATTATGCCTTCTGCCGCCATTTTTAATTTCAAAGTATTTAATTGCTAAGGAATGTTTCCTATGATATCAAAAAAAGTTCAGGCTTAAAAATTCCTTACTAATAATTTCCGTCCTCACAAAGTTATTCATATTAAAACATGTATAAAACGTTAATGCCTTAGAATCACATACTAGATATTATCCTTTTGTTGTGACTTTTCCTAGTTTTTCAGGCGGAGACAAATACAACAAATTAAAATTCATGTTCTTAGTTATAAGTAGGGATTTAATCCAAATGTCCTTTACAAATTATTTCTACTCGTAAACTCGTAAACAACATATTTTTATAACATTTGTAAAAACAATAAGAATAATTCGAGTCATAAATTTTATAAATAGGAATGAAATTGTGTGTTTAGAGACTGAAGCCACTCTGGGTCCAGTGACTACACGGCATTTGTCACTTCCCCTGTGAGTTGGTAGTGATGTGCGTAGTTTATCGATAAAATATGTTATCGTAATGGAGTGAAAAGAAATAATGATTTAAAAATTGAAATGAAAGATCATATTTTCGTCTTTTACCTAACATTTCAAAATTGAGCTTATTTCTCTTGAATTGAATTGATAGTTATATAAAAACATAAATTATAATTACTGTTAGTACCTACATTTACTTTTTCATAGTTAAATCTAAGCCTCAAAAATAAGTTTCTAGTTTCTAAAAAGCAGCAAAAGTAGAGGATATCGATTGTAAACTTTTATACTTAAACTATTTTCACACCTCTTTATAATGTAACCATCAATAAACTAAATTATGCTACCTATGATTTATCATTTTACACTAATAACGTGAAAGGTAAGATAGTTGTCTGTTACATTTTCTCTTAAACCCATTGGATGTTTTCGGCGATAAAGCTATATCGAATATCGCGCACACCTATTGAACAAATACAATGAACAGAAATAAAAATATAGTCCATCGATAAATAAGTTTCATCGATACCCCACCACACATCACTATTCCCAGCGACCGTGAAATCGGGAACACAAAGAGTCCCCGAGCGCGTCCCGTGAGAGATGGATTGTGTTGAATGCCTTCATACATCCCAAATCACCTGAATAAATCGTTTAACTTACTTATTGCGACTTTCAAGGGTTGTTCTTTGGGAATTATAACCATATTTCTCGGAAATACTGAATAATGCGTTTGTTAATTTATTTGTGATAACATTTATGTTGAAACTAAGGCTGTAAAAGTATTTGTAGTCGTTGCTCATATATCAGACTGTTTAGGGTAACGTTTATCTTTTTAGAATATAACTTTCCGCCAGCATTTTTCCCGCGTGCTGTAAAACCTAACAAATTATATACTAAAACCTTCCTCGAGCATCACGCTATCCGCTAGTTTTCACAGATTGAATATCGTTGCAGTAGTTTTTGAGTAATTCACGGACAGACAGACTCAACGGATAACTTTGTTTTATAATAGGTAGTAGTGATAGTAGTCTATGAAATACTTAAAATAGACGTGTGAAACATACATATAATCATTAGTTGAAGTAAATTTTGGTAATGGTCGGTTTTACGTGTTAAATATTCTAACTCTACCTAAACTATCAAGTTCGATCATAAAAAAAACGTAAACGTTAAGATTGTTAATCAAGAAACTATTATGATATAGATCGTTCATACAATCTTTTATAACTCCCATAAATTGCTATCTAAAAAAACACGTACAAAACATGTTCACCTTATTCCCTAGAAAGCGTTTACAAACAAAAATAAACAGATTGGCTATTACCTCTTGAATCCTTTGCGTCAGATACCTTCCCTATCTAGATCGACATCTGTCTTCATCACGGTATTTTTGCTCCAACCAGAAATAACTAAAGTTATTGGTTTGTTTTTGAACGTATTTCCTTGGAATTTTTGAATTTAGAGAAGTTTAGAGTACTTATATTTGATAGCGTGTCGTAAATGTTGAGTTTAGAATATTTAAGCTTTGTGGTTGTAGAAATGATTTGGGATTTGTTATTTGGAATAGCGGAATGGTCGAAAGTGGAAAGATCTTGAAATAAACAAATTATGTTTAATATTTAAAATTAATTTTAGAGGATTAAGCTAACGTCTTTATAAATAAAACAACCAGACCTTATACCTTATGCAATAAATAAATATGAATAAAAAATAAATCATTTATTTTCACATAGGCAATTCCTAAACGTTATTGAAATTGATTTACATTTAAATATATACAGGTTCTTCCTTATTTTACAGTAAAAATAATATGTTTCTTACAAATTAAGTTACCACTTTAATATCCAAAACATATTTAATTCTTTACTGCCGGTATAACTGTATCAAGTCACAATAAAAGTTAATCAGAGCTACTAAATTATCAATAAATACAAGGCTTACGAGGTAAAGCTCTCAACATCTCGCGCACGTAAGCTATTACGTACACTAAATGGTCACCGGACCTCATTACCGGAGTCTTACCCCTCCCGTGGGGGGAGGGGGGGCTCACTCCGAACGGAAATAAAGGTGCACGCGACTGGAGGTAATGTTAATTGAATTTCTGCAGACACGTGGCTAGTGATGGGGTGGGGTTTGTCGATAATTTTGGCGGTTAATTATTTTTTGTTAATTAGGATAATTAATTGATAATTTTTGTTCCATAAATGGTATTGGATAATGATGTACGTGATTTTGTTTTCATTGTGTTAAAAAATAAGTTTTAAGCCATATTTTTACAGGTACTTTTTAAAACATGAATAAAGTGAGTACAATTTTATAAAATTGCAGTATAATGAATAACAGAACTGCATAACATTACAAAAGGTCCATCCATTTCAACGTGACATATACAGACAAATTTGTATATTATATAGTTATTGACAAACACGCCTTAAAATTAATTATCGATATTCTCATTACGCTAAACATCACTAAAGTCGCCAGTCAAGTGATACCTACGCGCGACCGCGCACCACGCAAGATTAAACGTCACAAACCGTCAGATATTTCCACAAGAAGTAGGGGGAGTCCCCCCACTTTAAAGCACCCTTATTACCAAACCATAAAGTTCATTTTCGCCAATTTCAAATGCAGTACAAGTTTGTAATAGTGTCACCTGCAGGGAACAACTTTTAAATATTATGACACTGCGGGTAATTGTTTTAAAACTTGGAGTGTTATTAAGCTAATATTCTTTGAATGTGTGTTACTTTAGCGAGAATTCTTAGCAAGTTTCGTTAAGTATTTAATGAAGACAATAATTTAATGGTATTATATTTTTCGACTAGGTACAACAATAATTCTTGTTTAGGTGTGATAAGCAAATATTTAAGGAGTATTATTACATGTTGTCAATTTATTTGAAACAGTTAACTTATAAAACTTAAAAACTTCGGATAAACTATAAAAAAGTTACGTAAATTGATTCAATTTTTTTTGACTAACACAACAGACAAACACCCACATAACCTTAAAACAACCCTGTTTACCGGAAAGCACTCCACGTAAACGTCTACGCAGCTACAGCGCTACGCCTCTACGACGCTACGTGCTCTACGCGCGTAGAAATGGGCTGGTAATGGCCAAGTGAAAATAGCCGTACGGGAAAGCGTTAAATTGTTCGACTATTGGCTTATTCACTTAGTGTATTTAATAGTTTCTTACGTCCATTGTTCAAAGACCGGTAGGAATTAAAGAACAATGAATTAAAAAATTACTTATACATATATTACTATAATAGTTACTAGTAATGAATGACTGACAAATATCTTCACTATAATAATAATTATTCATCACACATCTCAATTAAAATTTCCCAGGTTGGTCATAACACAGAATAAAAAATAGCGTGTGTGCCGAGCACACGTGTTAGAAGTGAAACTTCTTTGGCAAGATTCAAATATACCTATGGTGGCCTTACTTCATGACGTGACACGACTGCTATTACGCGACTTTTAAATTTTCACTTCAAAAGGAAATTCACTTTACAGTTTTATATAACCAATGTACGCTGCATATTATTACAATAAACATACAGAAAAATGATCAGCAGCTTGAAACACAGAAAACGAACAATAACATTAAAATATCAGGTAACAAACAATCAGATATATTCGCAAGATAAATACCATTTAAGGGAAGCACCTGGGATGTGTTTGCGGAGATAAAAGGTGGTGTCGGATGTCAGGACTCCGGTTACTGAACGAGGTGGTAAGTAGATAGCTTTCATATTTACTGCTGTATTAACTTGTGTTGAAACAGGATAAAAAATGGTATTCGGTAAAGATGTAGAAAACGACTGAAGTCGTGTCGAGAACGGCTGAACCGATTTTGTTAATTCTTTTTTTATAATATTCCTTGAACCTTGTACGAGGATGGTTCTTATGGAGAGAAAATCTATACTAATATATTAAAGCTGAAGAGTTTGTTTGTTTGAACGCGCTAATCTCGGGAACTACTGGTCCGATTTGACCAATTCTCTCGGTGTTAGATAGCCCATTTACCGAGGAAGGCTATATATTATCATCTCGCTAAGACCAACAGGAGCAGAGCACTGCAGGTAAAACCGCGGAGCACAGCTAGTACAAAATAGAATTGTTTTATGACCTTTATGATTTGGTTTTCAATGGATAAAAAATGAGACCCTGTTGTTAGACTGTGGGGAGTATATTACATAATGTGGTGTTCTTCCTGTAATTTTAAGTGAAAAACTGCATTATTTTTATTTAGTTAATGAATTGAAATATAAGGTGAGTACGGCCTTTTCTATTACTACACAAGTACCTTCTATAATCACTATGCATTGCTATTCATGACTTGCAACAAATAACAGCATAGTGATGAAAGAGCCTAAAACAAAAAAAGCTAATTGGATCGACCTGTGATCGATTAACTAATAATATCATAAAATCAAAGCGATCAATCAGGAGCTGGCAGTGATTGAGTCTCCTCTTGATTCATCACATCTAATATCTTTGGTTAATTAAATTAGTAGGATCTTCTTAATAATAAACGTTGTTCTTGAGAAATTGCTTCCTGTAACTATACACACCGGCACAATTAGCGGAACAGAAAAAAAAGTGAGACTATGAGATAATAACGCATATATTTGACGAAAATGTAATTAGAAACAAAATAACAAATTGATTAACATCTTTTAACAACGACTTTGAAAAGTCTTCGTTATTTTTTATTGAAAAATAAAGAAATTTGAAATAAGTGAAATTTTTAGATGATTATGAACCATCACAAAAAATAAAAAAAGTAAGCATTAAAATGATTTAACAATAAAATTAAAGCAAAATTAATAACGTCTGGGCATGCTACAGATTATGTTATCGATGATTTCTTGAGGCAACCGCTCCCACTCCTCAAGTAATGCGTTTCCAAGATCATTCAGATTGTTGGGGGGTGGCATTCTGGATTTAACCCTTCTTTTTATCAAGTCCCAGACATGCTCTATCGGATTCATATTGGGGGAATTTGCTGGCTTGATGCGCAGTGGCATCACCGGTATACCTACGTGGCTCAGATATGCCTGTACCGATTGTGCACTATGAGCACGAGCATTATCTTGCATTAGAATAAAGTCGTCGCCAATAAATGGGGCAAATGGTACAAAATGTTCTTCTAAAATGTCTCTGATGTATCGATCTGCTGTCATTGACCCTCCTGTGACTATCACTAACTCCGTGCGAGCTCCCAAACATATCCCTCCCCAAACCATAATCGAGCCGCCACCAAAAGCCACTGTGTGTTCAAAATTAGACTGTATGTGGCGTTCTCCTTTGCGTCTCCATATTCGCTGTCTCCCATCGATCTGTTTTAAAAGAACTCTGCACTCATCAGTAAAGAGAACCTGCTGCCATTCGTTCAAATCCCAGACGATGTTCTCGCGCATCGGTTTCTGTTCCGCTAATTGTGCCGGTGTGTGTATTATGAACTAGCAGTCCGCCCTGGCTTCGCCCCTGGTACATGTTTACTTTTTCTCTCCATAAAAACCATTCTCGTACTTCAAGGAATATTATAAAAAAAAAAATATCGAAATCGGTCCAACCGTTCAAGCGTGACGCCGTGACCAAAGGAAATAAGGATTCATTTTTATATATAGAGATGAAGAAGTCACAGTTCGTATAATTTAAGTTTAAATATAAATGATACAGCTTAGTCAATGTAAACATACCATCTCGACACTTTTCGTAACTTAATAAAACAAATGGACCTTCTATATTTTAATTCCCAATTGAATTTCCTATACAAATAAAAAATTACAAAATTTTATACAAATAAAACTACATACCAACACTAAAGTATATTAAAAAAAATTCGAGAAGTTATAAAATGTTATACAAATTAAAACACTACATTACCAACATTACAATTTATACATTAAAAATAACCTTCGTGCTAGACTTATATATGAAGACGCAATTGCTAAACATTCGCTCCGTACTCAGGTCTATCGACCCTGTAAGTAATGTGGAAGAAAAACTATCTCTGAATGAAATGGCCAAAGGTAACCAGCTAAAAGTGCCGCTCAATTGGGGAGATGTTGGAAACATGTGGATATTATTATTTTATTTGTTTTAACTGTTTATAATAAATAATAATTGATCTTGAAATGTTTTGCACTTTTAGGTAGTAATTTTTCTGTCCCTTTGATTTCAATTTATTTGATGCGATCAAAAAAGGAAAAAAATAAGTTATGAGCAGGATGCTTTTTTTCGTTTAATTTAATCTTCCAAGAAGTAAAATTCCCTGCCCACGACTATACTTAAGAAAAATGTGGAAAATTTCAAGCGGCGAATGAATTCATCGCGATTGCGTCTTTACATAATATTTTTATCAGATGTTTGTCAATCAGGTTTCAAAGAAATGTTAAATAATCTCATATTAAATAATTTGTAGCAATATATCATACTAAATATTACCACACAATGAAACAAACCACCGTACACAAGCACATCCACTCAATTCTTTTGTCCCGTCCGCCATAATTGGGCTATCCCGGGCATAATATAAAGCGAGGTGGAACCGATCGACCGCGAACATTCACTGCATTTACGATATCGAAGAAGGTGAACCTGGCATTCCATATACGGTACCTTATAGACGAAATTTTATGAGCTTTTAACAGGCGAATCTGGAATTCCATATATGTATATCTACCTTATAAGCGTTTTATTAGCTTTTAACAGGCGCTGTGAATTGTAGAGCACAAAATTGTTTATGTGCTTTAAGTTAATTTAATTTAAATTTAAATAATTAGTTGATGGTTGGGTTGTTGGATATTTGAATTTTATAATTAGTGACCCGGAAACGCGTTTGATTATTTATTTAAGCAGCTGTTCACATATCAAATTATCCTTACATAATATGATATTCGATTCATTTATACTTCTATCTTAAATAATATCAATCTGTGAGGTAGGAATAATGTACTTTGAATTTTTAGAGGTAAATGGGATGGGCACATGGGATCAATATGAATATTCGCATATAATGTATTGGGTCCAGAGATAGATTTCATCACTGAGTACTAAAAACTAAAAACACAATTTAGCAAGTAATATTTAGCTCTACCTTCGACTTTTTCATAACCATTGAGTCACTACGAAAATTAAACGTCCCCCAACATTACCTTCGTAAAAATTCACCCTCCCCGTAGCATGAGCTCCTATCAAAGAAACATCCATTGACCATTCATTGACAGTCAATTGAGCCGACAAATCGTCGGTCGGATCCTAACGACAACCTTTTAAGGGGGCGCATAAAGCAAAATAACCAATCTTCTATTAGATGATACGTGTAATATGCAAGACCAAATCTAAAAAATAAAATATATATCAAACTAGATGATATGTTCAACGATTCTGTTTAATCAAAAACATAAAATATTAAAATTTACTCGATAAAAAAAAATCACCAAGTTAGCTCTAATTTTCACACTTTTACGTTTTCTACTTGACATGGTAATACTTATTATGATTTTTTTTTCATAAACAATTATATTAAAACATTTGCAAGATATTTGTCAGAGCATTTTGTGTAATTACTTTTAGTTTTGGTTTTATCTGCGATAAACCACTTTTATCGTGACAAAATCAAACGTTTATCTCGAGAAAAAAAGAGCGCCAAAAGTGGTTTATCGCAGATAAAACCAAAACTAAAAGTAATTACACAAAATGCTCTGACAAATATCTTGCAAATGTTTTAATATAATTGTTTATGAAAAAAAAATCATAATAAGTATTACCATGTCAAGTAGAAAACGTAAAAGTGTGAAAATTAGAGCTAACTTGGTGATTTTTTTTTATCGAGTCAATTTTAATATTTTATGTTTTTGATTAAACAGAATCGTTGAACATATCATCTAGTTTGATATATATTTTATTTTTTAGATTTGGTCTTGCATATTACACGTATCATCTAATAGAAAATTGGTTATTTTGCTTTATGCGCCCCCTTAAGGTGACCCTGCATTAACTGCGCTATTTCTTATCCAGAAACTGGCCTACCTTTACGAGAAAATGTATGGGTTTTTTTTGGAAAAGCAACAAAATGTAAGCGTGAAAGATAGCATTATGCGATCGAGCTTTCTACTTCATGTAGTATCCAGCAATTTATAATTTTCGTTCGATAAGTTATGAACTTAGGAAAAAGGATGTCAATCAAATATTTATAATTTAGTTTTCTATATTAATTTTAACTCGGCTATTAAGCTTAAATCTAAATCTCCCTTAGTGGTGTGTTTTGGTCAATGAACATAATTAAACTTTAGCTTAGTTGTTGTTGCATATACTTACCTACCTAGCGTGTTAGGTACACGCATTTTCGTAATTTACTACTAAGATTGAGAAATACAAATACCTAAAAATCACACACATTTACCCATTACAATACAAATTTAACAATTCCATTACATTAAAACTCAGAGTTTATTTACTGCTTGTATAAGATTGTCTCAGGGGCGCAGTGGTGAGCGCTCCACTTAATAATATTTTTCACCTTGTTTCGTTTTCCAATTTTCCGCAAGTCACTCTCGGGGGTAACGGGCCGTGTTTTGATTTAGAAATGCGCTACTGGTCTGCGATTCTTTTAGCGTACACGATATGTTTGGCAATTCTTTTTATACAATAATAATATAATAATATGTATTATTTATTCCTGGTAGATAGTTTAAATACTTGAATAAACTTTATTATTTTAAAAGCATTTAAATAAGTTACAATGAATTTAGGATGCATTATTACAGGTAAGAAATCCACTTTGCTATAATATTAGCAATGTACACCAGAGCAATTATCAGCGATTAATAGTTTTAATAGTTTGTTAACAAGATTTATGTATTTTTGTTTATTATGCAAATTTACACAGGTCAAAGGTGAAATGATACGCTTTTCGGTTATAATATCCACACTAATATTAAAAACTTACGACATGACAGCGACATTTTATCGTTGTCGTATGTCGTAAATATCTTTATTTATTTATTGTTCGTCCTTTCAGGTTGTGAAGCCGCTTCTTCGTGGCTATTATTATATACGGAATTTAATTCTTAACTTCATTTCTAATGACGATGAAAATTTAATTTTGTTATTAGTAGGGTGAAATAAATGTCTAATTAGTAATTAATATAGATATTCTAAAGGTAGAAATTTGTCTTATTTAACTTAATTTTAATATTTAACTTAAAAGTTAACTAAATATTTTAAATCATAGTATTTGTTTCTAGCGCTGTTTTAGAGAACAATATAATAAAATAATATCATGTCCTACTACTATTATTAATGCGAAAGTTTGTTTGGATGTTTGTGTGTTTTTTTTACTCTTTCAAGCAAATACTACTGAACCGATTACAATGAAATTTAGCACACATATGGAAAGTAACTTGGATTAACACATAGGATAGGTTTTATCCCGGAAATCCCACGGGAACGGGAACTATGCGGGTTTTCCTGAAAACGCGGGCGAAGCCGCGGGCGGAAATCTAGTAATAAAATTAAATAAAAAATACAAGTAAAGCTTATACACTATAAACACATAATAATTTTATGTAACGCAAAAAAATGTTTTTGTCCCATATAATCATAGAAAAACCTTCAGTTAAAATCTTATTACTTTCTTCCTTCCGATAGAAATAACGTCACGAGTGTTTAGAAAAGACGACGAAATTGATAATATCATATCTCCCTCACATGTCCCCAGCTCGACCCCACTTATTGTAATCTAATTTAGGGTTTGAGAACGTTGGCCCAATGTTGGCCATGGCCTTGGCCAAGATATAAAGTATGTAGTTTCAGATGTTAGATATCACAATAAGTTGTATAGTTTGTAAGTAGAAATAAGATCTGTTTATTATAATAGAATTTCTTCGTATTAAAGCTACAGGATAATGAAATGTTACATACTTATTTTGTAGAGTCACTACAAAGGTTGTATTATACATATAATGGCAAATTAACACACACACACACACACACACACACACACACACACACAATTACAATAATAACGATAACCAAGTTATTATAGAAGTGTTAATAATCGCTTAATTTTATATTTACACCAATATTAAATTATTTGCAACTGGTCAACAATAATTGCTAAACGCATTGGCGTATATTGGCCCAAACATTTGTCGTACACGCCAAGACGCACTCGGCAGGTAACTCAGTGGAAAATCTAATTCAGTAAATTGAATTACATCGAGATATATTTTCTTTTCGGACGTCATTGTGCGGAATGGATACGTGTATTTTGTTAAAAGGTTATAATTTCATTTGGGTTGTCATTCATTTGTGTGTACAGGTTTTATAGATAATATTTTTAACTTTTTCTACAATAGAAGATTTGTGAATGTGTATTTTTGGAACTGTGGTATTTTTGAAAGAATATAAAAGACGGAGAGCTTTTTCTTTCCAATTCAAAATTTGGAATTGATTAAGTATATCGTCTTGATCAACCGTTTTTTGTTAAAAATTATTTAAGTATCTAAGTACTTTATTATTAATCAAAATGTTATTTTCTATATTAGATTGATTTATATTTTTTCCATACTTGTTTGAGCCCTAATAAATATAATACCACTGCGTTCCAATTTTATAAACCTTTTCAAAGGTAAAAAGTCACAAATAAAAAAGTACATGACAAATATATTTCAAAGCTAGCGTGGCCATTTTTGTATAAATTTGTGCAGGTTAGGGGCCGCCGGGGTGCGGTTACAACAGTTAAAAGTAAGACACGCAGGAGTTAGCTACAATTTATATGTAAATCGGATGTGGACTGTGTAGCTTAAGAGCTGCATAACATATTAAAAAGTTAAATTAATTACTTATTTTTGTATCCCGTTTGTATAAATTGTAGAAAGGCATAGCATGCTGTAGATGCTGTAGGTTGGATGTGGTGTAAGTGCATGAGTTGTTTAAGATTTCCATTTAATTTATGACCTGTCTGCTTTTAAAGTTTTCTTCAATATTCCGGATGATGTAAAATGAAACATTATTTTTTAATGGTTTTCTTCATATTCAATTTTTCAACTTTTTTAAATATTTGGTCAAAATTGATTAGTCACATTGGGATTGCTATTAATAAATTTTCTATATGCTATAATAAATGGATACCTATCGTTTTTCAGATAAAATTATCGATTCCTTATTAAACTTAAAAACGATTTGGTTTTACTTGAACTCAAACTCAAACTCAAACATTTATTTATTCAATTAGACTTCTTCGAGAAGCACTTTTGAAACGTCAATACTTATTTTTAACATTTACCACCGATTTTTCAAACGATCATTTTCAATAGCAGCTCTTGGACTACAATTCCAGTCCCGTCTATCTCCAGAGACACATCTAATTGCATTTTGCTGAGGTGAATGTGCACCTCACTTGGTTTTTATGTTACCTAATGTTTGATCAGTATTCGTCGGTGATTTGAGCGTTCGATCTCGGACTAGAATACCCGTGAGCAGCGATATATAATTTAGATAGAGTAAAATAAATAAATGATGATAGAGAAATCATTATAAGAAAAAATAACAATGAATCAAACTGTTCAATTCTATGTCAAAATAGTGTAGTAACAAATCATTACGAATGTATTTGTTTATTGACTTTAGTAACAGATAAGTTATGGATTAGGATGAAAATGGCTTATTTGGTGTTTTTATTGTTATTTTGTTTAATACATATTATTCTATTAGGTTCATAAATGCTTCACATATTGTCTAGGCTTTCACGGATAATTCCTAAACCATAAAATTTGAAGCAATTCAGCATAAAGATAGTTAAAGATAAGATTTTAAACTTTTCCCAAGAATAATTATCTACTAAATACTTACAGATATGAAATATCGATACAAGTGAATACGTAATTAGTAATTACCATAAATATTATTACAATGAGATTCCTTCTACTGTAAAGCATTACAAATATCGCAAGAAATTAATTTTCCGTGATTTAGGTCGGATAAGCGTGCACAAAAACTCCATACAACCCCTCAGATCTGGATTAGTTGTGATAGTTTGTGTGACACATGCCACCTGATAAACGAGGGAATTTCCTAATCTAGTTATTGTTTTTACTTGAAAGAGATTATTATTACAAATATGAAATTAAATTATGTCATACTCCAGTTACTGTTACGTAGTTCTCTATCTATACTAATATTATAAAGCAGAAGAGTTTGTTTGTTTGTATGTTTGTTTGAACGCGCTAATCTCGGGAACTACTGGTCCGATTTGAAAAATTCTTTCGGTGTTAGATAGCCCGTTTATCGAGGAAGGCTATAAATATAATATCATCACGCTAAGACCAACAGGAGCGGAGCAATGCGAGTGAAACCGCGATGGAACAGCTAGTTGGTGATAAATTTACAAAATCGAATATAATTGTGTTCAACGTGCCGCATAGTTTCATTGTTATCTTGATAAATGAATGAAAAAGTAGGTATTTAGAGGAAATTCATACAGTACCTACATAAAAAAGTGGTGAAATTTTAAAAAGTATGTGTTGAGCTGTATGATATAAATAAAAAAAAGACGTGTGGCACTCGGGGACTGCCGCGGTAAAGCTATTGCATGCTATGCCTTCAAGCCACACCTCCGCGCCCGTCGGAGTGGAGAGCGTGAGGTTTTTCGTTACTAAATTTCTGGATTCGGTCCCCGCGCTCAAAGCCCGTGATAGATCATAGAAGCTATGCAATAGCTTAATAAAACTCAAGACTAAAAAACAACTTGAAAAATTCCATTTCCTAGACTGCATATTTAATGCTTTAAAATCTTTTCTTTGGTTAAGTAGCGCTAAATTCGTCTATCGCTCCAGAGTCCAGACTATAACATCAAATTAAAGTATCTAAAATATATTTTTATCCAATTAATAATAATTAATAATTTGGTAAAGTCAGCACACGTCCCCGAGGGTACACACGATGTAATTAAACGAGTCTAATTTCCTCAAGTTATACGTAACTCGGCATGTTTCGAGATACATATTTACAAAAGTAACGGGTAAATATTGAGAGCGAGGTGGAAATCTTCAAAGCTAAGTGAGTGTGGAGAAGGCGTTTTAATATTTATAGATTTTTTATAAGAAAATAAACAGGTTAATAAATAAGAATTTTATTTATCGTATTACCTACTAGTGAGATTTTTAGGTATTGGCTTTCAATGTATACGATTTAACAGAAATAATTCACATTGTCACAGTTTAGTCAACTTTTGAGTTATATATAAATTATTAAGTCAATAAAGTTTTTATATGGTTCCACAGAACACTTTATTTGTAAACAAAATAAGTAGAAAATGTTGTAAAAAACATCAACCCCATACCCATAGTCCACGATACTTCACTTCAGCATTCCTATACCCAAATTATAATCGTTATAAAGCCGTCTCCACACCGCCTTAGCCCCAACACCGCCACTTAATTTGAATATCCAGCACAGAGTGTTTAATAAAACATTCAGTTTGATTTACATCTTACGAATCTCGTACCTTTTGCTCTTTATTTAGTGTAAACACGCCCTTACAATGCTCATTCCCGTTTCGTGTACTTTTAATTTTGAATTTGGAATTAAGCCAATTTGAATTTCGAATCGCGTTGATCTTTTGTCTTTATTAATTGGAAACTTGCGTCTTTGTTTGTGGAATGTGCCTAACTTCAGTTGCGTGTAGCAGAATTGTGTATACTAAGTGATTTATATATTTCGGAAAGATGTAGTGGCCGATGAGGTCGAGATAAAAATTATAGGTATTATTTTAGAGAGAATAAAATATTTGTGTCAATATGGAATGGAACGGCCATTCAGCATAGAGTTTTCAGTGGTAAGTATGACATAAAATAATAAATAAATAAATTAAATCAAAATATATATACCTCGTTATAATCTAAGGAGGATGATAATAAATTATTTATAGCGTGAATATAAATGAGATGAAAACACAATTATATTCGCATTTACATCATCACATTTTTACAAAATATTTTTTTTAACCGTATGCATGAACAGAATCAAAGCCTCCAGTCCAATTGAATATCCCAATACACTTCAAAGCTAACAAAAAGACGCACAAAGTCGGGGCAAAGAGCTAGCTCACGGAAGCAATAAGCCAGCCGAGGTGGCTAATAAAAATTCCTGCAAATCAATACGTTCTCTTTTACGCTTTTTATATTGTATCCTATTTTGTTTCGCGCCAATGTCGTGTTAAAGGGACAATTCTGGGATCTATTGTAGCGCGACTGGTTGACTTGATACTTGCTAATTTATGAGATGCATATTGCAGATTGAAGTTTTTTTAATATACATTCAGTTCACGTGAGGTACTTTCTTGTCATGCTCATGCCATGTTAAATTTATGCCTAAATTAAGTAGGTGTAAATAATTACAATATTCGATTTGGCAAAATAAGACCTGAATTGTACCCATATTCATAAATAAAAATATTTGAATTTGAATTTAAAAATTAGTACAGTCTGTGTATGGATGAGTATCCAATATATATCTACCTAATATATATATAATAATATTATGGTTTATGTCGTATTTGGACAGCCCAAATACGACATAAACCATAATATTATTATTATGTACTGAGTATAATCTACTGTGGCATAATTCACGTCTTGTAGTTAGTCACAGACTTGGTTATAGGTACATATAATCAAGTAATAATATACAATAAAAATAAAATAATTTTGTTTTCTTATTTTCTTTATTGTAGTAGAGAAGTAAGCGTAATTGCTTACAATCTTAAAGTATCAAGGCGCTCCTTTCTCTTCACAGAAGCAACAGTAAATGGTATACACGTTAGCGCCGTGTATCTATTTGCATGTAACTTGTGTGTGTGCGTTAACTGGGGTACGGTATTTATTGTCACGTAGGATACACAAAAATTCCAATAAAAGACCCCCGTTCGGAATGCCGATTGAAAGAATAATGTTTAATTTGCAAGAACTGGCTGATTTATACGATTAGTGTCTTAGAATGTTTGGCTGTGACTTTGGTAACTATTTGCTAAGATTGGTAAGGTGTAATGCTGTTGTAGTTGTAAGTTTGGTTGAATGCTTAACTTATTAAGCTATTGCATAGCTTCTATCGCGGGCCTTGAGCGCGGGGACCGAATCTAGAAATTCCATAACGAAAAAACCTCACGCTCCCCACTCCGACGGGCACGGAGGTGTGGCTTGAAGGCATGCTATGCAATAGCTTTACCGCGGCAGTCCCCGAGTGCCACACGTCTTTTTTTCTTTACAATAATGTAGACATTATAACTCCAAAGTTGAAGGTGTGGTTTTGATTTCACGGTTAAAACAGCCCAACTTCTGAAACTTGATAATTCACAATATTCTACATACTTAATGCTATAAGTAGCTATAGTGTTTGTAAAGTTATACTTTCAGGCAAAAAAGCTGATAAGACCTGAATGATTTTTGTCATGGTTTAGACTTTAGATTATTCTCTGGCTTTACTATAATATGGGATGCTTAGTCAGGTACAAGGCAAGGATCTACTGAAACTAAACTTGTCTTAAATATGACTCTATATTTTAAGAGTTTCTGAAATATGCAAGGGCTTTTCGCTTCATAAGACTTAATTTTAAGCATGCAATTAAATACTCGCTTACGTCAAAAAATATCTTAAGTAAAATTTAATTAACCTATTTATTATTTCCAACGATCATTAATAAAAAGTACTAGGCGGACAGAACTCGACCGGAGCTAACTTCGTATCTTGCTTCCGCTAACTACTAAAAGATGGTAATGAAGCGCGTACTCACCTTTCTGTATCTATCTCGCTTGCTCGCGTACAGATTACGTAGTTCTATCCCTCTCTCCAGCGCTGTCACTGCCATGGCCGATCCAGACGGTGACAAGAAATTAATTAGGGGAAGCTGGGGAAAATAATGGTCCGCCGTGATTTTTAAATGAAATTTATTTTCTTCACTTCATTTATTTCTTGGCAACATGACACTTTGGAAATTATTAGACTCCGAATCGGTTTACGAAGCGACATTCCCTATTTACCTCTGACGGTTTGTATTATGAGGTGAAAGAATTAATTTATTTTTGAATACCTTTAGAGAGGTAAAAAGGTAAAAGCGTTTTGTTTGTTAAATAAACTAAGAAATTTTTCTTTTCTTTCTTATTCATTAACCAGTTGCTATGATTTTTGTTATGGACTATTCAGATTATTATAAAAACGTTATAGCATAAATAAACACACACAAAAGACTCCTGATTTCTGAATATTATAAATAAAAAGAACTATATTTGTTATTATACAACATAGTTATCTACTTAATTTTAATAACCAAATTTGCATTAATGAGCGTGGACGACTCTGCGTTCGTTAACTAGTCTTTGATATAACGAAGTTTTATAAAATAGGAACAATATAGAGAGGTTTTATCATTTCTGTGTTGTATCAAGTCTTTAAATTTTACCTACTCATATGCATATAATTAATATTTATTATAAACGACTTGTTGACATAACTTTGATGTATCTTAGTAGTGTCATCACCATCCATCATCCGTAGCCATGTTTAAACATATTTAAAAACTGTTTGATGAAACTAAATTTTGTTGACTGCACGTCATAAAAATGACAGGAAGAGATTTTTCTTCCCGACGTTTTTTTGTGCTTTTAAAGTGTTTGGCTACGTAATATCCTGTTATAGATAGAGAATGCTAATTCTTTAATATGCTTAAGCGACTCAAAAAAAGCTTTTGATACATGTAATAATTTTATTTGATTTATTTTTTGAGTATAAGCTTTTAAAAGTTGCAATTTTTACAAGTTATAAAAATGCGGCGCACACCAGTCATATAGAGTATAGACGATTTTTGCAATTTAATGCAATCAAAAGTGAAAAATAAATTCAAAAATATATTCTTTTTGACGCAGTTGGGTTACAATGAATATGACGATTGTAGAGTTATAACAATGTGATAAAAATCATGAAATAATACACAAATTGTTCTACAAATGAAATTATAATATGTCGCGTGCCTGATACGATTATACTCGAAAAAGATAATTTGTGAATGCTTATAATTTTAATAGTTTGAAATCACGACATAATAATATTGTCGCCTATAGGCTATTATGAATAACAAACAAAAGGACTTAATTGGTGTATACACGTCACGAGTGAGTATCTGCATATTATTCTTTTTAATTTATAAAACAAATTAGGTTCGTGCTTAAATAATAATACATATATAACATAACTGTGCCTTATAGAATAAGAAAATTGCTTTGTTGTTGTATTTATCGTTCAAAAATAACAATTTAAATATTAATTAACAGATCTAATTAAACATCACCTATTACAAACAAGCTTCATGAAATAACAAAATAAAACACTGTAGGTATTCTATCAAAATGTTTGTGCGACCGATACAACCCAAAACAAGCGACGATCAAAAGGTAATCCAAAATAATGACAAATTTAGAAACAAAAAGAAAGAATCAATGTGGTTGAATGTACGAAACAGAAGTAGAGAGTACTTGGTATTATTTCTCGAAACTTCTAGTATACATGGTCTGAATCATCTTATTGCTGCAAGAAGACATCCCTTTGAAGTGTAAGCTGTTTTTAATTCTATTCTCATCAGATGTAAATCTAATTTTGAATGACCTTGATAACAATTTCTGATAATTGTTGAACAGTTCATCAAACATCGCCGATCAAACGTAATATTATTATGTACTAGCTTTTAGTATAGGTAATTTCTTTGAGACTTACAATCAGCATGAGGAATAAGCATTTAGAATGAAGTAACTGTAATTTATTTTATTGGAAAGAAAAGTAAGAATGGAGAGAAATCAGAAATACAAGAATTCAATTTACAATTAACTTCATATTTAAACCATTAGTTAATCGGTTAATTTTTAGTTTCCTCTGGCTCACCATAGTAGTGCTCTCAGTGTTTGGTTCCATATATCTATCCCAAACCACCTGGGCTCGCTACCAGTCGTCCCCCACCGTGGTGTCAATGGACAGAGACATGTTCGCTTGGAACACCACCTTCCCTTGTGTTACTGTGTGCAATGACCAGAAGATTAATCTGGTGAAACTGGAGGAGTTCGTGAAGTAAGTGAATAGAAGTGGTTTGTAGTTAATGTTAAATGTTAGGATGATACGATATGTTTTGAAGTCAAATGTGGATACAGTTTTGTAAACCATTATCAATATGTAAATTGTTGTCTTTGGCAAAACGGTGCTGAATTGCTTCTATAAACATCATTATTGTCGCTCTGAATAGCGCAAGCGAAATGTTTTCGCTACAGAGCATATACAGGGTGTAATCGTTAAGTGTGCACAAGCGATTATTCCGTAACTATTGCAGATATCAAAAAACTTTAAACTGATATCGAAAGTACTTAACCTAATGAGTAAAATGGCCATAATAAATTTTTGAAAATAAAACGAGAAATAACCAAAAATGTTACATTAAACGCTCCCATACAATTTATTTCCCATACATTTTGTATTCATAGCAGATTTTCGAAGTGACGTCCTTATTGTGCAATTGTGTGAGGAGGTCTATTTACAGTTTCTAAATGAACTTCCCTCCAAATTTGCGAAGTAATTAAAGCAGAAAACCAAAAAAATAAAGAAAAAGCTAAAATCTTTCATATTAAATGTATAGGTTGATCCAAAAGTAATGATAATTCCTGTGCACATAAAAATATAAAATAAATGTTTTTTGCTTGCTCATGTAATCACTAAGTTATCACAAAAAAAAATCATATCAACAGGCCACGTTTCCAAGTATTTACATTAATTTGAATGTGAACCGTGAGTGTCAGAATGTTTCCCGACGAAAAGAAGAAACAACGATTCGACATTTAGAGGGTGAATTTCTAAATTTTTAATGAGATTAGGATGATTTTTGTCACGATTTGTGACCATGGGCGTTACCTGGGTTCACCATGTTTATGCTGAAACCAAGAAACAATCAATGGCCTGGATGCGAGCTTCCAAAGTGACGATGAAGAAATTCAAAGTGAAAATTAGTGGGATAGATTAAAGCCGTAGTTTTTTGGGACGTTTTTGAGATGTGGAATATTTTAAGAAGGTAGCCACTATATTGGGCTCTAACTACACAGACCAAATTAAAAGATTGCGGGTAGGTTAGTAAGAAAAAGAGACATGGCAAACTGCGGGCTTGAATGTTGGTTCACCAAGACAACGCACCAGATCACAAAGCGTCAGTTGCGATGGCTGCCATTCAAAAATCGGCATTGAAAATGCTTGAACACCCACCCTGTTTGTAAGATCTAGCCCCTAGTTATTTCTATCTCTTTCCTCGGCACAAGAAACACCGTCGAGGCAAGAAATTTTAAGACGACAGTGAAGTGATGGCCGCTTTTGAGGGGTTTTTGTAGATGAAGTCAAAGTTTTTTTTTTAAGTTAAGGAAAAAAAATATCGAAGTATATTATCTAGTTAGAAGACTATCTAGAGAAATACATAATTATTTTAACTGTAATGACCTTGTTTAATATTGATTATCATTACTTTTGGATCAACCCATGTACATGGGATATTCATATCTCATACTAAATGTATGGGAGGGTTTAAAGTTAATTTCTTAGATATTTCTCGTATTATTTTTAAAAATTTATTATGGCCATTTTACTCATTAGGTAAAGTACTTTCGATATCAGTTTAAAGTTTTTTGATATCTGTAATAGTTACGGAATAATCGCCTGTGCACACTTAACGATTACACCCTGTATACAACTTTCCGACATCATACATCGGGCCATCGGCCAGTCGAGTAGACTAGTCGAGGATCCTCCCTTTTTCGATGGAGGAATTCCACCTTCCTTCCTCCACAATCATGATCATATCATAGCTTCTATAAACACTCCATCTTTTTATACTACTTCTAATATGTATTACGATACAACAAAACTAGACATATCCTGAATTTCATCAATAATTATAACAAGAAGAAACATCACCTATCTAATATAATAATATCTATTTTGACGTGATAACGTCTTTAAAATCGTTTTAGGCGGGTGACATGTTCAGAAACTTGTGTCACACCAAAACCTCACGAGCGCGATCGCAGGTATAACGAGAGAGAGACGGACCGATCTCCCGTCTCATCTCGAGCGCTGCCACTGCATTATGTTATCACGTAAACATCTCGATCGTAAATCTACTTTACAAACAACCAATTTTTTTTTAAGTTTTACAAGTGCTTTATAAGTTGATCTTGTTTTTGGTCCTGTTTTCAGAAAATCTGAAATAGAAGACAAGGAAGGTTTAAAGAAGTTCATACTGGCTCTAGGCAACGCAACCTACAAAAACTTTGAAACAATGCCAATCTTCGACCAAGTAAAACCTTCAGAGTATATGGACATTCTTTTCGAGCTCTCTTCTGGATTCAAACCCAGTCTTACCATTGGTGCTTTGGGTAGGGATTTGGAGATCACACCCACTATGACGGAAATGGGCATTTGTTATGCGATCAATTCAAAAATAGCTGTATATAACTCTCCAGGGTAGGTATAATTTTGGCATGTGAGTCTTTTAAATTTAAAATGTGGCTGGCTGCCTTCGTATATGGTATAATATTATGTAATAAAGAATTGGGGTAGTTTCGTTTAGTTTAATTTGTCCTTAATAATTATTGATATTTTAAACTGTAGTGTTGCATGTAACTGAAGTATATTTTACAGTAATTAGAATAAATATTATGGCGCAGATTTGTATCCTTCATTTTATTATTAATTCTGTTAAAGATATATCAAAGCAAATAGATGGGATATGATAACTACTCAGAATGCTTCGATTACTGTTCATCCATTAGATGGAGAAGTATTTGCGCATGTTTTAAACCTCTCCTCGTCTTATGATGTAAGTATTATTTCACCTTGTGCTCGCCCTTTTCTTTCCTAATGCTTAAAATGATAACAATGCTACAACGAAATTCAAACGAAATCGTTACAAGGTAAGACATATTTTTTGAGCTTATGTTTTTAGAAAACTTAATCTGTCGCAAAATAACAGGCCAATCTTTTGGTTGATATCTACATATCAAAATATAAATTACTCCTAGCTACTATAATTCATCTCTACTTCAAGGTATACATTCACGGACCTTTAGAAGTACCAGACATATCGACCAAGTTCGAGCACTCTCCTGAAATGTTCTACATGAAGCTCTACGTCACAGCATTCACTGTCTACACATCACCAGAAGCCGCCAGGTAATTTTCTGTGACAAATAATAAATTATGCAAATACTAAGATTTTTGATGATAAAAGGCGGCTCATCACTGCCAAGCGATCTCTAGCAGACTAAATCGGCATAATATTTTAATTAATAGAAGTAGAAAAAAGTGACTGGCACCAATCACCTGGCCATTTTATTATAAACACACAATAGTATTTGTTTAAATTCTGACTGAATTATATTATAATTAATAATCCGTTGATAGTCCGTACAACAATCATGCTACACGTAATAAATATAGTAAAATAAATTTAATATTGTAAGAATTCTACTAGTCAATATCTACAGTTAGGTACTTCGTTTACAGGCTAACAATCGGCCAGCGTCGATGTAGATTCACACAAGAGAACAATCTCAAGCATTTCGCGGTGTACTCGTATACGAACTGTCAGATGGAGTGCAGAGCGCGACTCTGCTTGAAGTATTGTGATTGCCTGCCGTATTTCTACAGGAGAGTTGGTAATTTATATATTGAAGTGAAACTTCTTTAGGCGCGATGAGAGTAAAATTCCAATAATGTAATACCGTCACATCATGGAGTACCTACGGTGACGATTTTGGTATCTTTGAATCTTGCCAAAGAAGTTTCACTTCTGACACGTGTGCTCGGCACACACGCTCTTTTTTTTGTTGATGTATTATGTTGCAATAATAAGTAATTTATTAATCAGATTGTCGTAAGTTTTGTTGGGTTTATCTGATTCCAAGATTTGTATTAGTAAAGGTAAAAACTTTTATTTAAATTCGATTTTGATTTCTCCTGCAAAAGTTGTATTATTCATATTCCGTTTCTTGTCTTTGTCCTCAATATATTTAAAGCCTACCTAAACCCTTTTAATTGTGAATTTGTTAACAAATGTGACATTTTTAAATAGTCTATTAAAAAGACAAATAAATAACAATAACTTATCTTGTACTATAATGCTACTGCTAATTTATTTTGACAGGCGATGAAAAAATGTGTGATGTCAGAGGCTTCCACTGTTTAGCGAAACACAAAGGTATGTACAAAATATTACTTAGTTTTAAGAAAACTTCGATAGTCCAGATTGAACATGTGTGATTCTATTAATACCATCTATACATATAATAAATCTGTAGAAGGGTCAATTCTGTACATTAAAAATATTGAAAAAATAAATAGCAGGGTTACTGGAGTGTTACTGGATCGATACCAAGCCCAAATATGTGATTAAAAAATTTTTTTTCTGTCTGTCTGTCTGTCTGTCTGTCTGTCTGTCTGTCTGTCTGTATGTTCAGGCATCACGTGAAAACTAACGGTTCGATTTCAATGAAACTTGGTATAATTATACCTTATTATCCTGGGCATAAAATAGGATACTTTTTATCCCGGAAAAATACGTAGAAAAAAAAATTCTATACTTACATATAATAATTCTGTAGAAGGGTCAATTCTGTACATTGAAAATATTGAAAAAATAAATAGCAGGGGGTGTTACTGGATCGATACCAAGCCCAAATATGTGATTAAAAAAATTTTTGTCTGTCTGTCTGTCTGTATGTTCAGGCATCACGTGAAAACTAACGGTTCGATTTCGATGAAACTTGGTATAATTATACCTTATTATCCTGGGCATAAAATAGGATACTTTTTATCCCGGAAAAATACGTAGAAAAAAAAATCTTAATTTTTCTTAATTTTTCCGCGCGGACGGAGTCGCGGGCGGAAGCTAGTGTGCAATAATTTATTTAAATTATGTACTTTATCATGTTAATAAAAGTTGTATTGCTAAATATTGTGAATCTAGAGTTTTTATTTTTTAGACGAGTTGTATAAATTACGAGACAAGGCTGGTAAAAAGATAAATTGTGGATGTGTACCCATTTGCAATGACGTCAACTATGTCATACAATCCAATGTAAGTAAAATAATATGCAAATAAAATCTTGATGGAAGACTAACTATATAGAAATAAATTTGAAATAAATGATTCGACTTGTCCTTATCAATTAATATTGCTTCAGATTGATAATGCCAATTATTTTTCTTATGTTAATATGAAAACTTGTCACTTGTTTTTTTTATGATACACGGTATAGTAATCGTAGTGGAATTTAAGAAAGTTTAGATAAATGTTGCAGGATCTACAAGAATGGTTTCTGGGGACCAACTTGCAGTGGGGCATCGTCACTTACCCCCGCATGAGATACCGACGAGACATCATTTTTGGCTTTACTGATGTTTTAGGTAATAATTTAATTATCTGTATATTGTAATCTCTATCAATATCAATTTCTTAACTAAAAATTCTTATAAGGTTTGTGGTATATAGTTCAATATACCTAGTTTATTTTGTGTCCTATCAAATAAATTATTGAATATTAGATAGCAAGTGACCACTACCAATTAACAACACTAACAATTAACCACCATTTTGTGAGCATTGGAAAGGAATTAGCAACTAAAATACTGGTGAATAGTTTTGACAAGTCTACTAATAATAATGATAATGCTCAGAATAATTCTCAAGTGACACAGTTGAACTCGATGGCACTTCTGTATGTGGATCTCTGTGAAGTCGAAGCTGCAATACTCAGCCTTAAATGTAAAAGTGCTCCTGGTTGGGATAACATTCCAGCCAATATTATCCAAAGAGCTAGGAAAGCCCTAATTTCTCCCATAGTGCACATTATTAATCTGTGCTTGGATAAAGGGACCTTTCCCTCAGTATTCAAAAAGGCGATTGTCCGACCTATACATAAAGGTGGAAGCAAAGACAGCATTCTAAATTATAGACCAATATCTATTCTTTCGTCATTATCTAAAATCTTTGAAAAACTTTTACACAAACGTCTCGTCAACTATTTGAACAAATACAATATCATCTCTAACAATCAATACGGCTTTCGCAGAGGTCGATCGACGGAAGATGCTGTACTTGAGTTAACTAATGTTATCACAAGAAATATAGAAAACAGACAAAACTATAGCTATATTTCTTGATCTCGCCAAAGCGTTTGACACTGTGTCTATTCCCATACTTATTAACAAAATGGAATCTGTTGGAATTAGAGGAGGAGCATTGGAAGTATTTAAGGACTATCTACAGAATAGGTCTCAATTGGTTAAAGTCGACGAGTATATTAGCACTGAAGAATCTCTTTCTTATGGCGTCCCACAGGGAAGTGTTCTAGGACCGACACTGTTTCAACTATATGTCAAAGAATTATGTGAGTTGCCCATTACGAACGCTAAAATACTTTCTTATGCAGATGACACAGTCTTGATCGTTCACGGTAGTTCTTGGAATAGCTGCCACAAAAATGCAGAAGCCGCGCTACAGACAGTAATGTTGTGGTTGAAAAAAAACTTATTAACCCTTAATGTCAATAAAACTAAATTCGTTACTTTTGCTAGCAATCTGTTACAAATACCTGACGATGAATTTTCTATTACGGCTCATAACTGCTTACAGCAATCAGATACCTGTGATTGTAACTCAATTGAGAGAGTCTCTGAGATTAAATATCTAGGAGTAATAATAGATTCGACACTGCGTTGGAGTAGTCACATTCAGATGGTCTCAACTAGAATTAGAAAAGTCATGTACCCTATTAGAAAACACAGACTAGTGAGTGATACTAAATTATTAAAAATCGTATATTACTCTCTAGGTCAATCGCTACTCACGTATTGTATTACAGTATGGGGTAACACACACAAAACAAAACTACTTCCACTCGAAAGAACGCAAAGAGCCTTGTTGAAAGTTATGTTGTGTAAGCCTTACTATTACTCCACCTCTTCCTTGTATAATGATTGCCAACTCTTATCTGTGCGTAAACTTTTTATTTTCAATGCAATGTTAAAAAAACACAAAACAATAACATTTAATCCTAATATATTGATGCATCGGAGGAATTATATTGTCTGCATGACTGCAGCAGTAAGAACGGATTTGGCCAAACGTCACTTTAATGTTGGTAGCTCATTTTTATATAACAAAATAAATAAGTCTCTCAATATTTACTCTCTAACCTGTAATAAAATAAAACCGATTTTAAAGGAATATCTATTAAAACTATCGTATGAGGACACTGAAGCTCTATTATTGTAAAGATCATAAAAAAAAAAAACACACACACACACAAACGTATACACACATTCACACACCCATACATACTCACTCTTACACACTCATGTTTATTGTAATGTAATGTAATTTTATCTCCAATGTAATGAAATTCTAATATAGGTACTGTAATTTTAATTTTAATCTTTAATTTTAGAAATAACATAGTCATTTCTAGTTAATTTGAGGGGTGGGCGCAGGTATCTGTAGCACAGTTTTTACTACCACAGATACCGGAGTTCCTCTTATTTTTATTGTATAATTTTTCAAATAAGTTTATGATATTAACTTTATGTGTAACTTTATGTGTTATTTTGCTGAATAAATGATATTAAACGAAAAAAAATGAAAAAAAAGAACCTGCGATTCCAAAACTGCGAAACTTAATCTGTATGATGCATATTATTATAACATTAAAAATGCAAGTGTGTTTGTTTGTTTATTTTTCACGTCAAAAGGGAGCGACTTTCTGATATGATTTTTGTTTCCATCGATGTTAAGATGACTAGAGAGTGATATATTGTCATGGGAATTTTCCTTGACCACGCGGACGATGCCGTGGGCGGAAAGCTCGTAGCAAATAATTGAACAATTTATATTATTATAATGGCAATTTTTGTTTTCAGTGGCTGTGGGAGGGATGGCCGGGTTGTTTCTTGGTTGCAGCGTGCTGAGCTTCATGGAGATCATTTATTTCTTAACTTTACGACTTATTTGCTACTCTAGATCTACTATGCGGAAATAGTTCGAATATATAGAGTTGTTAAGGAAAACCAAAATATAACTTCTTTTGTACGTGCATTTTGTGATTTAAGTACTTTGCAATTGTTGTAAATGTGGTAAACAAACCAATTGCACACCACAAGGATATTCAATATCTTTTAATAAAAGTCGATATTCTATTCTTACTATTTTTTTTCACAGCATTCCAAAACAGTAGTAGATAGTAGGATAAAAAAGTTAATATCTTAATTATTACTTAATATCTACTTGAAATAATAAACCTATTGAAAACAAATTCTTCAATCTATTATTCATTAAACCCTCCAATAGAGATAATGGCTAAAATCTCAATTTAAATAATGTTCGTTTATATTCATTGTCAATTATAATATAGCGGGGGCAAAGGGCCAAATTGGGAATTATGCCCCTTCAGGTAGATTTAAATTAAGGTCGGGGTATTTAGCATACGTTGGGTCAAATTAACACGCAATTTACCCCACACCTGGTATTAATGATAGATAATTGGACCTTCTGTAAACATGTAAAGGTAACCTTTGTTAATGTGTTTGTGTTGGATGTCATTTGATATATTGCTTGTATTGTAACGTTATTGTAAGTATTAGTAATGCTTAAAACATATACGTAAAAAAATTATCCTACTGTAGAGCATGAAAATTAAGTTGAGATATCGATTTGTAATATTATAGAAATAGTAATTGAATACCTATAATTTGATTAATAATTGTCGCAATAATTGTAAAAGTTTGATATGCTTGAATTTGCTTCCCTTTGTTTTGTAGAGAAATCATCGAGACAAGTATGTAAGCATTAATTATTTATATTTAAGGTATCTTCTGGACAAATAAATTGTAAAAGAATTTCGCTAAAATGTCGAGCAATAGCTCTACTTTCTACAACGTCGATTACGCCATTTAAAAAACAAATCATTAACAAAATAAAAATCATATTTTAGTCCACCATAATATTATTATTATTTATATTTCTGTAATAATATTATTTCTCAAAGACATTACACTCAATAGTAACACCTACCAACTCATTTACTTATCTGTGACCAACACGTCTTACATAGTCACTTAAATGAATGTGTGGTGGTAGTTATAGCGGGAACATTAAGAATATTAATATAATAATAATTTTACCTGTGAATTTTTGTTAGTTAGGTACTTAGTTAAAATGCTGTGTACTTGTTATGTTTACTATTTCAAAAACTTCTATCCAAATTTTTGCACTACAATATCTTGCTTGCTTATCCAGATTATAAGTCATCAATTAGAGCTAAGTTTCAACCAGATTCGATCAGCCGTTCTTACATAAAAGTATCTGTCTATACAAATGTAATAACGTTAAATTTAAATGTAACTACATATTAATTATAATAAAATGCAACATATTGTTTATACGTATATTATTCAATCACATGTAAATAATATTTTTAACTAATTATTTTCTGTAAGTAATTATTTTTCGTCAATCAACACGTATAAAAACATATTATTATAACACTTCAATTTAAGCATGATTTTCACATCTTTATCTCTACAAGAGGGGGTGGTGGTTAAAATAGATCCAGAGCGGGGGAAATGTTAAAGATTATTGTTTGAAGTTAGCGAGGTGTAATTTAATTCTAAGACGTACCTCTTAACGACGTTTTGGAGGGAGTGGTTGTTATAGTTGTCGATATTTCTGTAAAATAAATAAATATCGATATTTCTATAAAATATCAAAAAATGTTACTTATAATTTATTATGCTTGTTCTAAAAAACCATAACAACATTTTCATGTTATATTCATTAAAATATCAAAAGCTATTACTATATAAGCACAGTTAGAAAATAAATTTACCAAATTTTGGAAAAGAACTAAGCAAAGCAAACAAAAGTTAGATCACATTTATATTTATATTAAAATATTATTTATTATAGTTAATTATATAATATGATTCAAAAGCAACTACAGAGTAACTACGGAAGAACTTTTCACGATAAAAATTGCTTTAAGAAACAGAGATACCTAATAATTGTGTGTTTAATAGAGCTTAAAAATAAACCTAATATAACCTAATATTAGTCGATAAAATAAATTCATCGACACCGCACATCACTAGTGAAGGTGTTTATTAACCCTATATGTTAAGAATTTAATTGCGGGAATAAGTCGGCTTTGAATTGTGTACGCCTGACTTTATCTCACGATTCTCACGCCATGAGGTGGTTTTGAGTACGTGATAACGGACGATTAAATTAACTTACATTAATGACAGTTGTGAAATCATATTTTGTTTTGTTTGTTTGTTTATGCTTTTTGTGCTAAGGCTAACAATAAATGATATAGGTTTCTTTTGAACCAAAAAAATATAGCAGGTAACGATATATAATGACTATATGTATATTTTCCGCTAGTAAAATTAGGATAAAGATTCTGGATTTAGTTGACTTAAGTATATAAATATAAGTATTTTTGAAGTGAAACTTCTTTATCGGGGTTCGAAAAAAATTCAGTGTAACATTTTTTCGTTACGCGTGACATTTTTCCGTTACGCGCCATCTTTTTCTTATCCCTACCACGCGTGATTGACGTATTTCTGTAAAGTTGCATATAGTAAATTATTTTTTGAAAAATAAGGTCATAAGTAAAGAAGTTTCACTTCTTACGTGTGTACACTAGTACACGTACACATTTTTTTAAATATATAAAATAGCAAAACTTAGCTTGAAAAATGTATGATTAAGTACTCTACATTTGGCATTAGTAGAATTATTAATATGGCTTAAGACACAAATATCTACTGTTTAAACAAATAACATTCTACTAATCTATACTAATATTATAAAGCTGAAGAGTTTGTTTGTTTGTTTGTTTGTTTGAACGCGCTAATCTCGGGAACTACTGGTCCGATTTGAAAAATTCTTTCGGTGTTAGATAGCTCATTTATCAAGGAAGGCTATAGGGTATCATCACGCTACGACCAACAGGAGTGGAGCCTTGGGGGTGAAACCGCGCGGAGCAGCTTGTGTAAAAATACTTTCGTTAAATGAGTAAACATGGACAAAGCACCCGCACAAAAATCCTCTAAAAAAGTAATAAAAATTCAAAAAAGAATTTCACCCACAAAATCATACATCATCCAGAATACTTACCTTGCACCCTATTTATCCTCACCTCCAAGATTGCCTGATACGAAAAACATGATTTATAAGCTATTTTTTTCCCAATAAATAGTTGTCTTAGAGGTCTTAGGTCGGGGAACACTCATTTCTCGGAGGTAAACCTTTTTGCTGATAAAACACATGACGGATGATGGTAGTGTCAGTTTTATAGCTTCAGTGGGGAATATATGGATTTTTCTAGTCATTGAAGTTATATTGCTTTTGCTGGCTTTTTAAATGGCATGCGTGTTAGGTGTGGATATGCTTCTTTATTGAGAGGTCATATAAACTCGTAATAATTACTTATTAGCAACTATAATTTAATATAGTTGAGGGTGTAAAATCGGTTCACTATACAACGCTTCGACATTATCACACACTATGTCCTGTGCCTTATGCGAGAAGTTTGTGTCATGTGTGCTGGTCTAAGATCCGGGATTAGAAAAATATACCCTCATCTGTTATTCTGTGTGAGTAGTGACTATTGTGTGTCGTATCGTTTGTGTTGTTTTCTAAATAATTTTAATTAATTCTCTAATTAAAAATGAATTTACATTTCAAACAAAACTTTTTTCCAAATTAATAAAGAACAGCGCGAAATAAAACTCTAAGTAATAGCTGAACATTTTATTTTCACTCTAAGCTAAGCAGTAGCACTTAAACACGTAGCATAGGGGCTTATTTCCGTTGCACAGGTAATTGCATGTTGGGGCACAATCAATGTCATACACGCAAGCTGAATAAAAAAAAATATAAAAAACAAAAATAAAATACTATATTAAAATTATGTGATTGTAGATTTTATTGAATAATTTACTTTAATCGAACAAATTGTAACACTGGAAATGAAATAGAAACTTACCATACGCATTCGCATAGTCACATAGAGCTAAGAGTAAAGTTATTGTTACTAAAAAATACAAGAAATTCATGGTTATTGTTTGAACGAGTGTTTTCTAATGACTCTTTATTCGTCAATCAAGCGTTTATATTTAGAAAATTGTGATTTTTTAATCATGTTTCTACCGTTTTTAAATTAACAATGTGAATTAAGTCATAATTGATTTTTATTGCAATGTTATCACGTAATTTATTATTAGCTTCAATTAATATTTTTTACAATTACCACCGATTCGGAAAGCAGTATCTATAGAGAAGAGACGGCAAGAAACTCCATAGTTGCTCTTTTTACATTATCCAAACATGAATACCTATTTCTAAGCCACTAATAGATATATGTATACAGTTAAGACTTAAGCTAAAACCATCTTTAGAATCAATACTAATATTATAAAGCTGAAGAGTTTGTTTGTTTGTTTGAACGCGCTAATCTCAGGAACTACTGGTCCGATTTGAAAAATTCTTTCTGTATTAAATAGCCCATTTATTGAGGAAGGCTATAAGCTATATATCATTACGCTAAGACCAACAATAGCAGATCCACGCGGGTGAAACCGCGAAGCGCAGCTAGTAAAGGATATAATGATAGCATCTAGGAGACTTGATTCCGGAAGACATTTTTATTTTTATCTTCATCCTATTCTATTTCTAACCTAATCTAATAAACAACGGTTTCAATTTCTCTTTAATTACACATGGCATAACAATTATGAAATTAATTTTCAGCATTAGTGACGCTCAAGTCCTATAAATAGCTTCAACAGTTTTGTTCACACATTGAATAGTAAATACATTACCATGAAATACTTAGCTATCTTTTTAGTGCTGGCTTTGGTTGGCATTGCGTATGGCAACGATGTTGAGCCCGCTCAAAGAATTCCTAGTAAGTACACCAATACACGTAAAATATCTTATTATGTTTTTAACTGGAAACAACATAAGTTAGGTGAACTTTTTTTTAAACATTAATAGATGCTCGAAAGCGACTATGATGTCTTAAGCAGTATTAATTCCAGTAAATATTACAGAGATATACCTCCTTGGGAAGGAGGAACTGGAAAAATACTGCTTTAAGATATCATGGTTCTCCCCTGAACCTGAGTAGGGTTGGCTTTGATCTGTTGCTTTGTATCAGTAAACTCGTATGTGTAAAAGTCATAGCTAAATAAATATTAAAAGGTAAAGGTTGCCTGGCAGAGATCGCTTGTAGCGATAAGGCCGCCTATTTAACATAATATTATGACTTACTTTTTTTTTCTCTGTTTTATTTATTTCTCTTATGTATGTGTGTGTGTTAAATAAAGGATTTAAATAAAATAAATAAATAAAATATTGCCTAAGATAAAACTTAAATTGTCTGTCCTTGACTTTACTTTATATTATTGTCCTCGTTCAATTCCTCGTATAACTGCAAGCTATGTCTGAAAAACAGTATGGAAGTCATGACCTAGATTGGGATCATGGTTTTCACCAAATGCTAGTCAGCTAGTGTTAGTTTTAAGTTTATTTTCTACCAATAAATCATTCCTTTTATTTTTCTAACACTTTGTAAATATGCTTTTATATCTTCACTTCAATGTTCTTCATAATTTTTGTTCTTATTTCAGGTACAAATCACTACAGAATTACTTGCAACGACTCGCCCGACTGTGTTGCCTATTGCCAGAACCTCTGCGGTGGGAATGCTATATCAGCACTATGCTATCTTAACGCTTGCTACTGTGGTATACAGTTGAACCACTGATTAGATAAATTGGATATTAATAAATACTTCTGTCGATTTGTGTTGTTTTCCTTTTTAATAATCTATCAGCGACATTAAGAGTCAAAATAAATGAAATTATTTTCTGTACGACGATTATTGTTTCATAAAATCATCATCGTACTAGTTAATATTTTATGAAGTAAATAGTTATTATTCGTAGATAGTATTATTTTATGAAATGATTGTTTCCTTACCAAAAATATATGTTTTTAAAAATAAGAGTAAGTAGGCAGACTTCGCTTGTATAATGATTTCTGTTGTAACCAGAGCTTAAAAAGGTTTTGAGTTTAATTCCCGCTGGAGTTAAATCTTACTAAAGTATATTATAAATGCGAAAGTTTGTGAGGATGTGTGTGTTTTGTTACTCTTTCACACAAAATATACTACTGAACCGATTACAATGAAATTTAGCACACTGCATGTAGAGGGTAACTTGGATTAACACATAGGATAGCTTTTATCCCGGAAATCCCACGGGTACGGGAACTATTCGGGTTTTTCTTTGAAAACGCGGGCGAAGTCGCGGGCGGAAAGCTAGTAAAGTATAAATATGTCAAGAATCTGATCATCTGCTTTTTTGCAGAAATATTTTCAGTGAAATAGACGTGGTATCCATTATTTGGCCTCATTCTCCGTAAGATGAAAGTTTCTCAGTTTTAACACAGTTTCAATATACAATCGTTTATTGAAGACCCAAAAATAGATCAAATAAACCTCTTCATTAATAACATATTAATATATAATAACTTTTAATAGATAATAATCTACCTAATATATATTAAAATGAAATCTGTCTTGAACATAAATAATGTTGGTGTTGAAACGACCGATCCGACGATATCCTCTCTTCTATTCCCATTTAGAGCAGACCAGAGGAGTAGACCAGCGTAAAATCTGAATAAAATACCTAGTATTTATGCGTAAGTTATTGTAAAAAAAATACTTTCAAAACAAAAGATAATTTAAAATCATTAACCACAAAATCCGATTTTTTCTAATTGCTCAATTATGTTTTATTACTTCAAAATTTTATTGAAATAAAAATATTAAGTACTGCAAAATTTACCATTAAGAAAATGTATGTAACAAAAATTTTTGATCGAAACAATATTTAATTTTATCAACCAATTTTTTTACCAATTTTCACTTCTCGGGAGAGCCGCGGGCAAAATGCAATATCATATTAATTATATTTTTGCATCTGAAGCATTGAAGGGGTTTGATTATTATTTTATCGTAGCTTTTCACACGCGGCTTCGCCCGCGTTTTCAAATAAAAACCCGCGTAGTTCCCGTTCCCGTTGGGTTTCCGGAATAAAACCTATCCTATATGTTAATCCAAGTTACCCTCTATATGTGTGCTAAATTTCATTGTAATCGGTTCAGTAGTGTTTGCGTGAAAGAGTAACAAACATACAAACATACACATACACACATCCACACATACATCCATCCGCACAAACTTTCGCATTTATAATATTATTTAGTAGGATAGGATAAGTAGGAAGGATAGGAAGATGGCCAATAGTCGTATTCTTTTAGAACCTAACAGATGTGGAAGAAAGGTGCTATTTCTCCAGTGCAATTAGATCCACGATTAGTTTAATGTACTGATCGGTATGTAATATCTGGATATATTTTAGACGATGAAATTGTAATACAGCATCGTGCTTCATAAGTGCGTCAAGCACTTCCATACCTAAATGACGTTTTTATAGCTACACAACAACAACACGTCTAATTAAAACCTAATAATTAACAATTAGTTTCAATTTCTAACACACGCCATACATTTCAAGTTTAATTCATACCATTACAGAAGCCTGCTATAAATAGGCTTTTCAACGATTTCGTTCACACATTAATACCATAACAATGAAATACTTAGCTATCTTTTTAGTCCTGGCTTTGTTTGCCATTGCTTATGGTAACGATCTGGATCGCGTTAGCAGAATTCCAAGAGGTAAGACGTGGTTACTAATTTACATATGCTTAAAATGAAATATTCATAAATAGGGTACTAGGTATTATAAATAGGCTTATTGTTTAGTCCTTTGGTTATATTCAAATCATTTTTAAGCTATTGCATAGCTTCTATCGCGGGCCTTGAGCGCGGGGACCGAATCCAGAAATTTAGTAACGAAAAACCTCACGCTCCCTCCGACGGGTGCGGAGGTGTGGCTTGAAGGCATAGCATGCAATAGCTTTACCGCGGCAGTCCCCGAGTGCCACACGTCTTTTTTAATAGTTTATTTATTTAATTATGTAAAAATAGACAAACAAGCATGTGGATCATCTGGTGGTAAATGATTCCACAGACCATAGGCATCAACAGACAAAAAGAGACTCTTTCATACAAAATTAATTAAAATAAACAATATCGATCGAAATCTATGGTCTTAACACAAAACAATTTAAAAACAGTCTAACTTTAAACCAGGGATCTATCACTTTAATAGTTGTCTATGTGAAATACGACAAAACCAGATTAAAGAGACCCCGCGCTTAAAGTTAAACCCTGACTAAAGTTTTTTGTGGTAAAGACAGCTAATGTTTTACAACAACAGTCTGTTTATTCTTTGATAAGATTTTGTTATTAATCGACCATAATCCTATTACATATAAACACTATTTAATTTGAAAGTTTTATTTTGTTTTCTATATAATAATTTATCTCTAAATTTCAGTTTCATTAATTCCTTGTAAGGCGTCTTCCGAATGTGTCGATTATTGCAGAAGTATGTGCCCTGGGACAACTAAATCAGCCCTCTGCCATATAAAACAATGCTATTGTGGTCTTAACTTATAAATGAGTTAAATGAGACATAAATACATACAAATTACACTTCAATATATATTTTGATTAATTTTGGTTTATAAAAAATTTAATTGGTAAATAAAATTGTAAGAATGATATATTATTGTGTTTGATTTTTACACCTCCTTATCCTAATCTATAAATACTTAAATATTAGTTCGGGATCCATCGCCCATTTTTGCACTTGATTACTATCAAGCTAATTTTCCGTTAGTAGCTTTATTTTGATGAGACACCCAATAATTTCCTGTACGAAACTCTCGATTGTGGTAGCTTACAGAGGTAACAAGGATAAAATGTTTTGATTTGATGGTTCTCAAATATTTATTACTGAATTTTTTTTTGTTCAATCACAAGATAATTATCTAAATTATTCGAAAAAATATTTGTCCTACAAAATCTATGGTTTGATCAAAGAGTCCCCTCTTTCAAATGTGTATCGATAACGAGGTCTTCATAAATGTTTACTAACCAGCTGATTGTTTTGTTTTCACTTATTTAATATTTATATAATTCAACAGACATATTGTCCTACAAATTGCGTAATAAATATTTGAGAACCATCAAATCAAAACATTTTATCCTTGTTACCTCTGTTAGCTATCATAATCGAGAGTTTCGTACAGGAAATTATTGGGCGTCTCATCAAAATAAAGCTACTAACGGAAAATTAGCTTGATAGTAATCAAGTGCAAAAATGGGCTATGGATCCCGAACTATATGTATTTAAAAAATTATAAACTATTTAAATTTACGAAAACGAGATTTATAGGTACTTTCTGTTTGTTTTTGGTTATTAACTACGTACCTAATTAACTGGATCGATTTTGACTGAAAAATTTTCAATACAATACAATCAATTAATAAAAACATGTAACCCGGTTTAGATCGAAAAATCCTACAATAGAAAGCTGTAATCTTGAGCTTTTTTTACCAAATCCAATTCTATTGCACGACTCATAATGCGAATCATTTGAGAGTGCTCTACGATCCAAAAATTTGTTTTACCTTGATTACACAATACAACTTTGACTGACCCGTTGGCTTGTAGTGGCACTACCAGAGGTCGTGGGTTCGATTCCCACCCGGGGCAAATATTTGTGTGATGAACATAGATGTTTGCTCTGTGTCTGGGTGTTAATTATCTATATAAGTATTTATTTAAAATTATATATGTATGTTTATCAACCATGTGGTTTCCATAACACAAGCGAAAGCTTAGTATGGGATCAGATCGTGCCGTGTGTGAAAATTGTCCTGAAATATTTGTTTTATTTATTTAAATAATTACACTATTCATAAGGCACGTAATATCTTAAATGTTTACATCATTTCATAGATAATTTTATGGAGATTATTACTGTCATTGATACAAATTGATTCGAGAAAATAAAGCTAGAAAGAAATGTAGAAATGGAAAAAAGAAAATTCCCGTTAATAAACACTTTTTTTCGGTTGAAACACGATAGCTTGTGTAAAACTTAATTAAATTAATCGTATTATTTTTTAATAGCTTTAGATTAAAATTATATTCTTCTTTTCGTCGAAGGAATGAGAATATATTTTATGAGTCGAGCACTTTTGGATTTTCAAAGGTTTTTTATTTCTACTATCAATAGAGAAAGTTAAGTCAAAATTGAATCAGTCGTTTTGAAGACCAGTAAATAATATATATATATATATATATATATATCATATAAAAATTATATATCATCTACATATAAAAATGAATCCCTTGGTCACAGTATCACGCATGAACGGCTGGACCGATTTCGATAATTCTTTTTTTTATATATATTCTTTAAAGTACGAGGATGGTTCTTATGGTGAGAAAACGTCAACATGTACGACGGGCGAAGCCGGGGTGGACCTCTAGTGTAGTATATTTTGTACTTTGTTAAACTTTTCTATCTTGGTACCTATCTGTTCTTTCTCTCCATTTAGTTACTGTTATTAAAAACATAATACATATATAAGGAAATTAAAGACAACAAATATCAACAAAATGATTTATTAGTCACATTTTCTTCATCCACAGTAGCAGTCCCCATTATAACACAGGGCATATCCAGACGCCTGGCACATTCGACTGCACGGGCTCATGCAGTCAGATGATTGGGAACAAATTCCTCGAGTTAAAGCTGAAAAAAAAAATAACAAATATATTAATATACAATATTCTGCTAATATTATAAAGAGGAAAGATTTGTTTGTTTATATTGAATAGATTCCAAAAGTGATGAACCGATTTTAATGAATTTTCACTAATAAATAATATTAAGTAGTATCTATACTTATTAAGTAGTAGCAAAGGCGACTAGTGTATAATATAGTGAAATAGCAGTACAAATATATTCTAGAAGTGATATATAGAGATATATGATGCTAAACTATTATTGAGATTTTTTTAAAACTAAAGAATCATAGACGTATATATATATAGTGATGTTTTTAACTAGGAATTTTTGGTTAACGGTTTGCTTTCTAAAATTGATTAAAATGAAAGGGGAAAGGCAGACACTAAAATAGGCTATTATTTTAAATACATTACAAAACAAATAAAAAATAAATGTATTAATTGTAATATTATATGTCAATGTTATACAATGTACCCGATAGGCCGCCTTTTAAAATTTCTAGTACCTACTTAGAGAATTAATTATAAAAATTTCGTTTTAATATTTTTCATCTAGGTATAAAAATTGATAATAATACTTACCACTTGGAATTTTCTTAGCTAAATCTACATCCATGCCAAAAGCCATGGCAAGCAAAGACAGGACTAAAAAGATAGCTAAGTATTTCATCGTAATGCTTTAATGTGTTAACAGAATTATTGTTCAGTCTTTTTATAGGAAATGAGCGTCACTAATGCTGAAAATTAATTTCGAAACTGTTATGGTGTGTAATTAAAGATAAATTGGAACTAATTGTTTTTTGATATGTTCTAAAAATAGGTGAGGTCCATCTATTTTTATTCTAGGAAAAGTAATTGGTAAACTTAATAAAAATGCCTTTTTTTTTCATACAAACTTTTTCAATTTTACAATTTGTGTGAGTGAAATTTATGTGAAATGTGATATTTACTATTAATTAACTAAATATTATTTGTTGTGATGGATCCCACGTTGGGTGAAGGCCTCCTCTATCTTTTCTATTTTTATTTTATTTACAAATAAATAAATTAAAAATTTAAAAGTAGATACTTGTTCCTTTAGGAGGGTTAATAACAGCAGATTGACATTTCAATGGCCTATTTAATTGTAAGTAGTAAATAGTGAAGCGGTTCAATGTACCAATGCAAACGAATAAATGTCTGTTATGTTGTTGTTATGTGATTTCTTAAGCAGTCGAGATTAATTTTAAATATGATAAATTATGAAAATGTATTGTATCATGTAGACAATATTATAATATCTAGATTCAGTGCTAGCTTTACCTACTTTGCTTAATTCGTTTGGAAAATATAATGTTCTTGTACGAAGGTGTTCCAGAGAAGCTCTATGATCACATAACACATTTATCAGTAAAGAATGTCCTTATTAGGTTCGTCTCAACTTAATTAATAATCAATTTTCTAACACACAAGCAGAAGCGAGAGCACGAAAACTACAGTATATAGTAACATAGTATTTGCATCGTTGAATGAATTACGTCATTATTTAAATTAAAAATTAGTTCCATTTACGCACGACAGGGGCGCTTTTCAAATTCCCGTGCAAATCATTGTTCTCGATGACGATACAAATACTTTGACTGTAGCTTTTTTTGTAGATTTTTTTCTCTACATTGTACACATTATATAAAAACTAGCTTTCCAACCTCGGCTTCGCCCGCGTTTTCAAAGAAAAACCCGCATAGTTCCCATTCCCGTGGAATTTCCGGCATAAAACCTATCCTATGTGTTAATCCAAGTTACCCTCTTTAAAATATGTGCAACATTTCATTGTAATCGGTTCAGTAGTATTTGCGTGAAAGAGTAACAAACATACATACACATACATCCATCCTTACAAACTTTCGCATTTATAATATTAGTCGGATAGGATTAGTAGGATAGGATTAAGTATAATGTCGTTCCTACTTAGGTATATTAAGATGCTGAAATGTTAATTAAGGAAATAAAAGAAACAACAATAATTTCAAAAGTAATATATTTATTTCTAATGTAATTGGTTATATTTGAGCACAGAAGTACATTGTTGTAACATAAAACTGTCTCAGAGGTTTGTATCAGGCTTTTGAAAGATTCGGAATAGTCGGACGCACGTAATAACATAATAAGTTCCTACATCTGAAAATTAAAAAAAAACACAATAAATGTTTAAATGTAAAAAATAAATAATAAAGTCAAAATTTTAATTGATAAGATATAGTACTATAATATACCCATACATGAATATCAAAAATTTAAAGGCAACAAAGGAATCAGCTCGATAATCTATATAAATTTTCCTTTTATCAATCAATCTTAATCTCAACAAGAGGCGTGAAAGAGTAACAAACATCCATACATCCATACAAACTTTCACATTTATAATATTAATAATAGGATTTATAGCATTTTGAAATTAATACAGCGCGTAAAAAGATTAAAACTGTTTTTTTTACATTAAAATAAAATATGTCAAGGTTCAATCATTCATCATCATCATTCCATTATGTTTCCACTGCTGAGACACGGGATGAGAGTCTTACGTATACCGGTTCCATTTTATTTACAAACAAGCTGTGCTCCGCGGTTTTACCCGCAGTGCTCCACTCCCGTTGGTCTTAGCGTGATTATACAGGGTGTCCCGTAAGTAGTGGACCAACGGGTTATGGGGAGTAGAGGGACTTATTATCTAACAAAAATACTAAAATTTATTGTCCTAAACCATAAAGTTTTTGATTTATGCTTTATTTTCAAAATTTGATAAAAATATCGTCCAAGTAAGCTTAATATGAACTTTTACCATTTCTGTTTTTATTTTATTCTTATTTTTTTGTTCAAGGTTGTTAAGAATACATAAGTCTTCCTAATTTAAATGATACTCAAGCATAATTAACAACAACAACAAAATTAGACCAAAAAATAGGTAAAATTTTATGTTTTAAAAATTTACGGACTGAAGTTTGAACAAAGCTGGTGTAAAAAAAATGTATGGTAACCCTGTGGAACTTTATTTTAAAAACTTCTACATCTCATACAAATTACAAAAAAGTATAATTGTGTGGTATAAAGTATTTAAAAAAATGTTAAATTGGCGTAAAACATTCAAATTAGAAATTATCAGGTAGTCAACTCATTAAGTTATACCGAGAATTAACAAAAAAGTCGAACAATATCCAAATCACAAGAAAAATCAGTGTCCAATTCAAGCGTACTTCAACAAAGAATAATATTGTAATGACGGGATCAAGCTAAACACGCGTGTAGTTCCGAGCTATAAGCAAGTCACTGAAATAGTTGAAAGTCAAAGAAAATAATAGTGGGTTCAAGTATCGTCTATGATTGGCCAGAAACAATACAAAAGAATTCCAGCGCGCGCCCATAAAATCAATAATTCTCGGAATAACTTAATGAGTTGACTACCTGATAATTTCTAATTTGAATGTTTTACGCCAATTTAACATTTTTTTAAATACTTTATACCACACAATTATACCTTTTTGTAATTTGTATGAGATGTAGAAGTTTTTAAAATAAAGTTCCACAGGGTTACCATACATTTTTTTTACACCAGCTTTGTTCAAACTTCAGTCAGTAAATTTTTAAAACGTAAAATTTTACCTATTTTTTTGTATAATTTTGTTGTTGTTGTTAATTATGCTTGAGTATCATTTTAATTAGGAAGACTTATGTATTCTTAACAACCTTGAACAAAAAAATAAGAATAAAATAAAAACAGAAATGGTAAAAGTTCATATTAAGCTTACTTGGATGATATTTTTATCAAATTTTGAAAATAAAGCATAAATCAAAAACTTTATGGTCTAGGACAATAAATTTTAGTATTTTTGTTAGATAATAAGTCCCTCTACTCCCCATAACCCGTTGGTCCACTACTTACGGGACACCCTGTATATAGCCTTCCTCGATAAATGGGCTATCTAACACCGAAATAATTTTTCAAATCGGACCAGTAGTTCTTGAGATTAGCGCGTTCAAACAAACAAATAAACTCTTCGGCTTTATAATATTAGTATAGATGAGTTAACCTATATATTAAAGAATCTATATATACGTAAATAAAGAAAATTACTGTTTATTAATTATTGTTTATTATTTATATCACATTGTTTATATCACATTTGTTAATTATGTCCACAATAACAATGATATACGTAGCAAAGGGCTAAATTACAATCCGGACACTGGCTTCTGCAAGGATTCACACATTCAGGGGAGTCGAGGCAATGTGATGCTCTTCCTGAAATAAAAAAAAGACGTGTGGCACTCGGGGACTGCCGCGGTAAAGCTATTGCATGCTATGCCTTCAAGCTACACCTCCGCGCCCGTCGGAGTGGGTTTTTCGTTACTAAATTTCTGGATTCGGTCCCCGCGCTCAAGGCCCGCGATAGAAGCTATGCAATAGCTTAATAAAATTAACAAGAAAACCTTACAAAGTATCTCTATGCTAAATAAAAAATAAACAGTAGGTATAAAATCGTGTAGAAATTACATGTATTGATATTACTATGTAATATTAAAATGTAGAGGTTTATTAAAAAAAATGTATGTAAAAAAATTTATGATCTTAAGAGCGTGTAATTTTTGGAGCTTTAATTATTATAAGCTATCTTATGTGATGATCGTTAATCGAGAAACATTATAATTTTAAAGATAGATAAATCTTTAAATAAAATTTTAAAACTATAATAAAAACGTGCTTAGGTCTTAGATCATTAAGTAATTAGGTCAACTTTTGTATTCCTATGCATCTTGTATGACACACCAAAAATTGAAATAAAGCTCACGTAATATTAACTTTGTGGCGACTCTTCTATCATATAACAAAAAATATGATTAGAAGTATTTTTAAAGAGAAAAAAAATAATAATTATACTCACTGTTTGAAATTACTTCATTGATATTATTACCCTTAACAATTTTTATTGGGGAATCTACATCCATGCCATAAGCAATGACAATCAAAGCCAGGGCTACAAATATAGCTAAGTATTTCATTGTCAATGATCTAAATGTGTGAAAAATATCGTTAAAGTCTATTTATAAGAACTACCGTCACTAATGCTGAAAATTAATCTCAAATGCTATAGCGTGTGTAATTAAAGACAAATTGAAACTAATTGTTTTTTTTGTTAATTTCTAATAGAATAGGTCTTATCCTATTTTCCTTTATTTATGGCCGTTTTCTTTATATAGAAATCCATCGATATCCTATACTTATATAGTGTTATTAATCCATCCTATCCTATCGGCTATCCTACTATATCCTACTAATGTTATAAATGCGAAAGTTTATGAGGATGTGTGTGTGTTTGTTACTCTTTCACGCCAAGACTACTGAACAGATTATAATGAAATTAAGCACACATATAGTAACACATAGGATAGGTTTTATCCCGGAAATCTCACGGGAACGGGAACTATGCGGGTTTACTTTGAAAACGCGGGCGAAGCCGCGGGCGGAAAGCTAGTAAATTAAAATGACTATTAAAATGGGCTTCAACCCGAACTTTAGTTGAATACCACAAGTAAGATAGTTTTTTGTTTAGAAGAACTTAATAATTAACAATTTGCTTCAATTTAACTTTAACAAACATAACAGATTTTCAAGATTAATTTTCTGCTTTAGTTACGCTCACTTCCTATAAATAGACTGCAAATATGTTTGTTCACACATTAACATTATGACAATGAAATACTTTGCAATCTTTTTAGTCCTATCTTTGGTTGCCATCGCATATGGCATGGATGTAGATTCCGCTAAAAACATTCCAAGCGGTAAGTATTACCAATATTTTTTTCAAAATTGGTTCAGTGATTTAGACGTGAAGAAGAGATAAACAGACATACAGACAGACAGAGTTACTTTTGAATTTATTAATTTCGTAGAGATTATCTCTTAACATTAAATAAACGTTTATTTCGTACGGTTTTCTTCTTGTTAATCATTTTTATGCTTGTTTTCAGTTTCCCCAATAGGGCGTAGATGTCTGTTTACGTGGGAATGCTACGACATTTGCAGAGCCAAGTGCCTGAGTCCTACAATGGCTCTTTGCCATAGGTTCTTATGTTACTGTGGATGGTAGTCGAATGTTATGTGAATAAACATTTCTTTAGATATGCGTTGGTTTCTATTAAAATCCGCTTCAACCATAACAGTACTTGAACACCATATTATGTAGAACTAGCTTTCCACCCGCGGCTTCGCTCGCGTTTTCAAAGAAAAATCCCATATCGTCCCCGTTCCCGTGGGATTTCCGGGGTAAAACCGTACTGTCTGTAAATCCAAGTTACCCCCTCTATATGCGTGCTAAATTTCATTGTAATCGGTTCTGTAGTATTTACGTAAAAGAGTAACAAACATACACACATACACATACACACATCCATCCTCACAAACTTTCATATAATATTATTTGTAGGATAGGATAGGAAGGATAGAGTGCCTTGACTATTAGAACCTAATAATTAACAATTAGATTCAATTTCACTTTAACAAAAATAACAGTTTTCAATATTAATTTTCTTCTTTAGTTACGCTGGTTTCCTATAAATAGACTGCAAACAGGTTTTGTTCACACATTAACATTATGACAATGAAATACTTTGCAATCTTTTTAGTCCTCTCTTTGGTTGCCATCGCTTATGGCATGGATGTAGATTCCGCTAAAAACATTCCAAGCGGTAAGTATTACCAATAATTTAATATCAGATTTAGAAGATTGTAAAATCTTTAGCATCAAAATTTATTGCATCTGTTACTAATTATAGTTCAGGATCCATCGCCCATTTTTGCACTTGATTACTATCAAGCTAATTTTCCGTGAGTAGCTTTATTTTTATGAGACGCCCAATAATTTCCTACAAATTGCGTAATAAATATTTGAGAACCATCAAATCAAAACATTTTATCCTTGTTACCTCTGAAAGCTACCACAATCGAGAGTTTCGTACAGGAAATTATTGGGCGTCTCATCAAAATAAAGCTACTCACGGAAAATTAGCTTGATAGTAATCAAGTGCAAAAATGGGCGATGGATCCTGAACTATAATTTTCTTGTGGAATTAAGCAAGAAAATAAAATGTAATTAATTAAATTCCTTGTCGAATCTACTTGCTAGATCTCTTGTTATCTCAATGTTATACAGGACCGACAGACAGAGTTAGTTTCGAATTTATTAATTATTATAATCTTAGTAGAGATATTATCTCTTAAGATTTAATAATCATTTAGTTTATACTGTTTTCTTCTTGTTAATCAGTTTTATGCTTGATTTCAGTATCCCCAATAGGGACTAGATGTCTGTTTACGTCAGAATGCTACGACGTTTGCAGAACCAAGTGCCAGAGTCCTAGAAATGCTCTTTGCTTTAGACACTTTTGCTATTGTGGTTACTAATAATATTACTCAAATGTGAATAAACATTTCTTCAGATATGCGTTGTTTCATAATCTGTATGATATAGTATTAGACCACCATTGAATCCATTTATTTTATTTTATTTGCACACTGTCCATATCTTTTTTTAACGGGAAGGAAATCTTCTAAAGTTACTCGTCTTTTGGGGGAAAGACGAACATGTGGGATTCTTACCCACTAAAACCAAATCCAAAGCATGGTAGCTCCGGGATCTCTAATAGAACGTACCAGATACCCTGCAGCTATATGCCAGACTATGTGGTTTCACGATCATCTCCTTAATGTGGGTAGGAAAATCACAGGACCAGTAAAGATGTTATAGACGGCCAATACCCCCTTGAACTACCCTCGGCACTGAACTGCCTGCGTAAATAAAGAACAACAGGAAATCGCTTACAGCGATAAGACCGCCCTCTGTACATGTTACTACTTGTATAGCTCTTAGTTTCTAATCCTGTATTTAATGTGCAATAAAGAATTTTTCATTCATTTCATTTCATTCAGAGACACTGTCCATACCTATCTCTGCTTATGGAATGTAGATACAGAAGTACAATCTCTCGTATTAAATTTGTCCACTAAAATTTACCAAAGTGTGGCACTGTGGTATCGATTATTTTAACTACACTCCAGTCCCTTTTAAACAACTCACTTCACTCTGTATTGTACTGCTAACTTCACATCTATCGATAGGAGGACATCTCATGAGAATTCTTCGCAATCTAGCACCACTGTGGTGGGTTTTCTCCGTATCCGTCCGATAAAGTATTACACGAACATTTTAAAATGTCACCTGTAAACTGTCATATACGGACAATTAGAATACATTTTTTAAATGGTAGTTTAATACGTTATTCGATGAATAAGTAAACCAAGGATTGATAAATCTGCCCTTAATGTCATTTGCCTGTCATTTGCCAGACACTTTTCAGAAAACCTTTATTTGATAAATTATCCTCCTTCATCTATACTCTTACCACAAACCCTTGGCCCAACCCTTATTAGCGCATGCAGTAGCAAATACTAAAATAATTTTATTTCATTATCTCAGCAATATAGTGATATCCTAAGATATTTTTAAAGTTATTGATACGTTGTACACGCTCCAGAATGGCAATTTGAAAGTCAGGCCTAGCTCGTGCAAGCTAGTGAACGAGTGTACCGTTTTAAAATACAATAATAATATAGTTGGTGTATAACTTGTCTATCGTAATGTTTCATCATGATTTGTCATTTCAAATAAATCAATAATTACCGAGTGCTTAAAAGATCAATCAGATCGATTAATCGGTCAATCTCATGTTTTAATAAAGTCTATTTCATTTTATACACAGGACATAATTGTACAGACGATTATTATGATACGGGACTGATTGCTTTTGATATTTCGTCACAAACAATTTACACGTGGAAGTCGTTAGTGAAAAATAAACAAACTAGGCAATTTTCCACTTAAATACTAACCTATTGCTAGCCTACCATACAAATATTGCCTATAAAGTGATTATTTTGTAAATATACTATGAATTTTAACTCGTAAAATATGATCGACAAAATCTGTAGTTACTTTGGCATGACATACTTTTTAGTTAACTCTATATATACACATTTCCCTTCATTTATGACTTGTCTCTTATGCTCCAAATATAGTTTCAAATCTATGAATAAAGACAGAGCACTTTTCAGACAACATTGCTTTATCACTTCACCACTCAAAATATGCTTAGAAGATGTAAAAACTAATTTTGAAAATAAAGGTTTTCTCTCTATTAAGATTAGTTCTCTGATTATTAAGTAACATTGTAAATTAATGAATATAATAACACAATAAATATCGTTAACGATAACAAGGCCGTATCGAAGGAACAATATGCCTAGAACAGTAGTGAAAAATTAGAAGGTAAAACTGATAAACTAACAATGAAGTTAAGTTCTATATAATCAGATTTGGACAAAAATTTATGCAGTATTATTCGAAAACATGAAGGTGTTAGCAGTTCTTTTACTAGCAGCAGTGGCAGTTCTAGCCCAGGATAGTTATGACGAAGCTAATGTGGGGATTGCCCGTGGTAAGTCATTTCTAAGTTATATATCTAATTTTATCAATCTGGGTAATTAAAATTCCTGAACATTCTATGGAAGAGGATGTTGACTCTTGACATACAGGTTTTTACCTAGTTTGGAAGGTAGAGACTTCAATATTTGAAATTTTTAAATGTTTTATCAATAAAGAATTTTTATTTTATTTCTTATTTTAATTTGACGTGGTGAAGGAATTCCATGTTTTTGAGTAAAGTTTTGGTTAACATTTTTTAAATAATGTTTCCTCTTCTGAATAAATAATGGTTCCTCCTGGTAATTGTGAATACAGGTTTACAATTAAATAATAAAAACATATTGTGGTGGAATTTCAAGGAATTGTTCAGCTTTAAAACTAACTTAAATAACATGATCGAAATGGAATAGAATAAACATTTATATCAGAAACAACGTACACAAATAAATATATGTTGAATTTGGTCAAATCATGAAAGATTCATCATCCAATATAATATTTAAAATTATGCTTCGACATCTCAAATGGTCAAATGATCCTTCTTCCATGATATATTGTTGATTAGCATGATTGCATTACGTAAATCTAAATACGCACATGCATAATATGCAGAACAATAATTAGTCATAACCGTTTAATTGCCTATAAGCGTGTAGATTAGCACACATAATATTTTTAAGATTAGTCATATTATAAGTAAGATTATAGTGCTTCAGAAAGGTGATATTTCATTTTCCAAGTATTCAAAATCTTACTGTACCTTTTCACATTGATGTGGTTTTTCTTAGATGAAAAGTTTTCTATCTTTAGATAATATATTGCTGATTAAATTTAATTTTACAATTAATTAAATTAAATTATTAAGGAAATTAAATTTCATGTCAACATCTGGAATCATTTTTTTATAAACCTGCATTGCATGTATTTGCAATGTTATTGTTAACAAAATATATGAGTTGGTGGGTTTATAAAAAAAAGATATCTTTCGACATTTCACAGAACTATCTAATCATAGAATGATCTTCTTTTTCTTTTCCAGGTATAGCCCCACCAGATAACTTCCGTTGCCAGATCCACTACGAATGCAAGCATTACAAATGGTTCTGCTTCAGATCTGAATATGCCTTCTGCGTGGATAACAAATGCCAATGCTTCCCTCGATACCACTTCGGATATCGTCATCCCTATCATCGACCTTAAATTGTGGTCATAGAATTCAATTTTCTTTAGCTGTAGTCACGATATTTGGTGCTGGAAGGAACTCGGCTTCCGGAAAGTTAAAATTAATCATAAATATTGTTTTTAGTTGGAAAGATGTATTTCGTTGGTAGACTTCGTTTCTCTATTTTTTATTGAATGTATATGTAGTTTCTAAATTACAAAAAAATGTATTGAAACGAATGTTGGGTCTTCTATACGAAAAAAATTTTACTTTAAAAACCAAACAAGTAAAAACTTCTTTATTTTGAGATGTTCATTATTATTGCATTATTTATTTCTAAAACATGATATTTGTAGATATTTTATTCACTACCAGATCTTTTTTAAAATTTCTATTAAATAAGTGACGCAGCCAAAGTAAATTGCATCTTGTAACTGTAACATACTGGAGAATACTACTTCAGAATCATGTATTTTGTTTATATTTTCAAGTTTCAAGTATTTTATTTATTTATTATTAATATCTTAAGGTAAAATAAACTCATGTTATTTATTAATAAAGCTTTTAATTCATTACCTTTTCGCCACAAATTTATCACAATATTTTGTTAATGATGAAGAATTTTGTACTATTCTAATAGTAGTAAAAGGACTATCTCATATCCTACAAGCAAATATATAATTTGTAATAGTATAGTTACTACTAAAGCCAAAGCCTTTAAACAGTTTACTCCTTTCAAAAAATCTCATCTGCATTTCAGAAGTTATCTCTCCCAAAAACCCGTTTCACAGCATAGCGTGTATTCACTTTGTCAAATTGCGCTTTTCGCGGTTAAAAACCGAATGGCGATCAAATCAAGCGTTTATTTGTTCGAGACTATTCGACCGTGTGCTCGAATCATCATTCGGCTGTTCGATTAAATTGCCAGTTCGAAAAATCCGCTAAAGGATTGTACCTGTTTGTGGTTATGCAATGGTAATGTAAGCTCTTATGGAGAACTCAATTCTACTTTGTATATCTTTTAATTGTTTATGTAGTTAAATCATTTCAAAATTGTGTGCTCAATTAATTATTAGAGTTACATAGTTTCTCATTTTGCAAGCATTCTACTAATTAATTTGTAGCGCCTTATCATAAATATTAGCAAAATATATTCCATACAAAACTGCTTGTCTGGTAAATATTAGTGTAAAACATATGATTTTTTTTATTCAACCACTTCACAAGCCACTTGCACTTTATTATTATAATATAAGTTATACAAAAACATAATATTATGTAGTTTGTAAAAAAATGTTTATTACATACCTATAATAAATGTCTTATTGTTGATTAGGTACATTTTTTATACTTACTTACAACTCTTTTAGGTAATAATAATCTTCAAATTATCGTAATCTTGTTCCGCTCTTTATTGTTCTGAAGTATAACAAAAATCATTTCATTTATCCAATTTTGAATGAAATAAAAATCATTAGCACACAGTATAGCGACTCACACAGTCAGTTAAAACCGTATTAATAAATGGAACCACCGGTATATGTTAATGTGAAGCCGCTAGTGGAATTGCAAACACTGTAATGACCTATTGCCGAAATGTTATTTGTCGGCTGAGCGCGGTAATTAGGCAGAAATTAACAGCTATGCAATCTGTCTGATCGAATGTCGATCGGTGTGCCACAGTGTATGTGGCAGATACTAAAGTTTATTAGGGTTAATTTAAATAATTAGTAATTATGTGTATCTGAATAATATTATATTGTGTTAACCTTAGTTATAGGTAGCGACAGTTTCGTAGTGTGTACGTTCATGAAGATTTTGTGACTGTTTCTTACCGTCCTAAAGAAAAAATATACCTATGTCAATATCAATTATAATAAGGTATATGTTCAGTTATGTAAAATCACATAGGCACAAGAATTACGTGATCCATTTTACCAGAATTTTATAAGATACATTCCCCACCACATAACCTTGCTAAAATTTGATTTTTAAATTTAAGTAAGTATTATCAATTGTAAGTATTACGGCAGGAGGTGCATCAAAGAAGAATGAAAAACCCAATTGTTTGTACGGTACAGTCGGTACTACAACTTGAAATAAAATCTTTCCCACTGCGTTCACTGCTCTGTGGCACCAACCAGATTATTTAATCGGCTTTCAAACAAATTGCCAGCACTTGTTACCTCTGATACACCGCCAATATACTGTTAATTTGATGCCATTTGTTAACCCACTAGTTATGAGAGCATTGCGTTTATAGGAACGTGTGGAAATTTAACGTGTAGGGTCCGTGTTTTCCTATCTTATTAATGTTTTTAATGAAGTTACTAACTAATATTATAAATGACAAAGTGTGTTTGTTTGTTTTTTCACGGCACATTGGAGCGATTTTATGATGTGATTTTTATGCCTGGAGATATTTAGGTGACTAAAGTATAACATAGGCCAGGTTAAACTTTAACTTTAAGGAAATTTCCTTTTAGTATACGCGAACGAAGCTGCGTGTGCAAAGCTAGTATGTTATAAATGAGAAAGTCTTAGAGGTGGTGAAGAAAAATTGTGTTAACCTGTATGATTTTACTGGCCGGTTGGCTTGGTTGGTAGTGATCCTGCCGTTCAAACCACTGGTCGTGGGTTCGATTAACACCCGGTGCAAGTATTTGTGTGATGATATTTGTTCTGTGTCTGGGTGTTAATTTATCTATATAAGTATTTATTTAAAATTATATATTATGTTTATCAGCTATCTTGTTTCCATAACACAAGCGAAAGCTTAGTATGGGATCAGATCGTGCCGTGTGTGAAAATTGTCCAGAAATATTTATTTATTATTACTATTATTTAGCTCTAAGTAGGTAGGTACCTCTACAATAAAACAACAAAATAATACAATCCACAATAGCAAGAGGTGCTAAACCTCAATAGCGACCCACTAAATCCGGCAATCAATGAAAGCAATACAATGTCACCTAGAGGGGGCGTAAAAAGTGTAAAAGGGACTTAAGCCCTCCCGGGGCTAAGGTTACACGTGAAGCCACTCACTGCCAGCTATTAGATCTCTGTAAACCGCCTCCGTTTAAGGCTTGAGAAATGGCAACTTTTGGGTTAATTTTATTAAAGTTTTAGTACCATAGGATACTATATAATCTATAGCTGAAGATTGGAATATATGACTGTTAAATTGGTATATAATCTAAATTCTGTTTAGTGAAGTAATAGGATTAAAAACTTATGAATTCGATAATGTTACAAACGAAATAATACTAATAAATATTTTTCTTATAATAATAGCAAACTAGAATATATTTTTTTATAATTCTTAAGGTCTCAAGTCTTTAAACTTCACTATGTTATGAGCTCTGATAAACGATTTTTTTAAATTCGCTGTTGACGACGAAAGAAGAAGACAATAAATTTGCGCGTATAAAATTTAATAATTAAAATTACAGAATGCGTTTGGTACAATTGGTTTTAGCGAGGGAGTGTCCTGCTCAGCGGTTGCGTGGCGAGTCGATGTCGTAGAGGACAGTGGGGTCGATCCGCGGCCAATCGCACGGCGCCGCGACGTGACGACGCGATGACGCAGTAGCAACGCTCCGTTCCGCACGATTTTGTTGCGGCAACATGCTCCCGGCCTTGGAACGTGCTGGTTCCAACGAACTGTCTACCACGAAGCGAAGAATCAGCTATCTGGTGAAGGAAGCGGACAAATTTTAGTGAACGCCCGACGCACGATGCCGTCTGCAGTACGAATGTCGGCCACTCGTGCTACTCCATCCTTCCCCGGATATGTCGCGTGGATGCGCCCCAAGCTCCACTTCAACGGCGGCAATCGGTCGTCCTTAATGAGAACGAGCGTGTTCTCCTTGAGATCCCCCTTGTGCTGGTGCCATCTGGTTCGCGTTTGCATCTCGGAGACATACTCTTTGGACCAACGATTCCAAAAGTGCTGGCGTATTTGTTCCACCCTCTGGAACCTCGGGAGACGAAGCTCAGGCACGTCGCTCAGCCGTTACAGGTGCAGTCAGCGGACGACCAACCAGGAAATGTGCAGGGCTAAGTGGAAGGAAATCATTGGGATCTGTGGAAAGATGGGTCAAAGGACGGGAGTTCAGGACAGCTTCAACCTGGGTCAATACTGTGCTAAACTCCTCGAACGTTAGATGTGCGTTACCTACTACACGTTTGAGATGGTGCTTGCAGCCTTTTACTCCAGCTTCCCACAATCCCCCGAAATGACTAGCGTAAAAAGGTATCATTTTAAAATTAATATTTTGCGAAGTTGCATATGCTTTGATTTCATCAGAACAGGTAGCTAAAAATTTTATGAACTCATTCATGAGACCGACAAAATTCTTCCCATTGTCAGAAAAGATAGTCACGGGTTTACCTCGCCGCGATATAAAACGTTTCAAAGCTAATAGATATGATTCCGACGATAGATCGCTAACAAGTTCCAAGTGAACCGCGCGTGTAACAAAACATATAAATAAGCATATGTACGATTTTTGTAACTTAGCACCTCTGCCTTTACGATTCAACGTGAACACTGGGCCAGCGTAGTCGACACCACAACGTATAAACGGATAACCTGGGTCCAGACGCTCCTGCGGTAGATTCCCCATAATAGGCGCGACCGTAGTCAGTTGTAGTCGTGCGCAGCGCATGCACGAATGTACCACCTTCCTAGCGAGGTTTCTGCCGCCGACCGGCCACCACATCTCTCTGATCGTAAACAGTAGAAGCTGTGGCCCGGCGTGGAGTAAACGTTCATGCTCTAACCGAAAAAGCAAAAGTGAAAAATGATGATTAGCTGCGATTAAAATAGGAAATTTTTTATTAAAACAAAAATTTGGCGAATTTTGAATACGCCCACCTACACGAATTAAATTATTATTTGCGTCAAAGAATACATTTAATTTAGAAATTTGATTGTAGCCTGATATATTCGTTATATTTTTATTATTTTTAAGCGCATAGTAAATATCGGGAAACGATTCTTGTTGGCTCAACTTTGCTAACGTTAATTCAGCACGATTTAATTCCTCGACTGATAATAAACCTGTCCACTTATTAGTTTTATTTCGCGCGTTATTAATAAAACGTAATGCATAAGCAGCTGCGCGTTTAAGTCTATTATATTGTGAAAATCGAGAAAAAATAATTAAATTGTCGTTTAAATTATTACTTATGTGACAACAAATATTTGTAGATTTAATTTCCGGTAAATCTGTATTAATTAATTTGGAATGTTTTAAATCGGGCAATTCAAAATGTACATTATGTAAAAATAACGGACCCTCCCACCATAAAGATGAGGAGCTAAGCGCTTCTAGACTTTGCCCGCGTGAGACTAAATCGGCTGGATTATCCTTGCCTGCGACGTGACGCCATGGATGTTCCTTGGTCAGCTCGTGAATCTCTGCCGTCCTATTTTGAACATAAGGTTTTAATAAATTAATAGGCATACCTAACCAACCTAAAACGATAGTTGAATCTGTCCAAAATACAATTTTATCAAAATTTGAACGCAGTGATCCAATAAGCTTATAATATAATCGTGCACCTAACAACGCACCACACAACTCTAATCTAGGTATAGTTGTAGGTTTAGTCGGCGCGATCTTACCCTTCGAACATATCAAGCGCACTGTGACATCAGCTGTTGCATTGATCGTACGAGCGTATGCGCAAGCTCCGTACGCGACCTGTGAAGCATCGGTAAATATATGTAGTTCGGTTCGCACTGGATCAATGCACATAACGTGACGCGGTATTCGTAAACTACTAAGAAAAGATAATCCATTTATAAACTTATCCCATATTTGCGAAATTTCGTTAGGAACCGATTCATCCCACGTCAATTTTAACAACCAACATCTTTGTAATAAATGCTTTGCGATAGTAATAAACGGACTTAATAATCCTAGCGGATCGTATATTTGTGAAGCACACGATAAAATAATACGTTTTGTCACTACTTCACTCTTTTGTATAATTTGCGTGAAATAATAAATATAATCATCGAGACTATTCCATCCGATACCTAAAGTTTTATTGTTACAAGTTTTATTCAGTAAACATAGATCGTGTGTTTGCGATTCATTAACGCTAGGCGTAATTAAATTTAAATTATGACTAAAAATCCATTTTCGTAATTTAATACATGCTGAATCTAAAAGACTACTAGTTTCTTTACAAATATTTTCTAATTCGGATATAGAATTCGATGAAACTATGAGATCGTCAACGTAAAAACAATTATTAATAGTATCGGCTACATACGGAATATTCGAGTGTTTGGCTAATTCCTTTAAACATCTACAACTTAGATACGGTGCGGATGCCGTTCCGTACGTCACGGTGTTGAGTCGGTACACCCTCAGCGGCTCTGAGGGATCATCCCGCCACAAGATCAGCTGCAGGTCACGCTGATCTTCAGCAATATTCAATTGCCTGTAAAATTTTTCAATGTCAGCGCATGCAACATACCTATTCTCGCGAAAACGTAATAAAATAGAAATTAAGTCACCTTGAATAGCAGGTCCAATCATTTGTATGTCGTTTAATGATACGCCGGAACTAGACTTCATACTCGCATCAAAAACTACGCGTAATTTAGTTGTGGTGGCGTGCTCCCTAAACACACCATGATGCGGTAGGAAATAGTGCGGATTCCCATACGTATTGACGAGACTCATATGACCTAAATTAATATACTCCTTTATAAAATCAGAATACATCTTTTTATAATTAGTATTTTGCTGAAGACGTTTCTCTAACGCGTAAAAACGACGTTCAGCTTGTGCGCGTGTATTACCTAATAACTCAGGTGATTGTTTCAACGGAATTGAAACACAGAAACGACCATCGGAAAGTCGACGTGTTGTGCGAATAAAATGTTCCTCACAAGCAATATCTTCGCTCGATAATTGCTGTAATTTATTGCTAGGCGCGGATAATTCTTCTAATTCCCAGAAATTCCTAACTAACTTATCGAGTGAATCATCTTCCGTGGATAACGTCGAATAATTACAATTAATATGTGTTAAATTTTTATTATTAGTATACGGAAAAGATTTAATTGCACCTGACACTATCCAACCTAATTTGGTGTTTTGAAGGAAAGGACCACTTTTAAGGCGCATTTTTCCTTCGGTTATTAATTCCCAAAATAAATCAGCACCGATCAGTAAATCAATAGGTTGACTTTCGTAAAAATTGGGATCAGCTAACAATAAATTGTGAGGAATATTAAATTGATTTAAATTAACCGTGGTTGTAGGCAATTTTGATGTAATTTGGGGCAAAATCAAACATTGAAAACGGGCAGTGAAGCTCCCGTCGCGCGATTTAATTTCAATGTTACAAGATTGCGAACATTGCGTAATAGAATTACCTACACCGTGAATATGTTGAGTGGACTGTAATATTCTTAAATTTAATTTATTTGCAAACGATTGCGTTATAAAGGATCGCTCGCTTCCGCTATCTAAAACTGCGCGTGCGCAATAATACTCACCCGATTCATTATATACTTCAACTATCGCCGTAGACAATATGACAATCTGTTGCGAAGAATTGTCATCCTTTGTATGCATAACGGTTTGTGCGTGATTAATACATTGAAGTTGCATGTGTGCGTTATCTACTGAAACCACTGAAACGGGATGCGTATTAGTAAGCGAGGGGTGCTCGTACGTAGTTAACGTCACTGTATTTTGTTTAATTGGTGATAATTTAATTGCATCACAAAGTAAACTATTGTGTTTTTGTTCACACTTTCTACACGGACCAAAAAGACAAGTACCAACTAAATGACCTGGACGCATACAATTAATGCATAAGTCTTTATCCGTAATTAACTTAAACCTCTGTTGCGGGGATAAGTCGAGAAACTTCTGGCATGAATACAGCTGATGCTTTTCGTTACATAGCAAACATGACTTGTAATGGCTGCGCGACTTATTGGATTGCGATTTAGAGTGTTTGTTATCCGAAACTATGTTGCAATGAATTTTGGATGATGAATTTTTATTTTGGTAAGTAGAAAATTTATTTGCGTTATTTGAAATACTAGGTTTACTGTGATTTACGGATAGTGTAGTTAATAAATCGGCCTTTTCTTTAATGAATTCTAATAAATCGTTTAGCTTAATAGTTTTGTCCTTATGTAATTTATAAAAGGTGTTTTTAAATTGTTCCCACTCGCGTTCTGTGGTAGGATCTAACTTTGAAACTACGATATAAATAATCAAAGTGTCCCAGTATTCCGTGGGTTCTCCTAAGATTTTAAGAATACGTAAATTTTTTAAAACTGTATCAATTAAATTGTGTAATTGAATAGCCGATTCTCTTGAGACGTTTTGAAGTGAAAATATTGCCTTAATGTGACTTTGCACTATCAATCGCGTGTTATTAAAACGGTGTAATAAAAGCTCCCATGCAACCAGATAATTTTCGGATGAAAATTCAACGTTTTCTATAACGATTTTGGCATCGCCTTTTAAACTCGCCTTTAAATAATGGAATTTTTGAACCGGTGGTATTGTTTTCGAATTGTGAATTAAGGATGAAAACGTGTCGCGAAATTCTACCCAGTGTTCATGTGAACCGTCAAAGCTAGGTACAGAAATAGTCGGTAATTTTACTGAATCGTTATTAAAATTGTTACAGGTCGTATGGTCGTGCGCTAAGGAACAGTCAATGGATTTATTAACAGATCTATCCTCGGAATTATCTGGGTTTACCATGCAGTCCAGCATCGCCAGGACAACATAATATTCCCTCTCAAACTCTACGCGTGATTCTATGAGTTTATCTGTTTCTGACTCCGGGACAAGATCTTCGATTTTACTTTGTACTTGGTTGAAATCGTTCATTAAACTTTGCGCACCTGGTATACGTAGTTTTAGTTCTGCCCTCTGATGCGTGTCAAGGTCAACGTTTTCAAAAGACGAAACATATTTTTTAAAATTAGTTAGCCTACATTTAATTAATCCCCTTTTTTTCCTCAAATCCTTAAGCTCCTTTTGCTCAGAAAGAGACATAATGACTGAAGTAAAAAGCTACAAGTACTTACGTGCCACGTGAAGCAGATTCTTCGGTAGCGTAAAAGCACGTGAGGAGGCAAGCAACACCAAAGCTCTGGAATATACAAAGCACAGTATCACTCAGATGAAGCTTTACAGGGTTGGATAAATTAGCTGGCCGTCTTACCAAACTGCACTGTAATTTTGCGACTTCTTCGCCGATTGCGTCTCCAAAATCCAGGATGTGATCCGGTGTCGAAGGTCCAGAAAATGTTGACGACGAAAGAAGAAGACAATAAATTTGCGCGTATAAAATTTAATAATTAAAATTACAGAATGCGTTTGGTACAATTGGTTTTAGCGAGGGAGTGTCCTGCTCAGCGGTTGCGTGGCGAGTCGATGTCGTAGAGGACAGTGGGGTCGATCCGCGGCCAATCGCACGGCGCCGCGACGTGACGACGCGATGACGCAGTAGCAACGCTCCGTTCCGCACGATTTTGTTGCGGCAACATTCGCTGAATATGGATTAAAAAGTATAGACATGAGTTTTCATTTCACGCGAACAAAGTCAGGGACAGAATGCTAGTTAAATATCCTATTAATATGTATTATAAATGTGAAAGTTTGTAAGTATGGATGTATGGATGTTTGTTACTCTTTCACGCAAAAACTACTGAACCGATTACAATGAATTTTTGCACACATATAGAGGGTAACTTGGATTAACATATAGAATAGGTTTTATCCCGGAAATCCCACGGGAACGGGAACTATGCGGGTTTATCTTTGAAAATGCGGGCGAAGGCGCGGGCGGAAAGCTAGTATTCAATAAAATACATGCGTCACCTTTTTACGACTCGGACTTTGCATTAAAATTTTATAACTTTTTAAATGTTTCAATTTGAGTTTCATAATTTAGAATAAATTACCTTCTTGACATATTTATTTTATATCCTAGTTAACGTTTTATTCAGTGTTCCAAATAAATGTTTGCGGAACACATTTGATGAAAATATTGAGTGAATTTAAAAAGAAATTGAGAAAAGAAAAATGTATGTTTTTTCTTTTTTTGAACTAAATATAGAAAGTTTTCAATTTAACACGAAATAAATTGTTGGTATTAAGGAGTTTCTAAAACGACAAAATATTATTTTAAGTATATTTTTCTCATTATTAATTGATTGAAACATGCATAATTTGTTTTTATTCGGTATTAAAAATGTTTTTCGTCAACTTTTTAAACACATTTCAAAAACGTCAATCTACAGTCTACACCAAGGTCTACACTTATAAACATTAATCTCTATCATAATATCTTTAAAACTAAAACATTAAAACGCTCATCGTAAATATAGTTCATACAATCTAGATTATATTCAAAAGTAACCAAAATAAATCAGGAATAAGGTATCGAGACCCGCCTCCTCATAAATTAATAGAAAATACGAGTTCATTTGGCCGCAGTCCATTCATCAGTGCTCGATGCATTATTTGAATATCAATTATAGTAATGTATTAGTTATATAAACTCCTGAAAACTATGTATTCGTATTTGGATTTCAGTTTTATCGAGGTTATCATTCTTATAGTAGGTACATATCTCTTTTTTTGAGCTGAAAATCTGCACTGCTTTTCAAATAAATAAAAAAGGAATGTGCATGTGTGTACCAATAGGTAAGTAAAGAACTTTAAATATTATATTATGTTTTTTCAGTTATTTCTCCGAAACAATCATGACTTATTTTTTATACTTATTAAAATGTAGATCAGATTCAGATCAAAATAATCATAGCAATGCTAATAATTCCAATGTGCACATTATTAACGTATCTAAAAATACGATAGAGAGAAAGTTATTTTGACACATAAAAATCGCTTATTAAAATGGTGATCAAAATATAACGCAAAGATCAAAGGACTATCTTTAGTGACATTAATATAATATGATAAAATTAATTTATTATGACCCATTATTTAGTCGTAACGGCGTCATTTATTTATTCTTCTGTTTGTATGTCGTTAAGCAATTTGTTAAATTTTGAATAAACTGTCTAATATAATTTTATGTCTCAATCAAAAAGAGTTACAATAATCGTACCACCTCTTTCTTTATAATAATAATATTATGTATAAAATTATCCTGTCACAGTGTTTGTGAACTACAATTTATCATGTTTATCTGCATCTACACTAATATTTTTATTTATTTATTTATTTATTTATTCTTCATTGTATACACATCAAGGAAATACAAAAATGAAAAAAAAAACACAATAAAAGATATACAATGGGCGGCCTTATGGCTATAAGCCATTTCTTCCAGGCAACCGTCGGGTAAATGATAAAAATATAATAACTTCGGTAGTGTGAGCCAATAGTTATCATGAGTAATAAATATTTAAATAATAATATATATAGTAACACATATATATAAATATTATACAGAATATAATAATCACATACATACATACATACATACATACATATACAAACAGCAATACGATTATTACATAAATACTACAATTAGAGGGAAAGGAAATAATCTTTCAGCATTTTCTTGAAAGAGTTTATTGTTTGAGCACAACGAATTCTCTCAGGTAGGTTGTTCCATAAACGGATTGCAGTGACAGTGAAGGAGGAGGTGTAATATTTAGTTGAGTGTATAGGGAAGCTAAGCAAAAGATTGTTGGAAGATCTAAGAGAGTAGGTATCAGTTGCAAGGAAGTTGAAATTAGATTTTAAGTAAGAAGGGGAATTAGGACAGAAAAGAATAGAGTAGAGAAGATTGAGGACATGAACATTCCGGCGTGAACGGATTGGCAGCCATTTAAGTTTCTTACGATACTCGGAAATATGGTCAAACTTTCGCAACCCATAAACAAATCTGATGCAAATATTTTGGAGCCGTTCGAGTCGATTAAGCTGCTCTTCACATAAGTTTATGTAACACGCATCAGCATAATCCAGGAGTGGCAAAAGAAGAGTCTGCGCCAGCATAACCTTGGTAGGTATGAGTAGGATGGTAATATTATAAAGAGGAACTTTGTTTGTTTGATTGTAATGAATAGGCTCATAAACTACTGGACCAATTTTGATGAAATTTGGCACAGATAATCTTTAGACCCTCAGAAAGAACATAGGCTACCTTTTATTGCGAATTACGTACCACGAAGCCGGGGCGGACCGCTAGTGATTGATGATTTTTTAAGTGTATTTTTTTTGCATATTCTCGGTAAGTTTGAAAATTCTATTTCGTACTAACGTAACGTCTGCATTGTCAGCTATTAAAATTATAAATGCAAAAATCCAAAAATCACCATAATTCCATAAAACAAACATAATTCAAGATCATTTTTATTATAGGTACTTACATGACGATCATTTAAACACATCATTATAATATTTTAACTAATTTACCTAAACCACAGATTGGTAATCCACAGACTATACCCACGAAGCTCCCGCGCAAACGACTCCATCTTGTCAAAATTCCCGCCAAACCATAAACACTAGAACACACGGCACGACTCAATTAGGTGCACATTAGTTACGTCTAATTAACTTCTGAGGTGTGAATGCACACGTGTGCACTCGGCTTAGCTAAATGTTTGCTCCACAGATTACATATTTGTTAGATAAGTATGAAATTAAAATCTTCATCTTATGTCTGGCTTTTAGTTTTAGGCAAGTGGGATTATGTTAAAAGTGGTTAATATGGAATGCATTAATTGACAACTTTTTGTATACAATTAAGAGATAAAGTTTAGACAAAAGAAAATCGAACTAGGTAGGTATTTTTGAAAGAATTACGTACCTACCACAATAAAAAAAAATACTATGATGTTATTTTTTTTTACATCTAAGTAGGTACACAATTTTTATCCTGCCTGATTTTTCATAAAATTTTCACAATAAAATATTGTAACCTCCATACTGAAACAGTTCTAAAACATTACCTCAGAATTGAGTAACCTCTTCCCGCCAAAACTAACAAGGAAATCTTTTGTGTATTCACTCTGTGTTAGTTACCTAGAAACACTTAAATTGAAATATTATCTGTAACTAAATATTGCTTTTGGTATCTGCGCAAATATGTAGGTGATTTACCTACCGTGTTTTGATTTTACATCCTTATTATTTAAAAGTGTTTTTTATAGACTTTATTTTCGCGCAAAAAAAGGTAAATCCCTACTTTAATATTATAAATGCGAAAGTAGGTAACTCTGTCTGTTTGTTACGCTTTCCCGCTTAACAACTCTCCTCCTCTCTCCGTCTCAACCGATTTTGATGAAATTTGGCACAGACAATCTTTAGACCCTGAGAAAGAACATAGGCTACCTTTTATTGCGAAATATGTACCACGGGCGAAGCCGGGGCGGACCGCTAGTCATCTATATACTATGCACCTATTTCGAGACTATCTTGTTCCTTATAGGTAACTAGTCCCTTGCCTTGACCTAACATTTTTGAAGGGTTTCCAAATCTTTAAGAATTAATATCATAGACGATGAAATCCAATAATTCAATAAAGCTAATTTGAAAAAAACTTCTCTATCAATACCAAACACTAAAACGTTCTAAATTATAATAGCAGAGCTAAAACTGAATAGGCAAGGCATTTAACGTGGCTATACCATCACACGGTGCTCGTTATGGCACCGCTTGGAGGTGTAGCTACATATTATTGCATTTTGCATGCAAAATTATGTCAAATAACAACATGCAAATGGGTTTAGAAGGTTTATTTATGGGTGTATGGTATTTCAGGATTTTTGTTTCAAATTAAATAAAGTTTGATGTATGTATATTATTTAGTATTTAAGCAAGAACGTTGTGGAACATACCTCTATAATAAATAGGGCAATGTTTATAATATTCTGGTCAGGAGGACACTCGATGTAGCTTTGACTCAATCAAATAAACGGTATACAAATATGATACACACTTCGGTACCAAAACAAATCGAACTGTAACATCTCTCTATCTCTAAATCCCAGAATGTATAATTAATTTTCAGAAAGCGCAAACATCAAACGGTATTTTCACGTACCAACAAGACCAACACACACCAACGTCCAACACCGCACCTGTCCAACTACAAACGTTTGCAATAGTTTGACTAATTTGTACAGTGACAAGCCGTAAGCCAGTAATAACACGACTATTAGTTACTATTAGTGAGAAGCCAGTTTAAGCCAGCGTAATGAAGACTAATCGACCATTAATTCAACAGGTTAACGCAATGCGCTAAGACGTTATCGATATTTCAATCGTGGTGCGGACATCACTAGCGATTTTATGGCTCTTTTTGTGTAGTCTTGTGGGTCTTGAAGAGATGCAAAAGCGAAAATATCCATTCAAATGTCTCTTGCGCTTTGGGGTCAAATTTCAACTCAAACATTCAATATTTGTTACAAAAATTATTTACTACCGTTTCGGACATATTTACCATTATTAATATTAGTTTGCAAAATAGAGCCGAATATGGGAATTATAATATATGACACACAGTTATAGGTAGCAGCATTGAACGGTATAATTAAATTTTATTCATTCGATAACCTTTAGTTTCAGCCTTATACAAAGAAAAGTTGAATTATTTTCACAATTTACTGGAATTTTGAAATGATTAGGTACCTACCTATGATTTTTTCAATATTCTAATATGATTTATTCATAAAAGAATACATATACTGACTCTATGAACTCTATCACTGACTTGTTCTTATTTATGTACCTATATAAAATACTGAAGTTTAAAAGAAAATGAGCCCAATTTGTATTTTTACCATAATATTATGCAAGTCAAAATATTTTTGTCAGCTGAGCAATTTGGAAACATCACGATGTGTTTATATATTCATTGTTATTTATTTCTAGATGAAAACTTATCCTCGAGGCAATTAAATAAGAACTCAATTTGTTAGAAATAAATTACTGTCCGATCATAAACTGCCATACGTTGAAATAATTACGTTATATGACTTAAAACAAAATCAATACAGTCCCAAACATAACATACTAATATCCCCTTAACACAAAGGAAATTACAAACATATCTCAGCAGAAATAATAAACCGCAGCTTGTCACCTTAAGATAAAAGGGATTAACTGACTCGTGAAACAGGTTGTCTGAACATCACTCCAAATGTAACGCATACACGCACTTATTCCGATAGAAATAAGGCCTAATATCGTTAAACAACAGTTAACGAGTATTTGAAGAAAATTAACAGTGTATTATTGCAAGTGCGGAGGCGGATCTTTGTATAATTTCATTTTCTGACAACCTTAATGCGTTTAGTGATGTTCGGTGTTATCGATAGTTTATTCGGGTAATATAAGTGTTTAAAAATGTTTGATGTGTGTTTGGATTTATAGAATTGAAATAAAGCTTATTATTAAAGCTTAAAATTAGCGTGGTCGTGCGGTAACTTGGTAAATTTTTAGAGATTAGTGTCGAAAAGTATCATAACGAATACGAAGCGAATTAAGAAACGAACGAAGCAAATTGAATAAGGTAAGACTCCTAAGATATCAAAGTATTTCAACACAACATTATTAAACGGTAGGTGTTCACGTGTTCACGGCAGTCGATGTAGTGTAGAGTCATCGGCACATTGAAGAAATACCTAACAATAAACCATTTCTACATGTATGTACTTAAAAGGTTTTTAACTGAAAACATACCGTGGAAACCTTCGCTATTTTAAGTCATTAAAAGACGGTAAAAATATAATAGAGTAGGACTATAAATTTTGATCCATTATATAAAATAAATTCAATATTAATAAATTTTTAATTCTTACAACGTAATCCATTATTACAACAATCATAACTATCGTCACATACTACATCACTACGGCTTTGTTTCCGAGGTTTTAACGAAACCCTTCGACTGTTTCACATTAGGTGTAATCGTGTTTGCGTTGACAAAGCAGGTGAGCTTAATTGCAGCATACGGGATACGGCTTATCTTAGTCGAATTTTAAGTAGGCTGTAACTGTTATTACTTCGTATTTACAGCTGGTTGTGTTATTTTGAGACCTAATTTTCTATCTCATAAGATATATTATAAAGATTACAAAGTATGTAGTGTGATGAAATAATACTTAATAAGAATTGAAAAATTTTTACATGAACTTATATTTTGAGAATGGTTGCTTCCTGAAACTTTGATAGTTGGTTTATTTTTCTGTGTTGACCTCTTGTAAGTACGTTTAGTTTAAATATTAAATTGGTACATTACTGGTTCATATTAATATAAAACTAACTCATGGTAGTAACTCTTAGTAGAGAGAAATAGTAAGTTAAAATAAAAATTTACAATTTAGATTGAATATTAAAAAGCATTAATTTCGAATTATTTCGAAACTTCGATCAAACTGAATAAGACAGAATTTTCATCAAGAAAAGTACGCTTAAAGATAAACTCAAAACACAACAGAAACAAATACTACGTGAAATAAAGCAATCTAATCTTCATTACCTATTTTTAACGTAACCATAAAGCAATAATGCGCGTACGCAAGCAAAACTAATAAAATCGAGAGTAGCGATAGCGCAACGCGTTAAACGCTGTAGAAATAGATGGTATAAAAATACGTAGGTGTAGCCAGGTAATGGTGATCGAATTGTGAGCGCATGAACACGAAACACATGGCTGCTGTGATCGTGTAGTTTTGATACTTGGAATTATTGTTGCTACGAACTTTTTTGAACGTTTCAAATTTTTGAAGTGAAAAAACTTCTTAAGATGCGTTGACAGTAAAATTTCAAGGTTGTGTCATGGGAATATCGTCACGTCATGAAGTAAGGCGACGATTTTGGTATATTTGAATCTTGCCAAAGAGTTTTCACTGCTGACATGTGTGCTGAAACAACGCACGATCTTTTATACACGACAAAAAGTTGATAGAATGCGAAGTGAAGACGAAGAACACAAAATTGCATGTTATAGTATTCACATTGTTACATATTATGGGCTACTGTGTCTATAATTATTAATATTTACCTAATTTTGCTACATAATGAAGGTAATGACAAACAAGTACAGTACTCCAAAATTAATAATGTGCATGCAGATCTTCGCTAATTATCGTATTTCCAGAAACACCCGAATCACCCCGAATCATTGAATCGTAAGTGCCCTAAACAATGCACTTGCATCTTGCACCTTGTTCGAAAGAAATAGGAGTCAATTCAGAGTCATACACAATCGAAAACAATTCGGGCGGTAGGTGACGGTAGCCTGTCAGTCAAAAAATTCAAAAATCCGTCAGTCGTCTTTATATATTGGAAGTGACCGCACGTATTATCTCTGTATGGAATTATATAGAGCTGCTGTTACATACCCTTCTTAGTTTTGTTTCAAAGTTGAATTTTCCGATAAAATGAATATTTACACAGGTAGCAGATAGCAGTGGGGAAAGTGAAAGTTAATAAGAGCATAATGAAAGTTCTGATCATTCTACGATATCAGAAATAGAGATAATCCCTGATTCTGTAAATCCTTTGGACTGAGATTTTAATGAATAGATTTCTACAATTTAAATGTAAACCAGTGTTTGAAAATATTTTTTTAAATATAAACTTTGTCTTATTTTAACCTTCCATACATCCATCATCACGCCAGCTTCAGTAAGAAACTTTAATAGTTCTAAGTATAGAATTTTCCAAGTAAATCAATACAACAAATATAATATATTCGCAATCGTGTGGCTTATCCTCGCTATTAACTTACATTGAATTATCGAAACAAATTTCGTTACTTATCTCTTTTACCATAAAATCACAATAAAACTCATAATTCTAATAAACTATGCATGATGAAAATACATTTAACCACTCTATATACATATCGTCTTCGGAGGCTCGGAGAATATGACAGTTGCCGAACAGTGACGAATTTTTCCATGCGCATTATCAGTTTGGGAGTACTGTAGTATTTTTTATACAGTATGTTGTTACCACAGGTTGTTACTTTTACGAAATTATTACATGATAACAGAACTTCTACTGAAAAGGTATCTCAATTAAATTACCAAGTATCATGCAATCTCCATCCAGCTACAAAGCGATTGAGCGCAAACGCATCAAACTTTAACTAAAACCAACAGGTAATTCACGCGCCGTGTTTGTTTTCATTCTAAATATATTTATTTTTTCACGCCGAAAGAACGATGATTACATTTTATTCGATTATTTACACGGAGCGTTCACACCTGGTTCGTAAATTGCTAATGTTTTGTCAGTCTGTCCGTCAACGTTTTATTGGTTATTATAAATATTTAAGTTTGTGGAGATTTTAAATCTTGTACGGATGATGGAGTAGCTGCGGAAGAAAAATATTTAACGTTTTTTATTGTTCTGTTATTTGGTTTCATGTCATTTACTCCTATAACTACTAGTGTAAATGCGTAGTTTGTTTTGCATTTCACGAGTTAAATAGCTCATCACAATTATCCTTGTGTTATAAAAGTAAATCTCAATCACACTTGAGATTTACTTTTATAACACAAGGATAATTGGTGACAGAAACTAGCTAGATAAAATCCATTGCAGCGCTTGTCAAGGCAGTAATTTAAGTTATTTGGCGACTCTTTCTTGGTGGTCAAAAAAAATAAGTACTAAGCAGAATTGTGGTGAAACAAATTTTATAAAGTTCGCTTACATCTCAATAAAAATGCTATGAAAAATCATATTTTTGCCCTCCACTACTTTAATTTTAAATCTATCATACTGCAATAAATCGACATAATATCGCCATCCCAATCCTGCCACCGAAACAGTCTTGGCAAATACACTGGACTAGAATTTGCGGGCGGAGTCGATAGTAAATAAATAATGACAAGTGTACACCAATGCGTAAATCAACTTACTGAATGGGTGATTTAATTCAGGACTCACCTTTTGAGAGACACCTACCTCGATAAATAACTGGCGTCGCTGTCGACAGGCGTTGTTACTGCATGCTCTTGTCGTGTAGCTGCGTGGTGAAAAATATCTGGCTTCCGCTATATAAGCAAGACAATGCGAAGAGCATGTGCAGATCAGTCATGATGTCGGAATGATTGCAGACGGTATGGTTTTGATTTGAGGCCATTTATTCCACCATCTTCTTTTCCGCTATAGCAATTAAATGCTATTTAAATCTAATTATTTTATCATTTAAATGCAGTTTTGCCAAAATTTTCTCAAACAAGTGTGCAATGGAAAAAGAAGTTATTTTTATTTTATCTCTTTCCTTTCCTATTTCAACACAGGAAGACATATTTAAGTTACCAACATTATAACTGAAAAATACAATGCAGTTGAATTTAAATAAGCTCCTTTGGGATTAACCATAGACACAGGTATAGTAAAAATTGTCAAATTTTACATTTCATTCCTATTTCCCATTAGCAATATCTGTAATCTATAGTATCTAGACAGCCTCCTTGGTACAGTGGTTGACGCATGAGCGTAGAACCGAGAGGTCCTGGGTTCGATTCCCGGTGGAGACGAAGAAAAAAAAATGTCTCGGTCTGGCAGGACACAGAAGGCTGATCACCTGCTTATCCCTAAAGAAAATTGATCAGTGGAACAGATGTATAATGCATCTGCCCCTTACCCTACTAGGGGACATGGGACTTCAATTTATAGTATCTAGAACTAGAGTATTTGCATTTTTATGTTCACAACACCTCGACGTCTCCGGTTTTTAAAAGGTGACGGCGCCTCTCAGCCATTTAAAATCGGTGTTGCGTTCTCAGCATATCTCTGGCCAGTATTCAGCGGAGGTGTCAATGATTGCTGTCTAATTACATTGCGTGCGGGACAAATGGTATGTCTGTTTGTTCGTTTTGTGTGTTGTTTTGTGTGAGGTGAACTGTGTAATGCTGTTGTGTCGTTGTTTTGGGAATTGGGTCCTCTGGATGGTTTTAGTATCATGATAAGAATTCTTGTTGTTAAAGTAAATATTTAGGGTTATTTTTTTCCTTTGGAATATTTATGACGAGAAATAGTTCCCTCGGTGGGAATGAGATAAATTTAGATCACATTTAATTGAATACTGTGATAGCTTAGTAGAGACTAGTGTGGTTTTTGGTACCATAATATGTTTCATATTTGTAGTAATTTGGAATACTTACTACTTTTTCCCTGGTATAAATAAAAAAAATATGTGTGCACTCGGGGACTGCCGCGGTAAAGCTATTGCATAGCATGCCTTCAAGCCACACCTCCGAGCCCGTCGGAGTGGGGAGCGTGAGGTTTTTTCGTTACGGAATTTCTCGATTCGGTCCCCGCGCTCAAGGCCCGCGATAGAAGCTATGCAATAGCTTAATAATTGAAACGAAAAGTATCTAACTCCGGCTACTTATGAAAATTCCATCTTTCCAGATAAATATCTACTATTCTAAATTATTTAATACCTACTTAAATTGTTATCATAATATGGAATTGTGTAATTAATAAATGTTTCAGTTAGAAGGGACATTTTATTTTTTTAACATGTACCTACCTAACTTACTTATCCAATTACAATATTTTCCCTACTCATAAATCCTTTCGCTGAATGTTTACAATGAGACCACGTTTGCTCGCAGTTTATATTTGAGCATGTTTGGAATACCTAGGCATTGTGTTCGTTCCTAATTTAACTCACCTTTAGTTAAATAAAATGTTTTCTAGACGGTTAGTGAACTGTAAAATGTTTTAAGTTTATTAACGTTTATGCTGTTTATAATAATATTTAAAACTACTGTTATTTAGCCAAAATATTCTAATCATTAACCTTCCAAAAACACAATGAAGACAACGAAAATTTCAGAACATACTTTGATGAAAATTTTAATCAATTTAAAGATGATGAAAAGCTACAAATTAAGACTTGACTTATAATATGAATACAGAAAGTAAATTCTAATAACTTCTTGTTTTTTCCGTATTCTTAAAATAATAATACGCATTAAAAAACAATTATGTTTATAGGCAGGCAAACAAAAGACTCTTAAGGCGAAGCGTATCGCTGTCTTAAAATAATTACAAAAAAGATCTTAAGGCGAAGCGTAACTTCGTTACAAAATTATAATAGCGTACCTCGGTAAGTGATTCAATGTAATTACCCAAGCTTATCGGCGGAATCCTCGTTTATCAGGTGAAACTTTTGCGGGAGCAAATTGAAAATTTTACGAGACCAACCTCTGGCGAATTAATTGTGTTATCAAATATTAATGTGCTATCTTTTCCCTTGTTTAATTGCCGTGGAGTTTTGTGATTAAAGCTGCTTGAGGGTATGCGTTTAACTTTTAAAGTTATACTCAGGTTCAAGACCTGTGGTTGTGTTTTCTTAAGTTTTATAAAATAATTGATTCCTAGTTTTTAGCTCATACTTAATCCTACTCATAATTTTATGCAAAAAATTGTGTGTATGGATACCTATATGTTTGTTATGAAAAAAAGTAGGTACTGGACGCCTTTGGATGAAACTTCACAGTAGGTAATACAATATCACAATAACACGTCATGAGATATAGAAATGCTTCATTTCGTCCGTGGATGAAACCGTGCGGCACAGCAATTAAAACTCTTGTTAAAATTCGTTGGTGGCAACCCTGAAAGTTCAACACGGCTGGTAGATGTAAACCGATTTGTGTATAATTAGTATCGATTGGAAAAGTTTACGATACTTAGAAATATTAAACGTGAACTAAGAAACAGTTTTAACGAAGATGGTTTATTAAATAAGTAGGTTTACATTAAAACGGGTTCGCCTTTTTAGTAAGTTTAAGGAAATAAATATTAGTATTTTTGCGATTTTTGGAGTACCATGCGACGATTTTTAATATCGGAAAAGTTATGTTACTTAGTTATACGTTATGCATAAAACGCTCTATTTTTTTTTAAACTTACAACTAAATTAATTCAAACAACGTTAATTTCGTAAAAATTGAGGTTTTTTTGAGGAAGTGTAAAAATATCAAAGCTATAATAATTACACACATTTTACACATTGTTTCAGTAAGCTAATAAGCCAGGCCAACGCCCCATCTCCCTTAATTTAAAAACCATAACAATACTACTTAGTGTTAAAAATATAACCACGTTAAATGTATATTTTCAAAAGCCAGGTGTTGCACAACAACGGAAGGGTAACGTAAAACCTTAAACCTAATAATATGAGAATAAATCGTGATATTTTAGAATCGCCATTTTCCAATTAGAGTCGGTACAGTCGGGAACACAAATAAAGACGTTAAATTTAGATGCGTGCGGTTCCACCACCTGGTGCCTTTGCCACGTGAGTTTTGTAATCGAGTGTACTTGGAATTGTATGGAGCTGTTAAAACGATTATTCATTATGCCTGGATGAATGTGGATGATTTTACGTAAATTTTAAAAATAACAGTGATGCTTGTGGTGTTTGGTTGATAATAGACAATATAATCATACAGTAGTTGAAAAAATAAATAGAATTAAGTTTTACATAGAGCCCGTTAAGTGTTCGAACAGATTTCCCGAGATGTGTCCCTTTTCATCACATACTTCATACAAATCAATTATAAACTATTTATAGACACATTGCAATAGCAAGCAAATTACCTCAATTATGTGTTTTTTATTGTGATTTTAAGTAGGTATGTGTGTGTAGTTAGAAAAACAAAAAAAAATTTCTTAATAAATTATTCCTTCATTAATAATTAACAAGGTTTTAACAGCTCCTATGTTATATTTATTAGCATTGCTTCTAAATACTGTCCGTGTATTCCGGTACTTTTACCGGGAACCTGCGACTTCTTTCGCTGGACCGGACGCGGCAGCTGCGATACTGATTTTGAAATTATTTACGTCGCGACTGTACTTGCTTTTTATTTGGAATTAAATATTTTTTGGTGTGTTGCGTTTTTACTTTAATTTGTCTTGAATATTAGTTATGTATTGAGTATGAATTTTGACTATTTAAATTGAGAAGCTATAGTATTTAAATTTTTAATTGAGTAGATATTTTTTTTTTTTTCAATTTATCTTAGTGATGTTTGATCTATCAATCTAACATTTTAGGATCGTTTTCACTAATGTTTTGAATTTATTCGTTGGTGATGCTCAATGCATTCTGTAAACAGTAGATACTAAAAGAAAATTTTATTTTTCCACAATTATTAATAGAATTTAAACAAAATTATAACTTTAAGGATTGTTAAACCTTAAGTATGGGTATAATGAAAAAAACAATCTATTGAAAAAGCATTTTATTTGAAAAACAATACGCTTCTTCGCTGAAAAATTTTATATCCACACCGCACCATTGTATTCAGTGTACCTACTTGAAAAAAACTTTATAACAACTCGTATGTACAAAAGATCAAATAAATTAAATTCTTTACGATTTTAGTCCAACTCTACCTTAATTTTACAATCAAAGGAATAATTCTTTTTGCAATATTCATAAATAAATAAAAAATCGACCACCTGTTTACTATTTAAATATATCACTACATAGTATAAAACAAAGTCGCTTTCTCTGTCCCTATGTCCCTATGTCCCTTTGTATGCTTAAATCTTTAAAACTACGCAACGGATTTTGATGCGGTTTTTTTGAATAGATATAGTGATTCAAGAGGAAGGTTTTAGTATATAATTTATTAGGTTTTAGACAAAGCGGGCGAAGCCGCGGGCGGTAAGCTAGTACGCAATAAATTGATTACTTTTACGAAACATATCTACATTTTATGTTCATATAAAATTTATATTGGTTGTTATTCAAACATAAAAATCGAGATCAAGGTACGAAACCGATAAAGTGGTTATAAAATGTTTTTATAAACAATGAACGGAGCGTAAAACAAAAATAATATCTTTTAATATGTTTTTTATTTACCACAAAATGTTTGGAGATTTTGGAATAAATTATCGTACGTGTTTCTTACTTTCTTGTAAAAATAATTGTGATGAGGCAACTAGAAATATTTTAAACGATAGACGATAATATAATAAAGGTGAGATTTTTCGAATAAAAGTGTCTGTAAGTTTTGAATATGTTTATCAGTAGCTTTTTGTCTATGTTCGTGGTAAATATCCACAAATGACACTTAATGAGAGGGCAAAAGCTTATTTTGAACAAAAACATAATTTATCTGTAAATTATCCACATCACCACTGCTCTATGTAAACAATGGACTATTGTTAATTATTTAAAATAATAATTTAAAAAATATATTCATGAGTTTTCAATCTATAGTGGTTTAAAGTTAACTCAAAAAATGGAGCATTTTCGTAAATTTTCTAAAAAATCTTAGAGAAAGTGTAAGAAATGTTATAGTATGCTATATATTCGTGATCTACTCAATAAGCTCTTTCATTTGATACCCACACGGCATGTTTTGGAAATTTTTATTTTTTTCTTTGTATGCCATATTTAATTACCGGGGTGGGGGGAGGGGGACCACAAAACTGGTTGGCAACATCTATCTACAGGATGTCTGGGATCTATACAATATATATCAGAAGTCAGATTTAGGTCCGCTATTTTTGCAAACGAACATCTCCTTGGAGCCTGCTCTAATAGAAAACCATCGGGAAACTGTCAACATAGTAGATTACCTATTACCTAACATTTGCGTTAAGCATAGGTAATAATATTGTCTCTTTTATCTGCCCCCGCAACACGATGTCTTAAGGTAGTTTTATTTCCAATGTGGAAAAGTGACATCGCCGTATAGCTTACCATCAACTCTCACTCACTCTCCCCAATATGACATCATGCCATGACCATGAGGTCAAAGGATTAAAAAATTGTCCCATACTGATTTATTTCCCTTACCTTTCCTATGTTCTAGAACGAAACATCCTTTCCCCGTAGATTATAACCTAACATAAAACAATTAACGATGACGTATAATTAATGGCGGCCATAAATTATGACCGTAAATCAATGGCTATTTGCGACACACGTCACAAACGTTTACGGCGATCATAAAACAAGGTGTCATCTTCATGTTAATTCGCTATTTATTTAAACACGTGTGAGATGATGTTCAGGAGACAGAATGAGTTTCTGGTTGAAATGTACATCAAAAAATAATCAGCTGACCCGAAAAACGTTCCATCAAAACAAACAGTTCCATCAAAAAAAAAAAAATAATAATTTATAAACCCGTATAAAATTGTATACATTTCAGTAACATTGTTATGATCACGACTTCACCAAGATTCTTGATATCACGTTGAGTAGATACTTATTCAACTCCATATACAATAGTAATCAATAATATACTATTAAACTTTATTCGCAACTAGCTATCCGCCCGCGGCTTCGCTTGCTTTGTCTAAAACCGAATAAATTATATACCTAATCTTCCTCGAGAATCGCTCTATTAAAAAACCGCATCAAAATTAATGTGTAGTTTTAAAGATCTAAGCATACAGACATATTATAGTCCGCGAAAAGCAACTTTTTTACCTATGTAGTAATTTATGATTCATTTAGTATAACTTATTAACATAGAATTATTTATAAAAAACTTTTTTCTATTCCCAAAAGCCCTGACTTACCGCCACATGTGTTAAATTTATGCCAACGTGTGAATCCAATCAACATATATTGAGCCCATACGTACGGACATACAGACGGACCGACAGATGCCTTGTAATTGTTCCTGTGACAATTTTTTTTCTAAATCCCCTCTCCCTTATCGAATCCGTTTAAATTGCGATGTTAGTGTGGAGATAGCTTTTTTTGGTGAATATATTTTTTTGCCTTGTAATTTTAATGTGTAGTGTCATTTTGGAAATGACGTGCTTTATTTTAAGAAAATTAGCGGAAAACAACTAAGCAGATTTCTTATAAGAGCATTTATTCCACACTAGAATGTTACATTATGAATGTATTTTTTAATCTATTCCTACTAATATACTGTTGGCTGTATCAATTCTAATGACACTTTTTACAAAATATAACTTATCCTAGAAATTAATCGCCCAGTTAATGGGTATTTTTCCTTCCTTTTCCCTGAACAGTTCACTATAATAACCATACTCAAAAAACACAAAAAAAATCCTTTTCCATACATTCCAACTTCATCCCCTAACACACAAACATACAGGAGTGTACTCAGGTGTCGGCTTGTGAAGCTGCGCCGTGTGCACCGGCCCTTACATAACCCGTGCGGCAAAAATGGGTGCACGGATATTAAAATATGGTTATAATAATCCTAGTTGTGTTAGAAAAAAGAAATAATGTCAGTTAGGTCCGATTTGACTTGTACAACATACCTATACACAATGGAAACAAGTCAATGATGTATAATCGTTACAATAAAATATTCTAATATAATATTATTATTGTATGGTATTTTAAAGCGTAAATACAATAAGTATGTTCGTTTTTTCAGTCATACCTATCTGCCGAAAGCTAAAGACAATTGATTTGATTTGCATGCATAACTTATTCAATATTGTTAAGTTTTTTTTTCATCCACATTAATCACCTTATAAATATAAATAAACCAAATATTATTAAGTTTTGTTTCAGCCATATTAGTCGTACATATAATAAACATTAGGGTAGGGGCAAGCACCCTCACTCTTTGACGCGACCGTGAAAATGGGAGCCGATTCATTTCGGTGTAATTAACGAATTTTATAATTGTACTCTTTGTGATTAAATCAGGTGAAAGATTCATATTATTTTTGTATTATGATTCGTTTTGATAGCTTTTGGATGGGGAATAAATTGCATTTTGGAAAATAGTGAGAGAAGTTATTTATCTATAGCTCACTAACCACTAGGTTGTAAGTTTTATAATACAAGTTTTGTGAAACCATTCAAGTAGTCGATTTTGGATATACTTAATTTATTCTTCTATTTTCATATACAAAACTATATTATCTTTTAGCTCAGAATAAAAGTAGTGTCTAGGTATATTAAATTGTAAATTGAGACAAAACACTGATTAAATAAGCTTTTGATTATTTCAATTGTTTTATTTTACTTTCTTCCCATTTGATTCTTTCCAATGAATATTTATGAACACTGTTACGGATAAAAACTCACATAATATAGGATTACTTTAACAATATACGTAAAATTTCTAACAAAAAGCCCAATCAAACCAAAAAGTTTCCAAATACCATGTTTCATCAAAAAAGCATTTAAATGTATAACTTTCTCAATGTCAGCAAGTTCCCTTGGTTATTGCATCGATAGACGATAAGGGATATAACAATAAATAATACATAAATCATCCGTGGGGTGTGTTGCGATTTTATCGGCAAAAACGTGTCCTGTGCTTGCTTACTGACTGTGCGACGATATCTCGAATTTATTTAAGATTGTAATACAGTAAACTTTTTCATTCTAATCATTTAGCAACACGAAGGTACAATGCTGAAAAGAAAACGATAATTTAAAGTGAAAATCACGCAACGATTTCTAATTTCAAAGTGCAAAAATGTACATGTACGTTTTCTTAACATAATTGTAACTTTTTGTAAAGCATTGGATGCATACCTAGTTAAATATTTATTTTATCTCTAAACATCATTTAAATGTGAAGAAAGCATTGGATGCACGTAATTATTATAAATAAACATAAGCTTCTTCTTGAGATTGTTATATTTTTTCAACTTTAATACGTTTAAACCATTTAAGTTTTATATAAATAACCTAACCTTAACAATATCCCATTGCACAGTGCGTAACAAAACAACACCGTTTACAACACTCAACAAGCCACTTCAATTAAACGCACTCTATTACCATGCAACAAAGTCCACATTACTGTGTATTTAACTGCATTAAAATAGTTTTTATGCCCGTATAATTGTCTAATACGAAAGACTGCGAGTGGTCGTTGTATTAACATTTAAATGATATTATTGTAGTAATCGAGATGTTCAAACGAGTCTAGACGTTCCGCTGTATGCTCTTTGTGAATGTTGAATGGGATAAACAGGCCCATGGATGTTAAAACTGAAATTAAGTGTCACTTTACAAGGTGATATTCACCTCAATGTATTTTATAACAATGTTTATTTTTGTTGGAATACTTCGTGTGTGCAAGAAAGTGTTTATGTACATGACTAACTAATTTAGTATTGTAATTAGTTAGCTAGGCAGGTGAAGTTGGTATAATAAGCAATGAACGTGTAGCTTTTAATTTAACTGTATGAAACTTTATTATGTATAATTAAACATCATCATAATAAAATTAAAGGAATAAAACATGTTTTAAATTACAGTATGTAGGTAGATATGTAGTAGGTTTAGAATAATTTTGGGAAGCGTTTCTGATGTTTTAAAGTTTTTACATAATAATTTCCATCATGGCAAAGATGTAAGTTTACATGTTACAAAAAACTAAATAAAAAACAAATAATTTGGAAAATCCAAAAGTGCACGCCTCATAATTTTTTTTTAATAATTATTTATTAATTATTATTTTTGTTTATTTAATAACAATTAAACCACATCGAATCAGACCCTGAAAAATGAAAGGGTTCTATTCCTGAGCATACTCAAGCGTAAGAGAAAAAAAAAGACTCGATTAGTAAAGTATTTCGGTCGCTATCGTGTTAACAAGAAAATCCTCCGCACATACAGACACACGGACGTCCAAGACAGAACTTTTTTAAACTGTTTTTTAACTAGTTTAAATAACAAAAATGACATCAAAAATATCATGAATGTTAAAAATAGTGTTTTTTCTTAATATGTGTGTGTATGTATTATCTTACAAGTGCAATGTATGATACATAAAGACATTTTAAGTTTGAAAAATCAGATGTTTTGCGCGAAGTGACAGTAGTACCCACCTCAACGCTTCGCTTATGAGGCGTGCAAAAGATCACACACCTCCGTAGCTAATTGAATTAAAAAAAGTAATATCCTCGCGGTTGAAAGCACCGATGGCAACCGTAACAAAAACAACAGAAATATTCTATTATTATAATTCAAAGGGCGACGGCTTGCTATTGTCTCGGATATAAATAATAAGCTATCTGTTAGTTTAATTAGAAGAAATACATTACACGAGCAATGGTGATTTTAATTTATGATTCCCGTGATATTAGTTTACGAGTATAATAATATGGTTACCACTTAGTATGAATATTAGAATGATTATTAATAGCAATTGATATGATGATTAAACTTATATGATAGACTAGCTGTGCCCGCAACTTCATTCACAAGGAAGTCATGAAGCGGCTTTTTCTGAGTAAGTTATAACAAATGATTCTTCTATGGGTCATTACGTGATGTAGAGATTTCTACGAGGAATCAGCTATCGAACATTCAATATATTTTTTACTTCGGACCTTTAGTTACTGATAGTAGCTCGAACCAATCTCCTCTAATCTTTTCTTCACGTAAATACCTTAGAAGCATCGCTCGTTTCATGCTTACCCCCAAAACTTCCTTCCAGAAACTTCCAAAGCCACTGACAGCCCTATATAAATTCTTACAGTTCTACCAAAAACCCAGGAACCTGGCGACCAAGAATAACTGAACAAAGCTACCGTATATTACGCTGGCACATTCCTACATAACTAATTAACACTTTGACAGCTAAGTATTTTATCTATTTCCAATCTCTGACAGCCGATCACGTCCCCTGTCCGTGACAGTTTTTTTTGTTAGAGACGCTGATCACGTACTGCGTACGTGTGTGAATTTCAATACTGTTTACTTTAAAACAACGGCCTGTAAGCGTGATCCGCGTCATGTCAAAGCTTAGATGAATGTTTTGGCTACACACACAAACGCACTTCAAATACTTGCGGTGTGTGGGGTGCGGGAAACAAAGGATCGCCCGAGCCGGGTCGACTCTCGCGCGCCAGTTGCCCCAGCTGCAGCGTAGCTAAGCGATCGTGACAATTTTTGGCGCGAAATGACTTCGCGACGACGATTTTGTCTGGATTCGGAAAGAGATACTAGAGATATTATTGACATTTTGCAAAATGATGAGGATTCGGATATATATCGTAAATTGCGATTTTCGCAGTTTTTGATGACTTGTGGTGAAGAACTGGTGCAGCATGCATCCTTAGATGATGCAGGCCCATCTCGTGGTCCACATCATACTGGTATGACCTCCAGATTAACAGGCAGACACTTCATGGAAAGGATACCGGCGACAGGATCGAAAACGAAAGTAGCAAGAGTTTGCAAAGTCTGCGCTGACACTACAAAGAAGGAAACGGGTAAGCGAGGTCGCAAGGAAACAATTTTTTACTGCCCAGATTGCAACGTGCCCTTGTGTTATGACCCGTGCTTCAAAAAATACCACACCAGGAAAGACTACACGTCATAAAATTCGAAAAATGTTGATGTTAGAGTTTTTTTTTTTTTTGAAAACGTGCCTCATTCTAAGTTGATTTTATAATAAAAAAAATAGAATTACACATGTTTTTATTATTTTATATAATAATATAAAATATCTTCAATACAATGAAAAAAAAATCATGGCCGCAACTATTATAGTTTTTTTTCTATGAAACTAACAAAATGGTCAAAAAGTGCCGGCGCGCCCAGAATGGTACGCTCATTATGTAAGCGGCTAATTAGCATAAAATAAGCGCCACGTACGTCGGACGTGATCCGCTGTCAAAGTGTTAACCGCGGACGGCGCACTTGTGCGTGATTAATGGACAACTAATTACCGGACAAGATAGCCTGGAACATGATATAGTATGCAGGAACTTGTAGCACGTGCTAGGGTATAAGCTTGTATAGAAAAAAGGGGTAAACATTTAGGACAAATTAAAAAAAGTGACTAACAATCAGCGGTGTATCACAACCGCCAGCTATTAACATTTAGTCCTTTTTTTGACAGAGAAAGAGCTGTTGTATATTTTTATAGTAGCTTGCTTTTTGAATTCGTTTTATTTATATTTGACTGATTGATTTTTTTCTTTGGGTCAGTAGGATCAGCCTACTATTTCTTCCTACATATAGTGTTGCATTTTCTTAGCATATAGGGCAATTCTCAAATCATCAAATGTTGCTAGCAAATAGAAACATATTAAAAACTTTACACTCATTTTTTAAATTGAAAATCTTATCATTCATGTTGCCTTCAAATAAAATAATATTATCTCCACAATAACAAACATGTTTTCCCCAATATTTTTTTAAAAACAACACAGGTTCCTTCAACCATAAAGTTAATTTTCTGAAGTCCACACTAACTTTACCACTCCCATCATCATAAGAATACGATGCAGATTTTGATCGTCTATTCATATTTACTTAAGGTTTACATTTGCTCATCAAGTTTTTCTTTTTCCTCTCATTGCCTCATCAATCACGCTGGACTTTGATGGAGGTGACATAATCAAGTTTGTCTGTCTGTCCATACCTTTTACCTACTAATTCGAGATCAGGTGTGTGAAAAGCAATTTTGGACTCTTTGACAGTTTAATTATGTTTCGCTGAGCGAGACTCGGGAAATTGAATGTCTAATAATATTCTGAGTCGACGAGAGGTGAAGATTTTGTTGGTTTTGGTGTAACATGTCTTGTTGGAATATTTCTTTTCTAACAATTCTTCCTAGCCTTTTCTGCGTGCGAAATATAGATACTGCCTGATACCAGTATATAAATACTTTAGGTACTTGTTTCTGCATCTTTTCTATAGAAATTTGAATTCATACGTCTTTGTAGTTTTTTTTGAGAGAATCAGATTTTTTTTTATAGAATCACCATCCTGACTCACATTTATCTTTACCAATATATGCGTATGAATATTTAACATCTTTGTATTAATAATTTTTAGAAGTTTCAAACTTCGTACCATCTGCAACAGTAGGTAGCACATAGATAATCAACCTACCTATTGATACCTCTGTATTCAATACATAATTTCATCCACTTAAAGCTCACACAAAACCCCTCATGTCCACTGATTAAAAAACTCAAGTGGCGAAATAATTTAGAAATTGCAAACAAAAAACTATTTAAATAGCGCCGTACATCTGTCGGTCAGGCCCCGGGGCAGAATCTAAACGATTTACCCTCGCCCAGGGCAATCATATCGAGTGCCATTGTAAAAGATAAAAAGGTGGATGATGAACGAAATTTGGATGAGGTAGTTGGCCTTTATTGTTATTTTTAAAGTATAGTTTTTTATATCAACAGTAAAAATTTAAAAAGTCTGAAGTATATTTTTTTGTTTTTAATTAGAGTGCTTTTTTATGCGTCTGCTGCTAGTTTTCATGCGCCTTACAGTGGATGTATAACAATCGGCATCATACTGATTTCTGATTTTACCTGCATTCCAAAAGAAACAAGTTTAAAAATGTTTCCTTTCTTTCATTCTTCTTAAGTTCTTACCAATCAAATATCAATAGTATCTATTTAATCTCTATTATCTAAATGTCTGTCTTATGATGAAATCCTATCAACTTTCAAAACCTCCTTCTCCACTCAATATTTTCCTACCTTTACCTGATGATGACGTCACATCCAAAAGTACCCTATCCATAACTGACCCTCTTATTACTCCACCAAATATCGCTCGCTGCATTTCCCCCAATTTTTCAAAACGGCCATGTTTCAAGTGGCGAGGTGCTCTAAGATCGATACGGGATCTTTTGGAAATGATGCATTATGATGGGGAAAGGGAGAATCACGATTCGATAGTTGTGTCTCAATCAGAGTAAAAATGTTCAAGTGATGTTATACTGTTCGGTGTCTAAACAATATGATATCAATTAGCTTATTATTAATCGAGATTATAACGAAATACCTGTGGAATTTTTGGAACGAGTAACATGCGAAATAAATGGTAAATAATAATATTATGGTGATTCTCTTAAGCAACTTCATGAGAAATGCAGTTATTAATACAGATGATATACACCTAAGAAATATTTTATTTCCTTGGAAACTTTTATAAATTTCTCGATCAAGCCATTTAATTAATTTTGAACATGTTATACCTAGGTACTTTATTAAACCTTGTACACTAATAAATTTGTAATTAGTAGGTAAAGAAAGATGTTCAAAATTAAATTAAATTTGTCCATCACGACCAATTTCACAGGAATTCACAATTACACGACCTTTTCGATTGCCTAACTTTTTCTCTCGATAAAACATCAATAGCGGTTTGGTTAATTTAATTAAAATTTTCATTTCAATGATTTGGGTGTTTTTAATTTTGATTTACCCGAAAATTCGGTTTAAATTGCTGGTTGATTAGAAAAAAATGTGGTAAATTAGGTATCTAAAATCCACGTTGTTTCAGCATCTGTCTCGTGTTTGATAAAGTTTCTATATGTAATGTATAGAGCTACGTAGACAATAGTAGATTACTCAGTCCGCGACCAATTTGTTCATTCTTCTGAAAATACACTCATTTTTTTACGTTTTTCACAAATTCTTTTGTTGAATTTATATTTTTGGTTTTATGGCATTCAATACACACAAAAGAATGAGAATGACAAAAGAATTTATAAATTTATAAATTTATAAATTCTTTTGTCTTATCTTTATATTTTTAACTTTAGCCATTCTAAGATTTTGCGTGCCATCTTGTGTATGTATAATAGATGACCCTTTACGTACTCTTGTTGTGCAAGTTTGCTTTCTCTCGCAAATAGTTGTTAGATGAGATCTTTTTAGCCATTGGTTGTTTATTGTAAACAAAATAAAAATAACGCATCAAGTCTAGAGACACATAAATTTAGTCAACCTTATCTGAATTACCAAACTGCATTTAAATTTAAATGTACGACCACCTTGGCAGTAAGTTTTCAACTAATTTACGACTGAATATTAACATCACCTACCAGGGGAACAGAGCAAGGGTGGAGTTTTGTGTGCTTTCCTAATTGCCAAAAGATGGTAATCAGGTGCCGAGACGTATATCCATCCCGTTCTCGCTCATTGGATCTCCAATCACCCGTTTCGCTTTTCACTGATGATAATTCAACGCAAAAACCATGACAAGGAATTAATTAGTGCTGAGGTAAATAATGAAGATTGTCTCCTTCTAATGAGTTTTGGGTAAAATGATAATCTGTAAGTCGATAGGTAAATTTCTAATGGCTTGCTATTATAATAAGTACAAAACAAATTGTTTAAACTTGGATGCTTTTGACATTTCAAGTTTTGGAATTTAAAAATTATTTAATCAAAGATTATATTGAATGAACGGGCTGATACCACTTAAGTATTACCTTTATATAAATGATTTGTAACCTGTATAATCTGTATCATTTGTAGCTTCCATAAAAGGACATCTCCCAAAAACCATCTAGAAACATCCAGAAACTTCAATCAAAAGTTGATTCTACGATTATACCCATCCATCATATACCCTAATGCCCCATCGCTCAAGCCCCACACGGGGTACTAAGGGGCACTAATACCCCGCACTATGCCCCTAATCCCTATACCTGAATGTAACGGGATTTGCTTTTGCCGAATTTGCGGAGTCGCCAATTGATTTTGCCGGACGTAATATTGTGTGTAATGATTTCGTTAACTAGTAATTTATGTAGATGATAAAAAATTGTAAGCAACATTTTAGAGGTAAATTAGATACACAATAAAACTAAAATTATAAGATCTAGTGACGAAAAATAATTAATCAAAGCTTACATAAAAACAAGAAGGTTTCTCTATATATCTAGAGTTAAACATATTATATTTTGACCAGTAATGTTTTTTTGGTAAATACTAAATTTATATAACGAACAATAAAACCCTAATACAAAAAAACACACACACACACACACATTTTTCTTATAAACTATGTATACAATATACATCTTACAACAGACTTAAAAATCAGACCATCTATTCATCAATATAATACATATAATATATTATATATATTAACATCAATACAATGTGTCATTTTATTGGAACAATCCATTACACCTTTAGAAATATGTATCAACAAGATTTTCTCAATACTCATACATTTCATCGCAGTATTAAGATTATAATACTTTTATAGCCAAATCAATCAAACAGTCCAAAAATTAAGAAAAATACGTTCCCAAATCCCACCTATCAATCTCAAGCGTCAAATGATTAAGAGCTAGCGCGCAAGAGCAACTTTTGTCTCCGCAACTATTTTGTCTCTCCCATCAACTCTATGGGGCGTTGCGTCGCTACGTGCGCGCACTTTCTTACTAGCCCATAGAGTTGATGGGAGAGACAAAATAGTTGCGGAGACAAAAGTTGCTCTTGCGCGCTAGCTCTAAAAATCGAAATTAAACTTGCACCCTTTCACCCGGGGGTAGCACTATTGTTCGACTCTTAGTTTAGACCACAGTAGTATCTTTCAGACCACCTTTATGATATTTATTTTTCGGCTTTGTAAACAAGACAAGGGCGCCAGAGGCGTAACGGTCATCCCGATATTATGAGGTCGTTTTTTATATTTATTGCACTTTGTATTGCCTGGATTACAATATAGGTGCTTACAGTGTAGCTTATGAATTAATTGTGTATGGGAATGATAATCTATCTGTTTTGATTCGAAGTATCTTGTTTGTAAACAGTTGTAGGTAATTTCATGGCGTTATTCTGACGAATAATAATTTAAACTTTTACATTTTATTCATTCGACTGGCCGGTTGGCTTGGTTGGTAGTGATCATATAGTGAGCCTTCCAAGCCAGAGGTCGTGGGTTCGATTCCCATCCGGGACAAATATTTGTGGGCTATATAAGTACCTATTTATTAAAAATTAGATATATACCTATGTATGTTTATCAGCCATCAGGTTTTCATAACACAAGCGAAAGCTTAGTATGGGCACATGGGATCAGATTGTGCCGTGTGTGAAAATGTCCTGAAATATTTATTTATTTATTTATACCATGTTTTTTATAATCGTTGTCTGTTCCTTTAATTTTTATTTCCATTAATCTTTAAAACGCTTCAATCCATTTAATTTTCAATTTCAGAAACTAATAAGTTAGAAACATATAGAAGGAATAATTGCAACAAATATCCTTTTAAACTGGTCAAAATCAAATACAAATATGTAACAGTGAATTCCCCCGATTTCAGTAGGAGTAGACTACATTTGTCAGCGCGGGTTCGGCCAAAAACAAAATTTTCCGCAACACATATCATACAGATTGGGGTGACTGTTTACTGCATGTGTTTGGAAACGCCGCTTTCTGTTTTTAAATTAGGTTTAAAAATAATATTATAGGTGATATAATGTTAATTTTTAAGCTATTGCATAGCTTAAATCTCAGACTTTGAGCGCGGCGACCTAATGTAAAAATTCCATAACGAAAAAACCTAACACCCCCCAGCAATAGCTTTACCGCGGCAGTCCTCGAATGCCACACGTATTTTTTTTATTCTGTGTGTGCTAGGATGCAAATATTAAAACTATTGAATAGCGATAGTTACGTGCTGAATAATTTTTCACTGATTTAAATTTTGGTACAATTAAAAAAAACAACCGATAGTAGCAACTTAGCAGATTAATTATAAGATAGCGTGTAATGACTGTATCAAATATAACAAGATTCGAACAAGAATTCCAATAGTATTGTATACAAATTCCAGTCAATCTCAAGAAAACGCCGCGTTTCAGCGCAGTGCGTACATCTTTACAAGGGGCTACAGACACGGTCAGTGCGCGCGTTCTAAAGAAGTGAATAAATCTGCCGGACTTGCGACAAGGTGAATATAAATATAAAGAATCCACGGACTTCACTTCCGTGCATATAGGGTTGGCAGAGTCAAGTTATATTTTGAACAAAAAAATTATATTGAAAATTGTTTAAGTAATAAGTATCATTTGTGATTAAGTTTAAGGGCTACGTTAAAATCTACTGATGTTTGCAACAGGTAAAAAAACATAATATGTATGTGTACTGCCAATTATTATTACTTAGTTAAAAAGTTGTCCTTAATTTTATTATGACAAAATAATAATAACTAAAACAAAATGATGAACGTATTAATCTATTTTAACTTTTATTAGCGAGCTTTACCAAAAAATGAAATATTTTCTCGAATATTTTCAAATTTAGTTACGCGTGCTAGATCTTCGACTAAGCTTGTAATGACTTATGTAAAAGACTATCTGCATGTAAACATTTTTCAGGATTTTTCTTCATCATCCTTGTTTCCACTGATTTGTACTATTTATTTTATTTTACTATAGCCTTTTTTGCTCTGTGACAGCCCTGTTAACCGTGAAATCCGAGGTGACCATAAAGGCCCGGGCATGTTCTTACATAATAACATTCGATGGTCCCCGGGGACGTCGCGAAATGTGCTTTGTGATCCTCTGGTTAGTTTTGGTTATGTCCGAACTTTTTTGAAGCATTAGTGCGTGTTTTTTTAGGACACTGTTTCTTATTATATTATGTTTATGATGTAAATTCGAATTATATCGTAAAATTAATGTGAACTTTCTATCTTAAGTATTTTTTTAATAAAGTATCTGTAATTTTTTTCATTCGGTGTAAATATGATTTTTTCAGTTTCTATTTAAAATCTGTTTAAACCTTATCATAATATTAATTGTCTTAATCTTAAAAAATAATTATTCTTATCAAATCAATTCGATTTTATTTCAAAATGTAACTAGCAGACATCATAATACATCATAATTACCTACAAAAAAAAATTACAAGGCAACCTATCTTATACATAACAAAATTAAAAAATTATATTATATAAACAATGCGGCTCCACAGTTTTCCCAAGCCCGTCTCCACATCACTCCTGTGCTGACCCGGAAGTCGGGAAGAGACAAACTATTCGGACACGCGTCATAACGCTTGCAGTCCATGTTTACACTGAAAAATATCACCACAGGAAAAGGTTCTTGTAAAATATGTGATCGCCCATCTTTGATTTGCTGTTTTGGAACCTATATCTTTTTATATGAATAAGGAGGTCACTTGACCTTAATATTATATGAAATAAATGCAAGTTAAGATTTGTAATCTATGCTTTTGATGTCAAAGAAGGTTATTGTTAATTAATTTAAAAGAACATTTAAACTTATACATCTGTTTATATTGTAGCTCTCCTCTGAAACTGCTGAACCGTTTTCATGTGATTTGACTAGCAGCTTACTAACGCTATAAGAAGTTGTTATATTTTAATAAAAATACACAACTGCCTATGCAAGATGTTATTTTAAATACCTACCTTTTATCATTATTAAGAATACAAACATTGCTAATCATTCATCATTTCTTTCTATAAACGAGAAACGAAACGAGAGTCGAAACAATATCCAAAACTATCATCATCATCTCTAATTAGTTTCTAAATTGCAACATACTTTCACCATCAAATCTTATAAATATACCACTGCAACTCCATAAAAAGAAATCATCCGCAAAAGATCAAATTCATACCATATTTTGATCACCACTTAGGAATTATAAATTACCGTTCTAAGCATTCTTTCGACAACATCAATTCTGTTTCTTTTGAACTAAATAATGTGCATTCTTTATGCGTGAATAATTTTGTCAATTAATTATATTTTATTGAAGTTTTGACCACACACATTATAAATATCTTGTTCTCAGTTTTTTTTTTAATATTATTTATAGCTTGTGAAACTTCCGATTTTATTTTAATTGTTATAATTTAACGACGCAATTGGTTTTGTAGGAAGTTTAATTGTAAGTTTTGGAAAAAAAGCTTGCTTTTCATTATCACTACATAGTATAAAACAAAGTCGCGTTCTCTGTCCCTATGTCCCTATGTTTAAATCTTTAAAACTACGCAACGGATTTTGATGCGGTTTTTGTAATAGGTTTGTATTCAAGAGGAAGGTTTTAGTATATAATTTATAGGTTTTAGACAAAGCGGGCGAAGCCGCGGGCGGTAAGCTAGTTAAAACATAAACAACAAAGTCGCCATGTTTCATGCTTATATCACAGTATTACAATATTAATATGGTAATACTGTGCTTATATATTTATAGGTCATTTGAAAAATCTCAAATTATCGTAGGTCATTTCATACCTCAGAATATTACGAACACCCAAAAATAATCAAACCGCACACATAAAACAAACAAACGTACAAAAACCAACTGGAAAGCGTAATTATCTCAATTCTGTCTTTACCTGCCTTTTAATAACCCTTGACTTTATATGAGTCCCTTTATAAAAACAAGAGTCCGTTTGAATAAGTGTTTGATTGCGGCCCCGGCTAATAAAAGCATTGCTTTGAAAAAGATAAAAGGTAAAAGATTGGGCGAGGTTGACTGTACAGTGTACGTGTGTTTTTATTTTGAAGTTGTCATATGAATTTGTATGTCTTGTATTCACCAATGAGTTTGGTTTACGTTTTTGGGTTGATTTTTTATTTTATTCATGCAGTGAATTTTAAGAAAATGTGACGAATACAACAATATTTCTTAGCTCTAACTTTAACATTGTATTCTTTAATTTCTTAAAACGATAAAACATTTAATCTGGCCAAATACTGATAATTGCGATATTTCTAAGGAATTCAATACTTAAAAACATTGTGTAACAAAAATAATTTACCTTAGATTTATAGTCACTTAAAGAAACTAACATACTTACGTCATACTGTTCATATGCATTTACTTATAGAAATATATTATGCATAAATCTATATTTATAAAAATCATTTAAAACATTCACAAATTATTATTACATCCAAACTCATCATCTCGGATACTGCACCTAGATACGAACCCTACGTTGCCGCTACTCGCCGCCGTGGCGCTAGTATCGCCGCCCACGCTCGCTCTGCCTCAATGAATGTATTTGGCTCCTTTCCATCAAGGTAGTTTAATTTACAAAACTGATTTCCTTTTTACTAGGAATTTTTTAACGCAGTCAATTATTAACGGTGTGTGCTAGAATTATTATCGGGTTACGGAATTTGAATGTTTTAGTTTTGTGTTTAAATAATATAATTGTTTTTCTATAAATATATTTAGTGTTGGTATACTACGGGACAGGTGGAAATTTGTTGTAGGTCGCGGATTAAGGCGTCATTTTTAATAATAGGTTAGACTTTTTGCGTAGTTTGTTTTTGCGAATTTCATCTAGCTAAGATGAAATTCGTCATTGCCCGTTTTATTATATTTCACGTATTTAAAGCATTTAATAAAATGTATTTTTATTCAAATAATGATTTACTTTGCTGCTCAAAATTTAAATTAAACAAAAATTATTATACCTACACATAGTTACATACTAATTCAGTAAGTATAATTTAAATTTCTCCTTTCCAGTGACTGGAAAATAATCATTTTGTTTGTTTTTTTTTTTACTATTAAGAAAGAGCCCAATTATTTTGTTACTATTTCACAATGAATATAATTATATAGAAGGACATGAAAATCCGCGCGGCAAAGATAGCTAAAGTTACCCATCAAAAGTTACCGTTAATTATTATATCAACTGAAATTCAGTTTTCCATAAACCGAATCGTATCCATCTTAATCAAAGGCAGCAAGGTGTAACTCTGACTAATTACCGCGACTGAATATTAATTGATTATCTATGTCAACTGACTGGCACAACCGTACGGTTTGTACCATCACGCCATTCTAACCTTAAATCCTGTAGAAATAGAGCAAACATTCCTTTGAAATAGTTATGCGACTATGTCGAACTTACATGCACGCCCGTACCTGTACAATGTTTTCTTAGACATTTTATCGGTATTTGCGATTGTATAATGTAGTGTATTGGCATAGAGCTCAAAATGGCGTGTCAGTTTTACCCGTCAACTGCAACTTGGTTGCGTATTTTTGCACCTGATTTTAGCGATTATGTAGGTTAATATAGAGATTAGTTTTGTGTGCATTTATTGTTAATTTTATTAAGACGTTACATGCCAGATTTAGGTTAAGTGAAAAGTTCTCTTTGATCTATCATTTTATTAGCGAAGGAAACGGTGTAATACGAACGGATTCCTAGAACATCTCTAGCTAGTGAAAATAAGACGTATTTTTGTGTTTATTTTAAAATTGTATGCAAAATAAATATTGGAAAATCTATCGCCAATAAAACACCAATAAAATCTATACTTCTTAAGAGGCTAATTAAACAAAAATTAAAAATTGAACAATAAATACTTAGTGTACGGGGCTTTTTGAAGTGAAACTTCTTTAAGGGGGGGCATAAAGCAAAATAACCAATCTTCTATTAGATGATACGTGTAATATTCAAGACCAAATCTAAAAAATAAAATAATATATATCAAACTAGATGATATGTTCAACGATTCTGTTTAATCAAAAACATAAAATATTAAAATTGACTCGATAAAAAAAAATCACCAAGTTAGCTCTAATTTTCACACTTTTACGTTTTCTACTTGACATGGTAATACTTATTATGATTTTTTTTTCATAAACAATTATATTAAAGCATTTACAAGATATTTGTCAGAGCATTTTGTGTAATTACTTTTAGTTTTGGTTTTATCTGCGATAAACCACTTTTGGCGCTCTTTTTTTCTCGAGATAAAACGTTTGGTTTTGTCACGATAAAAGTGGTTTATCGCAGATAAAACCAAAACTAAAAGTAATGACACAAAATGCTCTGACAAATATCTTGCAAATGTTTTAATATAATTGTTTATGAAAAAAAAATCATAATAAGTATTACCATGTCAGGTAGAAAACGTAAAAGTGTGATAATTAGAGCTAACTTGGTGATTTTTTTTTATCGAGTCAATTTTAATATTTTATGTTTTTGATTAAACAGAATCGTTGAACATAATATCATCTAGTTTGATATATATTTTATTTTTTAGAGAAAAAAAATTGATTAATTAGTTTGTATAAAGTTAACAAAGAACATCTCTCGTCAGGGTTCAAGTGAAATTCTTACAAAGGAGCCCTGTTTACCTCTAATTAATATCCGTAGGTGAGGGACAAAGGAATGGAGTCGCTGTTGAGTGCAATTTTTTATATTAGTATGAGGTTATTAAGCTATTGCATAGCTTCTATCGCGGGCCTTGAGCGCGGGGACCGAATCTAGAAATTGCGTAACGAAAAAACCTCACGCTCCCCACTCCGACGGGCACGGAGGTGTGGCTTGAAGGCATAGCATGCAATAGCTTTACCGCGGCAGTCCCCCTGAGCGAGACTCGGGAAATTGAATGTCTAATAATATTCTGAGTCGACGAGAGGTGAAGATTTTGTTGGTTTTGGTGTAACATGTCTTGTTGGAATATTTCTTTTCTAACAATTCTTCCTAGCCTTTTCTGCGTGCGAAATATAGATACTGCCTGATACCAGTATATAAATACTTTAGGTACTTGTTTCTGCATCTTTTCTATAGAAATTTGAATTCATACGTCTTTGTAGTTTTTTTTGAGAGAATCAGATTTTTTTTTATAGAATCACCATCCTGACTCACATTTATCTTTACCAATATATGCGTATGAATATTTAACATCTTTGTATTAATAATTTTTAGAAGTTTCAAACTTCGTACCATCTGCAACAGTAGGTAGCACATAGATAATCAACCTACCTATTGATACCTCTGTATTCAATACATAATTTCATCCACTTAAAGCTCACACAAAACCCCTCATGTCCACTGATTAAAAAACTCAAGTGGCGAAATAATTTAGAAATTGCAAACAAAAAACTATTTAAATAGCGCCGTACATCTGTCGGTCAGGCCCCGGGGCAGAATCTAAACGATTTACCCTCGCCCAGGGCAATCATATCGAGTGCCATTGTAAAAGATAAAAAGGTGGATGATGAACGAAATTTGGATGAGGTAGTTGGCCTTTATTGTTATTTTTAAAGTATAGTTTTTTATATCAACAGTAAAAATTTAAAAAGTCTGAAGTATATTTTTTTGTTTTTAATTAGAGTGCTTTTTTATGCGTCTGCTGCTAGTTTTCATGCGCCTTACAGTGGATGTATAACAATCGGCATCATACTGATTTCTGATTTTACCTGCATTCCAAAAGAAACAAGTTTAAAAATGTTTCCTTTCTTTCATTCTTCTTAAGTTCTTACCAATCAAATATCAATAGTATCTATTTAATCTCTATTATCTAAATGTCTGTCTTATGATGAAATCCTATCAACTTTCAAAACCTCCTTCTCCACTCAATATTTTCCTACCTTTACCTGATGATGACGTCACATCCAAAAGTACCCTATCCATAACTGACCCTCTTATTACTCCACCAAATATCGCTCGCTGCATTTCCCCCAATTTTTCAAAACGGCCATGTTTCAAGTGGCGAGGTGCTCTAAGATCGATACGGGATCTTTTGGAAATGATGCATTATGATGGGGAAAGGGAGAATCACGATTCGATAGTTGTGTCTCAATCAGAGTAAAAATGTTCAAGTGATGTTATACTGTTCGGTGTCTAAACAATATGATATCAATTAGCTTATTATTAATCGAGATTATAACGAAATACCTGTGGAATTTTTGGAACGAGTAACATGCGAAATAAATGGTAAATAATAATATTATGGTGATTCTCTTAAGCAACTTCATGAGAAATGCAGTTATTAATACAGATGATATACACCTAAGAAATATTTTATTTCCTTGGAAACTTTTATAAATTTCTCGATCAAGCCATTTAATTAATTTTGAACATGTTATACCTAGGTACTTTATTAAACCTTGTACACTAATAAATTTGTAATTAGTAGGTAAAGAAAGATGTTCAAAATTAAATTAAATTTGTCCATCACGACCAATTTCACAGGAATTCACAATTACACGACCTTTTCGATTGCCTAACTTTTTCTCTCGATAAAACATCAATAGCGGTTTGGTTAATTTAATTAAAATTTTCATTTCAATGATTTGGGTGTTTTTAATTTTGATTTACCCGAAAATTCGGTTTAAATTGCTGGTTGATTAGAAAAAAATGTGGTAAATTAGGTATCTAAAATCCACGTTGTTTCAGCATCTGTCTCGTGTTTGATAAAGTTTCTATATGTAATGTATAGAGCTACGTAGACAATAGTAGATTACTCAGTCCGCGACCAATTTGTTCATTCTTCTGAAAATACACTCATTTTTTTACGTTTTTCACAAATTCTTTTGTTGAATTTATATTTTTGGTTTTATGGCATTCAATACACACAAAAGAATGAGAATGACAAAAGAATTTATAAATTTATAAATTTATAAATTCTTTTGTCTTATCTTTATATTTTTAACTTTAGCCATTCTAAGATTTTGCGTGCCATCTTGTGTATGTATAATAGATGACCCTTTACGTACTCTTGTTGTGCAAGTTTGCTTTCTCTCGCAAATAGTTGTTAGATGAGATCTTTTTAGCCATTGGTTGTTTATTGTAAACAAAATAAAAATAACGCATCAAGTCTAGAGACACATAAATTTAGTCAACCTTATCTGAATTACCAAACTGCATTTAAATTTAAATGTACGACCACCTTGGCAGTAAGTTTTCAACTAATTTACGACTGAATATTAACATCACCTACCAGGGGAACAGAGCAAGGGTGGAGTTTTGTGTGCTTTCCTAATTGCCAAAAGATGGTAATCAGGTGCCGAGACGTATATCCATCCCGTTCTCGCTCATTGGATCTCCAATCACCCGTTTCGCTTTTCACTGATGATAATTCAACGCAAAAACCATGACAAGGAATTAATTAGTGCTGAGGTAAATAATGAAGATTGTCTCCTTCTAATGAGTTTTGGGTAAAATGATAATCTGTAAGTCGATAGGTAAATTTCTAATGGCTTGCTATTATAATAAGTACAAAACAAATTGTTTAAACTTGGATGCTTTTGACATTTCAAGTTTTGGAATTTAAAAATTATTTAATCAAAGATTATATTGAATGAACGGGCTGATACCACTTAAGTATTACCTTTATATAAATGATTTGTAACCTGTATAATCTGTATCATTTGTAGCTTCCATAAAAGGACATCTCCCAAAAACCATCTAGAAACATCCAGAAACTTCAATCAAAAGTTGATTCTACGATTATACCCATCCATCATATACCCTAATGCCCCATCGCTCAAGCCCCACACGGGGTACTAAGGGGCACTAATACCCCGCACTATGCCCCTAATCCCTATACCTGAATGTAACGGGATTTGCTTTTGCCGAATTTGCGGAGTCGCCAATTGATTTTGCCGGACGTAATATTGTGTGTAATGATTTCGTTAACTAGTAATTTATGTAGATGATAAAAAATTGTAAGCAACATTTTAGAGGTAAATTAGATACACAATAAAACTAAAATTATAAGATCTAGTGACGAAAAATAATTAATCAAAGCTTACATAAAAACAAGAAGGTTTCTCTATATATCTAGAGTTAAACATATTATATTTTGACCAGTAATGTTTTTTTGGTAAATACTAAATTTATATAACGAACAATAAAACCCTAATACAAAAAAACACACACACACACACACATTTTTCTTATAAACTATGTATACAATATACATCTTACAACAGACTTAAAAATCAGACCATCTATTCATCAATATAATACATATAATATATTATATATATTAACATCAATACAATGTGTCATTTTATTGGAACAATCCATTACACCTTTAGAAATATGTATCAACAAGATTTTCTCAATACTCATACATTTCATCGCAGTATTAAGATTATAATACTTTTATAGCCAAATCAATCAAACAGTCCAAAAATTAAGAAAAATACGTTCCCAAATCCCACCTATCAATCTCAAGCGTCAAATGATTAAGAGCTAGCGCGCAAGAGCAACTTTTGTCTCCGCAACTATTTTGTCTCTCCCATCAACTCTATGGGGCGTTGCGTCGCTACGTGCGCGCACTTTCTTACTAGCCCATAGAGTTGATGGGAGAGACAAAATAGTTGCGGAGACAAAAGTTGCTCTTGCGCGCTAGCTCTAAAAATCGAAATTAAACTTGCACCCTTTCACCCGGGGGTAGCACTATTGTTCGACTCTTAGTTTAGACCACAGTAGTATCTTTCAGACCACCTTTATGATATTTATTTTTCGGCTTTGTAAACAAGACAAGGGCGCCAGAGGCGTAACGGTCATCCCGATATTATGAGGTCGTTTTTTATATTTATTGCACTTTGTATTGCCTGGATTACAATATAGGTGCTTACAGTGTAGCTTATGAATTAATTGTGTATGGGAATGATAATCTATCTGTTTTGATTCGAAGTATCTTGTTTGTAAACAGTTGTAGGTAATTTCATGGCGTTATTCTGACGAATAATAATTTAAACTTTTACATTTTATTCATTCGACTGGCCGGTTGGCTTGGTTGGTAGTGATCATATAGTGAGCCTTCCAAGCCAGAGGTCGTGGGTTCGATTCCCATCCGGGACAAATATTTGTGGGCTATATAAGTACCTATTTATTAAAAATTAGATATATACCTATGTATGTTTATCAGCCATCAGGTTTTCATAACACAAGCGAAAGCTTAGTATGGGCACATGGGATCAGATTGTGCCGTGTGTGAAAATGTCCTGAAATATTTATTTATTTATTTATACCATGTTTTTTATAATCGTTGTCTGTTCCTTTAATTTTTATTTCCATTAATCTTTAAAACGCTTCAATCCATTTAATTTTCAATTTCAGAAACTAATAAGTTAGAAACATATAGAAGGAATAATTGCAACAAATATCCTTTTAAACTGGTCAAAATCAAATACAAATATGTAACAGTGAATTCCCCCGATTTCAGTAGGAGTAGACTACATTTGTCAGCGCGGGTTCGGCCAAAAACAAAATTTTCCGCAACACATATCATACAGATTGGGGTGACTGTTTACTGCATGTGTTTGGAAACGCCGCTTTCTGTTTTTAAATTAGGTTTAAAAATAATATTATAGGTGATATAATGTTAATTTTTAAGCTATTGCATAGCTTAAATCTCAGACTTTGAGCGCGGCGACCTAATGTAAAAATTCCATAACGAAAAAACCTAACACCCCCCAGCAATAGCTTTACCGCGGCAGTCCTCGAATGCCACACGTATTTTTTTTATTCTGTGTGTGCTAGGATGCAAATATTAAAACTATTGAATAGCGATAGTTACGTGCTGAATAATTTTTCACTGATTTAAATTTTGGTACAATTAAAAAAAACAACCGATAGTAGCAACTTAGCAGATTAATTATAAGATAGCGTGTAATGACTGTATCAAATATAACAAGATTCGAACAAGAATTCCAATAGTATTGTATACAAATTCCAGTCAATCTCAAGAAAACGCCGCGTTTCAGCGCAGTGCGTACATCTTTACAAGGGGCTACAGACACGGTCAGTGCGCGCGTTCTAAAGAAGTGAATAAATCTGCCGGACTTGCGACAAGGTGAATATAAATATAAAGAATCCACGGACTTCACTTCCGTGCATATAGGGTTGGCAGAGTCAAGTTATATTTTGAACAAAAAAATTATATTGAAAATTGTTTAAGTAATAAGTATCATTTGTGATTAAGTTTAAGGGCTACGTTAAAATCTACTGATGTTTGCAACAGGTAAAAAAACATAATATGTATGTGTACTGCCAATTATTATTACTTAGTTAAAAAGTTGTCCTTAATTTTATTATGACAAAATAATAATAACTAAAACAAAATGATGAACGTATTAATCTATTTTAACTTTTATTAGCGAGCTTTACCAAAAAATGAAATATTTTCTCGAATATTTTCAAATTTAGTTACGCGTGCTAGATCTTCGACTAAGCTTGTAATGACTTATGTAAAAGACTATCTGCATGTAAACATTTTTCAGGATTTTTCTTCATCATCCTTGTTTCCACTGATTTGTACTATTTATTTTATTTTACTATAGCCTTTTTTGCTCTGTGACAGCCCTGTTAACCGTGAAATCCGAGGTGACCATAAAGGCCCGGGCATGTTCTTACATAATAACATTCGATGGTCCCCGGGGACGTCGCGAAATGTGCTTTGTGATCCTCTGGTTAGTTTTGGTTATGTCCGAACTTTTTTGAAGCATTAGTGCGTGTTTTTTTAGGACACTGTTTCTTATTATATTATGTTTATGATGTAAATTCGAATTATATCGTAAAATTAATGTGAACTTTCTATCTTAAGTATTTTTTTAATAAAGTATCTGTAATTTTTTTCATTCGGTGTAAATATGATTTTTTCAGTTTCTATTTAAAATCTGTTTAAACCTTATCATAATATTAATTGTCTTAATCTTAAAAAATAATTATTCTTATCAAATCAATTCGATTTTATTTCAAAATGTAACTAGCAGACATCATAATACATCATAATTACCTACAAAAAAAAATTACAAGGCAACCTATCTTATACATAACAAAATTAAAAAATTATATTATATAAACAATGCGGCTCCACAGTTTTCCCAAGCCCGTCTCCACATCACTCCTGTGCTGACCCGGAAGTCGGGAAGAGACAAACTATTCGGACACGCGTCATAACGCTTGCAGTCCATGTTTACACTGAAAAATATCACCACAGGAAAAGGTTCTTGTAAAATATGTGATCGCCCATCTTTGATTTGCTGTTTTGGAACCTATATCTTTTTATATGAATAAGGAGGTCACTTGACCTTAATATTATATGAAATAAATGCAAGTTAAGATTTGTAATCTATGCTTTTGATGTCAAAGAAGGTTATTGTTAATTAATTTAAAAGAACATTTAAACTTATACATCTGTTTATATTGTAGCTCTCCTCTGAAACTGCTGAACCGTTTTCATGTGATTTGACTAGCAGCTTACTAACGCTATAAGAAGTTGTTATATTTTAATAAAAATACACAACTGCCTATGCAAGATGTTATTTTAAATACCTACCTTTTATCATTATTAAGAATACAAACATTGCTAATCATTCATCATTTCTTTCTATAAACGAGAAACGAAACGAGAGTCGAAACAATATCCAAAACTATCATCATCATCTCTAATTAGTTTCTAAATTGCAACATACTTTCACCATCAAATCTTATAAATATACCACTGCAACTCCATAAAAAGAAATCATCCGCAAAAGATCAAATTCATACCATATTTTGATCACCACTTAGGAATTATAAATTACCGTTCTAAGCATTCTTTCGACAACATCAATTCTGTTTCTTTTGAACTAAATAATGTGCATTCTTTATGCGTGAATAATTTTGTCAATTAATTATATTTTATTGAAGTTTTGACCACACACATTATAAATATCTTGTTCTCAGTTTTTTTTTTAATATTATTTATAGCTTGTGAAACTTCCGATTTTATTTTAATTGTTATAATTTAACGACGCAATTGGTTTTGTAGGAAGTTTAATTGTAAGTTTTGGAAAAAAAGCTTGCTTTTCATTATCACTACATAGTATAAAACAAAGTCGCGTTCTCTGTCCCTATGTCCCTATGTTTAAATCTTTAAAACTACGCAACGGATTTTGATGCGGTTTTTGTAATAGGTTTGTATTCAAGAGGAAGGTTTTAGTATATAATTTATAGGTTTTAGACAAAGCGGGCGAAGCCGCGGGCGGTAAGCTAGTTAAAACATAAACAACAAAGTCGCCATGTTTCATGCTTATATCACAGTATTACAATATTAATATGGTAATACTGTGCTTATATATTTATAGGTCATTTGAAAAATCTCAAATTATCGTAGGTCATTTCATACCTCAGAATATTACGAACACCCAAAAATAATCAAACCGCACACATAAAACAAACAAACGTACAAAAACCAACTGGAAAGCGTAATTATCTCAATTCTGTCTTTACCTGCCTTTTAATAACCCTTGACTTTATATGAGTCCCTTTATAAAAACAAGAGTCCGTTTGAATAAGTGTTTGATTGCGGCCCCGGCTAATAAAAGCATTGCTTTGAAAAAGATAAAAGGTAAAAGATTGGGCGAGGTTGACTGTACAGTGTACGTGTGTTTTTATTTTGAAGTTGTCATATGAATTTGTATGTCTTGTATTCACCAATGAGTTTGGTTTACGTTTTTGGGTTGATTTTTTATTTTATTCATGCAGTGAATTTTAAGAAAATGTGACGAATACAACAATATTTCTTAGCTCTAACTTTAACATTGTATTCTTTAATTTCTTAAAACGATAAAACATTTAATCTGGCCAAATACTGATAATTGCGATATTTCTAAGGAATTCAATACTTAAAAACATTGTGTAACAAAAATAATTTACCTTAGATTTATAGTCACTTAAAGAAACTAACATACTTACGTCATACTGTTCATATGCATTTACTTATAGAAATATATTATGCATAAATCTATATTTATAAAAATCATTTAAAACATTCACAAATTATTATTACATCCAAACTCATCATCTCGGATACTGCACCTAGATACGAACCCTACGTTGCCGCTACTCGCCGCCGTGGCGCTAGTATCGCCGCCCACGCTCGCTCTGCCTCAATGAATGTATTTGGCTCCTTTCCATCAAGGTAGTTTAATTTACAAAACTGATTTCCTTTTTACTAGGAATTTTTTAACGCAGTCAATTATTAACGGTGTGTGCTAGAATTATTATCGGGTTACGGAATTTGAATGTTTTAGTTTTGTGTTTAAATAATATAATTGTTTTTCTATAAATATATTTAGTGTTGGTATACTACGGGACAGGTGGAAATTTGTTGTAGGTCGCGGATTAAGGCGTCATTTTTAATAATAGGTTAGACTTTTTGCGTAGTTTGTTTTTGCGAATTTCATCTAGCTAAGATGAAATTCGTCATTGCCCGTTTTATTATATTTCACGTATTTAAAGCATTTAATAAAATGTATTTTTATTCAAATAATGATTTACTTTGCTGCTCAAAATTTAAATTAAACAAAAATTATTATACCTACACATAGTTACATACTAATTCAGTAAGTATAATTTAAATTTCTCCTTTCCAGTGACTGGAAAATAATCATTTTGTTTGTTTTTTTTTTTACTATTAAGAAAGAGCCCAATTATTTTGTTACTATTTCACAATGAATATAATTATATAGAAGGACATGAAAATCCGCGCGGCAAAGATAGCTAAAGTTACCCATCAAAAGTTACCGTTAATTATTATATCAACTGAAATTCAGTTTTCCATAAACCGAATCGTATCCATCTTAATCAAAGGCAGCAAGGTGTAACTCTGACTAATTACCGCGACTGAATATTAATTGATTATCTATGTCAACTGACTGGCACAACCGTACGGTTTGTACCATCACGCCATTCTAACCTTAAATCCTGTAGAAATAGAGCAAACATTCCTTTGAAATAGTTATGCGACTATGTCGAACTTACATGCACGCCCGTACCTGTACAATGTTTTCTTAGACATTTTATCGGTATTTGCGATTGTATAATGTAGTGTATTGGCATAGAGCTCAAAATGGCGTGTCAGTTTTACCCGTCAACTGCAACTTGGTTGCGTATTTTTGCACCTGATTTTAGCGATTATGTAGGTTAATATAGAGATTAGTTTTGTGTGCATTTATTGTTAATTTTATTAAGACGTTACATGCCAGATTTAGGTTAAGTGAAAAGTTCTCTTTGATCTATCATTTTATTAGCGAAGGAAACGGTGTAATACGAACGGATTCCTAGAACATCTCTAGCTAGTGAAAATAAGACGTATTTTTGTGTTTATTTTAAAATTGTATGCAAAATAAATATTGGAAAATCTATCGCCAATAAAACACCAATAAAATCTATACTTCTTAAGAGGCTAATTAAACAAAAATTAAAAATTGAACAATAAATACTTAGTGTACGGGGCTTTTTGAAGTGAAACTTCTTTAAGGGGGGGCATAAAGCAAAATAACCAATCTTCTATTAGATGATACGTGTAATATTCAAGACCAAATCTAAAAAATAAAATAATATATATCAAACTAGATGATATGTTCAACGATTCTGTTTAATCAAAAACATAAAATATTAAAATTGACTCGATAAAAAAAAATCACCAAGTTAGCTCTAATTTTCACACTTTTACGTTTTCTACTTGACATGGTAATACTTATTATGATTTTTTTTTCATAAACAATTATATTAAAGCATTTACAAGATATTTGTCAGAGCATTTTGTGTAATTACTTTTAGTTTTGGTTTTATCTGCGATAAACCACTTTTGGCGCTCTTTTTTTCTCGAGATAAAACGTTTGGTTTTGTCACGATAAAAGTGGTTTATCGCAGATAAAACCAAAACTAAAAGTAATGACACAAAATGCTCTGACAAATATCTTGCAAATGTTTTAATATAATTGTTTATGAAAAAAAAATCATAATAAGTATTACCATGTCAGGTAGAAAACGTAAAAGTGTGATAATTAGAGCTAACTTGGTGATTTTTTTTTATCGAGTCAATTTTAATATTTTATGTTTTTGATTAAACAGAATCGTTGAACATAATATCATCTAGTTTGATATATATTTTATTTTTTAGAGAAAAAAAATTGATTAATTAGTTTGTATAAAGTTAACAAAGAACATCTCTCGTCAGGGTTCAAGTGAAATTCTTACAAAGGAGCCCTGTTTACCTCTAATTAATATCCGTAGGTGAGGGACAAAGGAATGGAGTCGCTGTTGAGTGCAATTTTTTATATTAGTATGAGGTTATTAAGCTATTGCATAGCTTCTATCGCGGGCCTTGAGCGCGGGGACCGAATCTAGAAATTGCGTAACGAAAAAACCTCACGCTCCCCACTCCGACGGGCACGGAGGTGTGGCTTGAAGGCATAGCATGCAATAGCTTTACCGCGGCAGTCCCCGAGTGCCACACGTTTTTTTTTTTAAATAGTGATAATATTATAATATTTGGCGGAATTAATATGTATGAGCGATATAATGTTGGTACGATTTTAAGTTCAATATTAATTGAACTGGGTGATGCAGTGGTAAATAATACAATATTGCTTAGGTACATGGAGTGGCTTCGATTGTCACTTATGCAAGAAATATTATAATATTATGTACTGTGATTACTGATGTAGGTTTAATATTATGTAGATATTTAGTAACAACATTTCACAGTCGTCAAGCACGTTATGAACCCGACAGAAAAGCGTATAAATAAAAAAATACATATATACATATTTATTAATTCGATGACTCTCACACCGCTCTATGCATTTCTCTGTTCTTGTATGAAAATGACATTAAGTCATTAGCGTTAAGGAGTCGTCGCCCTTACACACACGCGTTTCCTTTCATACAAATATATTGTGTATAGTATTTTATATGTTTTTCAATTTTATAATTTCACTTACACACACACACACACACACACACACACTACATTAATATTAGATCCTTTTTTTTGCAATAAGTAACAGTGATATTTATTTAGACATTTTCAATAGCTTTTCTTTAAAATAAACTAACAGGTAAACTATACAAGGGGAAAAAACAGCGCAGTTTTTAAGCTATTGCATAGCTTCTATCGCGGGCCTTGAGCGCGGGGACCGAATCCAGAAATTGCGTAACGAAAAACCTCACGCTCCCCACTCCGACGGGCGTGGAGGTGTGGCTTGAAGGCATAGCATGCAATAGCTTTACCGCGGCAGTCCCCGAGTGCCACATGTCTTTTTTCATATTATTTTATTATTCTAAAACTACCCACATATCCATTAATAATAGTTTATTTCAAGATTTATAGCCATATAACATTTATTTACAAGAGAATAAATTAAACAACTATTACCTTCCCGTGACATCGCGAAATTATTTTAAAATCTGAATAATGACATACTTTGAAATGTTTTTATGGAATGGATCATTAACGTAAACATTTTTAATCAAGAAAAAGAAAAATATCAAATTGAACTGTACAGGTAAAGAAATAAGGGTGATTATCGTTTGCTGGGTTAGTGAAATAAACATAAAAATATACTAAATTGAACTCTATATGTACTAATAGAGATAAGTGTGTATATTATGTGGTTTTTTAAATATGAGTGTGAAAAATAAATTATATTGTAAAATGGTCACCTGAATGTTTTATGTTTTACGATTTTATAAGTCCCTTGTCACACGTGAATGATAGTGTGGAATGGCTTATCTGTGAACGAAAATGAGGGTATTTATCTATACCTACTAATATTATAAAGCTGAAGAGTTTGTTTGTTGGTTTGAACGCGTTAATCTCGGGAACTACTGGTCTGATTTGAAAAATTATTTCGGTGTTAGATAGCCCATTTATCGAGGAAGGTTATAGGCTATATTATATTATAATCACGCTACGACCAACAGGAGTGGAGCCACGGGGGTGAAACCGCGCGGAGCAGCTAGTAATAGATATGTATAGATAACTATAGCTATAGCTTTGTTAGTATGTCTGTTTGTTACATAGCTTGGAAAATGATGACCAAATTTAATTAAAAATACATATAAACTGATATGAGAGCATGTTATTTTTTTAAATCACGAATCTAATACTACTTAATTAAAAACAATCTAATTACCATTATGTAAAAAAGTCAAAATATTTTAGTTTTTGGAACAAAAAGTGAATTTATATAGTGGTTTAAAAATTAACCTAGTTTAAACATCTGACTGTGTGACAACGCTCTTACATGATGAAATGCTGTGTAAAATTTATGACTCTCCACAAGATTGAATACTAAAAGCTTACGTTTTAATGATATAATGTCTAAAAAAAAGATTTCATTGAAAGCATGGTATAATTCTACGGTTTTAAATAATTAATATTTACTCCTAGAGTAAACATGTATCATGAAAATAAACAAACATAGTGGAAGATTTTGTTATTATACGCAATAAACATGATTCATAAAAACATACAGATGCGAAAAAAATGATATTTCAAATATCATATTATTTACAATAAGTAGGTAGGTACTTTCATAGTCGTATCACTAGTTTCAAACCCAGGCTTCGCTTGTTCGTTCAGAGTCTACTTCTTCATTATTGTAAAAAGTAAACTAAAGACCAACTTTGGAGTTTCTTGCCGGTTCTTCTCCATAGATAGGTACTGCTTTCCAAATCGGTGGTAATTGTTAAAAATATGTATTGATGATTCGAAAGTGCTTCTAAAAGAAGTCTAATTGAATAAATAAATGTTTGAGTTTGAGTTTGTATATTTTCGCGCACTATAGTGAAAAGTTTCGACTCTTTGTATGTTTAATATGGATAAAATGTATTAAACAAAAACTTCATACCTAACAGTTGAGAGATTGAAATAATATTACATTTTCATACGTTTGTTTCATACGATATAAGTCGAAAACTACTCGACGGATTTAAACAATTCTTTTACCGTTGGAAAGCTACATTTCTACCAAGCAACATTAGGCTATAGGTACTTTATCCCGAGAAGAGTTCTTATAAGACATTTGACCCCCCACTTAAAGAAACCGTAACAAGTTAAACCTCTAATAATGAGCTGTGTACCGTTTGACGGTAATCTTAACAAATGGGTCTCTTTATTCTAAAGCCCTCGAGAATTGTACATGAATTTAGAAATATCTAATTATACTCTGAAGGGAACTCTGATACCTTTCTGTACATATAATTACTTTTAACAAAAACTGAACCGCCTTAAAATTGTCAGAACTAGACTAATAAAATCCCTACTAATATTATAAAGTAGAAAGTAACTCTGTCTGTCTGTCTGTTACGCTTTCCCGCTTAAACCTCTCAACCGATTTTGATGAAATTTGGCACAGACAATCTTTAGACCCTGAGAAAGAACATAGGCTACCTTTTATCAAAACACCACGCGGGCGAAGCCGCGGGCGGAAGCTAGTTTCTAATAAAACTAGCTTTCAAATAAAATAAGAATCATCAAAATCAATTCACCCAGTCGAAAGTTATAAGGTGACAAATAAAAAAATTTGATTGTCTTCTTTTTTTGAAGTCGGTTGAAAAAACGTTAAAATAAACTTCCCGCGGCAAAACTATTAACGTGTAAAGCGGATGTTCTTAATTAAAATGTATTTTCCATCGACTTCAAAGAGGTTATCGATATGACTATGCAGTGTTTATGTGATTTTTAAGAAATTATTCCGCAAATTATGAATTGATTTCCATTATTTAAATATGTTATTAGATCACGGTTCTGAATAAACGATTCCGGATTCACAGTTCTTTGTTAGATATTAAAATAACATGCAAGATTTGTATATCACTCAGAATACAGTATTGGTTCATAGTTTACTTATCCCATTGAGCCCCGAACGGCCCGATCGGTCAACGACACAATAGATTTTCTATTGTGTCTGTGATTCCGGGGCCTGAGTTATTACACTATAATGATCTTAATAAATATTATTTATTATGCATATACGATACCTACTTTAATTTTTCCCATTAGACATAAGATTAATTTTATTAAATGTAGCAGAATCGCTTTAACAATTACTAAGTTTTTATCAAATTTATTAATACTACCAATTAATTTTCCTATATTCACATTAGGGTATTAATCCCTCGTCCAATTACTCAGCGGTCACTAAAATCCACGAAAACAAATAAAAAGCATTGTCTCCAAACAATCCTTTGAAAGCTTAGAAAGCTTAATTGTAAGGTAGTGGTCAAACTGTGAACGCCAGGCGTCCAAACGCAGCAGGTGGTCTGTACCGTAATGGAGGGAAAAATGAATTTATAATATAAATGGGTAATATGGGTTATATTGTGAAGAAAGCAGACATGCTCCTTCATTATTAGGTCTTATTACCTACTGCTTAACATTGGGCGGGAGTACATCTAAGTAAAAAAAAGAGCGTATGTGCCGAGCACACGTGTCAGAAGTGAAACTTCTTTGGGCAGATTCAAAGATACCAGAATCGTCGCCTTCGGCCTTACTCCATGACGTAACGGTATTCCCATGACGCTACCTTGAAATTTTACTCTCAATGTTCCTAAAGAAACACTTCAAAAATACATATTTCAATGGATTGTGTGTTGATTAGCGGGAGCTTTGAGTTAAGAGATTCTGTCTTAGGACGAAAACGTTTTGTAGTGCACAAAATAAATTAGGATTCTTCTATAGAGATAGTGCGCATTCATCTATATCTTTTAAAAACTATCTACAAAATATTAATATTCAGTACAGTGTAAAAATTTAATATGAAGTAATGTCGAATCAATTATGTCCTTTGGGATTCAAAATATTTAATAGTTATCTTGCTCGTGGTAGTAAACGTATGATTTCAAAATGTATTAATACAGATATTTAATCTTCTATTTATTTAAATTACCATTGCTTGAGTAATTCCTTTTAGGATATAAAGGCAGGTCAGTTGCGAATTGCAAAAGGTTTCATAATCCTGTCCGTGGGGGTCATCGTAAACTTGGCCACACGCCATTTTATGGTCAAGGTGCTTTTTTATTAGTTTCATTCTGTTGAGTATTTAATAAAATCTCTGTCGAGATTGAAGAAACGCTTCCCTATTGTTCGGATAAAATAAAATAAAATGTTTGTCTGTAAATAATGGCCAGGTATCGTAAGTGTTGTTTAATTGACTTTTAAATGGCTATATGAAAAGAATAAGCATGATTTTTTTTATAATTTATATTATACTAGCTGTCCCGGCGAACTTTGTACCGCCCTGTCAATGAATGTTGTGTTACCTTTTAGCTGAACTAATTTAGGCTTTGATGAACGTAATACAATGATACAAAATAAATATTTATATGGATTGATATGTAATAGTATTTTATTTTATTACTTCAAACACGTCTCAGAGAAAAATGATTGAATTTTAATAAGTTGTGCAGCATGGATTAACTCTTTTCATTCTTTAACTGTTATCGACCACGCCATCGTTTCGTTTCACTTTAGTTGTGATAATAATTCTACCATTATCATTGGGCGATCGACGCTGATACAGTGGGTAACCATCGTTGCCTGTGATGGTCTCTGCCATCAATTTTCGTGGATACCTTTTGGTACACTCACTGTCAACCATGCATGGTGTTTGGTGGTTGATGGTGTCACACGGTCCATGAATCATATTCGTGATAACAACGTTATGTCGGTCTAGATCGGTTTCAGAATAAGCAATCCCCGCACATTCATATATTTTATCTGCCCGAATCCTTTCGACTAACCAAATTAAAATGTGTGCATGCTGCAAGCCAGATTGTTGTCATTCGATTGAATACATCCATCATTGAATAATCCCAAAGATGTGTTCCGTTAATGTAACTCATTAGTGATCGGATTTTTTGCTTGAAAACACGTGTGGTGATGTCGTGCCGATCACTTGATATTTGTCCGGGAAGCAGCAGTTGAATAATTTCCATCCATTTCGGATTACATATAAATGTAATGAATAAATCTGGCCGACCATAATGACGAACATATTATTATGTCATTGCATCTTGCGCATATTCACTTTGGCTACCTGTGTATGTCGCCGGTAAAATAAGCAATAGACCAACATTTTTTGCATCTTCTTCTGTGCTAATTGCATCACATAAATGGATGTAATCTTCAAAACGCAATTTAGCTTGTTTATAGCAATATTGTTGACGCAGTCGACGAAATCGCAACAAATAATTGTCAGAATTTTTACATTTTATAGAATTTTTTTAATAATTAATCGAAATAACCTTCTTGGTTAGTTTCCCCACCAAAAATACCTTATTAATTTCTGAAAACACGCGTAAACACAAACATTTGAGGAATTTTTATGTATCTGCTTTTATTGCACTTTTTAATAATTGATTTTAAAATAAATACAAACAATATTTATTCACCCTTTTTACTTTTTAATTATTTTACACATAATACATTTTTGAACGCATGATTCATGAATGTCAAACATTATTTTCCTTATTTGACAGGTTTGACAACTAATGATTGACATGTACGAAAATCAAAATTTTGGGAAAATATATATTCGTCTAGTTTTTTTTTTGTTTTTATGATTTATTCTGCTATTCTGGACGGAGACAAATCCAACGAATCTAAAACCACAGTATTACAATATTATTTCCTACAGTAAGGAAACGCCTTTGATGTCGCGCGATGCCGCCGCCAGCGTAGGTACTTACGCTGCCACACGAAAATACGCTAGGGTTGCAACAAATGGGAAATAAAACAATTGTGATTATTAATATAATGATGAAATCATTTATTCATATGTACATTCAAAATAATTGCGATTATTAAATCGGATGTAATTATTTGTTCATAAATATATAATTACAGATATTGCACTGCTAAATATTATTAACGTGGGCACTTTATTTTTGGATGTTCTTAATTGTATATTATACCATTTAACTAAGTAATGCATTCGCATTGGGATGTACAATCTGATTAGAAAATAATGAGGACAACATATACATTTGATTTTAATTCAACAGATACAATTAATACAATCTTTCTGAAATATTGTTTCCTACTGGGATTTCAATGTAGATTTACATCCGTAAACGGAACAGTTTTTGCGCGCCATAATAGAATATGTAAGTACCTATGTATAATACAATTATTACACAAAAAATACGACTGCGTCGTCCTTTCGCGGTAGTTAATGCAAATTCAGCGTGATTGCATTAAGCGGCCCGCGTCGCCCGACCCCCCGCCAGTTCCCCTCCGTTTCTCTGCACAAGTACATTCGTCGCCATACTGTAGGAAATATGGTAATACTGTGCTAAAACCATGAAAATTGGTTCAGCAGAACTCGAGTTATAAGTGTTGGAACATACACGACTTTCTTTTATATATATAGATATAATTTTCTTATCTACAATTGTTTCTATTATGTTTAGGGAAAACAATAGGTAACCGTATTTTCGAATATTTAAAATTAATTTTTAATAGATGTCCAAAGAAGTAACTTTATATCGATTAAAGGACGGAGAGAGGCCTACCTGCGGGTTCATTTCTTACTCTTTCACATCAAAAGAACTGATCGGATCTGAACCTAATTTGGTACAAAGATACTGATGATCTTACCACAAAACAATTTAAACACAGTTACACACATAAAACAAATTAAAACAGGGATCTGTCACTTTAATAGTTGTCTATGTATTTAATAGTTGTGTATACGACAAAACTAGATTAAAGAGAACCCGCGCCTAAAGTTAAACCCTGTCTAAAGTTTTTTGTGGTAAGACATAAGTCGTTTTTATACCTAGTCCTTCTTTTCACTTAGACTAAAGCTATTTGATTACAACCTTTCAGCAGGTCCAAGCCACTCTTCTGCAAAATTACTAGTCTAAGTGGTTTATTTTAAGTTTGTTTGTTTGTCTGCGCCGGCGCCAGTCCGAGGTGTGGACAGCTAGCGGGCTAGCTCTTTGATCATCATTGTTTATGAAGTATCGATCCTAATGGACACTGGGGGATAATATAATATACTTTTTAAGTTCATTGCGTCATGCCATTTCTCTGGGGGCTTGAAATGTTTTTATGTAAAGTAGGTAAAGGCAGGAAGTTGGAAAATTTTTTAATTTGCGATATGGAAAGCCAAGAAAAATGACAGTCAGTATTGCAGATATTCTGTAGATGTGATTGTGACCATACTCTGCATGGAAATAAAAATATTTCTGTGTTTCAGCATTATTAAAAAATTTCAATCATGCATTATAAGAAATAATACCTATATAATAAATGTTCATAACAAGATATGTCTGTATTTTTATTGTGTAGAAATTTGTTGTGAGTGTAATAAAAATAAATATCAAAGATAATAAGTCTACTTACATTTTCTTATGACAAAAACAACTATACATATTACAGACATATTATATAATTCTTCAGCAGTGTTATTTCTTGTACAAACAAGAGGAATATTACAAACACAACACATTGTCATGGAGATCGAAGCCATACCTATATTGTACTGTAATAGAAATTTAAATACCATCCAAAAGAAAAATATAAAAAACTAAAAAAACCGTGGGCGCGGGATTACTTTAGTAGTATGCGAATACAAAAATAGTTATATAATATGTATAGAAGAATAAACTTGTGTTCAGAACATTGAATCGTAATTGCGACTAAAAATTGAAAATACAATACAAATTGTACGATGTATAGGTAGGAATACAATATTTAGCGAAACTGCCACGGTATTATGGATATTTATTGTGGAAATAGCTATGAATGTGAAAATAAAAAATCCTCATTTTGGTAGAACTCTACTAAATATATTATGTGTAATGATAACGTGCGTCTTAACAATTAAATGTATTTAAAAACGTTTAAAATAAAACTTAATAATATGTAGTCTAATTACCTAATGAAATTAATATTACAATCGACATCACATCTCTTATATCTGAAAATAATTGTATTGATTAGCTCTAATCTAGACAGTGCTTAAAATAGTGCAGTAGGAATATCAAGGCTAAATTCAAACATCTTGTCAATGTCATTTACTGCTTTGATGTAAAAGCTTATCTTCAATGTACTAGATCTGTGTCTTCAATATTGTATCTTTATTAACATTTTGTATTAAAGTAAAATCGCACAGTCGCAAAACATTGTGAACTAAGCCTTACATGTAGTTATGTAACACCGGCAATATTATGGCAGATGTCCTCATAAAGTGGGCTTATAAGTATTAATTTCGCTGCTGAATGCAATTGTTGAGGTTTTTTACGAGACCTTTAAAAACTTTTTGGACTTCGCCCAGAGGTAATTTTAGTGGAGAGAATTCGAATGAAATTTTATTATTACCTTTGAAGATGTTAAATTGAATGCTCGTAAAGCTATTAATGTAGGTATTTAGTTATTTTTGGTACCTTCTTGTATTGAATTTAAATAATTGATTTTTTCATTATACAATTTTGTAAAATTCGTTTAATATTAAAGCTAGCTAGCCACGATTTTGAATAGAAAAAAATCTTCGATCATCTTTGCAAATACCTATTTTAAATCTGATTTTAAAATCTAATTTCCAATCCACAATCCGAGATCTTATAAACAATACTAGATAATATACTTCCTAAAAGCACATTTCACAATTTGAAGCCACAGATTAAAAATTATTCCTGTTCGCATTGCGTCATATTTCCGCACATCACACCTTCTGGGAAGGTAAACAGACGTCTGTCATTCATATGTCAGAGTTTTTATCGCCGGATGTTGAGCCGTTCTATAGTGGCTGCGTTTGAATTAAAAAAAATGTATGAAAGCATTGCTGATTGGTTGCATGGTTTTAATACTATCAAATAACATCGTTTCGTTGAAAGAGTTGATTATATTTTATGTGCAAAGAAATGCAATTTTTAGATGAAATAAAAAGTCTGATAAATAGTGGCTTGTAGACCTTGTAGAGTTGTGCGTGTGATTCAATTCTAGTTCAAAATATATATTTGAATAAATAAATGCACTTAACCGTTTACTATAATTAAAGCCCTGTAGACGCAAGCATTATAGAAACTAAATAGAAACTAACACATTCCATAAAACTCAATACAGTACTCCTAAATTAATAATGCACATGCAAATCTTCGCTAATTGTCGTATTTCCGAAAACACTCGAATCATTGAATCGTAAGAGCCCTAAACAATGCACTTGCATTTTACACCTTGTTCAAAAGAAATAGAAGTCAATTCACGGTCAAAAACAAATCGGGCGGTAGGTGACGGTAGCCTGTCAGTCAAAAAACTGAAAAATCTGTCAGTCGTCTTTACATATTGGTGGTGACTGCACGTGTTCTCTCTGTGTGGAATTATATAGAGCTGCTATTACATACCCTTCTTGGTTTTGTTTTTAAAGATGAATTGAATTAATCGATGAAATGATTTTCACAGATAGGAAGGCGAGTGGTGAGTAGGAAAAGTGAAAATGAAGAAGAGCATAATAAAAGTTCTGATGTATCTAAAATGTCAGAAATAAAGATAATCCCTGATCTTTATTGTTTTTATTATTATTATTTTTTTTAATGTGATTATTTTGAAGAATGATCAGTACTTTAAATACTTTTGAGCTGAGATTTTAATGATTAGATTTTTATGGTTTAAATGTAAACCTGTGTTTGAAAACAATATTTTATACAATATAAATGTTGTTTTATTTTAACCTTCTTTTCTTCCATCATTACACCAGCTTCAGTAAGACACTTTAAAAGTACTATAAAATTTTCCAAGTAAATTAATCCAACAAAGATATATTCGCAATCGTGGGGTTATCCTCGCTATTTACTTACAAGGAATTATCGAAACAAAATCGTCACTTTCAAATCAATATTAATCTCTTTTTGCACAAAACACATAATTTGACTAAATTATGCATGAAGAAAATGCATTTAACCACTCTATATAAATATCATCTTCGGACGCTCCGGGAATATGACAGTTGCCGAACAGTGACGAAGATTTCTATGCGCATTATTACTTTTGGAATACTGTACTACAAATTGAATTTTTAATTGAAAATGGCGACCATTGTAGAACGAACACACACACAATTTCACATATATAATGTTTACATCAGATCTCCGGACAGCTCTTGATCATACGTAGGTACCTACCTACCTGACTTCCGATTGCGCAACCGTTCATGTTATACATGAACAGACATACAAACAAAAATAACATGTTTTGTTTGTAAGTGTTTAAAAGAGTGGAATTATTCAATGTAAAAAGCAAGCAGGCGAAACCCGGGTCAGAAAGCTCATTATAGAATACGGTCTAAGCATTTTTTTGGTAATAAGAATATATTTTATGATTTCTCTTCTCCATGAGTAGCTTCTTCTTCTTGTTAATTATTTCAATTGAAATTGTTATTTCTTCTGATATTAAATGTACCTGTAAAACCTAAACCTGTACTTTTCATCAATTTTTATTATGAAGATCCATGGAAAGTTAATAAAAAAAATCTAGATCAAACCCATGTAGGTAAAAATACCGAACATTTCCCGGTAACGGCTATTGAAACGATTATAAAGTATGTAAAGGCAATAAAAAGTTTACACCTTCACGCACCTGGTGGTAATAAACCTAGTTTTAATTTGAGGGAAATTACGGGAAACTGTGTTTTTTAAGCGTCTTTAATCTCATGTTCAGAGGATTGTAGAACATGTGTGATAATTATGATTTGTTTAGTACAACCTCAGACAATAATATACTATACCTACGAATAAAACGAATTGTTTAATTATTTCTTATAACATTTCTAATTTAATGGGAAATTTTGATCCATTTTCACGCTAAAACGATAGATTTTAATAAAGACTGTATTCTGATTGGCCTTTAGAGATATGGACATTGTCGCAAAAACAAATTTTTAAGTCGCTGCCAAGAAGCTTATATCTAATACACTGGAGATTGCACTATGACCATTAACTTGTCACAAGAAAATATAACCTTGAATGACGTCAGTGTTGTTTTTTGTCTCTTTCTGTGGGTGACCACACTGGTTTGTATATTCAGGATTTTTCGAAATAAAAAAAACTAAAAATCATGGTCTATAAATAATAACGACATATATTTTTAACAGTATTTATATTATAATATTACTGGTCAACTTACATGAATAATTATCATCTTTATAGGTACATACCATTTTAATTGGTAGAGAATGATAGTTTTAAATAACGCTTGATAACTTTTGATCTCATACTACGATTTTTTAATTAAAATGAGTGCTACATACATTAAAACATCGTTTTGGTTACTCAAGCTTCAGTCTAAAACTTTTCAATATTCCAAAGGGAGAGTTGCATCGCTAGTGTTGATGTGTGGTAACGATATTACAGTTCTCAGAAATTCGTATGTCTTTCAGGAGCTGTACTTACGGTTACTAATGGTTTCATGGTGGTTAATTATAATATAATTAAAATTACTTTATCCACAGTTGAGACAAGCAGTAACAAGAATGTGGTAAATAAAAAGGTATAGCACTTTTCAAAAGGTATTTTTTTTCTGGACCGTAATCCTCAGGCTTAAAATGCAAACTGCATATTCTGGCATGTTGATAAATTTTACCCTTGATAGGCACTATGGACAGCCATTTATTTCTTTTTATTTCATTTTTGGAAAGCTGAAATAAGTAAAACAAAAAAAATTTGGTAAGTTAAAAGAACTATTAATTTCTACGTTAAAGAAGAACAAACATAAAACCACATGTGAGTGCAATATCGATGTCGTGCGTTGTTTCATTACTAGTATAAAAATCTTTGAAATGGTGTTCTAAATGTTCATCATAATTTTGTTAACTATTACAATATTTTAAGAATCTATACATATAATAAATCTGTAGAAGGGTCAATTCTGTACATTGAAAATATTGAAAAAATAAATAGCAGGGGGTGTTACTGGATCGATACCAAACCCAAATATGTGATTAAAAAAATTTTTGTCTGTCTGTCTGTCTGTCTGTCTGTCTGTCTGTATGTTCAGGCATCACGTAAAAACTAACGGTTCGATTTCGATGAAACTTGGTATAATTATACCTTATTATCCTGGGCGTAAAATAGGATACTTTTTATCCTGGAAAAATACGTAAAAAAAAATTAATCTTAATTTTTCAGTTTTATCCATAGACGTTGTTCTGTAGAACCGCGAACACACGTTGCGTATTATTATAGGCCTAGCCGTATTTGGGTCCAATAGATATTTATAAGATGTCATTGTCAGAGTTACTCAAAATGGAGAAATAAACCATCCACGCGAAGACCGACATCCGCGCGGACGGAGTCGCGGGCGGAAGCTAGTAAAGAATAAAGAATAAAATAAATTTTATTAGGCACACCAAATTACCACCACCAACACAAACAAAAAAAAAGAAACAATATAAAAATACACTCTTAAATATAATCAAACATAAAAATTAAAACTAAGAATATGATTTGTGTGGCGACTGGCGACCTAAAGGGTAAGGCCGCTCAGCATATGCTATGCCGATATAGTCAGCATAGCGCTGGTTTTCAGGGCCCCACCAGACAACAAAACGCTTAAGTCTAAAGTGTCTCTCTCTGTCTTAAGAAATAAAATAATTATATATGTTTGCATGTATAGAATATATTATATAATATATTACGGTTATTTTACTCATATTGTGAAATACATATACTTATATACATATATATATTTACATAATAAATACCTAACCACAGTTTATAAATATAAGGAATTAAAAGAATACAACTATATTGCATACTATATAATACGTATATATTATAATACAAATAATAATCCGTTATATACAACGCAACTAAGGTTTTCCGACGAATTCGTTAATCAAATGTTTTTTATATTTATGTTTAAAAGAATTTTTAGACATTGACTCACGTATCGGCGGCGGTAGATTATTCCAACACTTAGTTGCGTTGTATACAAAGCTGCCTCTAAAGGCGGTTGTATGGTATCTGGGCATAATCATCATGTATGTTGATGCTCTTGTGAAGTGTGAGCCATCACCTACCCACCTAAGTTTATTATAAAGGTATTTTGGTATCTGTGACGTCACCACCTCAAAAAGCATCACAGCAAAGTGAAGGCGCCTGCGTCTTTCCATATTAAGGGTTTTGGCCTGGATTAGATATGGCGTAACATGTTCTCTTGGCGGTATGTCCCAGCAGAACCGAGCACACGCATTTTGAACCCGCTGTATGGCATTCTTGGTCCTTGCTAGCAATATTGCACCGTACATAGTATCTCCGAAGTTAAATTTCGAGAGAACTAGTGCCTCACAGAGCCTTATACGTAAGGGTGTGGTGATATAGTTTCTGATGCGATACAGTAGCTTTAACCTATAGAAACAGTTCGATATAGTTGTGTGGAAGTGCTTTTCGAATCTGAGGTTCTCATCGAATACAAATCCAAGATTACGAGCTTCTACGACACGATCTATAGTTTGCCCTTCAATTTTTAATGTAAAATCGTATCCAATCACTTTTTCGACCATCCTCGGTGTCCCCAAAACCATAAATTTGGTCTTTGCAGGATTAAGGACAAGTGAGTTTTTCTCCGACCACTTTGATATGCGCATCAGGTCCGAGTTTAGCTCAGCAATAGCCTCAGGAGTTCGGGACGGATGGAATGAGATGTATAATTGAATATCATCCGCATAAAGATGGTATCGACTATACATTATCTCGCTGGTGATATCGGAGGTATATAGTATAAAGAGAAGTGGGCCCAAAATGGAGCCCTGTGGGACTCCCCTAGTTACCACCCTTTGCTGAGAATACACGACCGACCCGTCCTCCTTACGCAGTGCTACTGTTTGTGTACGATTGCTGAGATAGCTACTGAACCAACTGACCGTTTCCTTGCTTAACCCGTAAAACGACATCTTAGATAAAAGTAAAGGTATATTGATGGTGTCGAAGGCTCTAGTATAGTCAAGAAAGACAATAGCAGTGCTCATGCCCGAATCTTGCGCGGTCAAAATGTTATCAACAACTTCGGTCAATGCAGAGACAGTACCTCGACCTTTCCTAAACCCAGACTGTAGGTCTGAAAGTAATCCATTCTGCTCCAAGTACTGGGTTAGTTGGCCGTGCACTATCCTCTCGATAACTTTTGACAGACAAGGGAGAATGCTGATTGGCCTCAGGTCTTTTGAGGTCGCTGGATTTTCTTTTTTTGCTATTGGCTGGACTAGTGCTCTTTTCCAAAGTTCAGGAAATGTATTTGTTTTAAATGATGAATTTATTATATTTCTCTTCGCTATCCGTAAAAACTCGTCATCATGGTTACCTTACTTGTTAAATTGGTTTATTGAAAAATGATGAAATTATTAGGAAAAGAAGATAGATAGAAGATATTTAGCATGATTGATTACTAAAATGATGATAAAATTGACGATTTTTGCCATGAAAATGATTCTAAACAGGTAAATGCATGAGTATTGAGGGATATTGTAAATAGCGTAAATATACACTTGCCTGTGAAATTTTATGCCAGAATTTGGTGTCCAAAAACTTCTGCAATTTTTCACAATGCAATACATTATTTATATTCGGAAAATATTTATTAAATACGCAACAATATTAACTTAAATATTCGAAGCGACGCAATTTTTTTGACACTTATGCCATATTGTCAAAGTGAGAGTTGCTACAATTTTATTATGGTAACTACCCATAATCAGGGAGTATCGCTTTTTAATAATTGGTTCAGATACTTATTTTATTTAGCATAAATAATAATTGTCTCATCCAACAATGCTTCTGAATGACGTTGTTGGCAATTTATCAACAAACTCATGTACAAAAATTAACCTTTTGCACAGAATATTACAGCATACATAGTAGCCTTGGGAAAACTTCGTATTAACAGTGGCAATACCAAGTTAGGTGTGAAAGTGATAAAACACAACAATTTTCTTGTTACACGTCAAATGTTCATACCGAAATCTCCAGTGTATAAGATATAAGCTTCTTGGTCGCTGCAATAGGTGCTGGCGGTCTGAAGAAAATATAGAAAATATACAGGTATTATTTACAAGGTATGTACAGGTAACGCTACATTTTATTATTGTTTTAACAAGCATAACTGCAGCTCATAATATTTTGTATCATATCATTGACATATGTATAGCAAAGGAACTCTGAATTAAAACATTAAAACAAGCCAATTTGAAATACCTTAGAACATTTATTCATTTCACATTCAGGTCACAAATAATTTACCTAAGTAACAACATATCATTATCAGGAACCAATTACCTATATTTCACATCGATAACTATCACAATCGAATCGTATTTAGTTTTTATTCGAGCTGGTCGCGTTTATATTTAGCAGGAATGCCGACGTCCGAGCAGATTTATGGCCAGTACCTGATTTCTATTCTGAATGTATTGTGTGACCAATTTGCGTTAGTGTACACTGCTAACAATTGCTAAATGAATTGCGGTTGCAAGTATCAAAACTGTTTCGAACTGATTTGGTACTTGTATTATTGTTAGTGTGATGGAAAACAATTTTGTTAAAATTGTAATGAGGGTACTAGACGATAGTCTGTGATTGTAAATAATGGAAAAGATCATACATATTAATACTAAAAGCTACCTATTTAAAGCTACAATTCAAAGCTTGAAGCAATTGTGTTATTATGGTGAACGTTAATACAACTAAATACGATAATCGGAAATATTTCATAACTAGAGATTAACATGGCACAAACATGACTTAAACTATATTCTTTCCAAATCGAAATGAAAGCAAAGCGAAGCCATAAAACCACATAAACATTCCATCAACATACGCCAATTTTGATGTCCAGTTAATAACAGCTGTGATTTTACGAAAGCCCGCTCCACGCACACGTTATTTTTAGTATTTGACCGCGAAATTAGGTGAAAATTAATTAACGACTCATATTTTTGAAATATATAAAAAACGCGAGGTCAACACACTTTAAACTGTAGTTGTTGGCAATATTTTCGAGATCAAAACATAACCGTCATTAATAAAATTGTTAGATCATGTTCACGTCTCTCGCGGTTAAAATAATGCAAGGAAATATTTTTTGATGTATCTAGTCGAGTTATTTAAATCATTTTTACGTGTTATACGTTTTGTTTTGAATATTTGCTTGTGTTTATTTTTGTTTAAATAACACTTTAATTAATATTACGACTTCACAGTTGGTAGATACTTATTGATTTATTTATTCGGCTTATTTTCATCAATCTTACACTGTTTTGCGTTTTATCTGTTATTATGATATATTTGTATCAGTTTTATTTATGAAAGTAATACGTAGTTATGATTTAAAAAATCATTTACCATTGATATAATTCCTATATGCAACATTGCCTCCTACACTCAAGTATCGAAAAACAATTGCAAATCTGGCTTAGGATAATTTATATTTCCTAATATTAAAATTTCACCTTCCACATAATTTTTCAAATTAGCTTCAAACAGCACTAGTTCAAACAATCTATATATTCATAAACTCCATAATAAAATGGCGAAATATAAATATCGTAACGTATAAAAATGTTTACAAAGTAAGGTAATGAATACGAAATGGAAGTCAATAACCGGAATACAGAATTATTATACGTCGATAAATCAGCATAGTTAAGCCGCGAAGTTTTTCAGCCATCAATACCGCCTACGCACGGAATAGATCCCTAATCTTTTGGCAATTTCTCAACTGATACACCTAGACGCATTTAGACGGTACGATATTATCGTGTACTATTTTTGAAATTTCGGAAGGTTGAAGTTGTAATAATCATTGTACCTATGGCTTGAAATATACTAAAAATATTTAGGTAATTTGTAGAGTTACGTGGTTTTTTGTTCTTAATAAATCTTTGGTAGAAATTTGTGCCAGGAAATAAGCTGAATTAATTCACAAATAATGCTAGCTGTTCTGGAGTGACTCGTGCTAAACTCTGATGATGAATTAATGTTCTCTACATTTTGCATATTTAAAAATAATAAGAAACAAAACACAACTCTTATGACTTCGACTGTAATGACTGGCAATTCGTTTATTTGAAAATTACGATATTTTAATCGTGTCGTAACATCTAAAAACAGTTACAAAGAATTTATTCAGAGCCATTGTTATTTTTTGTAAACTGTTATTGTACATACTTATCGAGGCTAAAGATTGCGTTGGAAATACATATTTAGTTTAAGAATATATTTACCTTCTTTTATAGTTGCACTGATATTACTATGAAATCTTCAATGTTTGTAAATAGAGGATCACTGTTCATCTTTTTTTCATGAGAGATTACGAGCAACCTTGTTTTGAAAGCGTGTTCTACCTTGATATTGTAACCAACGGTCGTACGGTCCAAGTAAACTAGATATTTCTAAAAGCACGTTTTATTGGAATACAGTGGAACTCAGCCAGTAAGAAACGTTAGAACGAAGTCCACTATTTCACGATCATGATTACCTACACCAAATACAAGAAAATGCTATTAATTAATTCAACCTTTAAATTGCATTGTTCTTAAATACTTATATCTTTTAAATAACACCTACGTTCTACACGTAGGAATATTTAAGATGACCGTATCGAATAGAAAAAACCAATTAAACCGGCCATAGTTTCACGGTTTGTATTTTTCAATTAATCTCAGGCGAAGTGCTTCCACAAATAGATGACGAAAATCAAACAGTCACAAATACTGTTAAAGTACGAAGAACGTTTACACACCTTTGATACGATTTTTTATTTAAAAATCATTGACTAGGTACTTGTGCGACCTCATCATGCAACTTATTGTGTGTCATTGAATTCTCCAATAAAATCTATGCTAATATTATAAATACGAAAGTTGTCTGTCCGTCTTTCTGTTACCTACACTTTCACGACTAAATCATAGTATCGATATCGATGATTTGGAAAAAAACTTAAAAATTATATTATAGTTGGAAACCTATGTTCAAACCATGGCAATTTAAAAAATAATTTAGATATGGTGATGTAAGTTTCTGTCACTAAATTCATGAAATGTCGCTAATCTACTTATATCATTAATTCTTTTAGAAATTGAAATATTAACAAAACTGTTAAACTTTCAAGATGAATTCTAATCTAATAACTCTCGCATTCCTGTTGACAATTTAGTTGATCATTCCTCTCTTCTACAACGATTAATAAAATCAGACACAGTATTAATTTTTATAAACTAGCTATTTAATACAAAATTCAAATGTCGTACGGTCGTCGTGTAACCGTGCGTCCAGTCGTATTGTTAATCGTGTGTATCCCCACGACAGGTGTTGATACGATCGAAATAGATCGCGACGTGTCTTACAAATAGGTGTGAGTTTTGGAAGTGCCGCTTTTTGTTGGTTTTGTGGGTTATTTACAGAAACTTACCGGTCGCTTTTCTAATACAGAGATACAGATCTCTTACTATGTAGAGATTACAACCAAAAGATTTTTTTATTGATGATAGTTTATTTGGCATACCTAGTAAAACATTTTTAAGTCGTACCAACCGTAATGCTTTTTCTATATCTAAAAGTATGTATTCATACTTTTACTTCATTGACTTATTCTGATTGTTGAAATATAAAATACTACTACAAAAGAGAGCTAAGATATTATGGGAAATATCTATAAAATTCATTTGTTTTCTTTTGCATAAATAAATGATATATTATAAAATAAAATTTATGAACAGAAAGTGAATAAAATGTAGTTTCATAGGTAATTTTAAATTGCTATTACATTTTAAAAAGTGTGTTAATCTTTTCCCACTCTCGTCTCACCCATACACATTCAGTCAACACTTCTGTGATTGTTGAATATCGAAAGTAACAGTTAAATTATTGACACACTCGACTCACTCAAACCTTGTAGGTACCTTCTAGGTACGAGTGACCTACCACACACTCAGTGATCACCTAAAGATGGCCCAACTAACCATCGCCAATAACAATTATGACGTCACCATATCGCTAATAGATACTTTAATAAGGCAATATAGTTCGCAGGCTAAACATGTTATACGGTTCTAAATTGCAATTGTGCGTGAATTACAGCAACTATTACATCGTTTATGAGGGGAATAGTCAGATGCACGTGTGCTGGCATATTGATTCGGAATTATAAGCAAATAGCGGGAACTTGGAGCTCAGCCAACGTACTTGCCAAAAGTTCGGGTGACCACGCTACTGCGTTGTAAGGATATGTGGGTAGATAGATATTTTTGTGGGTGGATGTTTGTATGCTTGGTGACTGGTGGAAATAGCTTTACGTGGGTGTTAAGTGGTTGTGTCATAACTTTAGATATAGCTTTTGGAACTTTCCTTCAGTAGACAGTACGAAAAGATACGAAAATAATATAACTCAAAAACGTTCTTATGTTTACGTTTCTTAATAATTGTCTGTCAATTTTACACATGAATCTTGTGAACTACATACAAAACTGATTTTAACAATACACAGATGAATTCTAGTTAAAAATAGAAGACTTACGTACACATCTTGTTGAATAAGCTTTTATATTACCATAATAGATACATTTTTCAATCTTCCGATAAAAGCTGAGATTAAAATAGAATCCAAACACTAACACTAAACTAATTGATAGAAACTGCATATAAAACTTCGAGCCATAGACAGATGAGATCAATAAAACCGACTACTAGATGTACTATTAAAACAAATGGAATAAATAAAAGATATTAGCGATTCTTTAATAATTATGAGCAATCAACTTCACAACACTATATAAACCTGATCCAGTCTATAAAAACAAAATTCAAGTACCGCAAGTCATTCCTTTTCTTTTCTTCTAAAAACAACTTCCGGTATATCCCCGAACACGCTGCAGCATGGTCACCAACGGAACGTAAAACGGCACGGCTCCACAGACTATATTTCACAGGTAATGTTGTTTATGACCGTTGTACATTACGCCCTGTTTAACAAACACTTTGATATCGAGTGATCGCGGTTGAGTGATTATGAAGGCTAATATTTATATGTTATTGTTGTAAGGACTGATCGTTTAGTGTCTATTAATTTGGGAAAACCAAGGGCAGAAGTTAGAAGTATAGTTAGTATTAGTTAAAAGTTATAACTCGTCATTCACCAGAATTTGAGTTAAAACACTGCCAAGTTTGATCGAAATCCGTTCCGTAGATTTAGCGTGATTGAATCATGAATACAGACATTGAAACATTCGTATAACCATGGACCAATATATTATATTGGTCCATGGTATAACTATTAACTCTGTGGATGCCCACTTTCACGACATGTTGTCGGTACCTTTTAAATACTCCGTCTCGTATCCCACGAGAATAAAAGTATTTAGAATCCCCTTAATTAAATCGTTATAATCATGTTATTGTAAAGGTAGTTGTGTCATTAAATGTAAGAAATTCAACTATATATAACTAGCTGTTGCCCGCGACTTCGTCCGCGATTAGGTCGTTTTTCGTCATTCGTCGTTTAAAAAAAATACGTGACACTTTATTTTTGAATGTTTTTAATTATTGTCTCTTATAAAATTTAACTACTTACATTAAAATTGAACACTCTGATAAGAAAATCTTAAAATCTGAAGAAAACATGAATGAATGTGATTTAAATTCTACATTACTTAGTATCAAAATATAATAATCTAAATTAAATGTAGATTAACAGTTTGAGCACACCATTATAGAATATGTACTTAAGTATTAAATTACGTTAGTTAACATAGTAACAAAAACACGATGACTTTCTTTCGCGCTCGGTACCACAAACTAAGCATGTTTGTGGTAAGTGGCCCGCGTCACTTGACCCCCCGCGAGTTCCCCTCCGTTGCTATGCGAAAATACATTCGTTGCTCTATTTTAGGAAAAATTTGTAATACTGTGGCCTGGGCGTTATAACACGTCCAGGGAGTTCCTGAGTGCCGATATCACCATCTTGAGGAAAAGCTTCTAATGTCGATTTAAAACTGCATACATACGAATTAACCTGTTCTAAAATTGTGAAATGAGTTCAGTTTTAAATTTGAGAAATATTGATTTCTTGTATTCCACTATTCGTTGTAGTCGAATATAAAATATATTTAAACAAACTTAGGTTGGCCTACAGGCAAAAGGGTCGATCCTATCAAATGGTAAACTTGACCTTGTATCTTAAAAGTAAGCATGAACGGACCTTCTGATAATTATTGAGCACCAAAGGATCATTTGAAACGCGCTACTATAAGAGCGAATATTGTCTAATAACAGTTTACATTGCACAGTATGTTCCTCTAAAAGTAGTGATTTCAAAGGTTCCGGTGTATCTTCAAATGAAAGCCGACTCCTTACTACACTTTAAAGCATTACAAAAAGAACCTACTACGCCTTTACAGAAGATGATCTGTAATCAATTGTGAGGTTATAAGCAAACCCACTTTTATATTTGTCAGACCACACCACCGAATTCGTAGATTGTTTACCTCAAGTCATTAAGACTATGACGAAATCTGTCTGCAGTAAGACGGGCCTCTCGCTATTCGTCCGTTTCCAGAGACCGAATAGTTTCAATTCTTAATCTTTCATTAAACAAACTCATTAATCGTTCTTGTCTCATATAATTGTAATATTCGCGTCCCTACTCTAGTCATTGCTTATGCTCATGTTCATCTTCAAGAGATCGAATAATATTATGATGCACCCTATCATTTGTCAAACGGTCTTCATATTGAGTAAAGTTTCAGATTCTCGAGATAAAATATGACTGTCGTGATCAGTAGTGAGACGTAATTCCCTCTCAGTGAGGGTTTCGGTCTCACGGGATAGTACAATATGCCGTTTGCGATCAGCTGTGAGACGTCATACCCTCTCAGTGAAGGTTTCGGTCTCACGGGATAGTAGGGGAGACCGGGTTTGGTTGTCTCACGGGTTGGTTGTCACAGCGGTCTTAACACAAAACTGAACTATCGAATAAGTCTGTTGAACAGCGTGGCAAGAGCGATACAGTGACAACGCTGTCCCCACTTCGCGTCAGACCGCCCCGATCTGCCGTGAGGGCCTCACACGTGTTTATTGTTTTCGCACAGATTTTTTATGATATGAGGACCGAATATGCTCCTCATAACATCACTTTTTGTGAACGAAACGACAGCGCGGTTTAATTTAATGCCAACACCATTAGAAAAAAGGATTATTATTAATTGTGAAAAAATATCATGATTTACACTATTAACACTCTTTTAACATAAAATATAAGTCTGTGAGTGTGTAAAAATAAATCCAGCTAATTACACATCAAACTTATGTTTATAATTAGGTATACGACATGAAAATATATTAATTACCAAGCAATAATAATACAGATAAATACTGAACATAAGTAGGTATAATAGATATTAAGTAGTATTAGTTAAAATATACTTTGACTGTTAGTCAAAGTTTATTTTTACTAACAACATGTAAATGAAGAAGAAATAATAATTACCAACGAACTAACCTTTTCTATAATACTTAACACGGCACATTTTTCAAATTATCTTGCTCAACCCTGCTCAAAAATTTGAGGGTTTTGTTGGAACTTTAACTTTTTTATTTTATGTCAAAACTATGATATATCTAAACTACGATACAACTTGCTTGCGGAAATGCTCATTACAATTGTGAATCTAAAGAATAACTAACAACATACTATTCAATTTTATTGAGCTGATGAATATCTTTTGCCTGGAAGAAATCACCGTCGCCTAATAAATATACTGTGTTTTCTTATAAAACCGTTACATAATTTATTTATCTACTTAAATAATGAAAATGATATTATATTTATGAAATATAAAACATATTATGTAAAATGATTAAAAATAAATAAATGAAGCAACTACGATTCAAAGAAAACATCTTTTTCAGTGTTAAAATGCTCTTAGCAATCCTGGATGATGAACTGTATCATGTACTCTAATCCCAGTACGGTCGGTACCTCGATAGCCATAACGATAAATATTATAATCAGATATCCGCAAAGTCAAAATAAAAACATTACTTGTACAGTTGTGAGTGCAAAATTTACGTTTCATTTGGAATAACATTTTTTTCGGTACTAAAACGTAGTCGTTTGATATGTGGTTGGCTGCCCCTCCTCTCCTTCCTGAAAAATATCCTCCAAAATTTCCCGAGATACTTCCAATGATTGAACCATTGGACGTTGGACATTAACTTCAGTCAAAAATTGACGAAGCGGATGATTACTAATTTCCACTTAATCCTCGCTGCTACTATCTTTATCATCAAATCATCAATTTTCAAGTGGTGTTGTAAAAATATCAGCAGAAATCGTCTTCCAAAGGCGATATAATTTTATGAGCATTGAATCAGTAAATAACAAAATCAAAAGTTAACTGTAAATCTATAAAAAAGCTACTTACAAATAAAATTTTATCAAAAACTACTGTTCCCAATGCACCTCAAAATAATAAAAGAATTCATCATTTTATTATTTCATTCTAAAAGTGTAATATAATACCTACCAACAAAAAACATGAATTGCTATCATTATAAAAAATAAATACCTATAAGTAACAACTTACTTTTTGTGGGAACGCATTATGGTGAAAATTCACAAAACACGAAGATTGCATTTGATATTTTTGGTTTTATGGCATTCAATTGCTTTATAAATATCACTACATAGTATAAAAAAGTCGCTTTCTCTGTCCCTATGTCCCTTTGTATGCTTAAATCTTTAAAACTTCGCAACGGATTTTGATGCGGTTTTTTTAATAGATAGACTGATTCAAGAGGAAGGTTTAAGTATATAATTTATTAGGTTTTAGACAAAGCGGACGAACCCGCGGGCGGTAAGCTAGTAAATTTATAAAATACGAAGATTTTTAAAATTGTAACTAATGAACGCAATCAATATTAGATTAACTGTAGATAATGGTGTCTAGTTTTACTTAAAATAATAAACATCTACCCTCACTTTAAAAAAATGTAGTATATTTATTATTTACACGAAATATACCTTATAGGGAAGGGAAGATATGGGCTAAAGAGTTAAATAAATAACATAATTATATTTAAATTATTAATTTCCAACTGTGTATTCAGTAGTGTTAACATCTAAATTGATTTGATTTTTACGAAATCTCATAGATGGCGCTGTTACAAAATTAACATTATACACAAGAGGAAGGTTTAAGTATATAATTTATTAGGTTTTAGACAAAGCGGACGAACCCGCGGGCGGTAAGCTAGTAAATTTATAAAATACGAAGATTTTTAAAATTGTAACTAATGAACGCAATCAATATTAGATTAACTGTAGATAATGGTGTCTAGTTTTACTTAAAATAATAAACATCTACCCTCACTTTAAAAAAATGTAGTATATTTATTATTTACACGAAATATACCTTATAGGGAAGGGAAGATATGGGCTAAAGAGTTAAATAAATAACATAATTATATTTAAATTATTAATTTCCAACTGTGTATTCAGTAGTGTTAACATCTAAATTGATTTGATTTTTACGAAATCTCATAGATGGCGCTGTTACAAAATTAACATTATACAACTTACATTCTTTAAACTATGTTTCTCTTCCCAAGTTACTTAAATGGCATAATTTTTATAGTGTCAATCTAGATATTGTCAAACAACATTTATATATGCGTCATTTGATTATTAATTTCCAATAGTTAACGTGTGTTTGATTTTTCTAACACTTCATAGATGGCGCTGTTTCAAATTTGTCTTTATACTGCTAAGATTCATTTAACTGTTTCTCTGCCCAAATTACGTAAATGACATAGTTTTTATTTTGTAAAGCTAGATAATAGCATGGCTTACTCGAAACCAACATTTAAACATGAGTCTTTAGATTGTACGCTGTCGTAGTACACGGAATATGTAAGAAAAATAAAGGCTCACAGCTCCTCCCCCGAAGGTGATATCATGATAATATGTTTAAACTATCCTCACCCGACCTCTTAGGAATATTCATGCAAAATTTGAAGTAAATCTATGCAGTACTTTTCGAGATTAGCCCGGTCAAACATACAGACAAACAGACAAACAGACAAACAGACAAACAGACAAAAATTCTAAAAACTATATTTTTGGCTTCTATATCGATTATAGATCATGGATTATGTATTCTTTTAAAAAAATATTCAATGTACAGTTTTGACTTTCCTACGATTTTATTATATGTATAGATAGTAGTATCGAGGTAGTAATAATTGTATTAAGTAATGTATTGCACGCCTCATAAGCGAAGCGTTGAGGTGGGTACTACTGTCACTTCGCGCGAAACATCTGATTTTTCAAACTTAAAATGTCTTTATGTATCATACATTGCACTTGTAAGATAATACATACACACACATATTAAGAAAAAACACTATTTTTAACGTTCATGATATTTTTGATGTCATTTTTGTTATTTAAACTAGTTAAAAAACAGTTTAAAAAAGTTCTGTCTTGGACGTCCGTGTGTCTGTATGTGCGGATCCTTTTTCTTGTTAACACGATAGCGACCGAAATACTTTACTAATCGAGTCTTTTTTTTTTCTCTTACGCTTGAGTATGCTCAGGAATAGAACCCTTTCATTTTTCAGGGTCTGATTCGATGTGGTTTAATTGTTATTAAATAAACAAAAATAATAATTAATAAATATTTATTAAAAAAAAATTATGAGGCGTGCACTTTTGGATTTTCCAAATTATTTATTTATTACTAGCGGTCCGCCCCGGCCTCGCCCATGGTACATATTTCGCAATAAAAAGTAGCCTATGTCCTTTCTCGGGTATCAAAATATATCCATACCAAATTTCATGTAAATTGGTTTAGTAGTTTAGACGTGATTGAGTAACAGACAGCTGACAGACAGACAGAGTTACTTTCGAATTTATAATATTAGTATGGATTATTTAAGCTTTTCTTTTATAGTTGAAAAATATTTTTCTTCTCCTTTATTGGACCCAGCCTCGCTTATTTATGCGATGCTATAAGAGTATAGATAAGTAGAGACTAATCTCATGCTTTTTTAATTTTTCATGTATTTCTAACAATAACTTTGAGTTTAAGCCTTATCTTATTTCATTTAAAAAGAAAATTTGTTACGAAAATATAATGTTTTGTAAAAGAGTTTCCATCGATAACTAATTTAGAACGATAAGCAACTAAGCAAGTGAATGTCGTCAGGAAATATTTTAATAAGGCTAAACAACTGGCTCGTTTTCCTAGTGTTGCAGCGAAACTTACACATAGAGGCGGTTTTCAATGTGTCTAAAGACTAAGAAGAAAGTTTTTTTTTCTAAATTCATTGACTGTTAGCTACACCACGACGTTCACTCCTTTCTCGAAATTGATATAGATTTATTTTAAAATACAAGAAGAGCATCCTCTCATAGAATTAACGATGGTAATTGGTAAGTACAGCAGATATATGGTATTGATTTTAGTTACCTATTACTACGTAATTTACCAATTTTCTTGGTGTATAATTTTATACTGTTAAAAAAGAAAATGAAAATATATAGGTATCCAAAGAAAATTGACATTATATTTATAAATAAATAGTAGTTAGTAGTTAAAAAAAATATACATTACGCTTAGATTATTCACGTTTTGTCCAGTTTCCTATATAGACGGGAACATGGCCTCACGGGTCTTATTGAAAAATACTCGATACTGTCCTTTCCTTCCTGTGCTTTTATTAAAAATTTCTGCAACGTATTTTAATAAACATATTCTTTTTTTTCAAATTCATAATACGAAGTAAATTTTTCAAATACCCAGGTTTTAACATGGAAGATAGTTATTGTATTTATTTTAATTTATTTAATGGGTTTGTTTCTAATAATTTATATTAAATTTTAAGAGGTACTAATATTATGTAGGTGATATTTCTTTTGAAAGACCGAAACATTGGTTTTTCATTATTGTTTTGTAAGTTCCCACCGGGTGTAGATCCTAGGACCCCTCGGTTATACACTCATGTGTTAACCACTATACTAAGGAGGAGAAATGCGGGTAAAACCGCGGGGCACAGCTAGTAAATAATAATAGAACACAACATTGTCAACATTAATCAAACCAGTTTTACCTCTAATAAAACATCGTATTATGTATGATTACTTATTACGGCCACAGTATAAATATTTACCATGTCCAATCTGGCCAAATAGCCAGATGTAAACAGAGGTGCTATACTGATGTACCTCGTCTGTGAGATTTACGATCTTGATAAAGGTATTTTCAACGTAAAAGTGATAAATATGTGTTTGGCGATGGAATTATATTTGATGTATAATTATTACATCGTTGATAGTAATAATTTGTAAGTCTTCTATAATCTATACTTAATATTATAAAGCTGAAGAGTTTGTTTGTTTGTTTGAACGCGCTAATCTCAGGAAGTACTAGACCGATTTGAAAAATTCTTTCGGTGTTAGATAGCCCATACATCGAGGAAGGCTTTAGGCTTTATATCATCACGCTAAGACCAACAGGAGAGGTGCTCCTCCCGCGGTTTCACCCGCATTGCTATGCGGGTGAAACCGCGGGGAACAGCTAGTGATAATATAAAGATGAGTTTGTTTGTTTGATCGATCTCGTTCCTGATGTGAATCAAGAACTACTGGACTGTTCTGGAAAAAAAATTGTGTTAGTTATATAGTTCTGACGCAATCGTAAACCCTAGGAATAAATCCAATGCACTTAGCCCAAAAAAACATGATCTAAATACTTAAAAATCTCATCAGTCAGATCGTAATTCATTTTCAACACGTGCGTTAAAAGTTTTGTAATTCACTGGTTGTGTCATGCAGTTTTACCCGCGGGTACAATCAAGTATTTCTATAGCTCATGTGTTATTCTGATGTATTACCTACCTATATAACTGTAAAGTTTCATCCAAATACGTCCAGTACTTTTTGAGCCAATTCGTTACAAACATAGTACATACAAATTTTGCTATATAAAATATGAGTATATAAAGTAACCATTCGATGTAAATCAAAGGAATTTACAGCAAAAGCCTGTGTCAACTTGTGTCTGGAGGTAAAGGAATAATTCTTTTGTTACGACTCTTGTCTAATATTGAAGATAATTTATAATGCACTGTTTATAAGTCATAAGTTAGGAGAAAGTATTTTATAGGTCTATTTTTAGGATAAGAAAATAAAGATCTGAGAGCTTAATAAGCATTAAAACATATTTAAGGAAAACAATGATTGAACGACAGATTTAAATAAATTTCTGCTCTACTCGTTCTTTGCGAAGACAAATTAGTTAATAAAGGAGTATTTAAAAATATTACAAATAGGTACTTAACACATTATTTTTCAAATTTCGCAAGACTAGGAAAAGCTTTGTGAATTTAAATGCTATAAAATATCAAGATAATCATTGAATTTTGAAACCTTTGTTTACAGTTGTGTTATAATATACCTATGTGTGTACATATTTTTACAAAGCACTATAAAATATACCTGTATTTGATGTGTCCATAAAGGTAAAACCCAGTCCCCTTTATGGCCAATATAAGCTGGCCTTGTGCGATATTTTTAAATTTTATTACCACTTTGACGGTTCACTTAAGTCGGAGTGAAATTATATTTTGACTAGCTTTGTTTCGGGGATTTTCTTCATATTATATGAGCTAAAAAAAAAGATCTGTGGAAGTCACAAATTTAGCAAATGATAATTATTTTGGCTTAGAAGAGTTGTTGTTGATTATGTAAGACGACGACGGTAGTAACATGAATATTAACGGAAAAAACAGTAATTTAAATTTAATTTTAAGTAAGTATGAGTTAAACATTTCAGGTAAATTAATGAACAAATAGAATTAAATCATTCAAAATAGGCGATGACTAATTCTGGCTGACTTCTTTGTCTTTACAGACTCTTTGTTTCTTCAGGTAGACTTTTTTAACGATTTAGCAATTGTATGACTTTTGAGGATAGATAATATCAAGCAAAAGGAAACGAAAGTATAATTAAAACTCAAACTCAAACTTTAATTTATTCAATTAGACATCTTATAGAAATTATGTTGAATCGTCATGATATATTCAATACCTTCGGTTCGGGAAACAGTTTCTACAGAGAAGAGCCGGCAAAAAACTCTTTTAAAATCATATCAATGTAACAACAATTTCCATTTCAGAAAGATAATGGTGCCAGACTGTCCTGTGGATCTTAATGAATACACAAATATTTCTCTTTCACCTCTCAAATACAAAGCTGCGATTATAAATGTTTAAATTATCCCGATCAAACATCACTTACAGTGTTTATATACAGTTGACATTAATTCCTACTTGCAGCCGGAATTCCATGTATTTCACTGTCTCACCTCATCTGGAGAACCATCTAAATTCAATCATATTACATATGATTAAGGTTTAAATTACCTTGATGGGTGTTCATGTGAATCATTGGATATTTCAGCCACCAAGTTAGGTGTAAAATCTTTGTCTTTTTAATGGGTCAATTTAGTTAGCAGATTTCTTTGTGTTGCCGAAGGTGACAGATTTAGTGGACTGTTGTAACGTGTTCAAGGTATTTGTTACTTGGGTATTTTAGGATGTGTGACTTTTGCGCTTTTTTTTGTCGGTATCGGTTGGAAGGTGTAACAATGTTGTGTTTGTTTTATTGGACAGTGTGGTTTTTAGGATGTATTTTAAATCATGTAGACATATTATTACAAGGAACTTACTTTGCGCACAGATTAGATACTAGCTTTAGGACATTGAAAGAGTGTTATTTTTTTCTCAAAATCAGCTCGAATAGTTACAACAGCTTGATATACTTAATCAATGTGTAATTTATTCATTGCAATGCTAATGCAAAATAAAGATTCACTTCTGAAATGTTCCATTTCTTATAGGAACTATCACATATTGCTGAAAAGTTGACGTGTATATAATAATATGCAAATATTATTTAGTTAAAGGTAAATAGGTCGGATGTAACTAAAACTTTAATTACAATATCTATTCCGAACACCTTCATCCATAGCATCTTCATACAGTAACAAAAATTCGCTGTCCATTGCTCCCTTTTCATAGCTGAAGAATTTAACGTTTAGTACTGAAGAAGCAATGGATGCAGAAACATTTCGATTGATTCGCAATAATTGTTTTCATGGTACTATTCCATTTGTAATAGTTTTAGTTAATGTCTATCATGTATTAGCTAACATCCGTTTGTAAAGATTACAGGTTTTAACGAATAATTTTAGACTCTGTAGATATGAATTTAATAAGTAACGAGATGTTAAAAAAAACATAAGAAAATGCTACTAAAGTTAAACATTATTATATTCTAGATCTATTGATCTATCTAATGAATCAAAATCGAACTTTCAACTAAAATATCAAAGACTTTAATTGAAACCAAATAAACGTTTTTGAAACGGATTCAAAACTTAGAAAAAAATTCAATGCAATTTCGCTTCATTCATTTGTGAGTAAGAATGCCACAGACAAACACATTCTTCTATAAAATAAGGTCAAAATAACTATAGTTGCAAACGCTATGTAGAGCTATCAAGAATTATTTATTAATATTATGTTTTATACATTTTCTTTTGATTTCTTTTCCAAAGTATTTGAACTATTTAGAATTGAGCTTCCGCTGAACATCAAACCAAGGAAGTTAATAATTAAAATACACCTGTTTTAATATAATTATGGCTATGAATAAAAACGTCTTTCGCACAATATACAGAAGCGGAAATATCTTTGAAAATATAAAATGTATCGACACGCGCGTTACAATTTATTTTTAAACGCCACATAGAGATGAGTTAAAAACAGATATGACACGGTGTTTTTTTACATTTCAGCTCAAAGTATTAGCTGAAAACTATTCGAAATTCCTAAGTGGTTTTATGACAAAGTTGTTGTTTTTTTGTACCTAATTGTTTGCTATTAACTCATTCGTATTATATTTGTTCGAAATATTTCCATTAATGGTGGGCTTTCAGCTAAAAAGCTGAAACTGATTTGCTCTTATCTAAATAAATTGGTATTGTGGCAAAACCTAAATTTTATTTTCTTCTTTGATATTTTCTACTTTATAGTATATCATTATATTATATTATATGATTTTACATTACAATCTAATCAAAAACTCTGCTTTTTACAAAACATCACTCACGTAACCTGCCTCTAAGAGATGCCCCCATTTCAGTACAAACTCACTTTATACTCTATGGCATCTAGCTGGCCAACGGAAGTGTTATGTTTCAAAGCGTTCCTGTTACCTGTTCACTAAATATATCCGCTGTTCGCTTTGATGGCGGAGGTGTAGCACACAACCGGTAGGGCGGCACGGGTGTGGTAATCACTGTCAAAGAATAGTTTGGAATGCAGATGTAGTATTATTGACTTGGAAGGAGACGAGTTAACCTTGATGATATATTACCTATAGCACTAGCTTTCCGCCCGCGGCTTTTTCCGAGTGGTCAAAAGAATTGCCAATACGAATGTGAATTTTCAATGTGGAAAAAGTAGTTTTTGGCTCAATCTATCTTCTCCAGACATAAATATAATATCATCAAGTCGCTCCGTTGCAACGCGAAAGAAAGACAAACAAACAACGTTATAATTATTTATTCTTTGTTTGCGACAACGATTTTTCTTTAACTATATCCATATAATTTTAGTCTTACCTCGAATCAAAATAAAACGCTTAAAAACTGTAAATAAAAACCCAATTTAAACAGCATCAAATCTCAATTCGTTTAAGTTTCTCCCTGCGGGATCACGACTGTTCCATGTTAATGTATTTATACCTTACTGTATGCATTTATAAAGCTTTTTAGTTCTACTTGGTGATTATCGAAATAACGTGGTTTTATATGAAGTAGTGGCCAAGTGCGAATCGACCTCATGTTCTATATTAATATACCTTCACGTTTGATTATTCACTGAAATCGTTTTATATTTTTTCCTTAAAATTAACTGAACTTACTTTAGAATGAATATTAACTACTTAGGAGGCTCATGTGGAGACGTTATGAAAACTAAAAAAAAAAAATATTGCACGTACGTCATTCATTATGTAGCTTTCAAATAGTATGTAAGAAATTATCAAAATCAGTTAAGCAATGTTTACACTTATTAAAATTACGAACATGAATGAAAAATCTAATGTTTTCTGTTTTATATATTGGTAAAGAAGTGTCCGCCGTCCGCCCCGGCTTCGCCCGTGGTACCTACATGTTTACGTTTTTTTTTCATAAGAACCATCCTAGTACTTCAAGGAATAGATTCAGCAGCGCACGCGATGACAGAATTTTTATTAAGCAATTTTTTACACCTTGGGTTACATTATTGCATTTTTGGTAAGGATCTCTAATTTTTTTGAAAATGCAATATAGCCTATGTTGTTCAGTGAAGATGCAGCTTTCTAATGGTGAAAGAATTTTTGAAATCGGTCCAGTAGTTTATGCGTGAAAACCATACATACATACATAATTACAAACCTTTCCTCTTTATACCCAACACAAATATTATGCCATCAAATTTAACGCCGAGTTTCATAGTGTTTACAATAATACTTCCTTATATCTGTTCTCGATAATAATATTAATGATCTGTGCTATTTTACGAACCTAACAAAATATTGAACCGATATTGATGAAACTTTTCAAAATGTTGCACCTCTGGTATTTATATGTACATGCCTATTTAGTATTTACTAGCTTTCCGCCCGCGTCTTCGCCCGCTTTGTCTAAAACCTAATAAATTATATACTAAAAACTTCCTCGTGAATCACTCTATCTGTTAAAAAAATACGCATCAAAATCCGTTACGTAGTTTTAAAGATTTAAGCATACATTAGGCTATAGTGACAGATAAAGCGACTTTGTTTTATACGATGTAATGATAATGTATATTTTCCAAATGATTAAATAATAAAAAAATGATGAAATATTTCCAGCTTCAAATTTTGCAGTAAAGATAATAAGATATCTTGGACACACATACTACACGTATTCTAACTCCAACTAAAAATAAAATTTCACTCCCACTAATAAGGTTCATTTTACCACAAATCAGCATTCATCTAAAAACCATATCACATTACATCTGCCCCTGAGGTGTCCAGTGACGTATGAAACCGGAAATTAGGTCGAAGCCTGCTCTGGGCGGCATTTCCGGTGACACCTACTGGTATAACCACTTTGAAGATGGCATGATATCAAATAGTTTGGATAAATATTCGTATGGAAATGGATAAGAAAAACAAAGTAGGTACCTACGTCCTACATACCTATATTAAAAAGGTATAGATTTATTTTAGAACAAATAACCATAGTCTAAAAAGTACATATTTACGTAATTTTTATTTTTTACGTAGTAATTACTAAATAGTTGCTACGTAAAAATTACGGTGTGAATTTTTATCTATAAAACCTTAAATAAAATCGAAGTACTAAAAAGCTTGCTTAAGATTCAAAGTATGTACTTAATTAATAAAGGTAATTAAGATATTGTATTTCTGTAACTTATTAACTACCTATAGGCTATACTACACAAAAAATCCTTCTTCTCGCTCATACTCATTACACTTTTCGATTAATCACCATCCAACAAAAACACGGCGACAATTTTCACGCGTACGTACAGTCAGGATCAAAAATGATTAAAACAAAAAGGCGGGAAACAATAGCCGCCCGCGGCGCTCGCCCCAATCTGTCAGACCCGAGTGTCACCTGTCAGCTGTCACCTGTCACCGGGATGACAGGTGTCAGAGTCCACCTGAGATTAAAAGTTTACAGTTCTGCGTGCGACTGTGCTATGCGGAAGTGTTCGCTTTGATGTTGTTTTTTTTTTTGTTTGCGAAGTAAGGTGTGATAAAGGAGTTTTTGTTGTAAGAAGGTGGTGTGGAGATCAATTATGATGCCTTTTGAATTGTATCGCGTAGACTCAAGACTGCACACTATATTTTATTCATAAACCTTGAAAACTAGATTTTCTTTAGGTATACTAGCGATGTTGTACAAAATTTAAATACCTAGATATAGGCAGAATTTTCTATTTATCATAGCCCAATAGTATTGAAATAGCTTGTTTAAACTTATAAAAGACCTTTGCGATCACTGTAACGGCACTAATAGAGTTTTAATTAATATGGATTTTTTTTAATTCCATCCTTCATTTTTTTCCTATTCTATCTTATTTTGGCTATATAAATGAATTATAATTAATATAGTGAATACCATTGAGATGATAAAATACATTAAGATAATATATTTGGACAGAAACAAATTCCTAACATTCCTTAGTCATTTGAGGTGTTAGAAAAAATACACAAAATAAAATAAATATTAAATCACAGTTTATTTCAGTCTGTTCTAGTTGGCTGATGTACCAACACCTTACTTTTAGTAATTTGTTAAATATAATTGTTAATTAGAGCTAATTTATGTGCGCGTGGGATTAATGATTATGGCACTCACCTACACATGCCTAACTAAACATTGTTTAGTGAAGTAAAAACAAAAAGTTTTGTAAGTTTGTCCGTGACTAAATGAAACTCTAAGAAACGAAATAATCGAATAAAGAAATACGATTTGTTTCATTGTGCAGTTATTTAAAAATTAAACAGATGTACTTAATTAAAAGTTGAAGCATATCAAAAACTAGAAGTATAAAATACTATTATATGCAGAGCATCTCTACAAAGGAAAATACATCTATCAAGTATTTCTAAGGCGTTTATTTTGCATTTTTACATTGCAGCTTACATATTGGCAAAATGTATTGATTTCGTTAGCACTTGCTTTGGATTTATAATAAAATAGAATAATAATTTAGAATAAAATTGAATACCTCAATACATAAAAATTGAATTTAAGTAAAATTTGTAAATATTTATACTCCAAAATATGTGAACTAGAAAAAAAATTAACACACATCTACGTACTCTACCTAAAACTATAGTAATACTAACACATTACCTAAGTATAACACCTAAAAACAATTCGCAGCAATTCATCTAGTTATCTCCGTATCATAACACTAATAGCATTCCGTATTCAATGTAAATAAATAAAAAGAGAAGTAAAACAGCTGCGTCCACGCGCAATTACCTGAAGCTCACTTTTTGATGGCTTCCCGCCAAAACTGTTTTGGCGCGACATCGTCTCCATTCAACACACGTCACGGCTTCCTTTATGTTACTTTTTTTTAGAACTTGTATCAGAATTTATCGGACGTTAGATGTTAAAAAATTGTGGATTTTGTAAAAAAAAATTGGGTCATTCTTTGATCTATAGGTACTCGGTTTGTTAAGTGACAATTCCAAACCCTTAAAACGTATCCTGTGTGGGTATTTATTACTCCAGTTGGAATATGTAAAAAAAAAGTGAAGTCCCATGTCCCCTAGTGGGGTAAGGGGCTTTATACATCTGTTTCACTGATCGATTTTCTTTAGGGACAAGTAGGTGATCAGCCTTCTATGTCCTACGAGACATTTTTTTATCGAAACAAATCGAACCCAGGACCCCTCGGTGCTACGCTCACACGTCCACCACTGTACCAAGAAGGCGGTCAGTTGGAATATGAATGGGGTCAAAATGATAGTATAATATACAGTAACATTCAAAAAGTAGGTCTAGGAATAGTCATCGTCCGGAAAAACAATTATTGATAAATTATTTTTTTACTAAAAAATAACATTTGAAATTCGTATTAAATTAAGTCTTGAAGAATTAAAAACCGTCATTAGGTACATTTCAATACAAACCACCTGAACTTGAACACAAAAAATAAAACAGTAAGAAAATTAAAATACAAATTGGGTTCAGTAAAAAGCCCTAATTCCCCTCAACCTATCGGATTGCAATTTGCCTGCAATTGAGGGCTCGGGAGATATATTTTACCCCTGAGGCAGGTACAGAGGTATTGACTCGTATTACTTGAGGTACTTAGTTAGTTCTAATTTTATCAAAGGTTTAAAAATAAAATCTGTCTCTGCTGTAATTAAATGCTTTAATTAGAAAATAAATGATATTATTAAATTAATATGATCACATAGAAGAAATTCATAGATACCTATAGCAGGTTTTTATAGAGAGCAACAGACGTTTTAAATATTATAACGATATGGAATAAGATATTCTCAAGCTATTTATTTAATAAAAGATGAGGCACTATTGGTCAGCGTGATGATTATAATTTAGCCTTAAGTTTCCTCGATAAATGGGAAATCTAACACAGAAATAATTCAAATCGGACACATAGTTCTTGAGATTATAGTAGAGCAATTTTAATAGGTAACATTTGACAGTTCAACAAAATTCTACAACGTAGTAACGACAACATAGAATAGGTAACATGATATTTCGTTTTGTTAGAACTGCACATTTGCTTAACTTTTTTCAATTACGATTACATATTTATAATAATAATGACCAATACAAGTAATTTTAAGATTTGATTTTACTGAAGGATAAACCATTCTCAACATAATAAACAATTTCTGATTTAAAGAACTGACGTCGCTACAATTTTGTGTCAATAAACCGTTTTTCTTTTTAAATACCAGAGACGTTACTCTAAAAATCGAAATCTGACATCTAGAATCGAATGCATTGATTACTTGTGAATAAAAATCACCATAACTTAATAAATGCGTTGTGTTTTTTTAATAATATATTAGGTATACTTGTCTTATTTTGCTCCCTAAATTTACAAAAGAAAGTAACTGAAAGTAACTGTAGCTACTGGGACGGGGATTCGCCTGATGAATTTTAAAAGTGACATGTGTTTTAAGTTCGATTGACAAATGTTTCAAGTCCGTATCGATTAATTTACTTTAATCGATGTTTTTAAGCAGGTTACCTCTCTTCCAAGATAAAATTGATAGACGTCAAATGTTGCCTATTAAATTGGCTCGACTTTAGCGCGCTCAATAAACAAACGAACTCTTCAGCTATAGATTTTTGAGTACGTTTTCTATAGGTCAAGTTAAATATAAGATAATTTCCAAAAATATTGATGAACCGACAAAACAACAGATAAATAAGAAAACATCAACTACTTCCTTCCAACTGCGTGTGACAATAAAATTTTAGGTTACAGACTTAGGTGCCAAATCCAGCTCAGATGCAGTTAGCACGTCAAGGTGTAGATATACATAATATTTTGGCAAGAGATATTTATCGTAACGACTTAACATTTTTGTTTAAATTACTTTCGCGTCTCTTTATTTAAAACCTGGTTAAATGTATGTATAATATTATTAGGTATATAATTTAGTTTTTGGTTTCCTATTTTTGAATTTAAATGTGACTTTAATAGAATCATGATTCACGCCAATACTATTTATATATTGTGTGTATCCTAAAGTCGGTCATCAGCAAACTATTACATCGAAAATTGTGTATCACATCACTAAACTCGTTATAGGTACCTTCTATCTACTACTCAATCTCCATCACTACGAACAACTACAATACATAAAAAGCAATAAGCCACCCACTATAAGTAGATAGACATAAAACATTCCTCTAACTAAAGCCAAATAATCAGCAACTATGTCGATACTCGATACCTATACTAAAGTACCATATAACCCTCTACCAAACACACAACACTAAAATCGATTCACGGCTCACGCACATCACAAATTTTCACAAAACTCGATACAGTCCCATCACTACTAATGACACTCCCAGGTGAGGTGTCCACACATCATTACGCGGCAGGATTTCCGCTAGGGACGCGCTAAAATACCATGTAATAGATATTAGATGTCGGTTTATCTTTCTACAACTAATCATAATACACCTGTTTTTTTAAAGTTATTTGGCAACGCTACTAGCAGTTTTCGTTTGAAAAATTGCTGATTTTTATGATAATTTTTTGACACGTTTTTGTGAAGTTGATGTTTTAAATAACGTGGATATAATGAAAGAGATAATGTTCACTAATCGTCGTATCAATTTGATTTTTAATCCCACTTTTACTTATATTTTAGAGGTAAAAGTTTGTGAGGATTGATGTAAATCTCTACGAAAAAACAGCATCTATAGGTTCAGAGATAGATTATTTTTATTTATTTATTTATAGTGTGTTATAAACTTATAATCACATAATATAATAATATTCTCCACCCGTGTAGGTACTAGGTACCTAGTGCTTGAAGCCGCTGAGTGCAGTAAGAATAAGTAGGTACAATAATTAATAACTGTTTTGTCTGTAATTTAATTTTTAAAAACTTACTAAAATGTATCATTGCCAAGAAATGATAATATTTAACTGCTATATTATGGTACACGGTACAGTCTATCTCAAATGAAAATACAATAAATTTCCTCATTAACCTGACTATACGATCACATAAATTATCTCTATTATAAGAAGTTTTTTTGTTTGAAAACATAAAAAATGCTGAAGAATCTAAATAATAAAAACATCTCATGTCAGAGTTAAAATTTATAGGTATTCTACTTATACACTTATTTACCTACTTCTTACATTTCCGTTCAAAATCTCATAAATCTCTACATTTTAAAAATTTTAAATTTATTAAAACTCAAAATTCATTAGTTTTAAATTATTCACATCACTATTTACCACTTTATAGATATATATCTACAGAACATCTTAGATAAACATTGTCTGATTGTACTCAGCAGGTGTGCCGCACCGCCTTCGCATCGATCCGACAGGTGTACAGCTTTCTGATTGGTGGAAATTCAAGGTGAGACAGGTGTGGACCAATCAGAGCTCAGCTCGCTTTTATATCTGATTCGATAAAGGTTACTTGTGAGGTGGGAGCTCGAGCGGTTTAAAGCCTTCAGGTTTGAGCTCTTGTGTATGTAAAGCATTTGTAAGGATGCATGTGTAAGTATATGGAAAATGTATATGAATAATGAAGCGCTTTTCCCAAATTTTTAATAAGTAAGATGAATGATGGTATCCGTAGGATTCTACGGATTTTAATGCAGAACAACTATAGGTAACTAATTACTAAACATAGCCATAATACTATGAACTGTCTGTGTTTTGTCTTTACATTTAACCGAAATTGAACTCCAACAAAATACCTACACAACACAACAAAAATTTACAAATCTAAACAGTATTTAGGTAACCCAAAAATCGACTGACACGATTTGCCAATACCATAATTCCCGCTACGTCATTGCAATTCATATATCTGTCACACGGTAGGTATCTAGTATCTACGAAATGGATAATTTAAAAAACAATTTTACAATAATGCTCTGCCGGCTGTTCCTGACATAAATTCTAGCTCGTTTCATGTCTAGATGCTGAGTTATGATCTAGATTTTATTCTAGACTGAATCTGGAATGTCTTTATTATCGAGATGAATTTTTGGAATTGTTCGCGATGTTTTGCAGGAATTTGTAAAATTCTGTGGCCCTAGTGAAAAGGGGTACAAGTCCGATTTTGTCGAAAATTAGTTAAATATACCAAATTGATCAGAAAGAAATGCTCTATTATTTGGTGTAAACAGATCTAAGCTATTTCTAAAAACAAAGAAGTTATTTTGGTGCATATGGGTTTAACTTATACAAACAAAACTACATAATTCGGATTCAAGTACTTTCGTATTGTTTTAAACTGAAAAATAAAAAATAAAATTGTGTTTTTTAATCTAAATTAACATAAACTACCTACGTTTTTATCAAATTGGTGTTAACTAATACAACAACAGATGGTCCTTATTAAATGGCTTAGTGAGTTATGATATTACTAGACATCAATTTGTTTTCACCAAAATAAATGTCAAAAATCAAGTATAACTCTTTTGAGATCAGTATTCACATTATGCTATTGTGAAATTAATAAATGTAATATAATACAATTCTAGTTGTATCCTACGAATAGCTTTCATTTTACGTGAGAAACGATATAACTCGTCGCTGCGGGGGATTGCCGATTGGTGCGGGTGAGTGGGGAGTGCATAGCGCCCGCGTCCCGTCAGTCGCTCGCGCATCCTACTGAGCAGAACCTGTATCAATGTGCTGCAGTAACGTGAGTAAATTAGATCGTTTTTCACATATTTTTTATAATTTATGTCGTAGTGAATGTATACTTTAACAGGTTCAAGTCTAATTGTACCTTTTTTCACCTAATAATTACGTTACAAGAACGTATTAAGAAACGTAACTATTTGGAAATCTCTACTTATTAGGTGTAAATCTTTAAAAATACGCAACGGATTTTGATGTTTTTTAATAGATAGAGTGATTCATTAAGTAGGTTAAATACATAGTTTTTATACATTTAAATTAGTTATTTTCTTTTTAGGATGGCTGGTAGAGGTAGAATTAACCGAATGATAGATCTTGTTCATCGAGAACTGGAAATGGTTAATGACGTGGATTACTTAATTGAAGAACCTGTACCTACTTATTTTCTGTTTACCGAGAATCAATCTCCAAAGCCAGGATTTTCGAAGAATAACTCTCCAAAGCCAGGATGTTCTACGGATTATGCCCCAATATTTGAATATTTAAAAAACGTTTCACCAATCAGCTCAAAAGTATGTTCTCCTATGCCTGGATGTTCCCAAAATTTTACCCCAAGGTCGAACCCCGACAAAGATGACAATATAATATTATTTACTGATTCCGACGAAACATATCTCATATGTCTTGATATTGTTTCTCTATTAGTTGACAAGCTGCCATGCCCTGATCTCGATTATTCTGGTGAAAGTAGTGATGACTACATACCAAATACACCCGATACAAGTGACTCGGATTGTTCAATACGGAATAGGCGTGCAAAAGGAAGACGCAATGTTATTATTCCTCAGTCAGACTCAGACGAGAGCAATAATACGTCATTTTGGGATAGAGAAGGTGTTATACAGGGTCGAAAACGTAAACCGAGGAAAAGTACAAAAGAAAGACGAGAAGATAGAGAAAATAGAAAAAAGAAAAGAAATCTTGGAAAAAGTTACCAGACAAAAAATGGAAAACCTGTTAAAGAAAGGAACATGAGACGTTTGGAAACTTGTAGGATGAAATGTGCTGAAAGAATTCCTGAAGCGTTAAGAAAAAAAATGTTTGATCGTTATTGGAGTTTAGGTGACTATGATAGGCGTGTCCTGTTCATTAGTAACCTTATAACGTTAAAAGAAAAGGCAACACAAAAAATGGCGCCTACAATAAAAAATAGGAATTATTCCAACGAGTTTTTCCTGAAGTTGGATTTAGAGTGTCATCGCATTTGTAAGGGTTGTTTTTTAAAAACATTCGATGAAACGCCCAAGTTTGTCCAAACTGTGACAGATAAATTAAAACTAAGCGGTGGTTTGATTATATATAAATCGTCAAGAGGGAAAAAAACCCATCTTAAAAAATTGATGACGAAAGGCTAGAAGATGTTAAAGACCAAATTTTGTCATTCCCTCTTTACGAAAGCCAATAAGGGCGATCGAAAACATCCCATTTAACTATTAAGGACATGTACAAGGCTTACTGTGAGATGCATGAAAATCCAGTATCAATCACCATCTACTCATGGGTTTTCAGAGTAATAAATCTATCTTTTAAGGCGCCTTATGTTGATACGTGTGTGAAATGCGATACTTTAGGTACGAAAATAAAATATAGTGAAGGTGCGGAGAGAGAAGAAAATTAAAAGCTTTTGATAGAGCACCAACGTAGAGCAGAAACTATTTATGATCAAAAATCTAAAGATCGGGCGCTTTCAATTACAAAAAAGGATACAGTAGTCTTGTCATTTGACTTACAGCAATGCTTGCCAACACCGTACCTTAATTCTGTTCAGCTTTTAGGTATAAAAAAGGAGAATTTCCTCAATTTCATTACAAAATGCATGGTGAAGATGAATGGAACATAATGAATTTGCAAAGAAAACGAGGAAAGTCACCGCTCCCAAGTGTTTTTGAAACCGAATATATACCCAAATGATACGATGGGCCGATTGCAATTTCTAATGAGAAAAAACAAGACTTGCTTAGTCTTCTCCCACTTATAAACCCCAGTGTCAGATCTTTTTATACTAATTTAATAAGCATCCTCTTCTAAATGATGACAGCGAAGATGAGATTCTCTAATTTTTTTATTTTCTTAGTATGTTTTTTAACTGTTCCTATAATTTCAAACATTGTAAAATATCCTTTGATTAGCGCAAGAAATAAAAAAAAAAATAATTTTATATTCCGCTTGTTTTATTTCTATTAAAATATGGGTTTAAGTAGCACAAAATAGTTTATATAAGTCTACATGTACCACACGCCACGTATAAAATCTTTGTGAAAAAGACGCCAAGATATTTTTTTTTATAATTTTCTTTTTTTTTTAAAGTTGACTTAAAGTACACAGCTAAACACTGTTTTCTTATAAAATGAGCTAATAAATATTTCATTTAATTACTTGGTTATCATAAAATTCATTCAAATGCGTATTCCTTTTCACATAAGCCAATTTTCAATTTACTTATGTGTTAAGGGGTATAAGTTATTTTATATCCTCGAGTAATTTATTTTGTGGAGGGTATAAGTCAGTATCTTAAAAACTATTAATTTTACATAAAAAATGACTCAATAATAATAAAGAACATACTCTGTTTACCTATAAAAAACATCACATGTATTACTTTTGCTGGCGGTTTAAATGTCACACGAGGACAACCGCAATTTTTGAGCGCGCCGTGTGTTTTTTGCCTCTCCTGTAAAGTTGTAGTTTTAGACTTAAATCCCTTTTCACTAGGGCCACAGAATTTCGGGCGTTTTTGCCACTGGGTATTTGATTTTGACGAATGAATGTCTCATTTTTCATTCTAACAATAAATATAATAGTAATAAAAACCTATCCTTCTGCACTTCCTCGCTTCCACTTTTATCATAATAGTAGTAAGTAGGTACTTAGATGTTCCTATAGAATAATTATTATAGACCATACCTAATAGGATAATAATATATGTATAAAATTGGGTGTTCAGTTTTTCCATCTTATACTTAGATTATTTTGTAAAAACATTGATACTTACCTACATGTAATTTATTTCATTTGAAAGTACTTATAGTAAATAAATTCACAATTAAAAAAGGACTAGCAAAGCGGAAACGGAAAAGTAAAATAAGACAACACGTTCTTCCGGATGACCCACTATTTAATATATTTCAAAGTTAACGAAACACAACGTGAGCTAAAATGAACTGTATTCCAATGGCATAGAGTGCATTATACCAAAACGCAATGTCCTGTAAATTTTAATGGGCCCCGTACACAGTAAGGGCGCTTGTGCACTACAAGGAATTTTACTGTCCGGCATTCCGATTTTTTACGGTCCGGTGTGGCATGAAAAAACCGATGAATTGCTTGTGCACCTGTCCGTCTTTACTCGGATCAGTGCGGTACAGTTCAAGGAAGTATGGCGGTATAATGCTGATTGTTTTCGCATTTTACAAGAAACGAGTAAAAATATAGAAGGTGAAATATTATATTACTTCGTTATAATAAAAAAGAGATTTAAAATGCGTGTTTCACTTATTTATTTTAATCGGTGACGAGGAGCTAAATCTATTCCCACTTGAACTTTAACTTACCAACACTTACTTAGATAATAATTATAGGTCAATGCTTGGTCAATGTATATAAAATAACAATACCGACTTCTCAAATCTCATTGCCAGCTAAAAGAAAGTAAAACAAGAGCTTGCTTTCAATTGGCATATGCAATAAAAAGAGTAAAATCCAAGCAAGTGGGCACTCGAAAACAATTATACCTACAGCGACTCGTAAACTCAAAAAACCATCCGGAATAGGGAAAAGTAAAATGTCGGACAGTAAAATTACGTATAGTGCACAAGCTAGTATTTAGATTAATTGCGTGCCATACCGGACCGTAAAAAATCGGAATGCCGGACCGTAAAATTCCTTGTAGTGGACAAACGCCCTCAATCTGTAATATTCAGATCCGGTGTTTTCGCAGAAACATAAAATGCACATAAATATGATAAAATTATAGCAATGCATGATGTTCATAATTTTATTTATTTATTGTAACAATTTCTTCGTCGCGCTTTTTAGATAATAGATGGTGAAAAGTTTCATTACGTACCTATACTTAGAAAATAACAATATTGCAAAATCTTTTCTTATTTTATAAATTCAGTTGTGCAGTTAAGAAGGCAAAACGACTCCATTGATTTTTAGAAATTTTTAGCCTTAAGATAAGTTAAACAATTCCTTAATTTTTTGCGAAATTAACAGTATTATGGAAATTTATCTGAACCTAAAGTACCTATTACTACCTATTCTTACAAAACACAAACATATATTTTTCTTGACTTCATCTTTAACACTTCTTAAAATAATTTTCTTTGCATACAATCACTTACCTACTTTTTAATAGTCATTATAAATCTAACAAAAAAAAAACCTGTGCAGTCTTTTATATGATTGTTTATATAAAATACACACATAATGTAATTCACAAACAATATTTCATCGTAAATTAGTTCAAGAAAGATAAAGTGGCTGAAAATTGCATTGCGGTCGTTGAAAACATAAAATTTTTTTAGTTTTTCTTTGACTTTGACTGACCGGTTGGCTTGGTTGGTAGTGGCCCTGCCTTCCAAGCCAGAGGTCGTGGGTTCGATTCCCACCCGGGGCAAATATTTGTGTGATGAACATAGATGTTTGCTCTGTGTCTGGGTGTTGAATATATATATAAGTATTTATTTAAAATTATATATTAAATATTTATGTTTATCATGGCTGATAAACATACATAATATATTATTACATAATTTTAAATGTTATGGAAACCAGATGGCTCTGGTTTCCATAACACAAGCGAAAGCATAGTATGGGATCAGATCGTGCCGTGTGTGAAAAATTATCCTGAAAAATATTGTCCTATAATTTGTTCAGTAAATACGTTTATATTCTTGAATTTATAGATAGAAAACAATAAAATAAAGCTTAAGAGTTTGTTTGGTTGTTTGCGCTATTCACAGGAACTCCTATTTCGAATCGCACAATTATTTTTGTGTTGAATAGTCCATTTAGGAAAGAATGCTCATAAGAATATAGCGTAACCACGTCTTATGGGGATCTATAAGAAATGTTGAAAATGGAAAAACAGATTTTTATCACGGTTTTCTTACAAAAAAGAACAGGCTATGAATCATGATGATTTAATATTTTATTTTTGTTTCAGTTTGAGTGTGAATCTTTTATAGATTGCACTTACTGCATATTATTTTTAATGAATCCCTTGAAAAAATAACGAAATACTTATCCCAAATATTTAATACTTCCAAGAATTGCGCTCTACTTTCGTTAATTATAAAAATTAAACAAAAAATGTTGGAGAGAATACTTGTTCTTGATAAAAAATCTATATTTCATAATAGAACGTCATTTCACGTCACTTATCTGAAAATAGGAATTGTTAAAAACGTTTCTATGTACCTAACGTTAAGTGGGCCACCTTAATTTGATTTATCCGACTATAAAATATGAGTATCTTGTATGTCCTGTCACATTTTATGCGCCATAACGCTACTTTGAAGTGATTTTATATGCTTACGCAGTTTTGTACGAGGTTCGTTAGTTTTCTGGGAATCTATTCGCATATTTTGATTGTAAAATTGATGTTGTATGCTTATGTAATTGATTATTTATTTGCGGTTTAAGTATGTTTTTTTAACTACGTAAGATATAAAAATTACAGTGTAAAACAAAAATATGATATAATTTCAATGCAAAACTAAATGTAATTTATCAAGTACATAAAAAAATTATATACATACTTTTAAAATAAAAATATAAAATATTATAGAAAAGCATGTAAAAAAAAGATAACGGGTTACCCCTGGTGGGACTCGAACCCACAATCCCCGGCTTAGGAGGCCGATGCCTTATCCATTAGGCCACAGGGGCGATGGAAGCTAGCTCGAAATAGGGCTTTATAATATTTACAGTGTATTTAGAAAATAATTTTTCAGGGTTTTTTTATCTACTCACTATTAAAAATAATTAAAATTATTTAACTGCACAATTAATCATATTTTTTTAAATATGTAATTGTATGTTATTTGTTTAATAGGTATAGCTACTAGCTAGTTACTATACCGTCTACCTATGAATTTTTTTTCCTGAGATTTATTTGGTACCTACTAATACCTTAAAAAGAATATAATATTATACTTACTATTATGCACTAACTCTAAAAATCTGTAAAAAAAAGAAATGCAGTCGCGATAAAGATGTATCTACCTACCTATATTTGGAAGAATTGGAAGTATAAATAATTTTGGCTAGTTTCTTTCAGTTAAATTATTATCTAGACTATAACCGAAGCCTTTCGTCTACAATGTTTTTTTTACGATTTATTACAAAACCAATTTGACAACAGAAACAAACACTAATCCACAAAAAACACAGACTAATAAAATACAGATCTACAAAATTCCCCACAAACTTTGACGATTACATAAATTTGCACCTACCCGTAAAATAAACAATTACTTTAAAAGCTTTTAAAAGCGTGGGCTAATCTCTAATTCATTACAATCACCTATAAGCCCTTGATTAACATACAGACGTGCTTCTTGCGGTCCGAATATAAATAAAAACTCAATCGGTATGCCATTAAATGAGTGCGCTATCTTGGGAGCACAGAGTAGATCGCAATAGAGACTGAAAACACAATTTTAAATGATGAAATAATTTGTAGAACTATACAAATTAAAGAACATAATATTATTAAGTACCTAATTTAAAATTATAGGGATTACATTGGGGATCATAATGTGTTTTTAAATATTAAAGAGGATATAAATATAGAACACCGCAGGAATTTATGTTTTTACATTGATTTAATATTATTTCAGTGAGACATAATGTATTATGATCTAAAAATCCATCGTACATTAAACCGATATTTTATTTCTTTTCAATTAAAAAAATTGATTGTCTATAAAGTCGGTTTACTGACGATAGTTCAACGTGACAACGTCCGATTGTGCTTCTTTGTCGCTCGTTCCGCTCTCTCGCTTGCACTTCAAGCCTTACATGGAACGCCTCAGAGCGAGGTAACGCCGCATGAGTCATGTTTTTTCGTGCGTGCAGCCGGCTCTATAGAATTATAAGACGTTGTCACGTCAAAAATTTAAGAATAATAAAAGTCTCTGTTTCTATTCCACATTACTCTGTACAGAGGGAGCTCCCCTAGACATCTTGATTGACACTCGCTTACCTTGTGTAGGGGTAATTGCCATTTTTATGTGAAGGAATTTCAATTACAACAAGCACCTATCTTGAGTAGCTACTCAATTAACGCAATAGATTTTTTTTGTATTTTTATAACTTTATGATAATAATATGATAAACTGGGTCTTTTGGTTGGGAAGTTTAGCCGAAACTAACAAATAGATTTATAGGTTTTGCTCATTTCTGTCTTGTTTAATTCTATTTCTAATTATGGCCATATTCGAAACATGTACTAATGAATTATTTATAATACCTAATTATCGCAGTTATTATAATGGAAAAAAATCTAAAATACGAGTAGTTACCTACTTAGGTCTGTATTAATTTCAAAACAGTTCTAAAATGACTGTGGTAACATAAGAGATTCCTCACACTTTTAGATACAATCATTCTATTCATTTAGGTTCCTATAATACTTCTATCATTTTTACGTGCTTTTTAACTAGCAAAGATGAATAGACATTACACGTGTCTATCTGAATGTCATTGCCTGCAACATGGCAGATGTTTAAAATCTATTTTTACATTATTTTCATCCAAGCCCCCTGCAAAGAGTTAATTGTGAGCGTACAGATGTTTTTTATTGCATTGTTTTTGAAGGTGCACATTTTTTAACATTAACAACAGTTTTAACGGTTTTTTTGATAAAGAGGTAATAGGCGTAGAGAGTTGTCGTGGAAAATTAGAAAGAGGTAACTTAAACAGTTGTCGTACAAAATTAAATTATTTTTGCCACAGTTTAAAACAAAAGATAATTTTTTTTCTAACGCACCAGCCGCTCTATGAAAAGTTCAAAAAGTATTACAAAAACGTAACTTTACATAATATGGAGATGTTTCTTTATTTTTTTTTACGTACTGAATTTATTTGAGCGATCTATATCAAGCAAATTATTGGACAAACATTAGGAGCATTTTTTATTTACCTAAATAAAATGCGAGCACCTTCGCGGGTTTGTACACTACTTTATTGAAATAGCCAATTTCTAATCACGCACATCGCAACTCAATCTAATTTCTAACGCAATAACTGTAATAGTACTCCATTTAATAACCTCATATATTTATTTTTATAGCTGTTTAAAATAGTTATGACTCAATATAAAAATTTCGTGTTACCTATAATTCAAAGTAAAACATTCCTTCGTGAAAACGTTAAAGTGACAATTTCGCATGTCACTACATCATACGGTAACAAACTTTACAGCAGGTGTTGGTAAGCGAGATACAGACGAGCGTGGAAAACGCTGCGTTTTTTTTCCCAAAAAGAAAGGAGAAGGTTAATCGAGATATAGAATTTTTATGAATAGTGTAGAAAAGTAAATCAACATAGATTTCAATCATCATATTATCACTAGCAAGGCGCGCAAGTAGGTATTGAAAGTTTGCCTTGTTTTAACTACATTCAAAAATAAAAATTAAGTGTGTTTTTAAACAACAATTGTGATTACAATAATTATGAACCTAGTTATGTGAGAGTTATGCTGACGATTCCAACTTTCCTTCTACCTCTTTTTTGATGAAAATGCGTCGTTCGTCTATACACTGCCCTTATTTAATATAAATGGTCGTCAATACAAATAAAGTCGTCTACAGGGTGTTTATTATGATTTTTGTTATGGCTTTTCATCACAAAATTTATTTGAAGTAAAGTTAAAATTGTTTAAATTATTATAAGCTCTTTGTTTCGAGAAAGGTGTTCTTGGCACTGAGTTTGGTATAAAATTAAAATATTTAGATATCGTATAAAAGCACATCACGAGGCACCTTGGGATGAATTTAAATATGAATATAAATAAGCTCACATTTTTTTACGAATTTATTTTTTACTTTGTGTAGTAGGTACATATGGTGAAACTTCACATTATATTTATTTTTATAAATCAAGAAATACAAAAAATGTAAGCAAGATTTAAAACTGAAAATTAAGACAATGAAACAAAATTTTAAATCCAGTATCATGTAGGAATTAACAATAGTCTCACGACAACCATTCATACCTTAGACATTATTCATATTCTACACATAGGTACAGTTAAAACCATACCCCTTCTTCAGCAGTCGGATAAATATCACCTGCATTCTGCTTCAAGGTGATCTATTTTTTCCGTCGTATAACGAATATCGCAGGGGCAACCGGGGCAAATACTTTGGCACAGGTAGCGTGTATTAATATGGTTTTTTGGAATTTTATCGTGCAGCTAAAAGTGTTTTGTTTTCGTTGAAATTCCTTCGTATTTGGATATTTTTATACAGTTATCTTAGTTTAATTTGATCGTGCCAATCGTTGATGGAAATCGTCAATTTGATGGTTGGTTTTATTATTATTTAAAACAATATGTCTAGGAAGTTGGAACGATTTGTTTTTTTTAACCAAGCGATTTGCGATATTTTTTAATCAACTATAAAATAATAAGTACATATTTTTTTTATAATTATAGCTGTTCATAATCTAGATCTTAAATAACAAAACAATCACCCAATCACCTACTTTCCCAATACAAGGAAATAAAGCAGATCCTATTATAATAATCTCCCTAGACCATAATCGATTTATTTAGTACAAAAATCCAGAGCACAAATCCGCAGTAAGCCTCTTTATGGAGCAGGAAGTTGACGAAACGATAATATTCTCGTTGTTTTCAAACTTTTAACCATAATTTAGCACCTTGATTATGTTTGAGTGGAAAATGAATAAATTGTACGCGATAGTTCGTGCTAAATGGACCGACAATGGGATCGACGAAGTTTTAAATGTTAAATGTTAGTGATTTTAAAATATTACGCGATTTGTTTTATATTTTAAACACCTGTGTGTTTTTGGCTTGGTGCGTTCTTTATTAATACTGGTAGGTAGGTTTATATAGTTTAGAATATTTTGAAGCTATTTCCCAGTTACAAAACGTATTGACTGTAGTAATAAATAAACTAAATAAACTAAATAAAATAAATATTATTGATGTAAATCTGATTTTGTAAGTGCTGATGAAACATTTTTCCTTCCATTTTACTTTCAATAGAAATGAAGTTAGTTCATTGTATATGAGTTTGTTTTTGTGAACCACTTCGTTAAAACATGATTTAGCTTATTCTCTTGCCAACCAGACATTAATTCTCCAGACAAATCCTAATTATATCTGATATAATGCGATAATAAAAATAATAGAATATTCGTTAAAATATTAAAAGCGTTGAGTGGGAAACACCGACGATTTGTCACATTGACAAACTGCTTCCTAGTGTGGTACAAACAGGCGCTGAAACGGTTTTACGCTTTGATAATTTTAATATTAAATCTTTGAAATTATAAGAATTAATTGTAATGTTATAATATTCTAGATGCCTTTTGCCACTATGTCAGAGGCTGGTTATTCGTAAGTAGATTATTATTTTAGCTATCTTGTGCATCAGACTAAGACTTTTGACGTGATAACGTCTTTAAAATCGTTTTAGTCGGGTGACATGTTCAGAAACTTGTGTCACACTAAAACCTCACGAGCGCGATCGCAGGTATAACGAGAGACAGACGGACCGATCTCCCGTCTCATCTCGAGCGCTGCCACTGCATTATGTTATCACGTAAACATCTCGATCGTAAACCTACTTTACAAACAACCAATTTTTTTTTTGGTGGACTCTACAACTAAGACTTTACATGAACAAAATAACCCAAAAACATCATATTATGATGTTTTGGCTTTACAAGTAGAGCTTGCTGGTCTATCTAATCTATAGATTCCAATCCAAATCCAAAAATGGTGTTTCAGACGTCTCCCTGGCTACAAGAGACGTAATTAAACATATTTTGCGTGAAAATGTAATAACAATTTATGAATTTAAATTACTACGCGATTGTACTAATATAATACAGGTACAAATTAATGTAAAACGACTGAGGCGCCCCGACAGCGCATTGACCGCAATGATTTACAGCCGCACGCCTGCTCACTATCCCTACCTATTATCTAATATCTATTTGATAATTCAGCATTTAATATACTAGCTGTTTACCCGCGGCTTTGTTCATGTGGTCTAATAGAATGAGATGTTCAATTGCACCAAAAATTTGCTATCACTGGATAACCTCCTAACTAAGTATTTAAGACTCTGAACTCGTGAAGAAGACAGAACACTTTGGATTTATAATATCGATAAAGACTCTTGCAATAATTCTTGTTTATTATGTCTCTTCGTTACACATTTTGGATTCCTTGAAAGAAAGCGCTTATTAAATAATTAATAAAGTCGCCCATAATTATTTAATAATTCAACATCTTCAGCAGAAATTCTGTACTATGTTATATCTACTCTGTTTTATGTATGTGTTTAAATTAATAAGTATTACTGTATTGTTTTAGTATTCTTTTGTAAATGATAATAGAAAAATCTCTGTGCCCTCAAGGTGCCGTGTTCTTTTGATTATCTTTTGGCAGGTATTAAAAATAATATTAATAAATTCCATGAAATTGCGCTGCTTACGACATTTCGAGTGTGGTTAATAAATTAAATCGGCTAGTTGTATAAAAAAATATCAAAATTAATACTTTTAAAATTAATTTTTCGCATACCAAATTACTCAACACTAAAATCTATACAGTGGTCATAGTAAGTGGCCAAAACACGTCAAATCAAAATAACCAAGTTCTGAGTAGAAATATAAATAGCCGTCGTTTAATCAAGGTGCCGGGGGAGACCGGGGACCGTCGCAATTAAGGTGCGTGCTGACAACTGACAAATTGGAGCTGTCCATAGTTGGGCTCAACTCTTTTGTTATGAAGTGCGAAACGTGCCGGTATTTAGAATAATTTGGAATAATTTGCTGTGTTCAGCGCCCAACGGTTACTGCTATTTGATTGGTTTTTAAATGGGCGATTTTGTAAATAGATGATAGAGCTTAATTTAGGTATTAGTTTCATAAATATAAATATGTAAAGAATAGAAAAAAATATTTTTATTCTAACAGAGTATAAATCATCTTATTGCATTTGTGTAAGTGCAAAAAAAAAGAATATCATAGAGAGATGAAGAAGAATGGTATACTGTTGTAGTCCGTAGGGTATATTCGAATGAAAGTCATTTAAAGTTCTATATAGATAACAAAAATTAGGTTTTATACATTATACACCAATTCAACCCAACCTCCCCAAACACTAGTCCTTATTAGCTCAGATTTAGCGGAATGGTCCCACGTGATGCACGGGCAGGTAATATGTCTGCCATTTATATATTTGCAGTTAATTAGCTGTGCTCGTCAGGCAAGATTAAATTATTGCTCGCTGCTAGGTAACCCAGTTGCAAATTCTGCAATTTACCTTCCTATAACCTGTTGTTTTATTAATTTTGTGCGGCGTAAAGCGTAATAGATGGTAAATGGGGAAAGGTTAAAGCTTTCTTGGTATAAAATTAGTGATTTATTAATGGTTAAAACAAATGGTATGTTTTCGTATGTTGGTTGTAATAATGTTTTAGTTGGAATTAACAACATTTTGTTTATAGTATTTTATTACTTTTCAGTTGACTTCTGATATATTATTTTTATTCCAGAAGAGGCAAACGAGCTTTCCGGACGTATGATTGTTGCGAATACCATAGTAGAGAACATCTGAATACGACGCCTTTTAAACGTAAAAGGATATAATAATAATAATTATATTTTCATAGCTCCATTCTTCAGATATAGTATTACCATGTAGTTTCCCTAACGTACTAGGTAGTGTCGCACTTTAAGATTTATATCGATTGTTTTTACTCGATTCGAATTTTAAAACCGTTATCTATAGCCTACGCATCCCTACCGCTCCAGTGATTTGCTCATTCCTTTTTAGTGCGCGGTAGTGAACGCACGTCGCTTAAAATTACATTTCAAATATGCCGAAAAGAAAGGCGGAAGACAAAATTAAGCGGTATAAAGAAAAAATAAAACGTTTAGAAGAGAAAACGAAAGGGCGTAAACATCGCCGTAATATTATAAATTCGGACTCAGAGAGTGATATCGAAAACCAAGGTAAGCAATTTTTAATTTTACAAGTGTTAACGAATTAATAATAATGTGTGCAATACAGTGTCTATAAGTCTGCCTGGAGGGTAACCGCGAGTTATACACGATGGTTAGACATGACACAAAAATTTAAGCCTGGAGGTTGACTGAGAGTCATACACGAAGGCATAATACATACAATGTACATTATGAGCATTTGACGAATACAAAAACTTTATTTTTATAATTATATAAACCTAATGAAAAACAACAAAGATTCATAAGATATTATAATAATAAGATATTATTTTTTATTTTAAAACTACCTCCAAAAAAAAAAAAAAAAAAGTTATTTAAATTTTAACCTTATACTTTCAGATATCCAAATACCCGAAAATGATAATATTGAGGGAGTTGAGATTATGCACCATGATTACCCTAATATACAGGATGAATCATTACCGATGATACCGGTTGACATACCGTTAGCGAGTACATCAGTTATAGGCGACCCATTGTTATCGCAAAGATGCATGGACGGAGATAGTAAAAATGATGGCGAATTATCTGAAACTCCAAATCCTCCACAAGACCAAATTAATACGGGTCCAGAATCCTCAAATGAATTACATATAGAACTTGATCCAGAAATACGTCTTGCATTGGGGGACCCCATTGAAGACAGTCCTAAATATGGACCCAATATTCACAGCGACTTGACACAGCGCTGGTTGCCTATATTAAAGAAAGGATTGACCAAAGAAGTTAAAGAAAACTTGTTGAAGGAATATCATATTCCAGGTAACTGCAAATTACTAAAATCACCCAGTTTAAACCCCGAGATAGCCGCTGCTGTCGCAGAAGCAGTTCGGAGTAGGGATAAAAAGATGGAAGTAAAACAAAACCAATTAGGCTTTGCTATTACTGCTATTTCAAGAGCTATGGAAACCATCATTAATGATGGAAATAAAATTACTGCTATAAAACATCTTTCTAATGGTTGTAGAATTTTGACAGATCTACATTATACAGAAACACAAATTCGCACTAAATGTATTACTCCGTGTCTAGATAAATCTATACTGAACATAATCCAAGAAGAGGAAAGAGACGAATTCTTATTTGGTAGTCAATTGTCGGAAAAAATAAAGGCTGCAAAAGCCATTGAAAAACAAGGCTCACAAATTAAAAGAAGCATACCGCAACGAAATAATCAAGCTCAATCAACAAAAGGCAGATACACGGGAAACTGGCCACCTCCTCCTCGATATGCCTCGTCGTCGAGCAGGGGGGGGCGCGGAGCATACATGACGAGCAGATTACATCCGAACAGACAATTTCGCCCTCAAGCAGCGCAGCTGCCGCCACCGCAGTCGCAGGCGAAGCCAGCAACCAGACAACGTGCCCCAACACGTCAGTAGTTCAGGTACATGCAGGTCGATTAACTTTTTATTATGATTGTTGGCTACACATAACAAAAAATAAAACCGTGTTAGATTATATTTTAAATGGCTATCGTATACCATTAATAAATAATGTTTCACGGCCGTATATACCAAATAAATCTTTATCATATAAAGAAAAACAAAAAATTCAACTTGCCATTAATAACCTTCTTGACTTAGGAGCTATTTCTGTATGCGAAAAACGCACTGAACAATTTCTTTCACCGATTTTTTTGATTCCAAAACCTAATGGGACAGATCGTTTTATTTTAAATTTAAAATATTTCAATAAATATGTAGAAAACGAACATTTTAAGATGGAGGATTATAGAAGTGTATGTACTTTATTATCAAAGAACAGTTACATGGCTAGTATTGATTTGAAAGAATCATATTTATTAGTTCCTATACACCCAGAACATAAAAAGTATTTAAGGTTTCAGAATGAAGACGATTCACAAAATTTAATCACATATGAATTTAATGCAATCCCTTACGGCCTATCATCAGCACCAAGAACATTTACAAAAATTATGAAGGAAGTAATCGGTTACTTAAGGAAACGTGGTTTTAGTTCAGTAACATATTTAGATGATACCTTGTGTATCGAGAATTCTTACGAAAAATGTCTTTTGAACGTAAATGAAACTGTGAGAATCCTCGAATGTTTAGGTTTTATCATAAATTTCGAAAAGAGCTCGTTAGAACCAAAACGAACATGCAAATTTTTAGGTTATATGTTTGACACAGAAAATATGACTATGTACTTACCAGAAAACAAACAAAGTCATATATTACATTTAGTGAAAAAATTCAAAACATTACATAAATGTACCATTCGAGAATTCTCTCAATTTATAGGTGTGTTAACAGCCGCATGCCCGGCAATAAAATATAGTTGGTTATACACAAAGAAATTTGAAAGGGAAAAGTATCTCGCCCTCAAAAAATCTAACAATAATTACGATTCAATTATGAGACTGTCAAATAACATTTTACCAGATTTAAATTGGTGGGAAAGTAATATTTTAATATCTAAAAGCTTTATTACGCCTCCGATATACAAATTGACAATTTTCACGGACGCGTCAAGGTCAGGCTGGGGTGCTGTCTGCAATAATATGCGCGCTAATGGCCACTGGAAAGAAAGTGAGCTAAAATATCACATTAATTATTTAGAGCTTAAAGCAGCATTTTTTGGCCTTAAATGTTTTGCCTATAATGTTACCAATTGCGCTATATTGATGCGAATCGACAACACAACGGCTATTAGTTATATCAACAGAATGGGTGGTATACAATTCCCACACCTTAATGAATTAACGAGATCCATTTGGCAGTGGTGCGAAGAACGCGACTTGTGGTTATTTGCATCTTATATCAACTCCAAAGAAAATAAAGAAGCTGACACCGAATCACGCAGAATTAATCCCGACACTGAAATAGAACTATGTTCGAATGCTTTTCAAAAAATCATTAATAAACTAGGTAAAGTTGATATAGATTTGTTTGCATCTCGCACCAATGCCAAATGTAGGGTATACGTTTCCTGGAGACCAGACCCAGATGCACTTACGGTTGATGCTTTTACAATATCATGGTCAAAATATTATTTTTACTGTTTTCCCCCTTTTGCAATAATTCAAAAATGTTTACAAAAAATTGTCAGCGAAAGGTCTACTGGAATTTTAGTTTTTCCTTATTGGCCCACCCAAGTGTGGTTTCCTTTGTTGAGCAATATTATAATATCAGATATTATTTTTCTAAAAAATGCAATTCGGTCAGATTACAGGCTACATCTTCCCACGCAGACTATCCTGGCAGCAGCCATTGTCTCCGGGAAGCCTTCATAAAACAAGGCATTCCATCAGAAGCGATATATCTAATGGTCTCTTCGTTGGCGGAAAACACTATTAAACAATATAACACATCGTTCAAACTTTGGTGGAATCATTGTTTAACCAATCATATAAACTACTTAGAAGCACCAAAATCAGAGGTAATTTTATTTCTTACTAAGCAATATGAGAATGGAGCTTCATATGGCACATTAAATAGCCATCGTTCAGCTATATCACTGCTGCTAGGCAATAATATAGGTTCTGATGTACAAGTGACACGGTTACTAAAAGGAGTCTTCAAATGTAGACCTAATATACCTAAATATAACACCATATGGGATCCACAAGTAACTTTAGACTTTTTGGATAAATGGTTCCCTCATACAAATTTATCATTATGTCAACTTTCAAAAAAGTTGGCAACTCTTTTGGCCCTTTGTACAGCACATCGCGTACAAACATTGTCTTTAATAAAAACTAATAGTATTGTAGTTCATAAAAATCAAATTATTATAACCATTACAAATTTAATTAAAACCTCTGCTATCAATCGCGAGCAGCCAACCTTAGTCATACCCTATTTCACTGACAAACCTAGCATTTGTCCTGCAAAATGTTTAGAAGATTACCTAGAAATTACTAAAAATATTAGAAATGGTTCTTCAAACTTATTTGTAACTTACAAACGTCCCCATAAGCCGGTGACGTCACAAACCATCAGTCGATGGATTAAAAGTATGTTAGCAGAGAGTGGCATTGACGTGACGAAATTTAGCGCTCATAGCACGCGTCACGCCTCAACATCGGCCGCCCGCGCCGCAGGCGTATCCATAGACTCAATACGCAAAACAGCTGGATGGACGGCTTCATCACAGACGTTTGCAAAATTTTATAATCGTCCCATTATTTCACAAGAGGTAGCTAGGTCTGTCTTTGATAATGTTATTGACTAAGGTTGATTGATTATATAAAAATTGTATAAAATTATTGGAGATTGTTATTTATTTTGATTGTTATATTGATTGTTATATTTATTTTGATTGTTATATTTATTTTGATTGTTATATTGATTTGGAAGTTATTAAAATAAAAAATCATTTTGGTTTCAATAAGCTGTGTTTTATTTTATTTTATTTTATTTTATACGATTCCTACCAAAACTTTTAGAAAATATCTATTCATTACTTCAGTTCTCTGAACATCTACATGGTAATACTATATCTGAAGAATGGAGCTATGAAAATATAATATATGATCAAACGAACTTCTAGAAGGAAGTTCGATCATTATTATATGAATAGCTCCATTCGAAGATATAAGAACCCACCCACCTCAACCCTTTGTAAAAGTTTTGGTATCTCTAAAAAGAATGAGCAAATCACTGGAGCGGTAGGGATGCGTAGGCTATAGATAACGGTTTTAAAATTCGAATCGAGTAAAAACAATCGATATAAATCTTAAAGTGCGACACTACCTAGTACGTTAGGGAAACTACATGGTAATACTATATCTTCGAATGGAGCTATTCATATAATAATGATCGAACTTCCTTCTAGAAGTTCGTTTGATCATATATAATATATTGCCAATTCCCAGTATGAAAATATGTATGCCTTATTATAATTTTTAGGGCTAATTTTGCAATGCTTGGTTAAAACTTATTCATCGAATAATGTATTAAACTACCATTTCAAAAATGTATTCTAGTTGTCCGTATTTGACAGTTTACATGTGACATTTTAATATGTTCGTGTAATACTTTATTGGACGGATAAATTTTAACCAAGGATTGAAAAATCGGTCCTTAATGTGTTAATCTAAAGTCATAAAAAGACGTGTGTGCCGAGCACAAGTATCAGAAGTGAAACTTTTAAGGCAAAGATACAAAAATCGTCACCTCATTCCATGACGTGACGGTTTTGCCATGACGCGACCTTGAAATTTTACCACATTTACTCTCAACGCGCCAAAAGAAGTTTCACTTCAAAAATATTGCGCGCAACATTAAATTTTCCCTTTAATTTGTGATGGTCCACATGGTTACTATAGTTACCAACACTAGCGAACATAACAAGACGAAATCAAACCAAACCAAACCAAACACTGGGCAATAATATAAATGATATCTATTAATCTAATCCCTACACCTGTAGCAACGATATAAATCTGAAGATTGTTTGAGCGTGCGACACGCATGCAACATTGTGTATCTTTTAACTAATAATAAACGTTCATTTATCTGCATTAGTATATTTGGGAAATCGTAGGTACTGTTTGTAGTGTTTTGTAAAAACGAAGTATGAATTTTTATTCAGAATTAATTTTTATTTATAGATAGAGTCAAGTAAAAAAATTCATGCATTTTAAAAGACAAAGGTATCTAATCGGTATATTTCTTTTACCTTTGCTACAGGTATATTAATATTAAAAATTAAATTGCTGAAGTAAGTGTGTATGCCTACATCAGGGGTTCCCAACCTTTTTTTGTCTACTGCCCACTTTAAGAATAAATTATTTTTTAACGCCCCCCTTTTTAAACATACTTAAAAACCGCTAAGTACTTATAACTGATTATTGAAACACAACTTTATAGTATCTTTTATTGAAAATAAAACAAACAAATAAAACAGACAGAGTATCTTTTATTGAAAATAAAACAAACATAATCAATTTTTGGGGGGCGCTAATGCTCGCGTCCGTAGGTGTTAACACTTGATTCCCTACACGTGCCCCCTGGGTTGTGCAAAACGAGCATTCTTATTCTGGTGGGAGACTTTATGTCGTGGCTAGTTACCACCCACCTGACGACGCCATGCCGCCAAGCGATGATGTTCACAGCGTTGTCGTGTTCCGGTGTGAGGTCTGGTGAAACCATTTGGGATGATAAATGTATTGGATAATTTGCTTTACGTCTATGAGTCGAATCCAGTGGCATAGTATTTCGTCGCCGGGTGTCTAGATGTGGAGGGTAGCGGGATCCGAAGAAACGGTTAACCGCTGGCCGACCGCAGGTTGTAGGGGGCCCAATTAGCGGGTTAGCCACCCGTGAAAGGCTGCCCCGCCGCCTGTGTATAATCCTGAGTTGGCTCCAACGTGCCGGTTGGCGACCGGACGAGAGGACCCGTTGGCGATATTCAGGGGGTTTCGGGCGTCCCCGCAGTCTCCAATCTAGACTCCCATAAGTGTACAAATCTTTGCTCACTTAGGAGGCTCTATTCGTGAAGCCTAATCCAATTACTATTTATCTCCCCGCCTATTCTTCGTCCATTCCAAATAAAAACATGAAAAAGGTCCATAAAAGTAGTAAGTTTTCTCAGCGGCTGCACATCCTCTCTTTAACAGTGCACCTCTCAAATATTCGAGGTCTGCACTGCAACCTCACCGCTGTCCACCACCATCTCGAGACAGAAAAGCCTCACTTACTATTTCTCACGGAGACTCAGATCAAGTGTCCTGCTGACGCGACATACCTCATGTACCCCGGTTATGCTCTTGAATACAACTTTCAGCCCAAGGCAGGCACATGTGTTTATGTCCGCGATGACATTTGCCTATTGCGTCTCCGTCACCTTGAAGAACCCAGTTTCTCTGTCCTATGGGCCCTCGTCGATACAGGCAAAAATTGTGAAAAAATTGTGTATGCATGTGCTTACCGATCGCATAGCGGAAATTCTGAGACAACTCGTCTATTCAATTACCTCAGTGAAGCAGCAGACCGCACACAGGAACTATACCCTACAGCCCAACTCGTCTTTTTGGGAGATTTTAATGCGTGTCATGCAGACTGGTTATACCCATTCCAGAAGACTGACCATGCTGGAAAAGAGACGTTTAACTTCGCCACATCTTTCAACCTTTACCAGCTGGTAAATGAAGCTACTCGGGTCCCGGATATTGAAGACCACACAGCTAATTGTCTTGACCTTTTTCTGACAACTGAACCAGACCGATATGTGGTTGCGGTTTCCGCTCCACTGGGATCATCCGACCACTGTCTGGTTAAGTCAGTGTCGACATATTCTCCTCCAGACAGCACTATAAGAGGAAGAAAAAGAATATGGAGATACAAGTCAGCTGATTGGGACGAGATGCGTCACTTTTTTGCATCATATCCCTGGCGGCAAGTATGTTTCTCCTCCACCGACCCATCGAAAGTTGCAGACGATGTTGCCGACGTTATCCGTCAGGGAATGGAATATTACATTCCATTCTCTGACGTTCTCGCGGTTGACAAAGCTAGACCATGGTTTAATAAGGAATGTAGGCAAGCTGATCATGTTAAACAGAACGCCTTCAAAGCATGGGTCGATGCTCGAACTCGCAAATTACCCGATGTTGGTGCTAAAAAGAGATCCTTCAATAGAGCGGCCAAGTCATGCAAAAAAGTTTTGAAAAAAGCTCGACATGATCATATCCGTCGGACAGGTGAAAAGCTTGCAAAATATCCACCCGGTAGCAAAGCTTTTTGGTCTCTAGCAAAAGCTATTGAGTCTAACTTCTCTCAGTCTTCACTTCCACCACTCTTGAAACCCGACGGTAACCTGGCTCATACAGCAAAAGAGAAAGCCGATGTTCTGGCCTCACTGTTTGCTAATAATTCACATCTCGACGATACCAATTTAAGTCCACCGATAATACCCCACCGTGGCTCACACATGTCAAAAATTCGTATTACCAACAAAGAAGTATTAAAAATTATGCAAAATCTTGATGTGAATAAAGCCAGTGGGCCCGACGGGATTCCTGCAGTGGTTTTGAAGACCTGTGCACCCGAGTTGTCTCCTATTCTGACACGCCTATTTCGCCTTTCCCTTTCGTCTGGAATTGTACCTAAGGCTTGGAAGCTTGCCAACGTGCAGCCAGTGCCTAAGAAGGGATGTCGTGCTGATCCGTGCAATTACCGTCCGATTTCAATCACGTCCTTACTATGTAAGATTATGGAACGTGCATTGAACTATCGACTTCTCGCGTACCTAGAGGCCAACGATCTACTGAACGATCGGCAATACGGTTTTCGCCCTAAAAGATCAACTGGCGACCTTCTAGTACACGCCACGCACCTATGGGGAGAAGCCATTGAGAACCATGGTGAAGCATTAGCTGTATCATTGGATATCTCAAAAGCCTTCGACAAGGTTTGGCACGAATCCCTTCTAAGCAAGCTCCCTTCTTACGGCTTACCTCCAGTCCTCATAGCTTGGATAGCCGACTTCTTGAGGGAACGATCTATTCGGGTAGTCATCGACGGCTGCTCGTCTAATCAATTGGCAATCAACGCCGGCGTACCTCAGGGGTCTGTTCTCTCCGCAACTCTCTTTCTGATACATATAAATGACCTTCTCCAATCAAACATCTTTGGTTATGCAGACGATTGTACGGTTGTGGAGAGATACCTGTCAAATGCTCGTGCAACTGCTGTTACCATCCAGAACGAGAGAGAGGCCATGGTGCAGCGAATAAACCAGACTCTACAAAATGTATCTCAATGGGGAGATGCCAACTTAGTGAAGTTTAATGCTGCCAAAACACAGGCGTGTCTTTTTTCTGCCAAGAGGAGTCCCCTCACCTTAACTCCCTGTTTCCGCGGTGTGTCGATAGAACTAGCCGACAACTTAGAAATGCTTGGAGTTTCACTATCGCCAACCCTCAACTTTGGCCAGTTTATTACGTCCAAAGCTCAACTCGCAGCCAAAAAACTTGGCATACTAGCTAAGGTGCGGCAGTATTTCACATCTGAACAGCTTTTAACTCTTTATCAAGCTCAAGTTCGATCTTGTGTGGAATACTGCTGCCACCTCTGGGCAGGTACTGCCAAATGTCACCTCGATGTTCTGGAAGCTATGGAACGTCGCGCCAAGCGAATTATTGGAAACGACCAGCTATTCGAAAACCGGCTTCTGAGCCTTGGTCATCGCCGCAAAATCGCCAGTCTCTCAGTTTTCTATCGACTTCATTTCGGGGAATGTGCAACTGAATTACATGGCCTTATCCCAGCTTCCCCTTTTTTCCAAAGAACGTCCAGGCGCACGGCGGGATACCACCCTTATCTGGTAGAAATGCCGACTGCACGCACAGCACGCTTTGCGTCCTCCTTCTTAATGCGAGCTGCCAAAGAGTGGAATTCTCTGCCGGCGTCCGTCTTTCCAGAGAAGTACAACATGGGAATTTTCAAGAGACGAATTAACAGGCACTTTCTAGGCGGGCGTGACTTACCACCTTAGATCTCGTCACCACTTTCCATCAGGTGGGACTGGGGTCAAACGTCCACCTATCTACGTATAAAAAAAAAAAAAAAAAAAAAAAATTCTTATATAAAAACTAATGTGAAGGTTGAATCTGATGCTTTTCAATAAGTTTGTTGATATCAGGTTCCAATTTACTCAAAAACAGCCGCAAGTCGCCACGTTCGGTAACACGCAAACGATTTCTCTTTTTAGTAAGCAGCGTTGCCACAGCACTAAATCCACGTTCACACAAATATGACGATGGGAATGCTATCAAGAATCGTTGAACAATTGACCACAATCCAGGGTACAATTGCGGGATCGGTTTTTGTAGCCAAAATTCTTGATATCCATTTTTGAACTTGATTTTTGTTTCTTCGTTTGTTGTCAATTCTATAAGTTCTTCTTCCAGCTGAGGTGACATTGCTGTGTTGACATTTGAAAACGGATCCAACACCCAGTCTGGTATTTCCAAGTTTAAAATGTCCTGGTATCGTTCGGTGAAGTCAATGTGGAGGTTTTCCAAATGTTGGCAGTAGGCAAACAAGTCGTCGTTACTGCAGAATACTGATAAATTCGGAAAATTGTGAAACTCACGTCTGCCCATATTCTTTTTGTGCAGAAGCAGTTTAGCTGCAAAAGCAGCAACGACATTTTTTGTTTTAATTAAATTTAGTTCATCGCCTTGCAGTTGGAGGTTCATGTCGTTGAACAATTTATACAGGTCTGTCATGTAAGCTATATCATTCTTTGATGTTATGAGCTTGTTGCGCAGTTCTGTATCTTTAGTTTCCAAGAACTCTATCACAGAGTCAAACAGGTTGTAAAATCGAATCAGACAATTGCCTCTTGACAGCCAACGAACTTCAGTATGAAGCAACAAACGGTTGAAATCTTCGTCATTAGTAGCACAAAGCTGATGAAATAATCTATCATTCAAAGAGCTGCTACGGATTTTATTGACTGCTTTGATGACATATTGCAGTGATTGAAATAGTCGTTCACTTAAGTTTCTAGCAACCAAATGTTGTCTATGAATAACGCAATGTATAGCAAAGACATCTGGAATTTTATTCTTTAAGTACGCTATGAAGCCTTTATGGCGCCCTGTCATAGCCGGAGCGCCATCCGTAGCAACTGATATAATATTTTTCAAAGGAATCTCTTTCTCTTCACAAAACTTTTCCAATGTATTGAATATGGTTTCGCCTTTTGTATCTGTCTCCAAATTTCTGGCAAACAATAGTTCTTCACGTATTTTCTCATCTTTAATAAACCTCCCGTAAGATAGCAACAACGCTTCATTAGTTGGTAAAGTGGACTCATCGAGCTGAATTGAGAATTGACTAGTCCTCAGATGATTGCACAATGATTCTTCAATGTTTTCAGCCATTTCATCAATTCTTCTTTGCACAGAATTATTACTCAAAGGAATTTTTCGGATAATATCTGCGGCCGGTTTATGAAGCACAGTAGTTATTACTTCCTTTATTGCTGGCAAAATTAACTCTTCTCCGATGTTGTGTGGTTTGCCTTTTTGAGCAATTAACAAAGAGATATTGTACGAAGCTCGAAGTCCGTCGTCATCTTGCTTAGCAGCCGCCGAAAATAGTTTTGATACACTTGGCTGAGTATTATGCTTCTTCTCTAGGTCTTGAAAATATGCTACATTCTTGTCTTTCTTATCTGGATGCATTTTATTCAAATGATCTTGCAGTCTTGAAGGCTTCATTGCTTCGTTCGAAAATGTTTTTAGACATAGAAGACACAAAGGCGACGACGGGTTTGTGGGATTTTCAATAAATCCGAATTTAATATATTCCGCAGAGTATTGCCGTCTCTTCTTTTTTACTTCCGACATTGTTTTGTTTTGAGAAATACGTAAGTGTTGAAATCAAGTACTGCTTATCTATTATGCGCGAAACCGCAAATGAGAATAAAATAAATTTACGTCGTTTATATAGGATTGCATAAGCAGCACGCACCAACATGAATAAGACATCAAACGTGCATAAACTCGTTTATCTCATTCGACGCCCAATCGTACTCGACAAGCAAGAACAAGTATTATAGAACCAGCCGATTGATACAGGAATGTACAAATCGGATTATTTAACAAAAACTTGTTAAAACATGATTGCCCGCGGTCTATTATATCCAACCGAGTTTGAGCTATATCTTAATATATTAGTTGATAATATTAGTTCATAAGATGTCGACTCTCGAAGTCGAGAGCTCAGTCGGTGTCTAAGAGTCTTCCTAGCTAGGTAGATGAAATTATAAATCGACCCCAAAGCCCTACACAACGCCCCCTTTTTTTTCTGGGTCTCTTACCGCCCCCCTTTAGGCCTGCAGCGCCCACAAGGGGGCGTTATCGCCCACGTTGGGAAAGACTGGGCACATAATACCATTTTCACGCCAATCCACATAACCGATTTAGGTACATGAACACGCAAAATTAATTTAAAATACTTTAAACAGTAAAAGAGGATGGACATTTCAAGAACAATAATGTAATTTAAAACTATCGAGTATGCAAATTTCTAAATCTACCCACATACAAACATTCAAACAGCCCACTTCTATTTTTTTTTTTTTTTTTTTTTATGTTATGGGAAGGCAAACGAGCGGACGCACTGCCTGGTGGTAAGCAGGTTGCGTCGCCCATAAACCATAACAGAGGTTATGGTTGTTGCCTACCAGGATTAAGGGATTTGGAAGGAATTATGGAGAAAGGGGCGAGGATGGGAGGGATTAAGGATAGGGGAGGAGAGGATGGGTAGGGGATAGGAAGGGATATGGGCCTTATTTGCAGAGGAATGCCCATAAAAGTATCTCAACCGATATACAACCTGTTCAGAATGTACATAACTTAACTGTAAGTAACCAACGAAATAGTGTCGTAAACGTCTTGCTATTTTTAACCGACTTCAAAAAAAGGAGGAGGTTATCAATTCGGCCGGTATGTTTTTTTTTTTTTTTTTATGTATGTACACCGATTACTCCGTGGTTTCTGAACCGATTTACGTGATTCTTTTTTTGTTCGATGCGGGATGGTGTCGAATTGGTCCCATAAAAATTTTATTCGGATAGGCCCAGTGGTGTTTTTGTCTGTATTTGTAAATGTTGCAAGTGCAAGTTTGAAGTCGGTTGTTTTTAACGCAGTTATTGACTTGTAATTTACTTATATATTTTTAAGAGTAGATACCTATAAAAATAATTATTTTTTATATAAATATCGTAAGAACTGTTTTGTTAAATTTTTTTAAGCATTCAAATTCATTACAATATTTTATATTTAAACTAATGTTTGAAAGAGTAGAGTCGTGAATCGTGATGGTTTGTAAGTTTTTTCATGATTAATTAACTTAATTATTTCACGCAAGTGGTTCTTCTCTCGTCAATCGAGACAAAGTCAGGGTGATGAGATAGTAAAGACATAAATCTCTTCAAAATATATAAAATCAATTGAGTGGCACGTGTCAGGCTTAAATAAATATAGGTTAAGCATTGATCAATGAAGATAGATATTATTCTGGCCTAGTCTTTCTACATTCCAAGAACTTGTTACTATAGTTTATATTTTAATGTATTGGAAAAACACGGGCTATAACATCTCTACAAATTCTTCCACTTTTTCGGCCCCAGGAAAGTACAGAACCAAAATATAGTAATTCTGTCTGTCTCTCGAAAAATAACGACGAGTAACTATTCAGTACTAATCTATTTTTCTCCTCTAATTAAGATCATTATTTTGTTTTAAGATCTTCATAAACAAACAGACAATCCTAAATACTCAAATTTCGACGGACCGAAGGACGATTTTTAAAAACACAAGATTTAATTTACACGTCTTTAATTAGTGCTCTTTACATTCAGAAATGAATTAAACTAAAACTTAAACTAATAAACTTATCTCTAAACAAAAATGCAGCGTTTGAAGAAATACAATATGTATGCATTAAGGCGATGCAGGGTGGCCATAGTTTGCTGCGTTAACAAATATGACATCGCTCGCATGTACTGCGGGTGGCCCCGATATAACTCCTCCATCCTCAGTTTCAAGAAAATCTGAAGGGTTTTCTTGAATACATATTTTTCTTAATTTAGACTTAATAACTATGACGATTACAATGATAATTACGATTAATACAAAAGTTATAATGTTAATCACTCCGACGGCACTATTCACTGTACTATTAAACTGGTTTTCACTATTTTCACTATTTTCAATTAAATGCCTAAGCATATTTATGTCAGTTAAATTTGCACCCTTCAGGTTAACAGGCTTCCTGTCGGTCTGGGAGTTCATCAAATTTGGTAATATAATTTTTGGTAAACTTGGGTATATAATATCATTTCCATTCGCTTCATATTTCTTTAGTGTTATATCTCCGATTTTCACGTAGCAGCCAATCTCGTCTAACGCCAATAAATAAGTACCACGAAGAAATTCTTGGGTTACCTCATTTTCACAGACCTTAGTAAGTACTGTTTCCACATTTACGTAAAGTATCCATCTATTTGGTAGAACATTGTCGATTTTCACGTCATCTATGGAAATGGGAATCTGCTGACAACTGGAAACATTTGTGGATAGCCGCAGAAGATCGGTTAAACAATCATCTTTATATAATGTTGATGTCAGTATTTCCGGGCATAGGAACCGGTCTTCATCAATTTCTTTGCATGGTTGTGAAAGTGGCATCGTTTTCAACCCCTTCACAAGGACATATGGGTATTTGGGAAGGATAAGGGAAGTCTGACCTTTTTCTTCGTTAAATATAGGTAAAGGTATTATTTTAAAAAATGAGTAAATATCATCAGTAATTAATGGAATAGTCATTACGAATTTTATTTGACTTTGTTTTACATAAGTTTGTACTTCTATTAATTGTTCGATTTTAAGAACATTATCTAAATTTACTGGAAATGGTAACTTAGAGCTAGTTTCGATATTTTTTAATAAAAGCAATAATTCCTTCGTATCTACAACGGATTGGTGTAAAAGTTTAATTTTACTAAAAGCTACAGCAGTTTCAATTTCACTTAATCTAACGTAAATAGACATAAAATTATGTAAAAATGCAGAATATGTATGTATAATTTCATAAGTCTTTTGATGTAAATTTGTGTCATTTAAAAGCGAATCAATTACATTTAGCTTATTCTGGATTGCAATGAAATTGTTATTAGATATTTCAGCCACATTTAATAACGAACCCACCATCTCAGTAACGATCGTCATCTTATGTATTATAGAGTCTTGTTTAGTCTTTAATTTTTCAATAGTGTTTTCAAATTGTATAGCATCTTCGTTGTCGAGGTTACCGGTGATAATTTTTATAACTGAACCAAGTGGATTTAATAAACCACGTTTAGATCTAGAAGACGGAATTAATTGTTCAAATTTATCAATAGTATAATTCATATGATAATCTGTTTGTAATTCGGTTGTAGTAAAATCGGAACCTAACGCTTTTACATCAATACAACTATGAACCTGATTTCTAAATGATAGATAACTATTTATATTAAATTCTAAATCGTCATATATTAACTTTAAATCTAACACCTTAATAACTCTCCATGTGTCATTGCTGACGACTGCATAGCCTTCACGGAGAGGTAGTATTCCGGGGTTCCGTTTAATCTGGTGCAGTTGAAGGCCCTGGTTTTGGATCACATGGATCGCCAGAATCAGTAACCTGCGGAGGACGCTTAATGTCTTTAATTGGAACTTTAGTCTCACGGTTGTGTGTCGTTACTGGCACAACATTTCTATGGATTGGTCCCGTGACTATCGCTTTCTGATACCTAGGCTTATTTTTAGCACGTCTCGTGTTAACTCCTTTAATGTAAACCGAATCTCCTATGTCTATGTTAAAATCATTTTCACCGCCATGCTTATCCTTAATAACCTGCTTCTTATGAATAATTTTGTCTGTAAGGTATTTGTATAAAAATTTAGTACGTTTGTGGTGATCTTTTACAAATTGTTGGGTTAATTGTTTGTTAAAATCTACAGAAAAAGCATTATTAGCCTCTGTATGTCCAAAGACGACTTCAAAGGGAGTTAAACCGGTGGTAGAATGTATTGAATGATTATATGACATAATCGCGTATGTCATGACAGATGCAGCATCAGTTATCTTACGTTCATATTTAGCTATCCTGTAAATTTCTATTATTGTAGAGTGGAATCTTTCTATTAAACCCATGGAATTTGGATTGTGCGGAGTGCCAATATGAAGATCGATTTTGTAATACGAGAGCATTTCTTTCATTAATACATTATTAAACTCAGTGCCGGGGTCTGAACTAATTCTATTGGGAATACCATATAAAGAAAAATATTTAATCAAAGCTCTGATAACTTCGTTTGTAGATCGGTTATGGATTTCTATGGCCTGGCCTAATTTACTAAATGCGTCTATAATCGTAAGATAAGCTTTACCGTCTATTGTAAATGAATCGATAAATATTTCCTGAAAAGGTCTAGTTTGTGTTTGAGAAAGTTGTAACTCTGGTTTTAATGGTTTTCGGTCATACTTCATTTTCTTGCATACATCACATCCATTTAAAACGCTCGCTATTGTTTGATCCATTTTATTCCAGAAATATACCCGTTTTATGTGTGCTAGTGTTTCCTTAATACCCCTATGACTTGTTTTACCGATATGATATTTCAGAATAATTTCGCGCTGTTCGGTTTCATCATCTACATAAACAACTCGCCTCTTACACTCATACAACTTTACTGAACCCTTTTTGAAAAGTGTGGTAGCCATTTTTGAAAATTCTTTTCTATGTATTGGGCTTTCGAAATAAAAGAAATATTTCAATTTTGGTCTGATGTAACTTAAGAGAAATTGCTTTACGAGATCGGGATTGTCTTCAGGTAAGTGAACCTCTAGTACCTTTTGTAATGGTCTTGATAAGTCTTTTACTGTTGTTTTATTTCTATTCCAGGTATAAACGAGTATCTGATTAGGTTTTGTATCTACAGCTTCATCTAGGATAAGTATGCCTTCCGTATCAAGATCGCGAGCTGAGTGAACCGTATCTGTATTTTCGCTATTATTACTAGACGCGGTCAAGGTGCTGCTTTCCGCGGTTATTGTACTACTATCAGGCGACGGAATCGAATATGGGGACCTCGGGCGATTATTTTTAGTGATTGGCATTGTTCGGTCCGGATCAGACGAAATTGAAATCGGCGTCAGGGGTCTGTCACATGTTTTAGCCTGATCGTTACTAACTTTTACTATTTCGTCTATTACATCGGTTAAGTGTTTTTGAAGGTTTCGCTCCTTCTCATCTACGTTAACTTTCATTGACACGTCGTCATTTTCAGTCAATGCATTAACCTTAATTCGAGACAAGGCATCCGCGTTGCTATTTTGCTTTCCGTTTTTATATATAACATCGAAATCAAATTCGGACAAACGTAATTTCCAACGTGTAATTTTACTATTTGGTTCATCTATTGATTTAATCCAAGCTAAAGGTCGATGATCGGTGTAAATTGTAAATCTTTTTCCGTACAAATAAGGCCTAAAGTGCTTTACAGCCCAGACTATTGCTAACATTTCTTTTTCGATAGTACTATATCGAGTCTCTGCCTCATTTAATGTTCTGCTAGCGTATGCAACTGGTTTGTCACTACCGACTGAACCTTGTGATAGTACCGCACCAATTGCAAAGTTAGAAGCGTCAGTGGTAAGTATAAAAGGTTTATCGAAATCGGGAAACTGTAAAAGCGGAGCATTGGTAAGTAATTCTTTACAACGTTCAAATGCATTGATATATTCACTATTGTTAATATTAATCTTATTTTTCTTTTTCAGACATGACGTCATTGGTTGGGTGATTTTCGCGAAATCTTTTATAAACTTTCTATAATATCCGACAAGTCCGAGGAAACTTTTAATTTCCGTGCTGGTTTGCGGTAATGGGAATTTAAGTACTGCTTCAATTTTATCGTTGTTAGGCTTAAGGCCGTCTTTAGTTATGGTGTGTCCTAAATATAAGACTTCTTTGCGTAAAAATTCACACTTATCTAAAGTAACTTTAAGGTTCGTATTTCTGAGTCTATCAAATATTTTGCGCAATTTAGAAATATGTTCTTGGAGGCTGGACGAGTACACAATTATGTCATCGAGGTAAACTAAGCAGTGAATACCCTGTAGGCCGCGTAGCACGTTATCCATGGCCCTTTGAAACGTAGCCGGTGCTGTTTTGAGGCCAAACGGCATGCGTTTAAATTCGTAATGTCCGGACTGCGTGGTGAATGCTGTTTTGGGTATATCAGTAGGATTTACCTCTATCTGATGATAGCCAGATGCAAGGTCAATGGTACTGAAATACGTAGATTTGCCTAACTTATCGAATAAATCTGTAATATTTGGCAGGGGATATTTATCGTCAATTGTAATTTCATTTAAACGACGGTAGTCAATCACCATCCTAAATTTACGTTCGCCTGATGCATCTATCTTCTTAGGAACCAAGTGTACCGGAGCACTCCAAGGCGAGTGAGACTCCTGAATAACGTTATCATTTAATAATTTATCTACTTGATTCTGAATTTCCTGATTTTGGGCAAACGGGTGTCGATACGGACGAATATAAATCGGATTTTCATTGATCGTGCGTATATCATGTTTCACTTGGTTAGTAAATGAAAGAGGGATCTTGTCGCAATAGAATATATCACGATATTCATAACAGAGTTTACTAATAAGTTCGCGTTCTTCTTTATTGGTGTGTTCTAGCCGTAATTTTGATAGATTCTCTTTTAAAGCATCGTCTATTTCGCAGTTGTTTACATCACACGTGTTAACTATACATTCATCTTCGTGCAACGTAACTTGAAACGGCTCGGTAATAGAAATTTTAAAACTTTCATCGGAATAATTTTGAATAACGGTATGTGCAAAAAAGTTTTCACATTTAACTATCGCTGCTGGCATACGAACGCTTTCACGAAAAATCTGAAAATCTAATATAGCGTCACCGTTCTGTAGGTTAGTTGGAATTAATACTCTAGTTTCTGATCGAGGCTCTAAGGTGATTTCTAATGGAGGATTATATATAATCGGTATTTTGGCGTTACATGTTTCTAAAATTTGGTGCTTCATATTGATATTTGCATCTAGTTTCTTAAGTAAATCAGATCCGATTAATCCATCATACCTACTGTCTACATTGTATACATATAATTTGTGGGGAAGTGTGCTTCTAAAAGTTTTTAATAACGGGATTACTATAACCTCATCATGAGTGCTTTGCGCATGGGTACTAACAACTGTAAATTGTTCATACTGTTTATGGTCTCTAAAATATTCTTCTGCCTTGGCCGGACTTATAAAAGAACGACTGCTTCCTGTATCTATGAGAAACTTTGCTTTTATTTCGGGAACTATAATATGTGGTAATTTTAAGATGCTGTCACAATAATTTAAATTAATTATTTCACTGTCTCGTCGGAGGCCGGTAACGGAAAATTTTCGTTGTTGTCATTAAAATTGCTTTCAATTACTTCCGGATCGGTATATTCGTATAACTCGTTCGCGGCGTCTTCGTTATAATCTAAGGTTGAGTTATCGTAATTTTCATAATTTGGCTCATCGCAGTAGTACAGATTATGAGTTACGTTTTGCCTCATAGGTGCCGTACGCATTGATACATCGCTATTTAAGCCGGGGTTCGGTGCCTGGGCATGTTGTATGCCAAATTTAAAACGAGGTTGGGCTGTTTGTTGATTTGGGATTCCAAATTTATAACCGGAATTTTGAAAAGGTCGCAATTGGTGGTTATTATTAGATTGTGTGCCAAATTTATAGCCTTGGGCTTGTGGTGTTTGCCTTAACTGTTGAATAAAATTTGGTCGAGGTGGTTGCATTAAATTTGGTCGAGGTTGTTGAGCGAAATTCGGTCTATAACCAATTGGCTGTTGAGGACTGCCGTATTTAAAGTTTTGATTTAAAGGCATCGTACTAAAATTAGGTTTTAATGAATTTTGGAAAGTGTTTTGAGTTATAGGTTTTGGCTTACTAATCTTTGCGTTATATTGTTGTATAAAATTTACTTCTTCCGTAACTACGCTAAGTGCATTTTCTAAGTTTTTACAACCCCTTAATCTAACAATCCGGATCATGTCCTCCGGGAGGTTGTACAGAAAAACATTTAACGCAGTATTATTGTATATGATCATTTTCGCGGCTTTGACCCCTTCATCCGTGAAGCGGTTCACCTTTGAAAATAGGGAACTTTTTACGTTTTGTATTCTGTGGCAAAACTGTATGTAACTTTCACCTTGTTTTATTTTTAACCCTTCTAACTCTAATGCTATACACTCTTCCGATCGCGGGTCTCCGAAATGTTGGGTAAGTATTTCTTTCAATTCAGTCCATGAAGTTATATTTTGGTAATCACTAAGCAGTGAAGCTGCCTTACCGATAAGCCTGCTCGTTATGGCATGGTATACATATAAGTTTTGTGCGTTATTACTCGCATCTTGGAATGACCTTATAATATATTCACTTTTATTGATAAATAGGTTTAACAGTTTTTCATCCCCATCAAATTTGGGGATGATACATAGTATTTCCCTAGGAATGAGCTTAATCTCTTCCATTTTGCGTAGTTTTATCGATTAAAACACGAAATAATTAAAATAACACTTGAAATCACTAACTTATAACTAACAATTAAAATTAAACACTAAAAATTACGACTTATCACGATAATTGTATTAAACAAAATCAAACAAACGTAATGATTAGGCCGACTATTTTGGGTCGGGGATTTCGTGAAAACAGGGAATGTGAAAAACAGGAGTGAAGAGGTCTACTCACAGTCTGCTCGCTCCCATGTCCTTCACTTATGATCCTGAATGCTCGTCCTTGCAGTCTCAGTACGCGTTTCACTGCAGCGATTCAGTTTTACGCGTACGCGTCGCGGGAGTTATTTTTTTAGTTCGAGGATACTCGTCTGCACCGCACTATCACAGGTCCTTAATTATGGCTTTACTGATAGCTCGGCAGCAGGATATTATCGAGTATCCTACCGGCTGCGCCACTCAAATTTCGACGGACCGAAGGACGATTTTTAAAAACACAAGATTTAATTTACACGTCTTTAATTAGTGCTCTTTACATTCAGAAATGAATTAAACTAAAACTTAAACTAATAAACTTATCTCTAAACAAAAATGCAGCGTTTGAAGAAATACAATATGTATGCATTAAGGCGATGCAGGGTGGCCATAGTTTGCTGCGTTAACAAATATGACATCGCTCGCATGTACTGCGGGTGGCCCCGATATAACTAAATAATCAACAGACGTCTAAAATATAATTATTTAACATCAAAGAAGATACTTTGTTGCTATAGTAGAGGTATGATGAACACATACAGTAAAAGCATAGGTGTGTTTTATTGGATGCATTATGATGTACATGCCCATGTACCTTAACCAAATAATTTATGATGAATGTATACAGGGTGTCCCACTATTAGTATACTAAGCGCAAAGGGACTTGTAGTTTAGCATACACTGAACATGTAAAAAATACTTAAACAACAAAATTACGTCAAAAATTTTTTGCTAAATTTTTCCTGAAAATCCATGTTTTCATGTTAGTGAACTTAGCAGATCATTTTTAGCAGATCAAAAAAAAATGTGAGTTCTTATCGCGTGCAGTTGAGTTCTACAGTTCCTGATACTTTTTAGAAATAGTTCTGGCGTTTTTACCTTAAAAAACGACATTTGAAAAAATGATCTGCCAACTTCCCGTAGCAGATCATTTTTAGCAGATCAAAAAAAAAATGTGAGTTCTTATCGCGTGCAGTTGAGTTCTACAGTTCCTGATACTTTTTAGAAATAGTTCTGGCGTTTTTACCTTAACAAACGACATTTGAAAAAACCCGACCTGGACCCGGCTTAACGTGATGCTACGACGTGATGCTACGACGTGATGCTACGCCGTGATGCTACGCTGTGATGCTACGGCGTGATGCTACGGCGTAATGCTACGGCATGTGTTACGGCGTGATGCTACGCTGTGATGCTACGGCGTGATGCTACGGTGTGATGCTACGGTGTGATGCTACGGCATGATGCTACGGCGTGATGCTACGGCATGATGCTACGGCATGATGCTACGGCGTGATGCTACGGCATGATGCTACGGCGTGATGCTACGGTGTAATGCTACGGCGTGATGCTACGGCATGATGCTACGGCGTGATGCTACGGCATGATGCTACGGGATGATGCTACGGCATGAAGCTACGGCATGATGCTACGGCATGATACTACGGCGTGATGCTACGGCGTGATGCTACGGCATGGTGCTACGGCGTGATGAAATATGACATAAATAAATTTTCTAGTGTTTCATTTTACGCGAGTATTTCTTAAAAGTATCAGGAACTGTAGAACTCAACTGCACGCGATAACAACTCACATTTTTTTTTGATCTGCTAAAAATGATCTGCTACGGGAAGTTGGCAGATTATTTTTTCAAATGTCGTTTTTTAAGGTAAAAACACCAGAACTATTTCTAAAAAGTATCAGGAACTGTAGAACTCAACTGCACGCGATAAGAACTCACATTTTTTTTGATCTGCTAAAAATTATCTGCTACGGGAAGTTGGCAGATCATTTTTTCAAATGTCGTTTTTTAAGGTAAAAACGCCAGAACTATTTCTAAAAAGTATCAGGAACTGTAGAACTCAACTGCACGCGATAAGAACTCACATTTTTTTTTGATCTGCTAAAAATGATCTGCTAAGTTCACTAACATCATGTTTTCTTCTCTAGCTTCGCGCAGCCAGCATAATATACCACTTCGCTAATGTGAGCATTTTGTCTATGAAAACATAATCTTAAACGATAGCCCGCAAAGTTGGGCGGGTTGCTTTTGTTATGGGTGTACTCATAGAGTTTTAAGAATTCATCTTTTTGAAAAAAAAAATGCGTCTGGAATTTTATAAGTATTTTTAACAAACTCGGCGTATGCAAAACTATAACCTCCTTTGAGCTTAGTATACCAACAGTGGGACACCCTGTATAATTGTAACATTTTAAGCATAATTAAAATTTATAATTTAAAAGGGTAAATAATCTTTCGGAATTAATTGATAATAATTAACTACAACTACATAACTACATTTTTTTTTTATTTGTAACCTAATTAATCATAATAAACTCAATGTTTTCTTCATTCAAAGTGTCATTTAAAATCATATCTCACTCGATAGTTCAAAGATTTTATTAATGTAAAAAAGGGAAAAATAAAAAAATAGTTCACACTCCAAATATAGTTCAATGGATAACTCCATCATCGCTCGTTTTATTTAAATGCAATAAAACGATTTCATATACTATGTTAGCTGATCGTAAATATACTAATCTTTGATCACCTGTCTCTTAAACAAGGCTCAAACCAAGAGAGTTGTCGACATGCCACCTGGAGACATTGGTTAAATAGTCTTGATACTTTGTAACCTTGGCTTAATATTAGTTTTTAAAACTGTGAATTGCGAGCATTTAGTTGTTTTTGTATGATTCGTATGCATATAGAACGATGAATATCGTTCAAAATTAAAAGTATTTCATTTATGCATTTTAGGAACGTTCATTTTATGTTATTTTCCTTCCTTTTATTACTGGACATATTTATTAATATTAATTCCCATATTATTGACGAGGAAATAACCTTAATACCTAGATATAATTTATCTTGCGTCGATGATTAAAAGTATTTTCCATTAATTAGTTAATCAATATTAATCACTAATTTTCTTAATCCCCAAAAGTTTCACCTGTCTAACATTCTCACACCCACACTGCATTAACTCAACACTAAACGTAAACACAGTCATAGACTACACAATTTAGTAGACCAATCAATATAACTCATAAAGTTACAAAGTATCAAGTCGGTTCGCGTTTATGACGCAACGACAGGAAGCCCAGAGTTATTAGTCTATGGAGTAATCCCTCTGATGGCTTGCTTTTTTTTTTTTTTTTTTTTATGCTATAGGATAGCAAACGAGCAGACGCGTCGCCTGGTGTTAAGCGATACACGCCGCCCATAAGCATCCACTCCACTGGGAGAGGATGTGTTGCTGTCCTCAAAAAGGAAAGAGAGGGATATAACGGGAATTATTTAATTTATTTATTTTTTTTTTTTAGTTTACTGCCGGTTTTTCAGGTACCTAAAGGCACTCTTTTTGAAAGACTCCATGTTGTAAGAATTCGGGAATACCGCTGTTGGCAAGTCGTTCCAGATCTTAACAGTTCGCGGGAGAAAGTTTCGCGTAAAACGCACTGTGGAACTCCGCCAGCAATCGAGGTGGTGAGGGTGGTACTTATTTTTCTGGCGGGAAGTGCGGTAGTGGAACTGAGCGGGTGGAATTAGACCGAAGAGTTCCTCAGAACACTCCCCATAATAAATTCTATAGAAAATACAGAGCGATGCTAAATCTCTTCTGAGCGAAAGCGGATCGAGTTTGTCGGAGATTTTAGGATTGTCAATTATACGAGTTGCCCGACGTTCAATACGGTCTAAAGGAAGAAGTTGGTATTGTGGGGCGCCAGCAAACAGATGGGAGCAGTATTCCAGGTGTGGACGAACCTGTGCCTTATACAAAAGGAGTAGATGAGCTGGTTTGAAATACTTCCTCGATCTGCTGAGCACACCCAATTTTTTAGAAGCTAGTTTGGCTTTGTCTTCTAGATGGCCTCGAAATTGAACGTCACTCGATATTTGGACACCCAGGATTGCAATGCTCGGTGAGATATTAAGGGGAGTGTTCTGAAACCGAGGGGAAACAAGAAATGGGGACTTTTTAGTTGAAAATACGCAGACTTGTGTTTTTTTAGGATTAAACTCAACTAAATTGAGCCTTCCCCATTCAGAAACCTGATCTAAAGAAGTTTCGATAGTATTCACAAGTTTATTTCGACATTCCTCCACGTATGCCCTAGAGACTTGTGAATGGCCGGAGTAATAGGCATCCCCCGTACTGTCGTCCGCATAACAGTGTATGTTGCATATTTGCAACATGTCGTTAATGTGCAGGAGGAACAGCGTGGGGGATAGCACACAGCCTTGAGGGACACCGGCATTGAGAGGCAAAGAAGAAGAGCGAAAACCGTCGATAACGACCTCTATTCTTCTGCCTGAGAGGAAGCTGGTAACCCAGTTACAAAGTCCCGAAGGAAGTCCGTAGGAGGGGAGCTTGGCGATGAGCGCCTTGTGCCAGACCCGATCAAAAGCTTTGGCGACATCCAAACTTACAGCCAAGGCCTCCCCCTTACTCTCGACAGCCTCCGCCCATTTATGGGTTAAATAGATCAAGAGATCGCTGGCTGAACGACCGTGGCGAAAACCATATTGGCGATCACTCAATAGCTGGTCTTTCTCTAGATAACCCAAGAGCTGGCTGTTGATGATGCCTTCCATTATTTTTGAGAGTAAGGAAGTTATGGCAATGGGTCTGTAGTTTGTCGGATCTGATCTATCGCCCTTCTTAGGAATCGGGTGAACAAAAGCGATTTTCCATGATTTCGGCACAACTGCTTTTGTGTAGGAATGTCGAAACAGGCGCGTTAACACTGGCGTAAGCTCGGGAGCACACGTTTTGAGCACTACAGCAGGGATTGCATCCGGCCCACTCGACTTGGATGTGTCCAGGTTACAGAGTGCCTTACGAATAGCTCGTTGTGAAAACCGAATTTCCGGCATTGAGCTTAGTTGACGTGGAATCGAAGGCGGCGTTTTTCCCCCATCATCCAATGTTGAGTTACTCGCAAAGATTGCGCCCAGGAGATCGGCTTTATCTTTGGCAGAGTGAGCCAGAGTGTTGTCACCCCTGCGTAAAGGTGGAAATGATGACTGACTGAAGTTGCCTTGGATTGCCTTGGACAGTGACCAGAATGCTCGAGTTCCAGATGGGAGTTGTGCAAGTCTGTGACCTAACCTTTCTATGTAGGCAGCCTTCGCTGCGGAGATTTCTTTTTTGTAGGCCCTAGAGGCGGAGTTATATTTCTTTTTATAAGTTGCTACGTTGGGATCACGAGTAGCCAGTGCATTAGCCCAGGCTTCGAACTGTTCTTGCTTGCGGCGAGACGCCATAATGCAAGAACGGTCAAACCAGGGCTTGGACTTGCCACCGACGGGTACTACAGAGGATGGAATGAAAAGTTCCATACCTTGCAGCAACACATCGGTGACAGCGTCTGCACAGGTACTGGGATCATCGTGTGAGAAGCAAACACCACCCCATGGGTAGGAGGCATAGAAAAGTCGCATTCCCTCCCAATCTGCCGACTTATAATGCCAGACTCGGCGGCAGGTTGCCTGTTCCGGCCGTTTTGCACGTTCGAGTGGCACCACACTTCTAATCAAGCAATGGTCAGAGGACCCGATTGGGGCGGTGACCGTTACCTGATAATTATCAGGGTGTGTAGTTAGTAGTAGGTCCAGCAGAGAGGGTAATTGGCCATCCACATCCGGTAATCGCGTGGGTGAAGAGACCAGCTGTGTCAGACCGTAGGCTAAGGCAAGATTGTACACAGTTCTCCCTGCGTAGTCGGTTGTTCGTGATCCGAGCCAATCTGCGTGGTGAGCATTGAAATCACCTAGTAAAATAAGCTCTGCAGAGGGAAACTGATGTAATACCTCATCAGCCATTGATTGGACGTGCTCAAAGAGCTGATCAATCCCATTGTTTCCACTGTGGGGTCTGTAAAGACATGCATATATACGAGGGCGGTCTTTAAAATCAACATGTAGCCATATAATAGAGAGACCAATAGTCCCAGAAGTTGTTAGACGTCGGCAGCAAATGTTCTCCCTTACGTACACGCATACGCCGGCATGTGGAACAAACGAGTGTTCTAGATTAAAGCCAGGATATGTGAGGTATGACGTGTCCGATGGGGTGGAAATCTGGGTTTCTGTGAGAAATAACAGGGCCGGCTTGGCCGTCTCGAGGTGGTGATGTACGGCATTGAGGTTAGAGTGAAGCCCTCTTATGTTACAAAAATCCACGGAATGCGTGACTTGCGAAGATGGTATAGGTCTATTTTGTCTGGTGTTTCTTTGTGGAGTGCTTGGGTGCGGATTTATGCCCGCCCCAGAATACGACGGGCTGCCCCAACGTGAAGGTTGGGGGAGGGATTCTCCTGCATTGTGCATGCTGGTACCCTCCTGGGGTATTCTACCTGATAAAACCGCTTCCATAATTTCGAATAAATTAATAACAGGGATTGGGAGTGGATAGATTAGGAGAAGGATGGGAGGGGGATGGGAAATGGATGGGAAAAGGATGGGACAAAGAGAGGAAAGTGAATAGGATAGGAGGAGGAAAGGAAGGGGATGGTTGCTAATAAACTTTACGTGGAATTTTACATTAATTCACTCATATATTTCATGGATACGTGTGTCTTGTGTCTTTGTTGCTTTAGAGATTAATTTTTGTTACGGTTTTATCGAAGTTTCAATTTTAATGCATCTTTGTGAGAATAGGATAAGTAGACACTTCGATGTTAATATCTTTTCCATAATAGTAAGTGAATTGCTAGTAAATCTGCCTGTTAAATACAACTAGGTTATAATTTCAAACGTATTAATATGTTCGTAATTTTTCCTTTTTTGTGTTGGGAGACGAATAAACAATCCAAGAAATGAATCACAAACGCAGTTATTGAAATCATAACTTCAATATCTTTACTCAAAGATCCCCAGCAAATCTGAAAACCGCAGGGTTGTGTGATGGTGGCTGTCAGAATAACAATAGGGCTGCGGGAAACGGACAATACGGGGTGGTCGAAGCAAACGCTTTGTTTGGTAAATATCGTCAGAGATTATTTTACAGATACGGCATTTATGTAATAATTTAAAAGTTAAAAGAAGAACGCAACTTTATAAATTATTATTAATTTACAATATTGCGTTTCGGTACAGTCAATTAAATTAAATTCATTTGTTTGCCAAATAAATAAATTTTGTATTTATTTTACGTATATATTTTAAACATCTTACATTATCTCACTGGAATACAGCATAAAAAATTTAATAAACCGACAAGTTAAGATTCAAAGAGTTGAAGAAAAACTTGAAAATATGCAGACATGAACCAAACTCTATAATATTTTATGTTATATCAATATAATAGAATATTACTTGATGACTAATTTAATACAGTTTCTTATTATTTTACACCCAACTTTATTGCATGTTATGTGCATTTCCCGCAATACCAAATAATCTAAGACCGTAAACGTCAGCAAACAAAATAATAATTTATAAGACAGTAAAATATAACGCAACTGCGACTTTATTTCATTCCGTGTCTGTCGTTTGCAAATAAATTAATATACTCTATTAGTTTAGAACAGTAAAATGGGTTATAGTGTTGAGAAGATATTTGGACACGTGCAAGCATATTTGATTCTAATAATGCACTTATTATGTAATTTTACGAATAGAATTTGAGAGAGTCGTTCTTAGGTGAATCCTCAATACAATGTAGATTTTAGATTTAATTTCTAAAAAATCCGTTGGTCAATGCTGCATGCAATTCTTGTTTAAGTTTGCAATTGATTTTATTATTACGAGGAACATTATCAATGATTCTTTCTGAGACTTACGTAAAACTAAAAAAACTCACATCCTTAACAAACCTTTTTTCAAAGCCCTTTAGTTACTCCAAAACACTTTTAATATTTGTTGTTTATTCGTTGCTTAGTCTTTGCCACGCATCCAGAGGTAGCCGCGCGAATGAAACATACCTTATTCGGACAATGGCATTGCTTTAATATAGCGATTTATCCCTGGAGCGGTCGCTTTAAGAGTGAATGTGTTTATTTCTATATTATATAAACGCCCGTGACTAATTTCAACTGATTATTATATGTCTCTTTATATAAGAAAGAGACCACAAAAAAGTGCTAGTTACATCACTTAGAATTCCATATCGATGATCGGCTTTTAAAAGTTTTTGTTTTGTTAGATTTGTCTCCACTTGATTGGACTTATAGCTGACAAAACCTTACAAAATAACTTTGATATGTTAATTCGTTCGATTATACCTTGAACCCATTAAAACCAGTGAACTCAGTTTAGATTTTTTATAAGTTTATTGTGTAATATTTTGATATAAAAATATTACACTGCAATACCGATTCCAAATAGACGATTAGAGATCAAGAGCAAAATTTAACCTTAATAATGCATGTTACATGTACCTACATCGTAATTAGATACTTAAAGACTGTAATACCCGTAGGTATCATGTAGGTCGTCGTCGTCGCTTCAGCCGTGGGACGTCCACTGCTGGACAAAGGCCTCCCTCAAACTCAAACTCAAACATTTATTTATTCAATTAGACTTCTTCGAGAAGCACTTTTGAAACGTCATATTTTTACATATTTTTAACATTTACCACCGATTCGGAAAGCAGTATCTATGGAGAAGAATCGGCAAGAAACTCCATAGGTAGTTGCTCTTTTTAATAATGTCAGTATTACATTTTTATTACAAAATATGTTACTGTATATTATCATAATATGCCAAAGAACTGTCCTGTGGTTTTTACGCGACAACCCTCCATGGGTTTTTATCTTCCATATATTCCTTAATGCTGTAATAGGTTCTCTGTACTAATACGTTTTTTACATAATTTTTAAATTTAGCACTACTAAACTCTTTAATACTTAGTCGAGGATAGGAAAATAGGTAGGTAGGTTAATTATTTTACCTATCATCAAGACAATGACTTTGTTTCCCTAGTTCCTTTATAATACTTATATTCTATACCAACATAGAAATATAGAAAAATCTTTGATTTGCTTACATATTTGAAAAATCTGTTTTTCATAAAGCTTTAAGCTATTTTAAAACCTACAGAACCACCACAATATAAATCGATCTATCTTTCCCACAGTTATATTACCGTTATAATTTGATACTGATAATAAACAAAAACCGTATGTTTGTTGTTCTAACATAATTTTATTCGCCACGTGTTTGCGCTAGTTTTACGTAAACCGTTCGATTTGAATACAAAAATATTTAAATCGGTTATAAATCTTTTTGTTTGGATTTTTTCTTATATGTATTAGTAATATCTAGGTAAGGTATTTTAATATTGATGAATCATTTTATAATGGAAAACATTTGATAATATATTATGTAGATATTATTTCTGAAACTTGAAAATTTTTATGAAACATTTATACCGATCTTCTACGTACCTATATAAATATATTTTTTTTTTTTTATATATATTTCAGGACAATTTTCACACACGGCACGACCTGATCCCATACTAAGCTTTCGCTTGTGTAATGTGTTATGGAAACCAGATGGCTGATAAACATAGATACATGTATAATTTTAAATAAACACCCAGACACAGAGCAAACATCTATGTTCATCACACAAATATTTGCACCGGGTGGGAATCGAACCCACGACCTTTGGCTTGGAAGGCAGGGCCACTACCAACCAAGCCAACCGGTCAATCATTATTTTAATACTGTTTAAATACTGTTTTTATTAATTTTTTTCCCACTTTATCGCCTTTATAAAGCCAATTAAGCCCCGGTTTACCTACAAAACAGAAAGAACTAAAAAAATATTCATTGTCAAACGGGGAAGAAAAATTCAAAATCTATCCAGAATTTGGCATATACAAAAAAAAAGAAACTTCTTATTGAACATATTTTAAGCTATGAATTTATTATATAAATATAAAATACTTTATGTATTCGAGTGTATCGGTGAGAAGTGAAAGCTAGAGGGGGGTGGGGTTAAATTGACGCTGATTGCCAGCAATTGCGGCAATCATGCGTGTGCGCACCGGCCGAGGTATTGTGCCATGTGCATTGTGCACTATGCACTGCACTTTATGTCAATATATTCTATACTAGCTGTGCCCCGCGGTTTTACCCGCATCACTCCGCTCATATTGGTCTTAGCATGACTGTATATAGCCTATATTATGTTGATAGAACCTGTTAGTAGTATTCATGTGAAATTTCAAGTGAATCCATGCAGTTCCATGCGTTTTGAGCTTATCCTGGAAATACATACAGATAAACAGACAGAAATCTATATCGATATCGATTGTGTACAGTTTTTAAAGAATAAAAACTATTTAATTAGAGAAATGAAACAATGTAGAGTTAATGTAAATATATGTAAAAGAATGCACTTGTGCATACAATAAAATGCTTTATAGTATATACCTAGTACATAAGTAGGTAATAGAAAGCACTTACTTACACATAATAACTTAGCTCGAATGCTAGGCGCTATAATCTATATCAGGTGTTAACCCAAGTTATTTACAAATTCTATACAATAATTTGCAATGTTACTTTAAATTATATAGGTACTTAAGCGATAAACTAAAATATGTCCCATATATTTTGGCTGAAAAAGTAACATAATCTCGGAATGGTTTTGAATAATATCTCTGAAAACCAGAAAATAATTAGCTTACATTTAAAACGATCCTAAAAGTTTAGGTAATTGGTCTTAACTCTTAACATAATTGATAAGAAATACGATTATTTACGATCGATTTCAATTAAAACGTACACAACAAAAATAATATATTTTTACATACAAATGATAATATTCTACATAAAAATGATTTATATAAAACATAAATAGCATTATGATAACACACCTCTATCGTCGGTTCAACGGTCTCAGCGGATGCCGTCAATTGTCCAATAAAGGTACATTTACCTCACAGACTGCCTTGAACTTTATACAATCGGATATGCAATTTTGACCTTTATTTACTTAAGTAAAATCATCAATTTGGTGCAACTTTTTATATTGATTAGGAGCATTTTCGTCTGCTCTATTTACCTGGCACGCTAAAGGTACATTTACCTCACTGGCTGCCTTGAACTTTATACTATCGGATATGCAATTTTGACCTTTATTTACTTATGTAAAATCATCAGTTTGGTGCAACTTTTTATATTGATTAGGAGCATTTTCGTCTGCTCTATTTACCTGAGACATTACAGGTACATTTACTTCACAGATTGTCTTGAACTTTATACTATCGGATATGCAATTTTGACCTTTATTTACTTATATGTACGATCATCGGTTTGATTGCAGTTTTGAGATTGATTAGGTGCATTTTCGAGTGCTCTATTAACCAGAAAAGTGGTATTGAAACACAAACAAACACAAACTAAAGTTTATTGTAGAGCCCTTAGGAATGAATAACTTAACATTTGAAAGTTTCACACAAATTAGCCCTCTTATTTTATTTTAATCTTATGATACCTAATACAGTTTATTCCAATGATATTCATAATTTATATAATATTATATGCATGTAGCATGGAACTTGCAAAGGTGCCGTTTACGTACCTATGCTAAAACTGGAAAATTGCTATCATGGAAATAATAAATTATTTATTTATTTACTATTAATTCATTCAACAGTTATTTAGTTTTTTTAACTCCAGTGAAATACCCAGTAAAAACTAATACATTTTTAGAAAAAAAATCAACAAATTTCATTATCCACGCGATTGTACCAATCAACGGTCTACCTTTTATTGTCGCTTTCATTTCAGTGTCCGGTTGCCATCCGCACAATTGATAAACGCATCCAAAAGGATCTATCCATTTGTATCTTCAACCAAAAATATACCTTACCACCCAGCTTTAGAGTTCAAATTACTCTAACAAGCTACAGCTTAACGTATATGCACATGCATCTGAACTAAATAAGACTTTAATATGCAGTAATAAGGTATGAAATATAATGGAATTTAGCACTGTAAATAATATTCAGTAATTACTGTATGCGTCTATCAATTTAAACAACACGTATGAATGCATTTCTTGACATACCTACCTTAGTTTGAGTAACGATTTTCATTTACATATTTATATTACTTTATTCTTAATCTATACTAATATTATAAAGCTGAAGAGTTTGTTTGTTTGTTTGAACGCGCTAATCTCGGGAACTACTGGTCCGATTTGAAAAATTCTTTCGGTGTTAGATAGCCCATATATCGAGGCTATAGGCTATATGTCATCACGCTAAGACCAACAGGAGCGGAGCAATGCGGGTGAAACCGCGCGGAACAGCTAGTTTATTAAATTGACTCAATTGTTCCGATATGACTTATCACTTTTAACCTATACTTAACTTGAAACATCTAATTACTTAATTATGAATCTAGCTCATTAGTACAGTTACTCATTCATACGAAAAATCGACTAGGTACATAATTGGTCAGCGTCTCGTACGTATTTTATATTATTTCCTCTATCCACAGCCTGTGTTCCAATGTTGTATAATAATTATATGGTATCGATACTGTAAATATTATCTTACATACTTATATCTTACATAGCAAAACGTGCAGTGGAACGAAGTCAGAGTCCTTAGACTAAAATAGTAAGCTAAATCTGCTATCTCTACCTAACTTAGTATACACATTCCCTAGATTTACTTCACTTTAGTTCAATCCCTCACTGCCAGTACAAAACAGCATCCACTGAGATATCATCTGAAATATGATAATAGTGAGGTGACCGGAAGTGACGCTGGGGGCGCTCGTGTTAATATCCGGTCACGGTCAGATCCTGCGATAGACTTTTATCCTGGACTAGATTGTTTATTCCTTTGAGCGATATTTGTGGTTCTTAGCTGGTTTTCTCGTAATCTTCAATAGTGTAAAATGTAGAGCGATACTGATAGTGTAGAGAAGATTTTTTAGGTAGGTACCTACTTACTATGGTGACGAACTACAGAAATGATTTTGAAATTTTGATTTCTTTTTATTATTTCACCAATACATACAATATGTAGACGCTTAGATTCATAATAAATGGTCAGGAATAATTAGATAGACTATCTATAGTACTTAATAAAGATAAATTAAGTTAAACAGTTGAAAAGAAAGTAAAAAAAATAAAAATCATAACGAAGACGTATCTATCTATAATATATTATATAAAACTCAAAGGTGACTGATATAGTGATCTATTAACGCACAGCCCAAACCACTGGACGTATCGGGTTGAAATTTGGCATGCAGGTAAATGTTAGGACGTAGGCATCCGCTAAGAAAGGATTTCCCGAAATTCTTGCGGGAACGGACGTACAAAGTCGTGGGCGGAAGCTAGTATTTAATACGTAGGTATGATGTAACATATGAAGCAATCAATACAACAAAACTTTTTTTTTTCACACAAAAACAAAGACATTTATGTTTATCATATCAGAAGCCATCAATAGGTAGCCAATCCAGTACACAATTTGCAAAGTGGCTAACCCGTGGCCACCTTGGTACCTTACCCCCGCGTGGGGGCGGTTATTGGAATATTTTTCATACAAACACGTCTGTACGTGGACACTTCGACTTGATACAATATTGCTGAAGTACTGCTGGGGTTACATGGCGCTATTATTAAAACAATATTTGATTTATTTTACATCTACAACTGAATACAACAACTACATGTTACACAATATTTACGCAAAATCAGAAACAAAAATATGAATAATAATGCACAATTCTTATTGGGGTTATAATAAAATTTTAATTCATTCTATAAAGTTGAGCTGAATTTTAATAAGCAACGGTAATGCTAAAAATTCGTTTTTAAATCCCTTCAAAAGCAATTTCTTTGTACAAATACCAGTTCCACACACGCCATTCTTATTTACTGAAAATTTTCCACATTTTTCTTGCAAACCTTTGGCCCTTATAAACTACTTCGAAAGAGCCATGTAAGCTGACTCTAATCGAGGTAGAGTATCGTCCTCGCGGTCAAACTTATATATTTATGTTTCGCCACACCGAGCCCGCCCCTCCGCATTTATTATTTTTATACCAAGAAAGGTTTAACCTTAAAAATAAAACTGTAAATTTACATGGATCCTTTATAAGGGTGACATTTTTTTTTAATAATTTTTAAGGAGACCATTTATTTCAAAAAAAGATACATTAACCAAACCGAAGTGAATGGCTAGACTGATTTATCAAAACTGTGACTGCTATCTGATATAAAAATTACACTAGTATTTACCAAAGCTATATTACCAAAATACCAACTACCCACAAAAAATATCTAATCATCAGTTCTTCATATATTCCCACTACGGAAAACGTAGCTTTTTTCTTAAAATATCTCATCGATTCGATCTATAACGTATACAGTATCTATAGGAACTAAACATTGTCTTTATATCTCCAATATGGACAAAGCCAGGTGAATAGATACTGTTATGGCTCTCCTCGTAAACCGGACACCCGCTGCACTAAATGTCCCTGCTTTTATTAAGCTTTTGTATTACGTACTGGATATTTTAATAAAGGATTACCTGTACACATGTGTTATTAAATACCGAATAATATAAAAAAGAGAAAAGATGAAAAGGTTATAAAATTTGGGCGTGAATTAAAAATCCACTCTTCAAGGTTTGTGGTAAATAATACTTTTTAAAATTGATAATAATTAAAATGTTTTGTCTCAAAATTATTCTCTCATTCTCACTATCAACAGTTGAATTTCTTACCTCATCAACAAATAATAATCTAGCCATCTATTTGTATCACAATAAAAAGAGTAGTATGCGATGTTTTTCTTTGCTATTTATAGCTATCGAGTTAAAAGAGGAAACATAATACACATATACTTTATATCATGTTAATATCGACTCGTCAATTTAATAAAAAAAGCATCAAAATCCCTGTATCAATAAATATCAACAACAATTCAAAACACAATATACCATAAAAGCGAAATGAGATACATTTAGCAAAGGTGGACCTTGTATGGGGAGACCAAAAGGACACAATAAAAAGACCTCATGCCCGGTCCGGCGACATGTGGTCGAGCACTTGTATTTTTTAAAAATAAAATTTGCATATATTTACGAAACTAAGATGTTAGGTAGGGGCGTTCACGGGCTACGTTTCAGAGTTCCGTACGGATAGGGTAAAACGAGACTATAATAATAAGACTTCGCTGTCTGTCTGGCCGTCTGTCACCAAACTGTATCTCTTAAACCTTGATAGAAAGACAGTTGACATTTTCAGAGAAGGTGTATTTCTGAAGTCACTATTACAAAATATTTAAAATTGAGATTGAGTTGGTACTTGGTACGGTCATAAATTGAATGTGTTGAGTTGTTTTGGAGTTGCTTTTTAGCTTATTTGTACGGAACCCGTAGTGTCGCGAACCCAACTCGCACTTGACCAATTTTTTTAGTGAAATCGTCTGCGATATAAAAGTTTACTGTTACGCGAATGGACTATAAACTTTAATAAGATGTGCAATGGATTTTTATTTGAATTTGAATGTTTTAGATTTGAATGACAATTGGGTTTTTAATTTTGTAAAATGTTTTGTTTTTATGGCTGATATAATGGGAAATAAGTTCTTTCAAGGGTTTTGATTACTGTAAATGTAGCTTGCTGAGGTCCAAGATTTTCCAGACTGATGTGAATATGTTACGCTTTAAAGCAATAGTTATCTTCGCCATATTATTATCTGCCACTAAAAGGCTTTCTCCTGAACAGCAGAATATTTATCATCATACAGAATACCCGAACAACATTCCAAAAATATGTCGATGAACGTGTATCAAATATTAAATCTGTTTCATATGAAAGACAAGTATGAAGGTACTCAAAAGTGTAATTTTTTCACACGTAAGTATAGTATCATGTGTCAAATCGCTCTCCATTAAAACATCAATAGTTTCAAGACGTGAGAAACCATTACGGCGTCTCCCCTTGGCTTTGATCATAAGTAGGGTTGTCACTTATTACTTATTATAATTTCTTCCCTGGATTTTAAAATGGGATAAGAAAACTGTTTTGTGATGATTACAAGTATTTTAAATAAAAGTATTTCTTTTTTTTCCTTGTAAAAAAGTTTTCACTATCTTATCTTATTAGATAAGTTCTATTAAATTATCTGTCCTTTTAGCCTGTATACTAATTTGATTAATTATTAAGATTAAAAAAATTAACAGATAATAATATTGGTAAGATAATTATACAAGTTCAATAAACTCTATTTACATTAATTATTTTGAACTAACCATCTTTACAATTATTTTCTAGCACTCTAAATTTCAAATAAGTGACTACCCTTATTAGAAGATTTCAGAAGTCGTTCACACGTCTGTCACTGTAATCATACCTTTAATTAAGTTATCTTCTAATTTGAACTCTATCTCTTTGTAATAAAGTCGTCAAGTTTCTTCAGTGATTCCCACGGTAGGATGTTTTTATTGTGTTTTAATTGTAATCTTAATTACAGGGGTTATACAGAGTGGTAGCATATTTGTATATGTATGTTATCAAGATAATTAATAAGGAAGAAGAAGGGACACTTCTGTCATTCCTCTATTTCTGCCAGAAGTGGTTAAAATATGCTGGTAAGTAGTCTGCATATTTTCTTATTCTTTTTTCTTGATAGTTTTCATTTAATGAAAGTTTATACTTCTAAAGAAAAATGACCATCTTAAGCAATTTTCTCTGTTTTTATGTGTGTTCGTGTATTTTCGCGTAGTGCCCAAATTGTTGAACCGATTTGAGAGTGATTTTATTTATAAATGATAACATTTGAAAAACTTAGAAGTAGCATCAGTGTGCAATTATGCTTTACTTTACCTCTAATAATGAAATTTGAAGAATTTTAACGCATCCATTTTATCCTTGGCAATTTTCAAAAAGGATCTCAAAAAACGAACAAAATTTATTACAAACACTAAGTACCAATTTAACAAGACCATATTTTTACCCAGCGCATTCACCTCTGATCCCAAAAACTAAACGTTGTTATTTGATTCGCAGACGGACCATGTGTTGCCGACATGCTGACGTACCTGGAATTTTAATGGTCAAAAAGATTTTATAGCCATAGAAAAATGAGCTAACAACGCTTTTACATCCTGCTTGAAATTGAACCTCGGTTTGATATCTAGATTTTGTAGAATTTGAAATAAAAGGAAAAAGAGAGTGAAAGTTGAAAAAGACGACGAACAAGTGTGTCGGCAAGAAAGGCATGAATTACTTAGCTAAAGATTGTTTTTAAAACAACATAAAAATATGCTAACTTCGTCGTTATAACAACCAAAAAAAATATTATAAAAATCCTTTATGTATATAGAATCGAAACAATATATTATTTATCTAATTGTTCACATTTCCCAGGAAAAGATATGTAACTCTAAATACTATTTTCGTTTATATCTAGATAACAGATTTCTTATTACAACTCCGACCCAGACAACCAAGATCAATTATTAGATACTTTCACGTCCCAACATAAGCCTCAATTTTGCATTAACCCATCATTTTCCGATCATCATAAGAGCTTACTCCACATATCCAGCATTATAAATAGTGCAATACAACTAAAAAGCCGTGATGTATGTATGTCCAGTCACACCGCGCGACAGGTGTAGCCGCGTCGACGGTAAAAGCTGAATCTGTCACTGTCCATGTTGTTTTTTTTAATCTAAATTTGTGTGAGAATCGCATGTGATAGATATCCGTTCATAAACATCATATTCATCTTGTTGTGTTTAAATGCTTTTCAGTGTTGATTTTGATGGGAAATTTTGGAGTCGTTTGATAACATTTATTTGCGGTCTGTGATAAATATTTTCATGACGTTCCAGGAAGGTTCTTGTGTGGGTTATGACTACAGTTTAATGGAAATCAGTTCAGTTTAAGTTAGAAAGGTTCGATTTCTGAAAGTGGCATCAAAGTGCGTAATTACGTTCATGACTTTTTTATGCGATCGAACTATGAATTTAAACTTTCGAGATTTTTTTCCCTTGTAACGAAAAAGAGGTTAATTTATTTTTAGATTAAAACAACAAAAATATTGTATGTTATGACTTATGACTACAAAATTAACTTATTTAATTTTCAGAGTTTTTTTCTTATACAATAATTCAATAGGTTGTAATTTCAACCTTCATGTTCCCACGCACTTACTAAGAAATAGGTATTTGACATATATATCTTTTGCAGTTACTAAGCCAGGATTAGTCAATCAAGCAACACCAATCCAGAATACAACACAATAATAGGTAACTACCGATAAAATAAAGATTCCCATATTATAAAAAGGATCCCACATGCATGTAGACTGGCGATGTGCCAGCCACACCGCATTAATCAAACAGAAAAGAGGATCACTCAAAAATTGCTTCGAGACAGCGGTATTGATAACTTTGATCGTTTTGTAAACACACTTTTTTCCCTTGAACTAGTGGCCCGTGCACAGAGTAATGTGGGTATAGAGACACTCAATGTAAATTTATGTTTGACAGGTAAATTTTTGTGAAACTTTATGTAAATTGTAAACAAAGCTCCTTTTTTACATGATGACACTCCTCCACATACATACATATATTGTTTTGGCTAGACTTACAAATAACATTGCATTTTTGTGTTAGTTTATTTTCCAGTATTATAAATGGTTTTTTTTGTGGTAGAACAATCAAAGAAGCATTTGGTTCTCATAATATCATCCATTGCCCTTGAATGGCGAAAATAACGATTGAAACGATCCCATAGTCTCATAACTTTGCCCTGATAGAGCCATCGGTAAGGTAGAGCCCTTTTTTACAGACCAATTTAGCAACCCCCATGTTCGTGGGCTCTGTATTTTCTACTCTGTGCAGGTAAAGCAGTGTGTCGGTGCTCATTAACCCGTCAACAGCGCACGTTAGCGTCATCACTTGCTCGCCACTCACATTTTATTTATTCTAATATAATACGCGGATGAGAGATGGCGTTTAGTAACGGATTAGGTGTTATGTGCAAATGTATGTTTTTTTAACGTAAACATGTTATTATTTTTGGGGTTAGATTTTTTGGATTTTAGTAAATTTGTATTAAAAAAGTCCTTGTCTAATGTCCAATACAAATAGTCCTTTATCTATTGGACTGTAGCTTAATGGACTGTAGAACAGTAGCATGTACAATATTTGTGGGCGAAAAGTGAATGTTCTTATTGTGAAATTGTTATAGTATTAGGTACCATTTGTAGAAGATGATAACATATAATTTGTTATAGGTATCAAAATAAACAATTTTCATTTTTGGCGCCTACTTCGACGAGTGCCATTTTTTGTTTCAATGTATTTTTGAATATACTTATTACACCTGTAAAATATACTTGTTATATCTGCAAAATAAAATTTTATTATTTGTTCCTTTATTGCAGCCATCAAACCGTTATTTCTACCAATAAATACATAATCTATACAAGTAATTCACAGACATGCTACAGATTTATACCACGAGTCTCGCAAGGCCATAACCGCAGTTATTAGTTAAGCGATACACCATATTCCGAAACTCCATATTTCACACATGTAAATCTATTTGCCTCTAGGCTTCAGTGTATTTTTACACGATTCAAGGCATAGAGTAAGAAAAGCAGATACACAATGCTTCAAATGTTGTTATCTATTGTCAGAATTAAATCAGTAGGTATGGCGTAAAAATTGAAGTACCATGCCATCTATGAATTAGATATCTGCTTCGTGAATCGATTTTCTTTGTAACTTGATCAAAATTAAAATTTTAAGTTGTCGTACACCATTTTGTTCCATCTAACTTAGAATAATTCAACTTTTTTTCTATTTTTGAATAGTAAAAACTATAACCGTGTGTAGCAATAATGATTAAAATGTCGAAATAGCTGTGTTTTACCTGAAAATAAAACACATTAAATACTTACCTATATTTGAAGCTTACTTATTGAGAAGGCACCTAGCTTTTTCCGCCTATTTTTCCCTCTCTTTCCGTTGTATGTATGCTATCTCTCTCGCACACCTCTCCACCAGGTGGCGGGGCGCACGATAATGTGCGGGCGCTGGATGTTTTTCATTGAGTCGAAATCCACAACAGGTGGACGTTAAGTGTAAGCTTCAAATATAGGTAAGTATTTAATATGTGTTTTATTTTCAGGTAAAACACAGCTATTAAACACTTGACCGTAATTTGAAGCTTACTTATTGAGACCTGTTTGTTACCCACCTGGTGTACAATATATGGACGCCAATGTGAATTTGAATACATAAGTAATTACTTATTTCTTTATTTGAAAGAGTAAGGTGTGCAGATAGTATACCTACCAATAAATCACACAACTTTTTATATTATATAATATATTAACAATCCCAGATGAAAAGTTAATCAAATAAGAACCAAAAAGTTAATCATAATGATTAAAAGTATTAGAACTTATGAGATTGGTTCAAGTGTACCTTAGTTAACCTTTTGGGCTTGAAAAGTTAAAGTTACTACAATTTCCACTATCTTTAGCGTAAATCTGCGAAAGCGCCAGTAACGACTTTCAATTAAGCATTTAGATGTTACTTACAAAATGAAGCAACAGCTGATCCCGACGAGGCAAAAATAAGTACCTCAAACTCAAACCTTTATTTATTCAATTAGAACTCTGCAGAAGCACAATTGAATCATCTTAACATAGAATTACCACCTGTCTCAACTCACACAGTTTTAACCCAACCTGCTACAAGCAGACAAGAAGAGACCTTGGTCCTTACTTTTGGGGTCAGAAATAAATTTAAAAGGTCACCCCTTGAATAAGGCAATAAAATATCAAAACAGGTAAACGGTTTTAATTGTAATACAGATTTTTAACATCCAACCAAACCGTGCGGTATCTATCAATGTTTAGAGCCAACGCCACCAATCATAATCTAAACATGGCTAGTACTTTCAGTACAATGCATGAATTATTTATTTAAAACTGATAGGTCATAAACTCTGTACTGGAAACAAATATACTGAACTCAAGAGACTAAAATGATAAGGAGCTTATCTGTGTCCCAAAACTGCAATTACTACAGCCAAGTACGTTACTTTTAATCAATTCGGTTTTAAGATATAATAATTATGATTTACATCAGAACTTATATACCGAAAGCCTCGGGACTACATAACGTGACTTATTTATAATAATAGTGTTTGTGCATAACACTAGGCAGTCAACAGCTATATAAACGTCAGATAGGAAAAGAGCCAAATTTATCCAGTCAGTAACAAAGGATTTTAACTATAGGTACTTTATTCTAATTCAACCAACTACTACTAGCTACTCCGTATGTCTTTTGGGTAGACGGAGGCAAATAGGATTTTTATTCCAACTATATCATTTGATATTTTGAAAATGTACTCCACATTTTCATACCGTCAGAGTCATTTTGCAGATTATAGTGGTGCAGCACTGAACACTGTCTATTAGGTGGCTGGTGCTGCTGACCGGGCCTTCAGTTCCGCTTTCCAGAATACCTTCACCCTTCTAGGTGCTACTACTACTGAAATAGCGGTACTCTATCGCGTCGTTCAGGTCTCTAACTGACAGGATTCCTCATATTATCGTAACAACCTCGCTCGTTCTAACGAGAACAAATTATCGCCAAGGAATTCTGCTGCAGGATAATGGCAAGAGAGATTATAAGCTTAACTATGCATTATTATGTTCAGGAATATGGTGGATTTTGAATACTATCGTCGTCTGAAAGTATCTCCTTTCGATTAACTTCATTAAGGATGCAGATCTGATCCCATCTTTGTTCCGTAGGAATGCTACGACAGTCTAAACGTTACACTGGACAAAGAAAATTGCCCTAAATATAGTCGGTTGTTCCAACATCCGTAATATGGCTAGCCTACCTTGCTAGCCCTTGATTGTAACTGCTACCAATGGAGGCATTGCTCTTGTGTTGTCCACAGTTGTGCGAGTGCAAAAATGAAGAACTGAGCTCGTGGGGAGCTATGTCGAATGAATCTGTGTTAAGATTATGACAGTATAGGACAGTTAGCTGTGGATGCGAAGACAGGACATTACTTTATTTATCCGTAAACACGCGAGGCAGCCACGGACAGCGATATAGCAAGAACTAAACTAGCAAAGTTTAGTTCGCTTACCAGACTTTGTCATGTTTTAAATGCAGTATATCCTCTGTATAGCATTGCATTTATGACTATTGATAAACTTAATTCACCCGTAAACACGAGAAGCAGGCACGGATAGCGATATAGCAAGAACTAAACCAGCAAAGTTTAGTTCGCTTACCAGACTTATATTTTAAAAGCCGTATAGTCTGTACATTTCATTTATTGCCCCCCCCCCCCTCAAAGCAAAGAAATGAGAAGTCATTTGGCAGAGCTTTCTCGTTAAGGGTAGGGGTTCCAAGTAATATCTAATAATAAGAGGCTTTTGTTTGGAAAGATTGACTTTCCGTTATTTATCCTCTATCCTATGTAACTCAACAGTCAGTATTCTCAGCATTCGTTGAGTACTTAAACGTTTTACGTTAATAGTTGTATATAACTTTATTATACAATATAATAATCCTGGTGGGATGACAAGAAACTTGTCTAACAAACGATTATCCTAATCCCTCAGCGATTTATTGTTTGAGCCCCGAAGAAAAATCTCATGGGTGCAATAATGAGGTCAAATGGGTTGAAAAACGAGTCAAATAAATTGCCTACAAGACCGGGCAACTAAAATAGGCCTATGAGAGGTCAACTATACGTAATCAATCGTCATTTGTTACATTCAATCGCTTTGCGATTAAAAAATCTCTTCCGATGTTTTTATATGAAAATTGGTCGGCTAGTGCCATTGAATTACGATACCAAACATACCGTTGACACAAGGCTTGGTGACAATCCTCGAAACCACCGCCACAAATCATCTGCGAGATGATATTTGATCCGACTCGCCTTCCTTTGTTGTGAATAGGCTTTGCATTGGTAAATATGATTTGTTCAATTCCAATTTCCATAATTGGTAAACCAATGGTGGTTTCCTTGATTCCTGAAGCGTAAACTTTTAGGATACGAAGTATTAATTTCATGCGCCCATTATTTGACGTCTCTAACCTTTATTGTATTTATTAGGTCATATTACTATACTGCCCACTGTGAAGTAGATTTCAAAACCTTTTTCTACCTACCTTAGAAGAGTGAAGATCCGATACGGTCATATCCAAAACTTCTTTCGTGGGTCCTCGTTGACGAAAGCAAATATCTATGATCATTTTAATGATCAATCCTTTGTATATTTGCACCAATCGCCATCAAAGCCCCGCGAGGGCTGATATATATTTGCACCATTTCCCCGTGGGGACGGTTGTTATCAAAGCCCCGCGAAGGCTGATATATATTTGCACCATGTCTCCGCGAGGTACTGTTGTAATCAAAGCCCCGCGAGGGCTGATATATATTTGCACCATTTCTCCGTGAGGGACGGTTGTAATCAAAGCCCCGCGAGGGCTGATATATATTTGCACCATCTTTTCCGTGAGGGACGGTTGTAATCAAAGCCCCGCGAGGGCCGATATATATTTGCACCATTTCCCTGCGAGCGACAGCTGCGCGAGGGATGTTTGTAACTAGAAATAAGTAGGGCCTGCCAAAAAATGCTTAAGAGACACCCTGCGAGGGTGGATTTGACCTGGCTAACCCCTGCTAGGAGTAGTGGCCACATTTATGTATTCTGCTTCGAGCAAGAATACACCTTAGTGCTAATATAAAATTAGCAGTAAATAATCATTTAAATAATATAGCAATTAACAAGGTCCTTTAACTTATTTTCCAATGTTAGCGACAACTGTCCAGGATGAATTAATAAGAATTGATTTGACAATGGTAATTAATTATTATGTTTATATAAAAAAGGACTAACTATTTAATAAATTCATAATTCAAATCAATTCACTAAATTTTAAAATGAACTTCGATTCATATTTATTTTTGTTCATGCAATCGATGTAACATTTAGTTGCTTTATATCCGTTAACATTCCTTACGAACGCAACCATACCGTCGTAGGACGTTATATTTAATTGCACAAAAAAATCTCCACTCACCCGCAATTTTTTACTTTTTGTCAAGGTGTACAAGTTTATAATATTATTCTAAAACGTTAGAAGTGAATTGTAAATCCTTTGAAATAAATGTATCTAAATCTAATTTATATTAAGGTATCTCGATAATTATTATACGATAACCCTTTCAGCACAAGTTCAGTAAACCAAAGAATTTAATTGTAAAATTTTGGTACTTACTTGTTTTAACAAAAAAAAGTTGCATCATTTGAAACATAGGAAACGTAATTTTCAGTCAAATTAGCCGTGTGTAATATGTCTATTTTCACATAAAAACGGATCAGAATAATACTCATAAAAGGACACGTATAGACTACGGATAGTTTTGAATGTGTGGAACATTCATGGTACGTATCTACTATACATGAGCGAATTCCATCATTATTCAGTTGAGCGGTAACTCCCGTACGATTTATAAAATAATATCACAACATGTTCTGACATGTCGTGACTTCTTGGAGCTGACTCATCTCGTTCGATAATTTTTAGTAATCAACTATGATAGGAATTCCGAACCGTTCCTAGCGATAACGACAATGTAATAAGGTCGTAGCAATGGATTGTATGCCTGTAAAGCTTTGAGTTGGCTCATATCCATACTAAGTATTAATTGTAATTTTTCCACGAAAAATTCACTTGTAACCTTGTAATAAAAACACATTATTAAAAATGAAATAAAATATTAAAAATATCTTTATACAAGAGAGGGTATTTGATATATCTAGTAATATCAAATAATCACAAAAGTAATATTAACGATTCGAGTAAAGCCGAACGGTAACACCGTTAAAATAGCTTTACTCACAGTATTAAAAATTCAAATATTAATTAGTACATATTGCATAATGAAATATTTCAAAAGAAAAGTTACTATTTCAAGTAAAATGTAACGGTTGTATCGTTAATTTTAAATATTTTTATTCATGCTATTAAGTATTTAAGCATATTGAAAAATAAACTATTGCTGAAGGAATCATTAAAAACCTCAGCATTTTAAATAAAGTCCAACGATTATACCGTTGACTTTAAAGATTTTTACTCATTTTTAAGTAAAATATTATTAGAATAGATGTAAAAATAACTCACTGTACCGATCCGACGGGATACACTTTTTAACACTTTTAGCACTTGCTTTAAGCAATACTTAATACTTAATAGCACCAAGGTTGTAGTCTTGTAGACAACCTTCTCGCGGCGGAAGCTAGACGCCAATGAAAAACATCCAGCGCCCGCACATTATCGTGCGCCCCACCACCTGGTGGAGAGGTGTGCGAGAGAGATAGCATACATACAACGGAAAGAGAGGGAAAAATAGGCGGAAAAAGCTAGGTGCCTTCTCAATAAGTAAGCTTCAAATTACGGTCAAGTGTTTAATAAATACATAATATAATATTCTTCATTTTCTAGGAAGGGCTTTGTAATTGTTACTCTATAATATTTTATTTATATACAGTGTTTTACGTACCTAACTAAAATAATAATATATTTAGATAATAATATTTTTAGTATACTGATTATTCCCCTCTGTGGCCCTCCCAATATCGCGCAAGATATATAGTTCCTTAGCGTTTATTAGCTGAGTTATTTATCACAAATACTTAAAGTTATTGCCACAGTGTGAAAAAATGTACATTGAAATAAATCAAGTCACAATCCGCTTAATACAATCTGGTATGGAAAAGAAATAAGCAAGAAACTCTTTATAAATATAAATTTATAAAGAATAGAAAAAATTCGATCACGAGGCGGGACTCGAACCCGCATCCTTCGCGCCATTCCGGGGCGGATGCCTCACCAACTCAGCCACTCGTGACCCGCCCGAATGATCGAATTTATTCTATTCTTTCAGTTTTATGTGTCTGAAGGGACACACCGCGCGCCATCTATTGAGATGATTAACAACCATTTCAACCAATATGAAGCACTTTTCAGTGAATACAATATTGTAACGATGGAACACGACCTTTTTTGTTGAATTTATATTTTTGGTTTTTATGGCATTCAAATGCTTTATAAATATAAATTTATAAAGAATAGAAAAAATTCGATCACGAGGCGGGACTCGAACCCGCATCCTTCGCGCCATTCCGGGGCGGATGCCTCACCAACTCAGCCACTCGTGACCCGCCCGAATGATCGAATTTATTCTATTCTTTCAGTTTTATGTGTCTGAAGGGACACACCGCGCGCCATCTATTGAGATGATTAACAACCATTTCAACCAATATGAAGCACTTTTCAGTGAATACAATATTGTAACGATGGAACACGACCTTTTTTGTTGAATTTATATTTTTGGTTTTTATGGCATTCAAATGCTTTATAAATATAAATTTATAAAGAATAGAAAAAATTCGATCACGAGGCGGGACTCGAACCCGCATCCTTCGCGCCATTCCGGGGCGGATGCCTCACCAACTCAGCCACTCGTGACCCGCCCGAATGATCGAATTTATTCTATTCTTTCAGTTTTATGTGTCTGAAGGGACACACCGCGCGCCATCTATTGAGATGATTAACAACCATTTCAACCAATATGAAGCACTTTTCAGTGAATACAATATTGTAACGATGGAACACGACCTTTTTTGTTGAATTTATATTTTTGGTTTTTATGGCATTCAAATGCTTTATAAATATAAATTTATAAAGAATAGAAAAAATTCGATCACGAGGCGGGACTCGAACCCGCATCCTTCGCGCCATTCCGGGGCGGATGCCTCACCAACTCAGCCACTCGTGACCCGCCCGAATGATCGAATTTATTCTATTCTTTCAGTTTTATGTGTCTGAAGGGACACACCGCGCGCCATCTATTGAGATGATTAACAACCATTTCAACCAATATGAAGCATGCGCGAATAACGCGAAGGATGCGGGTTCGAGTCCCGCCTCGTGATCGAATTTTTTCTATTCTTTATAAATTTATATTTATAAAGCATTTGAATGCCATAAAAACCAAAAATATAAATTCAACAAAAAAGGTCGTGTTCCATCGTTACAATATTGTATTCACTGAAAAGTGCTTCATATTGGTTGAAATGGTTGTTAATCATCTCAATAGATGGCGCGCGGTGTGTCCCTTCAGACACATAAAACTGAAAGAATAGAATAAATTCGATCATTCGGGCGGGTCACGAGTGGCTGAGTTGGTGAGGCATCCGCCCCGGAATGGCGCGAAGGATGCGGGTTCGAGTCCCGCCTCGTGATCGAATTTTTTCTATTCTTTATAAATTTATATTTATAAAGCATTTGAATGCCATAAAAACCAAAAATATAAATTCAACAAAAAAGGTCGTGTTCCATCGTTACAATATTGTATTCACTGAAAAGTGCTTCATATTGGTTGAAATGGTTGTTAATCATCTCAATAGATGGCGCGCGGTGTGTCCCTTCAGACACATAAAACTGAAAGAATAGAATAAATTCGATCATTCGGGCGGGTCACGAGTGGCTGAGTTGGTGAGGCATCCGCCCCGGAATGGCGCGAAGGATGCGGGTTCGAGTCCCGCCTCGTGATCGAATTTTTTCTATTCTTTATAAATTTATATTTATAAAGCATTTGAATGCCATAAAAACCAAAAATATAAATTCAACAAAAAAGGTCGTGTTCCATCGTTACAATATTGTATTCACTGAAAAGTGCTTCATATTGGTTGAAATGGTTGTTAATCATCTCAATAGATGGCGCGCGGTGTGTCCCTTCAGACACATAAAACTGAAAGAATAGAATAAATTCGATCATTCGGGCGGGTCACGAGTGGCTGAGTTGGTGAGGCATCCGCCCCGGAATGGCGCGAAGGATGCGGGTTCGAGTCCCGCCTCGTGATCGAATTTTTTCTATTCTTTATAAATTTATATTTATAAAGCATTTGAATGCCATAAAAACCAAAAATATAAATTCAAGAAACTCTTTGGAATTGATTGGAAAGATAAATTGAAGCTATCTTAAATGAATGTCTCGTAATAAAATTAATTTGTGTACGATAGAAAATAGGACGTGAAATAAGGGAAATACTGTGACACAATGAGACACTATAACATAGAAAAAATTTAGATACAATAAATGAAATGTGTAGAGACATTTATGAATAAAAACATTATAAAGCAGTTATAGACGTTAAATATTTTTTATTTTTTGATTGTGTGCGTTACATTTTTATTTGTAGGTACCAGTAAAAATCTAAAAATTCATCTTTTTAGGGGGACAATTCGAAATCATTTCGAAAATTCACAATAATTTATAAAAACATATTTTTGAAGTGAAACTTCTTTGGACGCACTGAGAGAAAAATTTCGCACCGCGTCATGGCTATATCGTCACGTCATGGAGTAAGGCGACGATTTTGGATATCTTTGATTATTGCCAAAGAAGTTTCACTTCTGCTCTATTTTTTGCATCTCACTTATAAATATCGCTTCTACGAAGAACAATTCAAGAAACTCGATAGGTACTAAAATGATCATCAAAATATGATCGAATACTAGATTTCCACCCGCGGCTTCGCTCGCGTTTTCAAAGAAAATCTCGCATAGTTCCCGTTCCCGTGGGATTTCCGGGATAAAACCTATGTGTTAATCCAAGTTACCCTCTATATGTGTGCTAAATTTCATTGTAATCGGTTCAGTAGTATTTGCGTGAAAGAGTAACAAACACACACACACACACACACATCCTCACAAACTTTCACATTTATAATATTAGTAGGATTTAAAACATATCAAATAATTGCTTCACTTACGGAAGATAAATGGAGGAAATAATTTTAATTGATGGAGCTTGTAAACTAATGCGATATCATCTGTCCACCTTGCTCTTATTCTGGGAACGCATATTCGTATTTTAACTCCATATTAATAGGTGCTTCTTGTTATTAATGGGAATTATTTACAGCGAGGAAATAGTTTAACTATTCATATACATATGTATAACTTTTTAATGAATCTTGATTAAGCTGTCAAAGATCAAAACGTCGATTAAGACAGACAAAAAGATAGTCCATTTGTTATATTGGATCTCGGAATGAGATATTGAGAAGACATTTTAAAGCAAATAGCTGAAACTGCGTATCTGAAGCTGCATTATTGTGTTAAAATAATTAAACATTGGATATAGTTTTGAATACATAGTCTTAAAAACATACTCAAAATATTACGATAATTAATCATTATAATAAAAATTACATGGTATCCGTTTGTACACATTGAACCCAAATAACTGAAAAGGATAAAGGTCACATTTCACAGCGAAAACACAAGGAATTGCGAAATAAAAATTTATGAGAAACTACATACAAAAACAAGCGCAGGTAAAAACCTATTTTTAAAAGCAGTACATCACCTCCAAATATTTAGATCAATGAAAATAAATTTCACATAAAAGAAATCGCAGCAAATTCTGTACATGACACGAAGTCACCGTGCCATACAAAAATAACAATATATTAAATTAAAACCACCATTTACCTATGATTAACGGTTGTCTGAACGAAGAAAATTATTTTGGCGCCAAAAAGTGTCATTATAATTTGTTAACGTCTATTGCCAATGAAAAAAAAAAACAATATATGACTCTGGTGAGGGCAATACTGTTTTTGATATTTTAATTTCGCATGATCCATTTGTGATTGTGTGTTTTGATTATAACTAATATGTACTGTTAATTCATCTTGAAAAACCTTGTTGAGATTTATGAAGATCTTTTTTATGGTGGAATAAATAAAATAATATTAATTATTGTTCTTATTTCTACGAGTTGTCAGCCATCGCAGATTCATTGACTATTTCCTCATACAAAAACATTCCTCATTTCATCCCGATATGACGTAATTATGTCCATTTTCACGATCTCATCAATTAAAATGTTAATAATCTGAACGATATGAAAAGATCATCGGGTCATCATTTCACATGTAATAATATTTCTATGGGTAGTCTACGAGTCTATCCCGAATTTCTCCTTAAACAACATTAAAAAAAAGAGCGTATGTGCCAAGCACACGTGTCAGAAATGAAACTTCTTTGGCAAGATTCAAAGATTCCAAAATCATCGCCTTACTCCATGACGTGACGGTAATGTCACGATGCGACCTTGAAATTTTACTCTCAACGCGCCAAAAGAAGTTTCACTTAATCTCTTTTCAAATGTTATAATATCTTCGCCATACAATATATGAAGAACACTCTAAAACACCGGAAACTAAAATACCCAATGTGTATGCATAATGCTATTGATATCCACTTGCTCGACATAATATGCATAGCATGAAAATAAAAAAAATAATTTGCTATATGCAACTTTACAGAAATACGTCGAATCACACGTGGTAGGTATAAGAAAAAGATGGCGCGTAACGGAAAAATGTCACGCGTAATGAAAAAATGTTACACTAAATTTTTTTCCAACCCCGATAAAGAAGTTTCACTTCAAAAACTACAATATTATGCATAGCTATATAATACAATATATTACATAGCTATGACAATCAAATCTTTAATTATTATATTAAGTGACTGAAATTCTAATCTCGTTGATTTGATACGTATTGGGTAACACGATACGCGGTTGGCGCGTCCGGTTCGAACGGATGCCGTATGAAAGGACCTTTATGTGAATTTTTCGCTAAGCCCTGAAGGTGAGGTCAATGCACTTCCCGTTGACATTAAATTATATACTGGGATATCATAGACGGTATGTATATTATTATCTATGTTAATTTTGATGAATTTAAGTATCCAAGTTATTTTTATTGAAACAATGATTTGAAATTACTGGACAGCAAAGACATTATTTTTATATTTACCAATGAAGTACCATAATTATACATGACTAATTGATAATTTTTCAAATATTTTCCAATTTATTCTACTGATCTAACCTTTAAAATTTATTTCATTATATCCATTAATCACGAGTTTCAATGATTATTTTTCCATGTATCTACTATCCTGTTACAGTTCAAAATAAAACACCGCGTAGGTAGTATCTATCACTATAACATCATTCCAAGCAGTTTTTATTTATCCAATTTCTAATGTTTAAAGTTTCCAGTCCATTTTCACTTATCTCAGTACAACAATATTTACAATTACCACAATTAGGTACTGTCAAGGTGTAAGCTTCGCCGCTCCACTGACATTTTTGTCACTCAGCCAAATGAAAGTATGCAGAAAATTAACATCAATTGTCTAGACATCGCTATAAGATTCGTTAGAAATACGTTTGAATTTAATTCCCGTTTAACATAATATATCATACAAATAGTAAATGTCACGTAAAATATTCTCGTTTCAAAATAAGAATTAAGAAAGCAATTAGAGATTTTAATGATCTTTATGTGACGTCTTGATTAGTTGGCTTTTGATTTGGAACGTATAGAAATATGTAGGTAAAAAAATTGTGAATTGTAAACCTAGAAAATAAAACAAATATATTATAGGTAACATTACTAATTAGATAGCTAAATCGTCTCTACTACATAATATCTACTACTACTACCTACTACTACTACAAGGGTCGAATCTCGCTTATATATATAAAATTTTCAGATTCTTTTCATATTCTTCTTATTAGAAAATTAATTTAACTTATTGTAAGATGAACACATTTTATTATATTATTGAATGATTTTTTTTAACTTAATACACAATTAAACATGATACATATACATTATACAGATTATTTTTAAATACATACATTAAGAACATAATTTTTACCTTTATTCCATACAAATTACTGTATAACTCATAATAACAAAAATGACTATTTACATAGGTATCGAACCCGCTACACAATCTAGAGCGAGCCCATCCGGTTCGCGGAAATCTTAATATCGACTTGCCCTAGTTATCTCACTATGATTGACTCACCTACATTGCATTATCAAACAATAATAATGCTTTGTATTTCATTCTATTTCATATATGTATAAAAATATTAAAACATGAATGAAGGAAATATCTAATTTTGATATAATTAGAAAACAAAGAAGGGAACATGGTTTTAGAAACATACTTCAAAATTAAAATTAAAATGTAAATTATTATTTAACTAGCTGTGCCCTGCGGTTTTACCCGCAGTGTTCCGCTCCTGTTGGTCTTATCGTGATGATATATAGCCTATAGCCTTCCTTAAAAAATGGGTTATCTAACACCGAAAGAATTTTTCAAATCGGTCCAGTAGTTCCTGAAATTAGCGCGTTCAAACAAACAAACACACTCTTCAGCTTTTTAATATTAAGTAAGATTGCAAGAAATTTTGTTTCAAAGATTTAAAGATAATATTACATATTTAATTAGGTATCCAGCACAAATGATTGGCATACAAAATAAATTAAAGTACCTACTGAAAAATATTGATTAATTTAAAACTTACCTATATGAGATTTATTAGTGAAAGTAGTATCATTAATTGTCCACCTGTTCTGGAGCTTTGCCAGGACCCAAAAAACATAAACTTCTAACTATTACCTATATTTGTGTTTATTCTGTTATTAATACAATTAAATTTTATTTAAGTATTAGAGAAAAGTACCATATAATGCAAAACTTTATAGCACTAAATGCGATTAAATATAAACGTGTATTTTCTTAATATGTAATTCATTATTTAACAGCCAAATGATGTTTTAAAAATCACCATAACAAATTTTTGGCTTATATTCAAAACAACTAACAAAGGAACTTTAGGAATTGAGTATATAGTAGATAAGGAGAAAGTGTAAACGTTTTATATTTTTCATTGACTATCAATTCATAAAGCTAATATTATCAAACTGTCTGTATTAAAAATATAACTTTTTCAAACGTAAAAGGAATTCCATTATTTTAAACTAAAATATTAAACAGTATAGAAACACTTTCCAATATTCACAAAAAACTATTTTCAAACACTATTCGTACATTTTAAAATATTATATTATAATAATTCTCAATATTTCAAAAATATCCCTTTAACTAAATTAATAAAATTACAATCAAAATACTACCTTATAAAAATATTCTACAAAAAAATATATAGAGCTCAAAGCTCTATATTATTTTTTGTAACGTATAAGAATTAGTACCTCTACTTCATACTAGGTGGCGCTAGTTGTCTTAGAGCGTGAAATTTTGTTCCTTTTGCCGATTCTAACGAAATTACAGTTTTATAAACGTTTTCATAATATGTTGTATTTAGTAAAAAAAAAAAAAAAAATTGAAAGGCATACAGGATAAACTCGGCAATAGATATTGGAGCTATGTTAATATGGACCTACTTATCATGGGTATGTTATGTTTCTATAGAGGTAGATTGAGTTTGAGTTTCCAGTAAGTATTATATTTTTGCAATTTTAATAAAAATGCTGTTAAATATTGAAAGAAAAATTTTAAAACTTTAACTAATGTGATAAATTAACTTGCTTGCTAGCCCGGAGTTCTATCTAGTTCAAATATGAATTTAAACCAATTAAAAATCAACTCAAATCAAAATATCATAAAAATCTGTTCACTGGTTAGGTCAAAATACAGTGACATACTTACATTTTTACCAATACATTATATCTGAAATAATATTTTAACAAGGTCGGTATCTTTGAAAGTTTAAAGTATATTTTTTCCTCACTCAATCATTAATAAGGTATTAAATTCCTCGAAACACATATGGTCAGGACCAATCTTTTTGTATTATTTACACCCAGCATTGCAAGCAATATTCGACCTTATTGCCAAATAAGGTCACAGCTTAGCTTACTTATAAAATTATTGAATGGTTGACTTAACTATAGAGCAATTTCTTCCAAAAAACATTATGATATCTAATACTACAATAATTGCAATGTGAAGTCCCATGTCCCCTAGTGGGGTAAGGGGCAGATGCATTATACTCTATTTCACTGATCGATTTTCTTTAAGGACTAGTAGGTGATCAGCCTTCTGAGTCCTGCCAGACCGAGACATTTTTTTTTCTTCGTCTCCACCGGGTAACAAACCCAGGACCCCTTGGCGTTACGCTCACGCGTCAACCACTATACCAAGGAGGCGGTCATACAATAATAATTATTGCAATACTGTTTTGTTATTTTAGCGATGCCAATTCCGAAAATGAATGTTCCAATAGTTAAAATGTTTGTTAGTCTGTCAGGCCAAATCTATTGTAGCGAATTAACGAAAATTTTATACGCAGATAGAAATTACTACTAATAGCTACATTTTATACAGGTAAGTACTAAGCAAGCAAAGCCGTAGTAAAAATATTATACCTAATATTGCATTTGCATCTGGTATAATGTTCATGTGTAAATTATAATATTATTTCCCGATTTCAAGGAAAAGTTTTTTTATTACCTAACTATGTAGGTATAAAAAGAATATCAGTTACCTGACGAGAGAAGAGCCATGTGTTAAAAGATATAGTTACAAAATGGCCGCTTTGTACGTTAAATATATTTAATTATGAACTTTATAGCTTTCAGATAAGATGTATTTTGAAATGAATGGTTATCCAGGTAGACATGACCGCATTTTTTTATATTTAAAGGTGTTTACGTTTTTATGATTGTTCGTTCGAATAAAGATTTATTTATTTTTCTGTTTTTGTGACCTTTTTTCGTAACCTGGCTCTAACTTTAAATAAAACCCATCACTTGCAGGTATAAAACAGTTAATATTTTTATTCGTGTAGACCACTACAAATAAGTCGTATATTGAGAATGAGTTTGGTTATCAACACTATGGATACCAGAATGTATGTAGATTAACTACTATTTATGTACCAACTTATATCATACAGATAAAACTTTGTACCTTCAAAGGTAATTTTCGAATCCGATCATGAAATTTTTTCCCGACCGAAAGCTACACGATTCAGATCTAGAAATTCCTAAGACTATCGCAATCAGACAAACAAGGAAACAAACTCATCTTATTAGTAAAGATTCATATAAAACGTTATTCAGATCGTATAAAATAAAACACAAATGTATAGGTATCGTGATAAGAGTGGCACAATTCTGAGTAACACCTACGAGACACCGCGATAAGAGCTGACCCGGTTCACCCCGACTTCCTCTACATTATAATGTTTTATAGTATTCTTGTTTGATTTTATTGAGAAATAATAGGTTTAATTATATAGAACTAGAGGTCCGCCCCGGCTTCGCCCGTGGTACATATTTCGCAATAAAAAGTAGCCTATGTCCTTTCTCGGGTATCAAAATATATCCTGGATACCAAATTTCATGTAAATTGGTTCAGTAGTTTAGGCGTGATTGAGTAACAGACAGACAGACAGAGTTACTTTCGCATTTATAATAATAGTATGGATGAGATTTATTATGTATTTTTATAAGTAAGACAGGGGAATGATGATTTTATCAAAAAATTATCGATGACCAAATTACCTTTATTATAGATAAGTCATTATCTAGTTTGTCTATTCTTTTTAGTAGAGGAAATCTCAATGTATATTTGATAAATTACATAAAACGATCATCTATACGCAATAAAAATAAAAAAATGCATAAAAATATATATACAAAATCATCTCTTTAGTCATTTACTAGTTTACTGTCTATTATATTCTAGCAATACGCATTGTTTAAATAGGTATATTTTATTTCATTTTATTATGGTAAGACTACATAATTTTATGCAAGTATATTATCTACATAAAACCTACTCTACTAAATCGATACTAAAAAGGGGTTCACAACATCCCAAAATAACAAAAACTCGTTTATCACATGTCTCAATTTTATCAATAATTTATTTTTATGGTTCAAAGAAAAAACCTGTTTTTGTGAGGTATATAGAGGTCACGAACTGCGATAAGGGATACCTTGAATGAATTTTGAGATATGCGCTGACAAATACATACAACTATACAAATACATAATTTCAAAATATATTTTGTGATAAGAATTAATAATAAACGAATTAATTTTTAACGTCTGATTAATTCCCCAACTATGTATATTAAAATATTTTCATATGAGTGATTAAGTGTATATTGCTTAATAATTAAGCATTATTATGAAGTAATGTTAACTGCAAAATTGGTGTTATTTCCTTTAGCGGCTTTGGATGTAAAATTATCAATTTGCTTAGCTTTAGTTTGGGTAAAGATTTGCAGACAAATATCATATTAATGTAAAACATATTTATAATTGTACCAAAGTCATAAAAATTACGTGTATACACATGACAACATTCCTTCGTACAAAATGTTTCAACAAAAAAACTAGATCTCTCTCGCACGTCATCTTTTAATTTAATATTAAACAAAGCAAATAGTGTTGTACCGTGAGAGCCATTAGTTGCAATAAGGAGCGAGGTATGCGCCGCACGTGTGTCCACAAAAAACACGCCTTAATAAAACGATGCCGGGGGCTAGGGATGTGCTGATGTCGATAATTGTGGTCAATTTATATGATTGTTTCGTAGAGTAGAGTTATAATGTCGCCCCTGGATAGTCTTGAAATATTAGTTAAATTATTATAATTACTATTGAAAAGGCCTTATTCTATTTGATTTTACAAAATATATTGGCTTGAATTATGTACTTTAAAATCGCTTTAAAATGATAATGATGAATAGGTAAGCTCAATCGATTTTATTTATAAATACCTATTACTATAAACACAGTCACAAAATTTTCTATCATAAGGTAAGAATTAATTAAATAGACATAAAACAACAACAAAAGCCACCACAAGGAATTAATGCTCTTGAAATTACTGCAATATCTGCACTACGAATACAAATACATATTTAAAATTTAACTAAAACCACAGTAGATTACTTTATTTTTCTATCATTAGTACTGTTAACAATTGACGCAGAGATAAAGTTATCGACAAAATCTATCGACACTTCCCCCCACTAGCTCCAGGCGGGTTTAATTACACGTCGCGGGCGACAGGTTGTCGCGTGACGTCATAGCTGCATGTGTGAGGTGGGCTCAGACCGCCTTTTTTGTTATATTTTACTGACTGTGAAAAAGATGATGTCGATAGTTTAACAATACCTTACTAGGACTATTATTAATTATTATGGACGATTATTACGAAGTGGAAATTTAGTAGATAGTGTTTTACGCAATATTGGCTCATATTAATGTAAAAGGGCTTGTTAATCAACATATTATTATGTAAAAAATAATGAACGGGTTTTGCTAATTCTCGTTGAAATATATTTCCTACCTTCTACCACATAATACAATAATTTAATACTAAACTAGTTACTACAATTAATATTATTGCTGTTTGCAATAGGCGACATAGGTATTATGTACTGTAAAATATGCATTGAAAAATATTACAAATATAACAAGCATATGCTCTATTTTTGTAAGTACCAACTTTAAATTAATTTATTTCGAAAGAATCAGATTTGTATCAGCCTCATATGGTTTTAATTGTGGTATTCTAATTATAAGTACCTATTATCTCTTTATAAAGAAAAATAATTTTAAAACTTATCAAAAACATCACATACAATATAACATGAATGACTGCAGCTAGGTGGTGTTACGACAAATTGCTAAAACTTGGAAAGCCATAAACGAACTAAGTTTTCCAATCCGCGGCCATGTCGTATTATTTTCTGTTTTATTGCACCGGAGTCGCGGTTACAGACATTGTTAGTTTTAGTGGATGATATTGAAACGTAATTTAGTGACTTATATTATTTGATTTTACACGAGGAATGGCATTAATAAAATCCAAAAGCTCCAGACAAAACCTACAAAAAAGTAGGTAGGTAATTATTCATTTACGTAGGCGTTAGCAATATTAACAAAAGGATAATAATACCGGTAAGTCGAAGGATCAGGGCTCTGTGCAATAGATTTGTTGATTGTAGCATCAAGCTAGAGTTGATTGTTTTTTTTAATTTCTCAGATTAAAAGAAAATAAGTCGAATTACCTAGTCTAACTAAAGTAAAAATTGAAAGCCTGAATAATTCTTTATTTTAATTGACTTTACCTACGCGTGTATATTTCATTAATATTACGTTACAATCATAAATGAATATCGTCAAAATAAACACGACCATTTTCTAGGTACATTCAGTACTTTCAAGTTCTGAATAGCGCTGCAACTCGCCAATCTGCGGCTAACCGGAAAATTAGACTTTGCTGCGACATGTTTTAATAAGCTAAGGTTCTCTAGAGAGTTCTCGTGGATGTAAAAATAGAATCCGTGGTAATAATATAAGTACGAGAATAGATATTATATTTGAGACCTTTTGAAACATCACTATTTTTTGGCTGATTTTGGTGAAATTTAATACAGGACTATGTCATCAAAAACTCTGTACCTAGAGCTAATTTAATAATTTTATTTGCATGCCAGTTGTGTTACATATTCTATGCTATTTTTAGCTTATAGGTTCATCGATACAAAGTGACGTGTACTAGATAAACAGACAAACGAACACAAACCTTGAAGCGCGACGCAATCACAGCGGTGTTATTTTTCACAAAACTCCGGTTTTCAAACACCTACGTTATGATTACTGCGCAGTTGGTCGTAAACAGGGATTTAGTTTGCTGGATGCGTGCTTTTAATTAAAAATGAGATTTTTAATCTAATTTTATTTCACACATTTCATTCCATTTTCTCTTTTGCTCTCATTTGTACTTGCTTTATATGTTAACTAGCGGTCCGCCCCGGCTTCACCCGTGGTACATATTTCGCAATAAAAGGTAGCCTATGTTCTTTCTCAGGGTCTAAAGATTATCTGTGCCAAATTTCATGAAAATCGGTCCAGTAGTTTATGCGTGAAAACCATACATACATACATACATACAAACCTTTCCTCTTTATAATATTAGTATAGATAATTATATATCTTCATATTATGTTGTAATAATTATTATGTTTAGCGATAACTTTTCTTCTCCCATTTCATTGACATTATTTGATTCTTGCTTTACGGAGAAAATTTTTTTATAGATAATAACCATTATAACATGCAACTCTTATTTATATTATGTACTAGCTTTCCGTCCGCGGCTTCGCCCGCTTTGTCTAAAACATAATAAATTATATACTAAAACCTTCCTCTTGAATCACTCTATCTATTAAAAAAAACCGCATCAAAATCCGTTGCGTAGTTTTAAAGATTTAAGCATACATAAGGACAAAGGGACATAGGGACAGAGAAAGCGACTTTGTTTTATACTATGTAGTGATAACTCTATCTCAATCTGCCTATGATTTCACATGTGAAAAGTTACTAATCTTTACATTTACATGACTATCAATACAGTACCATATTATTTTACAATTTACAGTCTACAATTATTTTTAGTCATACATATCCACTTTTAATAATTATAACTACGCATTACACGCTATAGTACATCTAGCATTCTAACTCCACGCTCGTAACTCCACGCTTTTCATATTCACTCGGCAACGAATGAAAAACGTTGCCTTTTTCAGTTACAAATGAATTCCGAGTTGGGAAACGGCTGAAAAACTTTCTAATACTGCGTATGGAAAAAGTTCCACGCAGGTTGGATATTGATATTTCTTTTTATTCGCAAGTTTTTGGATTTACTTGAACAGATGTTTCGTTTTGACCGCAAAGTCAAAAACGGACCGTGTCTTGAAGACGGTACCTATAGTGTATTATGTAAGGAATTGCGAAGAATCATTTGTGACTTATCAAATAGGTATAGTAATAGGTATCTACATAATGTTCTGTTAAATTAAGCAGATTTTAATGCAGAGTTAAAGCTGATTTCCTTTATTCCGTTTAATTTTGCAGATTTCTTTCGACTCTAACAAATGTTAGTTATAATATATGTATAAGTACCTTTAGGTAGATTGACTTGCTTATTTCATACTTGTAGCAACTTTGGTGTAACTGTTAGGTACTATTTTTATAGTGTAACAGTAATTATATTAGAAGCAGATTAGCCCTATGAGCAATAATTATAAGAAGTAATTAGACAATATTATTCCCATATACATGTAACATAGCATGGACAGAGTCACGTGCCTCAGTTATACCACGTTATACGTCAAAAGAGTTCAAAATATTCATGTGTCAAGAATAAGGCTTTAACGGCGGGTTAACGCGGCGTGACGTCATCAAAATGTGATGGTAACGGCCTGGAACGGTACCTAGTTTAATATTATTGGAATCATGTGTTTTTGGTGCTTTTTTAATTTATTTTTGTATGTATGTAAATGCATTACTTTGGCAAGTATTGTGTCAGTACCTACTTGAATTACGTAGAGTTATTTTATGGTTTTTAATTAATGTATTTAGCAAGATTCTTATTGCGAGATTGTTACTAGGTTTACAATTAAAAATGGAGGATTCTAGAGTAGGTACCTTATCATAAGTTTATATTGTATTATATTAAGGTAATCTTAAATTGTATTAATGACACTGGGTAATGGGTATATTGAAAGTATAAAATAAAAGGCATTGAAAATGTTTAAAATTTTATTAAATATGCAAATAGACGCTCATCCTGCGATCTGCCTCCGCCTGGATTGAAACCTGAAAAAGAAAACAATAGTTAAAACACTCAACAATACAGTTTAGCCTTAACTAATTAGTAATTACAAACATATAGAAAAAAGCAAATTTTGACTCTACAAATACCTACAGTTTTTTTACTCTACATCTACGTACTTACGAATATAATAAAAAATAATATATAGGTACCTACACTTCGCATACTCTAAATATTTATTATTTTTGTTAGCTAGGTACCTATATAGGTAAAAATAAAATAAAAGGTGTTACATCAGAGTGAAGCAGGCGTCGCGGTGGCGGACGTCATTTGCATAACACAATCCTCTAAGTGTCGGGCCGCATAAACATACCTAGTGCTAACCTTTATGTATTTAGATTATGTAATATTTGTACTAGAATAAATGTGGAAAATTTACAGTTTGATTATTAAAATCTTAACTTTGATATTATAAATGTGAAAGTAACTCTATCTGTCTGTCTTCTCCTCGCCACATTCCACTAACACTGAAACGATTTCGATAAAATTTTGTACTAAGATAGCTTTAGACCTGGGAAAGGATAGTTTGTTATCCCGGAAATCCCAAGGGATTGAGAATTATAGGGGTTTTTCTTTACTAGGCGGGCGAAGTCGCGGGCGGAAAGCTAGTTACTCATTAAGGTAACTACCTATATGAGATCTAATACCTAATGATGATAGGCACAAGCAATAGGCTAGTTATCTTACGTAAAATAAAATTAGCCAGTGTCCGTGTCCCCGCACAGAGCGAGCATCCTTGCGAAGCAATTGCTGCGCGAAGCAGCTCGGTCAGGGTGGCTCGGTTAGGAAAATGACTGACTCGACAAAACCATTAATAACAAATTATTTACAACTTCATCCATATCCCATTCAAAACTAAATACGAAAGAAGTCGCATGCATTAACCAGTTCATAACTCAAACTTCCACTACCTATAGGTACCTATACAATGCAATTTAAAATTTGCCATAAAATACACTAAGAAGTTTTTATATTCGCGGCGCTTGTTAAAACTTAACTTGTTCACCTTCAACTTTCAAGACTAAAGTCTCTTCTTGGATATTTTTCTCACTAGAATATTTTATACGGCGTATTTTATTCATACAATTTGATAATGGAATAATAAACGTGGTGGAACAATTTTTCTTATGAAATACATGAAAATATAATTACTTACATAATGATAATATGTTTCTAATCAGTTCATCGTAGCTACTATAAGGCCCTGCGCAGACGACAGACTATCCGTGACGCACTTTTTAGTCTGTGAAAATAGAACCTATGAAATTATATGCAGTAACGCACACGACGCGCAAAAAGTCCGGCGCACAAAAAATCCGTGTAATTTGGGCAGATCGCACCGCGCCGCGGCGCGCCGCTCCGCACAAAATGTGTGTGAAAAGAATGGAACGTTTGCTTCAACGCGCGCTAACGCAGACGGCGCACACTTTAGTCGGCAATCTGCATTTGCTAGGGGTGGACGTAATTATCTATTTCTTTTTCTTTTACTGTACTTCATGTACAAAATAATACTTCGCGATCTCTGCACGATTTCCATAGCGTCTACGTCCCTACAGCTCTGCCGACAAAATGATCGAAGATGTGCGTCGTGTGCGTTGAGTCTGTGAAAAATCCGCGACCGACTTTTTGCGCGCCATGCAGACTTTTTGTGCGCCGCAGACTCGATCGCACAAAAAGTGTGCCGTCTGCGCAGGGCCTATTGGACAAGGCTTTCAACTAAAAACCCATAAAAACACATGGAGGGTTGTCGCGAAAAACCACAGGACAGTTCTTTGGTATATTATTATAATATATAATATATGTTACATAGGTATGTATTTTGTAAAATTAAATTGTAAAACTAACATGATTTAAAAGAGCAACTATGGAGTTTCTTGCCGGTTTTTCTCCGTAGATACTGCTTTCCGAATCGGTGGTAAATGTTAAATAGGTATAGGTACATATGTAATGACGTTTCAGAAGTGCTTCTAGAAGAAGTTTAATTGAATAAATAAATGTTTGAGTTTGAGTTTGAACTGTAGGTATGTCTCTATAGAAATGGTAATGAATGTAATATGAATATATTGGTTGTCTATAAGGTACCTACATAAGTAGCTAGATAGTTCGAGGACAGAATAAGCAGAGGTCTAAACGTTACTCGGATTGAACAAACAATTTGATGTAATGGAACTTTAAATCCTACCAGCATCACAGATTATTACCTAGTAGATATTAATAATTATTTGCTCAAACCTAACCCCTTATCACCATTGTTTATCACTTCCATCAATAAAAGGATCAAAAGAAATCATCAAAGTAAACCAAGAACAGTAACACATTCGGAAGAAACTTCCAAATCTTTATACAATCGTAAAACCGTAATCATTTACGAGCGAAGTGAGCCGCCATTGCCCCCCCCCCCTCCCCCTCCCACCGCCCAGTGTAATCAGCCCGCTGTGACCTTAGGTGCTAGAGGTAGATATTTATGGATAGAAGTTAGGTATTTCATGTCGTAAAATGAACACTGAAATTGGTTGCTTGAATTATTAAATGAACGCTTTTTAGGTTGGTTTTTCTTGTTCGTGGTTCATAATATATAATCTAAATGCCTTATTATAATAAGTATTAAATCTACTTAAAAAATAAAATCAATATGGAATCTTTAATACGTATATTATTTATTTTTCAATTTGAACGTACCTACTGCGATGCATCTACTCATTTTCCAGCCCAAAATTATAGTCAAACATACCTTCTTATTTACTTACACAAACATTACAAGGCATATTTATATAATAAAATAACAGACACTCCATTCCGACGACCTTAAATCAAACCTTGAAATGTCAAAATTAAATGAACAAAATTAAATAGGTCATGTACTGAAACTCTTATATACCTACACACCTCTCACCTGCCAGGTAACCAACCATTGGAAGGCAGTCCGCCAACCGGCACGCACCTGTGCAGAGCCAGGTAACACAGGTACGACGCAGTCAAGCCACGCCCTATTTATTGACCTGCGCAGGTGCGCTGCGCGGCGATTGGCCGAAAGGTGAGCACAGGTATTACCAGGTATACGCCGTAACCCCCGTCGTACGCACGTTTCACCTGTAGTGTCCTCGGCAATTTCCTTGTGTTTTTTACCGTGTTTCTCAGTGGTTAGTTGTGGTTTTTGTGCGCATGTGTTGGTGCGATTGATGTTTTCTTGAGGTGTGCTAAATTTAGAGCGCCGCGCCCCGGCCTTGAGGTAAAGTATATAATACAGTTATCTACTAAAGTTTCGACGTAAATTGAAGCAAAACTCTCTGATTGAGCTAATAAAAATTTGATGTGTATTTTATGGATTAAAAACTATTTGACGTATTTTGAAATATTGTGTGTACTTTATTAATATAGGTAATGTCTCATAATATTAAATACGCAGACTATTAGATATTGCAAAAGCGAATTCATAAACTCAAATAATGTTAATTACATTCCCTTTTTTAAAGCATAACATATTCCGAGTTATCTATACCGCATGTACACATCGTGTTTTATCTAACAATCTATCTACTTAATATAAGATTGAACGTAAATGCATCGTAAAATACGAAAACAAAATCTGTATAAATTTTCAACAAAGCTTTCAACGGAAAGCCTTCAAAATACACCTCTCAACGACGTTATGGGGCCACTCAATCTTCTTTCATAATTAGGTGGAGGCAGCCTTAGTAAAGTCTGGCTGGGGCTTCAGTACAGGGCCTCTGGGGTTTTATCTTTGCCTAGATTATTCTTTAGTTTAAGTTTGATGTATCAATAAGCTATCTACTGTGTGAAGACTGTATTTTTTTCTATCTGAGTAATGTAGAGCCCGACTCTAGGATAGATTTCTCACATAATAATTTATGTAAAGCTAACAATGAAAACAAATAAATGACACAAATTACATTTTAAGATAAAACAATTTCTCTTAAAATTATATTCGTATGTTTTTTTTGTTATGAATTATGATGTATCTACTTAGGTGTATTTATTATTTCTTATCAATTGTCATGTTATCTTATACAATATGAATGACTTAATAGGTATTCTAAATTAGGTACTTCTCTCTCAAACCTGAATCCGTAATTACCATAAAAAATTAAGACAAATTATTTTAAAATGATTCTACTCAAAACACTTCATCTAGAGCCCCAAAACCACGCTTGGCACAAAATCCATCTCTGTATTGAGGGAGTGACAACCTCCCACCCCCTTCTTTGCGCGCGCCTCATTACCTAGGACTTTAGGTAGTCTAGCTACGTTTTAGTGCTCTCGTAATTAGGTGCCTAGTTTTACCTAAGCCTTAATGAGCTTCTGTATTAAATCAGTTTATATTATTCTTGATTAAAAGTCTGAAAACGTTTTTAATTAGGTTATATATTTTACTAGCTGTACTCCGCGGGTTTACCCGCAGTGCTCCGCTCCTGTTGTTCAACAGGAGGCTTTATATTATCGTGATAATATAAAGCCTCGATAAATGGGCTATCTAACACCGAAAGAATATTTCAAATCGGACAAGTAGCTCCTGAGATTAGCGCGTTCAAACAAACTCTTCAGCTTTATAATATTAGTATAGATTCTGGCTGATCTTCAAGTTTTACCTCCCAGTGATTTGAAGATTTCATTAATGAGGTCTTATTTACTACGACTTCTTAATTATTTATTAGCTCAAGTTACTAAGTATTTCATCAAATTTATTATCTACTCGTGTAACTCAGAAATCTTTATGAAGCGGGTCTGAACCTTTCATATTCGATGCTATTCGTAACAGTTTACGATGAATTTAAAAGCAGGTTTCACGCTTTATGTATACCTACTACATAGTTTCAGATTCGTTTGTTTAACTAAATTTTCGTTTAATAGCATAATATTAGGTACTCTAGCTTCCGCCCGCGACTCCGTCCGCGCGGAAAAATTAAGATTTATTTTTTTTCTACGTATTGTTCCAGGATAAAAAGTATCCCATTCTATGCCCAGGATAATAAGGTATAATTATACCAAGTTTCATCGAAATCGAACCGTCAGTTTTCACGTGATGCCTGAACATACAGACAGACAGACAGACAAACATTTTTTTAATCACATATTAGGATTTGGTATCGATCCAGTAACACTCCCTGCTATTTATTTTTTCAATATTTTCAATGTACAGAATTGACCGTTCTACAGATTTAGGTATTAGGTAATATGTAATAGATATAGATGATGGGCAGACAAAAAAAAAGGTATGAAGGTCAGAAAATATTTTCGATTTATCAAAAAATCACTGCATGACCCCAGATTGAGCTTTATTAGGTATATACGAACCCTAATAAATTGTGTCGACTACTTTAACAATATGCTTCTGCTTACCTTCAGGCGATCGTCTTAAGAGTGATTCGTACAAACTCATCTAAACCTAATTTAACAGTAGGTAATTATTACGCTTGATAATGATAAGATAAAAACGGAAAACTGACTCATAACATCGATAGATTGGGTAAATATTTGTAATGTTATTCAGTATTGCATTGAACCTGTACTGAAATGCTATAACGGTCTAAAACACGGGGCTAGTAAAGAATCAATCTATAACAAAACTGCAGAACATAGGAGGTGGTGTAAAAGTGCGGTGCTAACTTAATACCGTTACTGGAACTTGACTGTTTGCCCGTGGCTTCATAAAACTGAAGGGTGCAGGCTTGGGTGAAGAGCGAAGCGATTTTATTACAAACTAGCTGCTCTTCTTGGCTCCGAAACATAATGAAAAAGCCTTTGTTCTTTAGGAATAATGTAACTTTCTGCTTATTTATATATTAGCTAACTTGTTTTGGAGCTTTTAGAACCCAAATCTTTCTCCTTAATTAGTAGAGATACTTTTAAATAAAAATAAAAAAATATTGCTAGACGAGAAGACAAGAAATAAGATATGTTTTTGTAGTACTTATTTCAAGATGAGGAATAAAAAAGAAAGTCTATTGAATTATTTTTATAGAGCTTGACCCTACATTCTGTAATGACGCATAATGACCTGAAATTAAAATTACTTCTTATAATATTTAAAGTCCTACTTCTTCAAAAAATCATACCCGCTTCGCTTATGAACATAACCCGAATCTCGCAGCAGTAAATGTAACTTATTTTCAGTTGTAAATGTAGCATAGCTCCAAGCGATCCTACCTTTAAACAGTGATGTATTTCAAACCATATTCCCAGCTATTTTTATGGAAATATTTGCAACATTTTGTACTATTAAACGTGGAGTAAAAGTATTTTTGTTTATCTTGTTTCAAATGTGATCAATCTATTTATATTGATTTGTAAATTTAACAATTGTGTACCTACTGATCTACTAAAAAGATGTTTTTAATAGTTTTCTGATAGAGATTGCTATCTCTAGCCAATGCTAGAAAAGACCGCCTTTTACTCTACTTTCACGAGTTTTCATGTATCTTTTATTGCAATGAAACTTATTAATTTACTCATTAATATCAAATTCTGATGCTAGGACTGTAGCTAGGATGCTATTAAAGTGTAGATATTAACATAAATAATGAGCTTTTAGAAATCTATCTCCAAAAAGAAGATTATTATCGCCATAATGATGACCAATCAGTTGACCCAGAGATCCACCAGAGATTAATGATATTTTGTTGACGTAAGTTTGGTAGGTACCTTTAGATGTTATGCTATGGTCTAAGATCCGAATATAGGTCGACCTGTACCGGCGTGATAATAGAATGAGACCAATTTTATAATAAAATATGTAGTCTATTAAAAAATCTATTAAAGATGGGTTTACTGAAAAAAACCTGGACAGGATATTTTTAGTTAATTATTAAAAAAATATTTTTATTTTTTTAATTATGCAGTGTTGAGACAATAAACAATTTTGTTATAAAACAGCGCTCATGCTGATATATATTTTTTTCTATCATCCCATCAAGTGAAAGTAACTGGTACGGATATGCCTGTTTATACCTGCCAACCTAGCAGTTTGTCCAGGTAAATATTAGAAAACCCTATGACTGCACATTCTGTAGGTTTCACACTTCAAGTCTATTATAATTTTTTTTATTATCTTGATAAGTACTGCAATTAATTAAAAAAAAAAAAATTTTTTTAAATAAATTAAAATGTCCTGTCCAGGATTTTTTCAGTCAACCCATCTTTAATAGATTTTTTAATAGACTACGTTTATTATAAAATTGGTCTCATTCTATTATCACGCCGGTGAAGGTCGACCTATATTCGGATCTAAGACCACTAACTATAGTTTATAATATATGGAGAGGGATTTGGAAATTAAATACTTTTTAACCAATTTATATTGGTTTTAACTGTAGACGTCAACCACAGAGATCTATATGTATCAGCGGGACAGAAATTATGTTGTCATTCAAACGCCTTTTTCTGCTAAAGATTTTTTTTTAATTTTCTTGTTAACAATAATGCAACGATGCTATAGTTAAAATTTTTTATTATACTATTCTCATTATTTAAGCGAAGGTGTATCAATCATAGCTTTTCATTAATTCTGCAGTGTAAGACAAACAAACAAACTAATTTTATAATTAGTGTATAGTCGAAAAGGAACAGTTAATCTTCGAGTCAGGATTAGATGCGACGTTCGTTAATCACAATAGATACAAAAACAACACTTGTCATAACAGAGCCAGTTTCTTGTTAGTATGTGTTCGGAGTTACAGCGATAAAATATATAATAATTTTACTTTTTATGGATAAAAAGTTTTTTTTTTAACTTAAAGCTTAAAAGTGTCTCTATGGATGTGTTAGGCAAGACCAAAACAATATTTTGTTTATTCTTAATTCTCCAAATTTTTTATTTTCGATCACATCAAACGTCTTCTGGGCTGTTTCTCAGGTCTGTTTTATAAGTTTTAATATTACTAGGAGATCTAATAATAATAATAATAAAGGCGTAGGGATGTGACGACCCCATCGCCCACGGTTGGAATATCTATTGTCTACGTGACAACAGATATTCCACCCGTGCAATCAGTCAACCCGCAGGACACCTTGTGGCGTGGTGTCGGGGAGTAGCGACCCCGCGGGAACCAAGTGCTCCCGGGGGAGGCCCCTGTCTTCATCTCCGTCTTGCCTTCACCGGCCGGTCGGAGTGAAGCCTGACGAGGACAGGACCCCCACCTCTGGCTTGCCTTAACCGGCCGGCCAGAGTGGAGTCGCGAGAGCTTTTAGCTCGAAGGGTGGATGCGAATCATAAGTGGCGAGTGGGCACGTGATGCTGGACCCTCAGGGAGCGCGTGATCGTCGTTTAAAGTCCAGGGACGCCTCTCCACCCTTAGCTGCTCACAATATGTTGCCCCCTTGTCGCACTATTGCAGCGACTTATTTCGGGGGCCCATACAGTGAGAGGGCGAGTCACCACCTGCCAACATATTTTTACTTTCTTTTAGTAGAAAGGCAGGTGCCATAGTTTCCCATAGTCCCCAATACCAGTCCATTTAGCATCCCAATCCATAGCCCAGTTATTAAATTTCCATACCCTGCAATAGTCCTACATCGGCCGCGGACTGCCTAGGACTGTATCTCTATAGTGCAGTCATGGGCAGGCTGCGGCTGGTGTCCCACAACACAGTAAAATTCTCGAAAGGGCCTCTGCGTGTTGGATCCGTGTCCCCACGTAAGCCTTCCAAAGATCCGGGTACCGTCCTTCTGGTGGTACCCGAGTATTATGGAAATGAGATACATAATAATAATAATAATACAAAAGATTTATTGCAACCAACAGAACATACATAATAATACACGATACAAAAAAGGGAAAACAAACATAAAATAACACAAAATAATAAGGAATTTACAAATTACAATAGTTATAAGTACACAAATGTATTATGTGTGTTGCGCACTGGCTGCAATTAGGCCCTGGCTCAGCATAATGTTATGGGAGCAAGCTCCACAACGCTGGTAATTCTGCCAGATACCCAGATGAATAGTTTGCGCCTCCAATCAAGTATGAATATATAAGTATAATAAAAATAGAATAATTAATTATGAATTTAAAGCAATAATAAATGTGTAATAATAATAATATACAAGTAGTAGAATAGATATATTTGGTCAATTAAAATCAGTATTTATATGTAGGTATATATATGTATAATGTGTTAATTTATAAATTAGGATACGTATAGTCAAAGGAAATAAAATTAAGATGATTGTAAATTAAGCAGTAGTGATTTGTAAGTGCGACGAAAGTTGGATTTGCATTTGAGTTTTTTTATTGGAGGTGGTATGTTATTCCAACATTTCGTCGCATTATATTTAAATGACCCACGAAAGGCGGTAGTTTTATGTAGGGGAATTGATAACTCTTGGGTCCCACTTCTTATTTCACCTCTTTTAGTATCCTTACGCCACAATAGTTTTGTGTACAGATATTCAGGCTGCTTTGTATTGATCGTATCAAATAAAAGGCAAGCTAATAATAAATCTTGCCGACCTTTCATTTTTAAAAACTTTATGCTATTAAGAAAAGGGGTGACGTGAGACCTGGGTGGGATTGTCACGCAAAATCTGGCACAGGAGTTTTGGACCCTCTGAATAAGACGGTGTGCTTTTGCCGTTAGACAAGGTCCATAAACAGGGAGAGCATAATTTAATTTAGAAAGTACGATGCTTTCGCACAATTGTATTCGTAGATCGACACTCAGAAAAGGCCGAATATTGTAAAGAACTTTGAGTCGATAAAAGCAATTACTAACTAAATTCTCTTGATGATTTTAGAGAAATCGTGATCCAAGAAATTTCTTTTTCTACAAACAGGGAGATATACAGGGTGTAATCGTTAAGTGTGCACAGGCGATTTTTCCGTAAGTATTACAAATAACAAAAAACTGATATCGAAAGTACTTAACCTAATGAGTAAAATGGCGGTAATAAATTTTTAAAAATAAATCGAAAAATATCAAAAAAATTATCTTTAAACCCTCCCATACATTAAGTATGAAATATGAATATCCCATATACCTACATTTAATATGAAAGATTTTAGCTTTCTTTTTCTTTTTTTGGTTTTCTGCTTTAATTACTTCGCAAATTTGAAGTGAAATTTTCCACGTTTTTCCGGACATTTTCACGCATTTTCTGGATATTTTCCGGGAATTTTCCAGGCATTTTCCGGACATTTCCCTGACATAGCCTGTAAATGTCTGGAAAATCCCCGGGAAATGCTCGGAAAATCCCCGGAAAATGTCTGGAAAATCCCCGGAAAATGCCAGGGAAATGTCCGGAAAATGTCTGGAAAACATCCGGAAAATCCCCGGGAAATTCCCGGAAAATAACCGGAAAATGCCTGGGAAATTCTCGGAAAATGCGTGGAAATTTCCGGAAAAACCGTGGAAAGTCCCTCGAAAATATCCGGAAAATGCATGAAAATGTCCGAAAAATATCCGGAATATGCCTGGAAAATCCCCGGAAAATGCCTGAGTAATTTCCGGAAAATGTCTGGGAAATGCGTGGAAAATCCCCGGAAAATGCCAGGGAAATGTCCGGAAAATGTCTGGGAAATGCTCGGAAAATCCCCGGAAAATGCCTGGGAAATTCCCGGAAAACTCCTGGAAAATCCCGGAAAATAACCGGAAAATGCCAGGGAAATGTCTGGAAAATATCCGGAAAATGCGTGGAAATGTCCGGAAAAAGCGTGGAAAATGCCCGGAAAATCCCCGGAAAAAGCCTGGGAAATTCCCGGAAAATAACCGGAAAATTCCTGGGAAATTCTCGGAAAATGCGTGGAAACTTCCGGAAAAACCGTGGGAAATCCCTGGAAAATGCCTGGAAAATATCCGGAAAATGCGTGAAAATTTCCGGAAAATATCCGGAAAATGCCTGGAAAATTCCCGGCAAACTCCTGGAAAATCCCGGAAAATGCCAGGGAAATGTCTGGAAAATATCCGGAAAATGCGCGGAAATGTCCGGAAAAAGCGTGGAAAATGCCCGGAAAATCCCCGGAAAAAGCCTGGGAAATTCTCGGAAAATAACCGGAAAATTCCTGGGAAATGCTCGGAAAATGCGTGGAAATTTCCGGAAAAACCGTGGAAAATCCCTGGAAAATGCCTGGAACATATCCGGAAAATGCGTGAAAATGGAAAATCCCTGGAAAATGCCTGGAAAATATCCGGAAAATGCGTGAAAATGTCCGGAAAATGCCTGGAAAATCCCCGGAAAATGCCTGAGAAATGTCCGGAAAATGTCTGGGAAATGCGTGGAAAATCCCCGGAAAATGCCAGGGAAATATCCGGAAAATGTCTGGGAAACATCCGGAAAATCCCCGGGAAAATCTCGGAAAATGCCCGGAAAATGCCTGGGAAATTCCCGGAAAATTCCTGGAAAATCCCGGAAAATAACCGGAAATGCCAGGGAAATGTCTGGGAAATATCCGGAAAATGCGTGGAAATGTCCGGAAAAAGCGTGGAAAATGCCTGGAAAATGCCCGGAAAATGCTCGGAAAATCCCCGGAAAATATCCGGAAAATGCGTGAAAATGTCCGGAAAAAGCGTGGAAAATGCCACTTCAAATTTACGAAGTAATTAAAGCAGAAAACCAAAAAAGAAAAAGAAAGCTAAAATCTTTCATATTAAATGTATATGGAATATAATATTTCATACTTAATGTATGGGAGGGTTTAAAGATATTTTTTTTTTTGATATTTCTCGATTTATTTTTAAAAATTTATTACGGCCATTTTACTCATTAGGTTAAGTACTTTCGATATCAGTTTAATGTTTTTTGTTATCTGTAATACTTACGGAAAAATCGCCTGTGCACACTTAACGATTACATCCTGTGTAATGATAATTATGGAAAAAGAGTAACATACTTTTCGAGTTCACATAATCACTTAAAGGTATCGATACAAAAAAAATTCTAGACCACTCGCTTACACTAACACTAAGCCACTTAATGGGACACACATTAGGCTACACTTCGCTTGGAAAAATAGTGTCATTATGAGTTTATTATACAGTACGATGGTAATTACAACTGTTCTGTACACTGACTGAGCGAGAGATTAACGGAAATTCGTACAAATTGCGGAGATTTAGCCGATTAATAAGCAGAATATATTTTTATTAATGTTTTTAAATAATGGTTCAGTATTATTAATTAATTAAGACTTTGTCTTAAGCTGTTATAGCTTTTACATAATGAAATTAAGTACCTAGGTCTTGATTTAGGTGATTATAGTAAACTGTACCTAGTTCCTTTCTGAACCTAAGGCTTATCATTTCCTCGTCTCTATAAAGTGATTAAATAGAGACTTGTGTTGTGTATAAATAAATAATTTCTTAATATCAAACATTATATTATAATAAATTATATCTTTTTCAGGAATGTGAAAAAACACCTTTTTACCTGCACGTGTTATGTAGTTTAAAGAAAAGTCATTTTTATGTAAACAACACTCGTATATATTGCCACAATTGCTCAGAAGTAGTTCTGACATCAAAAAAATAATTTAATTTATTCACCAGAGGAATGACGAGATATAAAAATAAATATAGGTACCTTTCAATAAACGGGTTTGGCACTAACTGCGCCCGTTGTAACAAATTATCTGAATTAGATCGCATAAATTATATTTTTAGTGGTTAAGAGTAAATCGTTTTGATTGAAATGGTTCTGTATACATTTTCCATAGATCCATCCCACTTCACCATAAGTCCATGGATTTTCATCGTGGTCGCGATTGTTGGCGCTCATAAATCATTTAAAATACTTCATTCTACTTACATAGGTACATCATTATTTTATGTGTGAAATTAAAAAAAAAATGTTGTGTGGTTTTATGAAACCACGGTAAAAGGGAAACTGTTCTAACGGTTCTGAACACTGCTTTGTGTAGCGCATGTCGCGTGACGGTCGGCTGCCGAGCAGCTATACCTACTCGGCAGCCGCGATACACGCGACATGCGCTACACAGACCAAAAAGTTTGAGACGATGTAATAAAAGTTTCACTTTAAAAAAAAAAAGAATTGACTTGTTTTAAAAGTTTCCATTGTAACTTTTTCTCAACATTGTAACTTTTTCTCTAAATTATTTGACATGGGTAGAATGGAATATTTGTACAATGAAATTTCATCGTGTCAATTAAATAATGTAATAATTTTACAATCATTTTTGAATTGTCTATATAATAGTCAGTGTTTGCCAGTTAAGTGTAAAAATGTATCAAATCTAACTCCTAATATCTGCCTGGTCGTATTGTCTAACACATTTGTGAAAAGAGCAACATATTTTTTAATAGTAAACATGATGTTTCAGCAATTAATATTATTATGTTTATTCTGTGTACCTAGCGATAAATATTTTTATAATTATCTTAGCTATTATCTATCTATTTATCGAGCCAGTATGGCACAAATCCAGTCTCTACGGGAGGCGATGGTTGATCGCATGAACTTGTCCTTACAGGCGGTCTCCGACTGGGGCGATGCCAATCTGGTCAAGTTCAATGCTACTAAGACCCAGGCGTGTCTATTCTCCGCTAAACGGAGTCCATTCCATCTGACTCCGACTTTCCAGGGTGTGTCCGTACCGATAACCAACCACCTCGAGCTTCTTGGCATCACCTTGACGCCTACTCTGAACTTTGGTTCCTATATAGAATCCAAAGCCCAAGTAGCCTCAAAAAAGCTTGGAATTCTGGCGAAGGTGAGACAGTATTTCAGCCCGGGACAGTTGCTCAACCTTTATCAAGCACAAGTCCGATCGTGCATGGAATACTGCTCTCACCTCTGGGACGGTTCCGCCAAGTACCAGCTAGAGGCGCTTGAGGCGATAGAGAGGCGTGCCAAGAGGCTCATAAACGACGATGAGCTAGTAGGCAAAAAACTCCAGAGCCTCGCTCATCGTCGCAGAGTGGCCAGCTTATCGGTTTTTTACCGGATACACTTTGGTGAGTGCGCTGCGGAACTACACGAACTTGTTCCGCCATCCCCGTTCTTCCATCGATCGTCGAGGCGCACAGATTCTAGGCATCGCCATATGGTGGACGTTCCATGTACCCGGACTAAGCGGTTCGATTCCACATTCTTCATCCGAACCGCGAGGGACTGGAACGCGCTTCCTGAATCTGTGTTCCCCGACGAGTACAATATGGGGGTCTTCAAGCGAAGAGTGAACCGGTACCTACTAGGGAAGCGCGTACCATCTTAGACCGCATCTTAGCTTTCCATCAGGCGAGATTGTGGTCAAGCGCTTCCCTATCTAGAATTAAAAAAAAAAAAAAAAAAAGCTGTCTAATAATATTGTGGTGTAATATCATTATAACAGAATTATTGTATTTATACCTAAACTTTACTCTTTTGTATGTCTTAATAATTACTATACCTTATGTCTTGTATGTAACTTTTATCAAATCAAGTTTAAATTTTTATAAGTATTTTTCTAAATTACTTGACACAGGTAGAATGGAATCTTTATACAACGAATTTTTATATTTATTTAAATGTCAGTGTTTGCTAATTATGGGAAATCATGTATCAAATCTTACTTATTATATTATCTCATACTCTTTACATACTTGCCTTCTACGTATTATTGATCTTGTTTTTGGCGTCATGTTTGCTGAGATAACTGTATTAGTGTGCTGCACTCAGTTCCAATCCTACTCACTTTTCACTGCATTTAGGCTATTTAATGGTTTCTGCCCATACCCTTATTCTTTAAACATACTTTATTTATATCATATAATATTAATGTGTATGTATGTATTTATCTATGGATTAAAACTTCAATCTGTACGTATTAAGAATATTATTCTAAATTACTTGGACATGTTTCTGTATTTATGTATAAATAAATCTATTACCATACTCTATTTCTATAGTACAAACTATCTAACATTATCTATATATATTCCATGTTTTTTGGATTTTATTAATCTAATTATGTACAATTTTTATCTTATATACAAATGATCAGTAATAAACAACTGAAAATTGGTTTATTTAATGCCGGTTCTATTTGCACAAAGCATGATGAATTCCAAGTTGCTATTGAGACGCACAATCCTGATATTATGGCAATTAATGAAACCTGGTTGCGTTCCGGTCAGGAAGGCAGGGCTCCAAGCATTCCCGGATATTCTTTTCGACACATACCGCGCCAATTAGGCACCAGGTCGCGTGGTGGTGGGGTTGGGTTCTTTGTTAGGCGTGGTTTGTCCTTCCGTGTTTGTTCAAATCCCCAGTCCATTTCCTCAGTCGAACAGATGTGGATCTCCATAAATATAAATTGTCAAAAAATTCTGATTGGAACAGCATATCGGCCACCGTGGCAGAATGTTGACATTTTTCTGGATGCGCTTACTGAGTCTATTGCACACTTCTCTGAATTTGATAATATTATTCTGCTTGGTGATTTTAATATAAACATCAGGAAACACCGAGATAATATGACTATACTTTTTAATCAGTTCTTAAAATGCTGCAACTTAGACAATTATATAGAGGAGCCAACGCATTTCACAGATCACAGTGAATCAGTTATTGATCTGTTGTGTACTAACATGCCTGTGTATTCAACAGCCGTTCACCACATCCCAGAGTTGGGAGGTCACGCCATGATATATGCAAATTTTAAAATAAAAAAACCAAAAATCCCGTCAAAACGTCTCACATATAGATCTATTCGTGATATAGTACTGGAAGACTTTAACAAAGATCTTGAGATGTTACCATGGGACGACATTTCCAATCTTAATTCCGTAAACGAAATGGTGACGACTTTTAATACCTATATAAGTTTTCTTTTCGATAAGCATGCACCAGAGACTACCAGAGTTCTAAAAAATAAGAGTTCGCCGTGGTTGACAAGCAATCTTCGTGAAATTATGAAAACTCGAAATGAAGCTCACGATAAATATAGGGCGTCCAAGTGCGAGAGTGATAAGTCATACTACAAATCTTTGAAAAATTTTACTAATATATGTATGCAACAAGAAAAGTTGGCTTTTTATCAGTCTCAGATCCAATCACATTCCCATAACTCAAAGCTACTTTGGAAAAATTTGAAAAAATACGTACTGCCCAATTTTCGCGACAGTACTGATATACCTGACCATTTACGGGATCCAGATGCAATAAATTCCCATTTTCTAAATATCCCAGCTCCAAATACGACTCATAAACCTACCTTAGATTACTTTAACAATCATAAATTCTCAACGGGATATTTTTCTTTGAAACCTGTCGACGAGGAAACCGTGGGGAAGCTAATACTTGCGATAAAATCGAATGCGCAAGGCCACGATAAAATATCGAGAGAGATGATTTTGCTTACATTGCCAACCACATTAAAAGCCATGACCGCTATTCTAAATCGTTCACTTGAAACTTTAATTTTTCCATCTGCTTGGAAGATAGCTTTAGTCCGACCACTACCTAAAAACAATGAACCTTCAGAATTTAAAGACCTAAGGCCAATTAGTTTGCTTCCATATTTTTCAAAATTATTGGAAAGAATCGTGTACAATCAAATAGTTATTTATTGTGAAGAGAATAATATCTTACCGAAGTACCAATCAGGTTTCCGGAAGAGCCATAGCACCTGCTCGGCCTTGCTGAATGTCGTAGACGATCTCTTATCTAATGAAGATAGGGGCAGCGCGTCTTTGCTCGCACTGTTGGACTTTTCGAGAGCTTTTGACTCGATCAATTTTGAACTCATGATCAGTAAGCTTCGCTTTTATGGATTTGATGACGGCGCTTGCAAATGGTTTGATAGTTACTTGCGAGACCGTGTACAGAGGGTAATTCTGAACAACAACGATGGCTCTTCTAACGTCTCTTCGGAGCTCTTGCTGACACGTGGTGTTCCCCAGGGCTCGATATTGGGCCCTCTTTTGTTCATAATTTATTCAGCAGACATTACGCGGTGCCTTATCAACTCCAACTACCATCTCTATGCGGACGACCTGCAAATATACTCTCGAATAAAATACGATAACGTCGCGGCGACTTTGTCTGGTTTCACAGCGGATTTGAGTCGTATTGCAACCTGGGCATCTAACAACTCTCTGCTATTAAACCCCGTCAAGTCCAAATATATGATTATCGGGACAAAGGGGCAGGTTCATAAAGCAAAAAATCTGAATTTGTCAATATCCATTGATGGCTTCCCGATTCAAGAAGTGGAAGAGGTTCGTAATTTGGGAGTGATCTTTGACAGTAATCTCAAATTCGAAAGCCATATTCTTGAGATTGTTAAAGGGTGCTTCTATCGTCTAAAAGTAATGTATAAGTTGCGTCCCTTTATTAATACGGATCTCCGAATTGTGTTGTGCGAGTCCCTTGTCCTTTCTAGACTCAATTACTGCATTAACGTATTCGGGTCTTGTCTACTGGAACGGTCACGGAGGCTTTTGCAAAGAGTTCAGAACGCCTGTGCCAGATTCTGCTTTAATATTCCTGCCAGATCCCACATAACACCTTTTCTTAACTCTTCAAAGATGCTTAACATGAGGAATAGACACAAGCTCTTCATGGCATGCTTCCTGTTTGATCTTGTGAAAACTAAACGCCCATTGTATCTATTTGAGAAGCTTGTCTGGCGTAAGGACACAAGTCGGAATCATTTAAGATCTAATGTTGATGTACTCTCAGTACCGAAGCATCATAGCATGGCTTTTCGTGGTTGCTTTAAATACTGTGCCACAAAATGCTGGAATAATATACCGCCGCCTCTGCGTCAACTTCGATCCAAAATCACTTTTAAACAAAAGTTAAAGCATCTACTTCTGGCAGAACAGTAGTTACTGCATAGTATTTAAAGCACCAATCAACCAATCAACACCGCATCTCTTATCATTTAAATTCATATTCATATTTATTTATTTATTAATATCTATTATTTGTTTTAGTTATCTATTTATTATTTATATTATTATTTTTCTGTAGCAAATCAGTGGAAAGTCGAAAGCACACCCTCCATTCGGTCTTGACAGAATACCAGCGCTGTAGTCGCAGCTTGCTGCGATTATGGCAGAAAGCTGAGTCAAGACCCTTTTCTGGAAATGCAGTGCACACACAGTACCAGATTCTCAACAAACATGGCGTCTAATTTATGTCTAATTTTATTATTTATCGTACTTTCTTTTTTCTTCTATTTTGTGTTTTCTTCTTGTGTGTGTACCTTTATCTAGAAATAAATGTCTTTTCTTTCTTTCTTTCTTTCTTTCAAAAGGATCAATTACAGAGTTTCTTGTGTACTCTTCTCTGTAGAAATTGCTTGAATTTTTATATTTAGTGTTTTATGGCATCGAATCCCACCTCGTGGTTGAATTTTTTTCTATTCTTTAAACATTTATAGAAACTGCTTATTATGCGGTAGATAAATATTTATTTTATTAGGGGTTGAATCGAACAGATCAATTTAATTTTAACTCAAAAACTACGCGACCGATTAAAAAATATATTACCACTAAACTCCATCCTTACTGAGTAGGTACCTAATATCAGTCGTTATTTTCCAAACCGGACGAACAAGCAGCTAAAATGATAATATTTAATAAGTAAAAAGATTTCAACCCACACCCAGGGATCTCCAACAATAACACGATTGTTCCGCACCTATGAATACACATCAAAGAACCGGACATAATATTTTACAAGCCGCGCAAAGAAAGTGGCAAAACGGCGCGGAAACTGTCACTAAATTATACATTAACCTTGCGACCGAATTCAATTCGTTACAAACAGTTAATTGGATTGCTGTGTCTGAAAAATAAACGTAAATCTTAAATTCATTTATTCTAGGTTTCTATACATGTAAATGCGCAGTTGGTTGTGTGTTTGTTATAATGTTTCCGTCGCAATGACATCTAGGTAAATTAAAACGCTATTTTAATTATTTCGCACTAGGTACTATTAACTATACCTACGTTCAATGAAATACAGGGGAATGATGTAATTTCAGACACATGGGGATAGTTTTAATAAATTCAATTCAATCTATCTCTCTTGAAAGAAAACTTAGCTTTAGACAACTTAAATCATATTTTGGCGCATTAACATCATTTTCACAAACAATTATTATTTACTTACCATATTATGTAAATATATGTCATGTCCAAAAAAATCTAATTTCAACTCCCCAGGTAGTTAAAACTCGAACAAAAAGTGAAGCAGTAAGTTATTACGTCGGGACGAAGCAAAAAACCGACATATTGAGCGGCCGGAATGTAATAAAGTGGAGGTATTGCCAGCTTTTTATTGCCATTACCTATGAAATGAACTTCGTGAGAAGGGGTATAATAACCTATGTATAAGGTTTATGAATAAATAAATGTTTTCAATGTTTAGTTTATAATCGGTAACTAATTATTACATTATTACATTACATATTATGACAGGCGCTCGAAGACAGGATCGGATTAGAAACACCATTCTAAGATCGAAAACGAAATTGACGGATATACTCAAAAGAATAGACAAACAAAAATGGCGATGGGCAGGGCACATGATGCGTGACAAAAATGAGAAATGGAGCAAGGCTACAACAGAATGGTACCCAAGAAATGGAAAACGAAATAGAGGAAGGCAAAAAGTAAAATGGGAAGACGATCTGAAACTGACGGCAGGTGCAAAGTGGAGAAGGGTGGCAAATGACAGAAGCCAGTGGAAGTTTTTGGAGGAGGCCTATGCCAACAGGCACACTGAAATTAGAGACATATTGTAAAATAAACTAAAATTTATTTATGTATAGTGTTAGATTATGTTGAATTGTTTACTGATTTCAGAATAAAGGGCTTTATTATTATTATTATTAACTAATTATTGTCCTCTGATAACAAAGATCCAAAGAACTGCATATATAAAGTAGAGTTTTACCAGATGCTTTATTGTGAAATGAAAAATTAAAAAATCATTAGAAAAACAAAAATACATAAACACGTAAAAGAGTATAACAATCAGTCTTCTCATTATTGCAGTTATCTCTTCTTGTCAACGCAGTCAGGAACAGAACGAGCTTTCCGGTTTTATGTGTCAAATTAAATAACCTTTCAAAATTACACAGTCATCTATGGTTAATTGAAACTTTTTACTATGCTATTCGACTATAATAACTAGTCTTAAACCAAACAAAAACATGGCTATGTAAAATAAAGTACAAAACAAGTAGCATAAGAAAGAGTGTGATAATCCCGCCTCGCCGCGGGCGCGTGATTAGCCCAGAGTGCCTTTAAAGCCTTAAAAGGTGCTAATGTACTGGATGTTGTCAAAGAGTATGCAAGTTGCAGATGCGATAAAAACCGATATAGGGGCAAGTACCTAAACAAAATAATATAGAGATCTATGCTAGTTTCAATAAGTATTTTTAATGTCATCGTCAGTCTAGCTTAAGTATCTTGATTTGTATATTAAATCGATAAGGTTCTCATATATCGTTATAAATAAAATCAAATAGCTTTTTGCACTGTTTGGCTCTGGTCAATGCTGATAGGAAAAGTTTATAATGTAGAGCCAACAATTTTGACTGCATACTAATTTTTCGAAGAACAGTATATGAATAGATATTATAGATGGATGAAATAAAAATAATATCGATTTCCTTTAATGTTATAATCTATTTTTTTTTACTTTCAAACTGCTGAACCTATTTTAACTGAACTGATCTGAACTTTTCAAAGACCATACCAAATCAAATCGATGGAGTCATTCTTAAGTAACAATCATAAATTGCAACTGAATAGATTTATAAAAAAATAGCATATCTGTTAAATAATCTATGTAAGATTGGCGAGCACGACTCATTAGGGTTGCGTAATGAATGCCCGCACACGCCTTACACTAACCAAACCTGAATATCAAACACTGCAAAAAGACTTTCATATCCCTGTCTATTATTCATTTGTATATTCTATCCCATATATTATATGCTATGTACTGGATAAACATAATTATATGAAGCAAGTATTTAAAACCTAATAGAGTGTTGAACAGTTTTGTAGGCAATGATGGATGGTATCTACCATCGTTAATAGTTGTTAAGTATTTTACGAGTAATAGCATTACTTAATAGTAATAGTTTACTACCATTACCACTTATAGTAAACTTTTTAGTTATTCAGTAAGACTAATTTTAGAAGTGCTTTTGAGTCTTCAACCATATAGAAGTTATGAGTATTGGTTTGGAAAGGAGTATCACTGCTTTTATGCCTTATAAATGAATTTCAGACTATTGCAAACTCTTTGACTTATATTGGATTTGGATAGTAGCTTATAATAAGCATAAGTTTTAACAACTAGCAAGTACATATTATATTTTTTATAGTCTATGATGTTATCTAGTGACCGCCATACCGCTGAATGATTAAGTCTCAACATTACTTATATTGCAAATTAACTCATCGTTATCTTATTTTTATAATATTTTGGCTATTTAATACACAATTAACTTTCGCTATTCAATATTAACATAAAATTAAGATCTTTTACTGAAAGGTATTAATTGATTTATTTGGGAAATATTTTATTCACATATAAGTTGAGAAAATCCGCATAGTTTAGCGACTGACTCATATTACAACCCATTGTAGCCACATAGTACCGAAATTTAATAAAGAAATAACTACGAGTTAATAAAACCTTAATCTAACCCAAGTCCAATAACAAAAATTAAAACGTCGGACCTCCGTCAAATTTGTATTGAGGCTTCAATTAATGCTACACCCTGTATTAATAAAGCTCGCTTAGGGCTTTCATTACACCATGTATAATGGCCCGTACAAATATTTTTAATCCACGAGCTCATACATCTTCCGTAGTTCATTTCACTGCCTGATGCTTTTAATATCTCCACCAATGCTGGCAAAAAAGAGCTCTATTCCTGAGCTTTATGACTTAACTTCGCTTAGCGGGTGCTGTCACAAAACTGACCACTACAATTGCGAGGTAAAGTATGTTTTATGTGAAGTTAGCAAGGTTTATTTTTGCTTGATGGTAAACTTCAGCGACCATAAGCGGTGGGACATGATGGTGCTCCTTTTTTATAGTAGATAGCTTCGGTGGACGTGTTTTGATGTGTTTACATTCAGGTAAAGCTCATATAAGGATGGAAGATTGAATGGTTCGGTTAAAAACATAAAATAATATAAGTAGCTATATGCGCGTTACTTAATATAGGGGCAAATTACACTTGTAGGATAGTACATAAAATGTAGTGTGTGTTTACACTAGCTTTTCACTTGGTTTTCGCGTACTATAATATCTTTGAAAATAAAACTTATTTAATCACTTGTATGACTTATCATCAATGTAAGAACACGTTCAGGATTTCTTATAAAGCTCCAAACCGAAGCATGTAATGATGTATTCATACACAGGTACAGGTAGTTATTGTATCGTATGTTTCTCTTTTTCTCAAAAATTTATTTATTCAATTAGATTTCTTCTAGAAGCACTTTTGAATCGTCATAACTTTTTATTAATTTCAAACTTTTGCCAGTGTTTTGTGTCGAACGTCAATTATCACTCTACATCGTCAAGGAACTCTAATTCCATAATTTTTTCCCTATTTTTATTTTAAATTAGTAGACATAAGAAATATCCCAGGTTTCACATTGAAATCGCCATTAGCCCGGTGCCAGAAAGTAACTGCCATATGTCAAACGCTGTATCATAATAGTCATTGTTGGTTGGCGAAATGACTAGAATAGGCAATACAATATTGATGGATGTACTTGGCAAGTAGCCACTGTATATACAACATTATATATGTCTAACATTTCATTACGTTTATGGCCTTTGAAATTTTGTTTATTAGTTTTTCATGTGTAGTTTTTTGTTGTTTTTAACTGGTCGGATGTTATTTTCCGTTTTAAACACTTCAGCAAGTATAAATCTCAAAAAATTGTACTCGTTTCGGTCATAACTATGAAGTCATCTTATTTCTCGTTATAAGGTACCTACTAAATTTACGAAATATCCTCTGTTTAAAATCCTTAAAAAATTAAAAATAAGTACGTTCTTAAGCAAATATTTTAAAATCAATTTTAATTAAGGCTCATATTGTTAAATTTTTAATCAAATAATTGCAAGATATTTGATTAAACATTTAAGCAATATGAGCCTTAAATTAATTTACTTATAAAATACACTTTTATATTTAAGCATCATAACGATGCATTTGCACAATTGGCTGATCATCATTATTTTTTATTTTAGATACAATTATTTATTAGCTCCCATTATACCTTAACAAAACATTTTTACAAGAGATAACCGTTACAAACGATTAATTCGTGCAATACATTTCCATCACGTTAAGTGCGTCGCATGCAGCATGCGTCCTTCCGTCACGAAAGACGAGCCATGAATGAGACTAATTGTGACCATCGCCCGGCACGTGGCGGTAGTGTGCATTCTCTGCACCTACCCGCAAAAGAATCTAACTCCACATACCGTGCTAAGCGAATTAAAATTTTAAGGAGACGCAATAGGGTGGTGTATGCATTGATGTGGAACAAAGTTCGAATGCGCACACATATCAAGTTAAGCGGAAACTGTGACAAATGAACGTGAGTTTGAACTTTGAAGTTCGCTTGAATGGTTTTGAATTGAATCTCGGATCGCACGGGAATGGGATTAAAATTTTAGCATCTTGTCTTTTTGTTATATTATGATGTTTGTTTTTATTTTGGCACTGAATTAAAATAAAATTATTTCGTCTTCGAACTTATTGGGTATATTAATAGACAACTATGTATTTATAATGACGTAAACGGACTTTTAAAAAATTAGAGGTAGGAAATAGCGGTAACTGCTTTACTAATAATTTCTGTGTATTTTATTCATTTATTTTGTAAAACAGAATATGTTATTGGTAAGAAACTTAAACGTACAAAATTTAGCAGGAACTTGGTTTTATCATCGCGGTCAATCATAATATGACGTCCAATCGAGACACTTACCTCCTTATTTAACTCATCATCGAATACTTAACAACAAGCCCTACTAGCATTCCTACCTACATAAAACCACACAAGAAAAGCTCTCATGTTGGATATTACGCGATTCATATCTAGTATCATTGAAATAAACACCGCCATACAACATCGGAAATAAAAAACACCATAACGTTCGCACGAAATAACCTAAACAAGACATTTTAGCATATATCTTCCCATTCCATTAACTTTTCGTATATTATAACTCAGAAATATACTGATAGTTATGTAAACAAATGTATACAAACCTAATGAAGCGAGGTTATTTACCCAGCTATTGATAGCGCCCATTTTATTACAGTATGCTATTCATAAAAACCATTCGATATTGGTTGGAGCTTTGAGTGTAATAGTTTCTGTGACTTGAAACACTTTTTGTAGGTGTAACTTGGTTAACTGCGTGTGAATTGTAGGTAGGTTGGTAGTTTATTTTCATATAAATTCGCTTATTTTTGAAATATTTTTTCGTCTTTAGAGTTTCATATTTTAAACATGGAATCAATACAATATATTTAGAAAGATATAAAACATTGTCAGGATTGAATATCATTACTTATTTATATATAATATATAATATAGGGTTTGTAATTGTTAATATCGTATCTTTTATACTTTGCTCACTCACAGTTTTATGATTGTTATTGGTGTACCTTTTAATTGGCGTATTGAATTGTTATTGTAATACCTACTGTAAGTTTAGCTGTAAGGTACCTTTACATAAATAAATAAATAAATAAATAAATAAATTACGAGAAAGAAAGTGTTCTACGATCGATGTGTTTTGCCTTGGTTCCGCAACTTATTAATTAATAACATGATTGGTAATTCACGTACTAATCTTCTAAATCTGCACGCCCTTTTTTAATTTATCTATCCGTATAACCCCTTACTTTTTCCAAACTTATGTTTCAATCTGATATCGCACTTAGATCTATAAATTAACTAAAACCATTATTACGTAATATGTGGTAAATATTCTATATCATTACAATCCCCAGGATTGAAACCAACACTTCTCACAAAAAATCTATTATCCAAACGCAAGATCAAACAAAGATTAATATCAACTATTAAGCCGACAACAAAATACACTACCTACACTAAGTGAGTTCGTATGTTCGTACCTTAGAAGCCATGGACCAATCATCATTACCAACCTAACGCACCTTTATTGAACAGAGACAGATATATTATAAACACTTAAAGTGGGAAAGAGAGAACGTCGTAAAACTTCGGCCAAATGAAAGATTATGTTTATCGAATTAAGGTGTTTCTTGGGCCGAATAAAATGCCTTCTTTATTACGGAGGGGATAACCTTTTGTTTATCGTCGTTTTTAATACGATTGTTTCTTATTAGATGCTTTGGGATATCATTTGGTATGTAGTTTATTGAACTTATAATTCGAGCTTTATGCATTTGATTGCAATTTTAAAAAAATTGATAGAAGAAGAAGTAGGTAGTACAGATTCGAGTCTACGTTAGTACCTAGTCTGCGTTATCTTTACTTGCAATAATTATTATTAATTATTTTGATTATTATTCGACATTAGCCGCGTCCAGACCGGCTGAGCGCGGCTCGCGAGCCGCGCTCAGACTTCCTGCTCGCGAGCCGTGGCACCAGAGCTATTTGTGTAAAGTTCCGAGCCGCGCTCGCGAGCCAAGGTGAGCCGGTTTGAGCATTCAGTTTATCTCCGTATAACGATGGAAAACCACGTTTTATTAGCTGCTGCGGCGCTTGTGTTGTCTGGATATATCATAAAAAAAAGAAAAAAGAAACAAAAAATCTGGATTAAAAAATTGTACCAAAACCGAAACCAATACGGTAACAGTTTGTTAAAGGAACAGGAACTCGCTTGTTTTTATTTAAATGATCTGGATCTTTCGAATCCCATAACATTTTGAAGCTTCCGTAAAGTTGTATTAAGCGAATACTGTCTTCTTTATCCATTTTTGATTCTGGCTCGCGAGCGTCGTTACGTCCGTCCACCGGGCGAGCCGCTCGGACTGAGCCGCCTTTGAGCATCGCCAAAAACCGACAACGCATGGCTCGGGGTCGAGCGGCGCTCGGCCGAGCCAACGTGCGCCCGAGGAAGCCCGAGCGCCGTCCACACCGGCCGAGCTATTGGCTCGCGAGCGGGACTCGCGAGCCGCGCTCGGTCGGTCTGGACGCGGCTAATGAGTGAAACATCAAAAATAACTGAGCAATCAATCAACAATATTAAAACTCTACTGAGCTCTATAGGTAAAAGTTCTAAACCTTGGTTCTAAACTAGTACTGAATAAAATCACTTAGTCAAAAAGATTAAAGTTCAGTATTCAAAAGTAAAATTCGCAAACAATTCTGTTTCAAATCTACCAAAATATCACTTACAGATTACATTGCTCTACAGTTTGATTAAAACACGACGTCAGACAGTTCAAAAGTCTAAGTTATTGTTTGGAGCTTTTCATTTTATAAATTTAATTCGTCCGTCACGCGCAGAGTGACCTTTTACCACGTGAAACTATCAGCTGCTATCAAACAGTCATAACTCAAACTCAAAATCACGTAAATAACAATCTAACAGCTACAGAAATAGAGCTGCTATTCCTGTAAAAACAATACACCATCTTATTTCACCATGATTTACGTGTGAAGACAATGCAATCTATTCTTGTAGTTTTCTCTCCACAGAAAATGGAATGTATTTTTAAGACCATAGAGTTTAAAACTGCGTGCTCTATCTCACAGTGAAGTAAAGAAGAGCTCGCATTTTACTGAAAAATGTAAGAAGGAAAGCCGCGGGATTCGTTATAAAGACATATTATTCTTTGGAAGCGGAGTGGGGGATATTGCAGCCGCAATAAGGCCGTAATCCTAAGGTACTATCCAATTGTCATTGTTAGGCGCCTCTAATGAAAAATATTTTGTTTTTCTTTTTAAATGTTGCTTTGTAGTTCGTTGAGATTGCTATCTTAACACTCGAGTTTTATTTCTGCTTTGTTCGGCTCGGACTTGAATGGGATGGTTAGGTATCCGGACTCTTTGTTAGGTGTTATGTATTGTGTTTATAAGCGAGATTCTGTGGAAAAGTTTGAGGAAAATCTGTTAGTTATACGAGCATTGTAGGTACCTAAATACATGGAAGAAGTAAGGTGCAGTGTTAATATAGATTTTATTTATGCGCGTTTTAAGAGGACTTCAGTCGTGCTTGTAAAAGTTAACAAGGACGAATAGACATAGTGTTTATTAAGAAGACATAGAAATAAAAAAAAAAACAAGTAGCAAAAACTCTTACGCCTGCTGTGGTAATGATGTTTTAGACCTTATAATGAGTTACGACATGTTGTGTAACCAAACACAGTTGCAAACATGCTTAAAGTCATTGTAAACTTTACATAACCTAAACATAATTTCATTCAAACAGAACCAAACTTTTATGAAACTTCAGCCAATAAACATACGCCGCCGCACTCCAATTGCCGGATTCAAACTGAAAATTTTTCCAACTACCGTTACCAAAATAAAAGCGAAAAACACGTTTCCTGCAAGTGTCGAAAGCATTTTGGCGTACAGTCCGAACAAATTCAAAACAACTATAAATCAGTGGTACAAATAAAAAAGTAAGGTAAGCATTCCTGTTGTGGCCCGCACCGGACGAGCGGCCGGAACCGAGTCTATTGGCGGAAAAAAGCTTTGAGTCAACTAGCCAGTTGACTGTTTTTAAACATCGATTAACTGACGTGTGGGCGTGCAAACCTTTCTGTTGGGAAGTTGCGCCCGCTTTTTGGGGCAAATAAATTCGTTTTTTGTTCTGTTCTGCGGATGATGTAGTTTACATAAAAAGTTGGAATATGTAGTTGATAAATTTAATTCAAGCGTTATACTGTACATATTTGTTTTATTTTTTTTAGTTTGATAATATTCCTTAAGTATCTATATTTCACAAAAAGATCCTCTGAAATATAAGCTAGCTTTCAAATCTTGCAAATAACTAACGTTATAAATATTAAAAACCCTCACAACTCAACGAGCCATCATGTAAATAAAATCTCAAGTATTTTGTGGTTATTGAAACTAATGGCGTACACTCCAGGGACACAACAACATATTCCCTCAGTAATGCATACTTGTTACATCGCAAAACGCGTCGCCCTCCGTATCGCACGTGCGCATTAAATTGGAATCTGTAGCACGGGGTTCCGATGTGATCGGTCTACGGTGCAGTTACCCTGCCCGTGAGAAACGCGCAATTAATGCTCATTGTTGAGCGTTTATAATTATTTAAATAGTATTATTATATTAATAGGTAATATCTCGTGTGACTAAATAGTAGATTTATTGAAAATAAACGTAAATAATGTTAGGAATACAGCTTAGAAATTATTTGTTTTCAGTTAGTTAATAATAATAATTTTATGGCCTTATTAAACGGATTAGGGTAAAACCAGAAGTTAAATTTAAATTAAATTTGCAAATAGTACGTAGTAACTTGTGGGCTGTAGCTCTTGCACTTGTAAATGTTTAAAAAAGACCAAGCAGTTATTACAGAAAATCAGTTAATCGGTAGGCAGATTTTTTAATGGGCTTTTTTGTTGGATTGTTTGTTGTTTTTGTTGTAAAAGAAATTCGCCACATAATGCCTAACATATACAAAACGAAATCCCCTCTGCAGAACGAAATCATACCATTCCTCTACCACGTGTCGATAGTCTTAATGAAAAGATCCCACTTCTGATAACGTATCAGTGACGTCACAGATCGCGATCACAGTAATTGCTCTAGCATTGCCAACATACAGCTGTCAACTTTTATCACAAATTGACGTTTTAAATTGGAACCCATTGTTAGTGTCCAGTGCAATTGATTGGAGAGATGATATTATATAAGTAGGTATATTAAATTGTATCGAAGAATGTATTCGAGGAAATGTGAATTAAAAAAAATTATGACGTTTATATTTTTGAATGTTTCAGAGATCTAAGTCCAAGACACTAGAAAAAATAATGTTGAGAACTAATAAGAATGTACAGTACCTACAAAATAAGAACATAATAATTATGATAGTTAGGCTACTTTATATAAGTACGTAAAATTGAACAAAACCTAAATATTTCCTTTTAATTTTCATTATCATCAACCAATTATCAAATCCATATTTATAAATTTATAAAGAATAGAAAAAATTCGATCACGAGGCGGGACTCGAACCCGCATCCTTTCGCGCCATTCCGGGGCGGATGCCTGACCAATTCAGCCACTCGTGACCCGCCAGAGCAATCGAATTTATTCTATTCTTTCAGTTTTATGTGTCTTAGGGACACACCGCGCGCCATCTATTGAGATGATTAATAACCATCTCAACCAATATGAAACACTTTTCAGTGAATACAATATTGTGACGATGGAACACGACCTTTTTTGTTGAAATTGATATTTTTGGTTTTATGGCATTCAAATGCTTTATAAATATAAATTTATAAAGAATAGAAAAAATTCGATCACGAGGCGGGACTCGAACCCGCATCCTTTCGCGCCATTCCGGGGCGGATGCCTGACCAATTCAGCCACTCGTGACCCGCCAGAGCAATCGAATTTATTCTATTCTTTCAGTTTTATGTGTCTTAGGGACACACCGCGCGCCATCTATTGAGATGATTAATAACCATCTCAACCAATATGAAACACTTTTCAGTGAATACAATATTGTGACGATGGAACACGACCTTTTTTGTTGAAATTGATATTTTTGGTTTTATGGCATTCAAATGCTTTATAAATATAAATTTATAAAGAATAGAAAAAATTCGATCACGAGGCGGGACTCGAACCCGCATCCTTTCGCGCCATTCCGGGGCGGATGCCTGACCAATTCAGCCACTCGTGACCCGCCAGAGCAATCGAATTTATTCTATTCTTTCAGTTTTATGTGTCTTAGGGACACACCGCGCGCCATCTATTGAGATGATTAATAACCATCTCAACCAATATGAAACACTTTTCAGTGAATACAATATTGTGACGATGGAACACGACCTTTTTTGTTGAAATTGATATTTTTGGTTTTATGGCATTCAAATGCTTTATAAATATAAATTTATAAAGAATAGAAAAAATTCGATCACGAGGCGGGACTCGAACCCGCATCCTTTCGCGCCATTCCGGGGCGGATGCCTGACCAATTCAGCCACTCGTGACCCGCCAGAGCAATCGAATTTATTCTATTCTTTCAGTTTTATGTGTCTTAGGGACACACCGCGCGCCATCTATTGAGATGATTAATAACCATCTCAACCAATATGAAACACTTTTCAGTGAATACAATATTGTGACGATGGAACACGACCTTTTTTGTTGAAATTGATATTTTTGGTTTTATGGCATTCAAATGCTTTATAAATATAAATTTATAAAGAATAGAAAAAATTCGATCACGAGGCGGGACTCGAACCCGCATCCTTTCGCGCCATTCCGGGGCGGATGCCTGACCAATTCAGCCACTCGTGACCCGCCAGAGCAATCGAATTTATTCTATTCTTTCAGTTTTATGTGTCTTAGGGACACACCGCGCGCCATCTATTGAGATGATTAATAACCATCTCAACCAATATGAAACACTTTTCAGTGAATACAATATTGTGACGATGGAACACGACCTTTTTTGTTGAAATTGATATTTTTGGTTTTATGGCATTCAAATGCTTTATAAATATAAATTTATAAAGAATAGAAAAAATTCGATCACGAGGCGGGACTCGAACCCGCATCCTTTCGCGCCATTCCGGGGCGGATGCCTGACCAATTCAGCCACTCGTGACCCGCCAGAGCAATCGAATTTATTCTATTCTTTCAGTTTTATGTGTCTTAGGGGCACACCGCGCGCCATCTATTGAGATGATTAATAACCATCTCAACCAATATGAAACACTTTTCAGTGAATACAATATTGTGACGATGGAACACGACCTTTTTTGTTGAAATTGATATTTTTGGTTTTATGGCATTCAAATGCTTTATAAATATAAATTTATAAAGAATAGAAAAAATTCGATCACGAGGCGGGACTCGAACCCGCATCCTTTCGCGCCATTCCGGGGCGGATGCCTGACCAATTCAGCCACTCGTGACCCGCCAGAGCAATCGAATTTATTCTATTCTTTCAGTTTTATGTGTCTTAGGGACACACCGCGCGCCATCTATTGAGATGATTAATAACCATCTCAACCAATATGAAACACTTTTCAGTGAATACAATATTGTGACGATGGAACACGACCTTTTTTGTTGAAATTGATATTTTTGGTTTTATGGCATTCAAATGCTTTATAAATATAAATTTATAAAGAGTCGAGTTCGAGTCCCGCCTCGTGATCGAATTTTTTCTATTCTTTATAAATTTATATTTATAAAGCATTTGAATGCCATAAAACCAAAAATATCAATTTCAAATCCATATTTCCAGTTCTTTACCCAGCCTCATTGCTATATTTTTAACAATTACCTCCAGTTATTATTAAAATAATACAGATAAAATTGCCCATTCATGTGCCTCAGATTTATTTATAAAAGCGTGCATAATGCCGCTACTGTAAACGGATCAAGACGATTAACGCTGGCTGCACACCCCAGTTTTGTCTGGACACTATTTCCCTACCTTTGTTGTTATTAATTTATTAAATAGCTATTAATTTCGCTTTGTTTATACACTGCTTAAATAGCAACTAGGTTTGATGAGTAGAGATTGGTGTAGAAAACTAAGGTAGTTATAGTATTGAATCATAGATTTAATCATTCTTTGCTGTTTACTTCTGTGTGATTATATACCAGTAGGAAGGTATGACGTTCTAAAACCCCTAAATTCTTCAGTCCTCATTATCAGACTTCTTCTTGCTCTTCTTCTCTTTCAAGCTCCATCCACATCACCTCCTCATTCTCTCCTCCACCTACAATCAAACCAGAAAGTTAAGCATACCTTTTCATATATTGTAGCTGCCCAGCAGACGTTGTTAGTGCCCTCTTTTCCATGAGAACTTTTATTGTGCCTTAACATTATATTAAAAAAATTGGCGAATTGTTCGAGCCTTTCTCAAGCTACACTTAGCGACATATTTAGCGATTCATTTTTACTATATTTTTGCTCCTCACAATCAATGAAACTAAAGAATCAAACACCTTTTCACATGGGGTGATCGCTAACTCGTGCGTGCGAAGCTTGTCAGATACAATTGTCACGGGTTTTAGCTTATCCATTGTTGCAAGTGACGAAGGGACACTGCCATTTCATTTTTAAAGGGGAAGGTGCGTTTAATGAAATGTGCTGAGCGGTTTATGCAGCTTTGTTTTTGTGAGATTGTTTCGCGAGTTTTGTAGTAGGTTTCTTAGGTTGTAAGTAGGTACTTAGTACACTCTCAAGAGTCTAATTCATGTTCCAGGAGTAAAAAGATGACATTAAGAGTAGGTACTCTTCATTTAATATTGATAAAAGTGCAATTAATTAAAACTAAATATTAATTATCTTATTATACGAAATAAGTGATGCAAAATATAAAATATAATGGAATTTAAAAGATAAGAATAATATAAAGATTATCACGTTGTGACAACAAATTATGGGCTTATAAAAACATAAATAATATCGAAATCAATTTAAAAATTGAGCTAATTTACTATACCACATTGTTTCCTTAAGAATTTATATATTTTATATTATCATACTTTATATTATTTTTTTAAGTCTGACATAATCTCATTGATTACAAACCATAAATTATTAAATGCATCATAACATTATCACCTAAAAATTAGATATATTGCGAATTTTATTTTCATACATTTTATGGTGTCCAAACCAAGTCATCAAGTTAAGAAAAACATAAAATTTATTCGACTTTAACAACAAAATCACGTCCAAGTGTGACACTAACCAAAGGAAATAGGTAATAATAATAATTATCGCCATAAACTAGGGACGACCGTTAATCCCTAACGATAGAGGTAATTAACATAAAAATTATTTATGACGCAGAATATGCGTTACGTTTTAACAATACGTGCAATTTTCCGTGCAATAAATCTCTTAATAATAATACTTGTTGAGGAGTGGGGCGACATGCACAGTGGGATTTGTATGACGCTTTTGGCCATACGTTTGGGACGCTAGAAACGTGTTAATGTGTTGCTGTGATGTGAATTCTTCTTCATCTACTATGTTAGTATAGTTATAGATGCATATGAAGTAATTTTTGTTAGCACAACACTTTTATTTATATTTTCATAGTTCAGATGAGACAGAAAACACGATTGATTTATAATTTTTTAACTTCTCAATTAGTAACTCAGGCCACGGAACCACAGACACAATAGAAAATCTATTGTGTCTGGGACCGATCGGGCCGCTTTGGGCTCAATGGGTTAATGACATTTTAAATATGAAACCATAATAATTATCATGAAATCACAATTTATTCTTCACGTTTTCCTAACTAAATAACCGAAATACACCTTATACGATACTGTCAACTATATGGCCACACACGTTGCATTTACCCCACTGTGCTAACTGAGATTCGTCGCGTGGCATCGGTCATACGTCACCGTACCTTTGTTCTCTCCCTCTGTAGAGGTGTAGTCACAACTTTTGATATTAATGCTTCGATCGATAATTATGTATTGAGAGTAGAAAGTTTATATGGTGAGAAAATATGGGCCTAAGTTGATATTTTAACTGAAATAGTGCAATTGAAATTATTTTATTTGAAGACTGATTAATTATTATAAAGATTTATAAATATTTGTAGAAGATTAGTTAATTGTTTTGAATTTTCGTTTAAATAAGGTAATTAATTTTAATATAGTTCCTTCTTCTTGAACCGTCTTTATGAACTTTCCCTGACTAATATTACATTCTGGAACTTTTACCCTGATATTGGTAATAACACGATCTAAAAGCTAAATTTAAATATATGTATTGTAATTAGTTAAAAACTTGCATTACCGTGTAAAATAATTTGAAGAAAGTTTCATGATCCTTATTTTATTATTATGATCATCTTAACTAGTTTAAAGAGAGTTTAAACTATCTTAAAGAGTTTCCCGAATAAAGCTTCCCCTCAATGAAGCTTTTCAAATTATTGGATTAAAGTTTTTTGGTAATTGCTGTATTGTATGTTGTGTTGCCGTATATTATGTTATTTTAAATGGTATCTACAAAACACAATATAACATAATTTTTATTCTTAACAATCGTAGTGGAACTTTAAAGTTATCGCTTTGGTTAGTTTTCCCATAACAATATTATTAACTTCACCAATTGCAGTTATATTTAAGAGCATTTTAAATAGGTGACTTTATCTACCATGGTGCACCCTTTCTTTGTTATTTAAACTAAAATAATCGATTCAGCTGTACCCCCGTGCAACGCACGTTAAAAAGCAAAATTAAAGGTATATTCCACATGGGTCTTTGTAAGTCAACTATTAAATGCATCTCCGTTCAAGTTTGTATGTCATTGATACATACGAAAAGTCATTGATATATACATATATACAATTAATGTTCATGTTAAAAGAGCTATCAATGAAAACATCCAATAAAAAAGTTTTTACAGGTAGGTACAGGTGCAAAATTGCAATATGAAGCTTATTATGTTTTTGACGTTAAGAAGGTACCTAGCGTGATTATTACAAAGTAAATATTATAATGGCGAACAATAATAATAGATTGATCATTGACCAATATCAGAAATAATAATTCAATGGCGCTTTTCCCAGTCTATATGAAATAATTAATGATTGATATTAAGATTTATTACAATAGTTTATGTACCCTTATACAGAAGGTTTGAAAAAACAATTTGAAACTGACGAACTTCAGTTATCAGTAATGAGTAAATTACAAATTAATTTTTTCTACGTACCTACAGATAAATAAATACATAATATTCAAGTTATGGTCACATAGACCCAAGTGGAACATACCAGCTCCCGGTCACCTCAACTTAGCGCGTGTCGCAGACGGAGGGTTGTGAGGGGATGCTGTTCTAATAATAATTCTTCATTTGTCGTATTTAATAGTTTTTACTGCCCTTTGCCGTACTGAGTGTGTTGTGGACGCATCAGTTAAATTTGGTACTTATTTAAATGTTATTAATCAAATCTCGTATACCGATTGTTTTAAAGAGATTTTGGTTCACTTTTGCTTGTATATGCTTGCAATTAAACGAATTATTATTATTTGAGAGATCAGATCCAACGTGAATTCGGTAAAATGAAAATTTCAAAGAAAAAAAAACACCCACGGTTAATAATAATTACAGTCATGAAACTTATAAGGCTCAGGTACTGAATCTTGATATGAAATTACCTTAAATTTCACATACAATATTGGTAACATAGATGATAGAGCATAGAGTAGGTATAGGTTATATGATTAGGTATATCAGAGCATACCTAATCTGTAAAATGTTTCGTAGATGTCAGCAGATGAATTAAAAATGTTTTGCTAAAGCTTTAAAATCGTCCCATCAAATTGATAGTTTCAAATAATTATAAACCAAACACTATACACTATAATGTAATAAGTTGTTATAAATTAAATATCCCAAAAGGTTTCCACCGCTATTTTAGTGGACCATTATTATAATTTAATTCTCCTAACTCTGTTTTATGTACTGTTAAGGACACATCGATTATAATTGGAATTTATGTCTCGTATTTGATTATTGCTATAAAAACGTGAGTTGTAAAGTTGTCTTTAAGTGGGGGGCGGATAAGGTTGTGCCTGTGATATAGGGGATAGCGATACGCTTAGTGAAAGCGATATACTTTAATGCCATTTTAACCTTAAATGGTAACAAACATCCATCTCATGAACATTTACGTAAGTTTAATAATTATTATTAGTCGGAAATAAATATTATTACTAAAAATTGACTTTCTAAGAGAACCTTAAACCGCCAAGCAAGTGTAGGTACATAACTAGACAAAATTTACCAACCGGAAGACACTAGCTTTCAATTAAAAAAAGTATCATCAAAATCGCTTAACTCATTCAAAAGTTCTGAGGTAACAAACCCAGCAAAAAATACAGTCGAGTACATACTCCTCTTTTTTTTTAAATCGGTTGAACATAAATACCTACCTAACATAATAACATTTCTTAGTATTTATATCTATTTTATATTAGATATATAACACAATTAATACAGAAAAGCCAAGGTATAAAGGCGATAATACACTTATCCTGTATTCATCTCCGAAGGGAATTGTATTCAATGTCTATAATAATTTAATAAGGGGTTGCCTTTTGAGGACGAATATTGAAATCTTACGATGTATTTCGCTAAGGTAAATTTGTAGGGTTGTCAGAATATGTTTTACACGATAATTTATTATATTTATAGTTTCTTAGTTCATTACAAAAGTAAGATATGCATTAAATAAATAAATAACATTACAGAACACATTTCTCATCAAAATTCGCAGCATGAATAAAACTGCAATCTTCAATCTATACAATTAACAAATTTTAAGGAACACTCAACGTTTTTGCGGTTGCGTTAAATTTTAAGTTGCACTCAAATGGTGATAAAAACCGCGAGATTTGATACATCATAAACAATTAACTTTACGACTTGATAAGTATGTAAATAAAATTTATATTAAGTAAAAAATAAGGTCTTGTGAATAGGACACATTAATTTCATGTTTAAAACATTTACTGGCTGCAGGTACCAAATTTTGGGAGGAAATTATTACTCCTCATAAGTTTATTCAAATTCATTTTTGCTTCCTTAAGCCAATATGAATGTTAGTGTGTTCCGCTTCTTAATTAAAATTGAGTTGAATTTCATGAATATAGTACCTACTGAAATAGATTAGGTCTTGTAGAAGGACATGCTGCTAATTTCTGTAACAATAACCACACTAACCATATAGTCAAAACGAATGCTAAGTGTATCCTATTACCGCGGCTGTACACACTCGTCGAGAGCCTCTCGTCGAGAGCCTCGGCCGAAAAGACTCTCGTCGAGAGCATGCCTGTACACACTCGTTCTAACATTTGAACTGAAGACTTACACGAGAATGGACGTAGAAATAGCTGCTGCTATTTGTCTTTGTGCCGTGAGCTATTATAATTTTTTAAACATCAAATATCATTTTAATAAAAAATTCTCAAACCATGGAGAAAAAGAAGATGGTGGATGATTACTATGCACCGCAGTAGAAACAGTAAAATAAATATAAAAACTTCTTGAATAGTTAATGTATTTTATTGTATTTTTAAGGAATCAATAGAAACGCTTCTTTGTTTCAGAAGTACAATGGAAAATCAATTGGCTGAGTTGGTGGCAGAACCTTCTGGCCAATTTAAAATAAATCCATAAAAAATAAGTTCCATAAAAAAGGTTCTGTTTGATAGCACTCCAAAAACTGTAATTCTCGTTCATTAGACCTCATAGTGAAACACGTGCGTTCATAAATAACGTCAGCGAGCAACTAACTGAACAAGTGTGTACATGCTCGCTCTCGTTTTCCTCGCGAGACTCAACGAGACCCTTTGACTCGGGCGCAAAAAACCGACCAGTGACCGAGACAACCGAGGCGAGACACGAGAGAGCGAGACAAGACGAATGCACCGTGTACATACTCGTTCTCGGCCTGTCTCGGTGTGTCTCGGCGAGTGTGTACAGCCGCCATTAAATACATCCACGATACGTGCTTGTGAAAATATTCCAACATCACAAGAAAAAGCAGCAGATGCATACACAATATTTAAAATTAAACTACATATATCAAACACCTTCCCCGGTGTTCCCCCATGGCCCATACAGCCCAACAAAGAACGCAGTGACGTCATAATTCATCCCACAATTCTATGGCTAGTTCATATGTGATCTGGCACGGACATTAGTGCTGTGACAAATGAGGATTTTATGCAAAATCCGCCGATCTGTCGCTGACGTACTCCTTTACACTAGTGATGGGCTGGAGTCGACAAATCGGGCATGTTATACAAATTTATCATATAAACAACACCTGCAATCGTTGCTGTTCTACGTTAATTACAATGTTATTCCATGGTGATGATTCGACAATCGAAGGGCATGTGGGAATCAAGACATTTTTTCCGGAATTAAGAAAAGTTTGTAAAAATATAAACTTTATAAGTAAATCTAATTATTTCAATTTGCAAGCTCTACTTAATAATAGAGCGTTTAAATCTATATTGACGCCATAATAAAAATCAATACGATCCAGAACATTCGTTTCCAACGTCCTCCTTTTTTTGAAGTCGGTTAAAAATAATAAGCAATATAATCCAATAAATATCGATAATTTCGCACAACACTACGTTATTCAAATGAGTAGTTTAGCTAGGTAATGTCGCCTCGCTTCCCGCGACATTGTAGCCGACAACGCGTTGCAGAAATACTTACTCGATAAAAGGGGTAATGTTTCATAACATTATTTTGTAAATATTATCAATTAACATAGTGGTCTAAGATCCGAATATAAGTCGAAATGCAACGGCGTGATAATATAATGAGACCAATTTTATAATAAATTTAGTGTATTAATAAATGTATTAAAAATGGGTTGACTGGGAAAATCCTGGACAGGATATTTTTTATTAATTATTAAAAAAAAAATATTTTCATTTTTTATTAATTGCAGTTTCGAGACAATAAAACAATTTTGTAATAAAATAGCGCTGACATAATTTTTTTTTCATCATCCTATCAAGTGAAAGTAACTGGTACCGACATACCTGTTTATACCTAGCCGTTATGGCCAACCTAGCCGTTTGTCCCGGTAAATATTATTAGAAAACGACTATACCTGCACATTCTGTAGGTTTCATACTTTAAGTCTATTATAGATATTATAAAATTGGTCTCATTCTATTATCACGCCGTTGCATTTCGACTTCTATTCGGATCTTAGACCATGTACTAAATTATTGAAGTGAAATCAGATTGATTGATAAAAAAATAAATAAATTTACATTATTGCGGTCCTGATGTTTCGAAGTATTAGTCTTAAATGGATGAAATAGTAAGTAGTTTAAGTCCACTTAAAAGTAACAAGTATTCAACGAACTGCGCTTGGTTAATAATATCGTTAGTTAACTACCTACTAGATATTTTTTTGTCGCCTGCTACTTGTTAACAGTTTTATATAATCTGATACAAGTCACAAGATAAAGCATTTTGTTCCGAATTCGAAACTCCCTATACCAATATGGCAATATCATCTCAATTACAATCTCACAGAAAAGTGAACTTATTTTTACCACCGTAACCACAATGAACATAGCAATTAAAACGGCCACGTCACTCACGGAAACAGCCGAAATGAGAGTAAAATGGTGGTCAATTAAACACAAAAGGGCTATCGCATCGGGATGCGGGCGAAGGAAATTATTAATTTGGCCCATTAATACCTCCCCACACACCTTGGGTTATTGAAATGAACCGTCATTGTATGAGAATTGTAATTGGAAGTGAAACAATGTTTAGATACCGGGATTTGTGTGGAGATATTATGTGATCAGTATTGCAACCAACTGGGATGAAGTAAGTCGAATTCTTATGATTAAATACTGCTAAAAGAATTGCTGATAAAGATACGTCACAGTATTACAATATTATTTCCTATTGTAATACTGTGGATACGTGTTTAACATCGCAACATTTAAATTTTTGTTAATTTTTGGCAGACTATGAACAATTAAACAATTAAACTATGAAAAATCAAAACATGATCATTGATGACCATGTTTTGATTTCGACGGCATGTAGATTTCCGATTCAATGACCATGTTTTGAAGTTGACGGCATGTATATGTCCGACTTAGCATTTTTCTCTCTGTCTTGAAAACTTCTACAAAAATAACATATCTAACATCACTCAAAGCCATATTATAACATCAGTGACAATACAAAATAGTTTGTATAAGGTATATTTCTTACTCATTTATTCATCTAAATCAATAAAAAATAAGGTCACAAAGTTCACCAACGGTTACCTATCAGGAATCCAAAATCAATGCAACTCCGCAGTGGGGTGACCAAGCGCGGGGGACAACAATGGACTCGTGACGTCACGTGACGGGGGACGTAATGCAATATTTGCTCGCCGACACACGGGTGACACGCGCTAGTATTGTTCACCTAGCCAGGGGTGGAGAACCTTTGGTGGATGCTGAGATCGCCATGTGTAGTGTGAAATCGTTCAATGTTCCTCACCTGAATTGTACTTCAAATCTGCATTGTGAATAAGAAACAACTGTGTGTGCAGTACGTAGAGCAAATAAAATACAAATACAAAAAAGAAAACACCGTAAAATACTAATTATTTATCAGAGAAGAATGATAGAAAAACACCTCATCACGATCTCACCTACTGGTAAGATATAATGTAGCCGGTCGGAGCATCTAAAAAATTAAATATTCATTTACTTTTAAAAGGTTACATACCCCTGCATTCATAATCCGCGCTGGGGTTGCGACGATAAAAAGATAATGCGGGCTGGAGTCGCGTGCGCATCAAAAAACCCGCTTTAACGACGCACCTATACAGGAGGGCTTATAGCGCCTGCGCACCGCCGCGCCGGCTGTAGCAGAAATAACAAATGAGCTTAATTATAATACCTTGCCAAGGGGTGCTCGTGTGACAAAATAAACATCTAAGCAGGAGGTCTGGCGTGTTTTTATTGGCGACTGAGAGTCAATGTCGCGAACGTAATGACGAGAATTCCCTTTTATTTTCGTGGGATAAATTTTGTTTAGATGACGTGGTGGTGTGATTGAAAGCACGCGAGAGGGAATATGCATCTATAATATTTCAGGGAATTCATGGTTGTTCTGTGAATACAATATTAAGCAATTATCATCAATAGCATCCAATATCCTATACACTTACCCTTAACTTAAAAAAATGAGTGCGTGTACTAGTGTAAACACGTAAGAAATGAAACTTATTTATGACCTTATTTTTCAAAAAATAATTTACTATATGCAACTTTACAGAAATACGTTGAATCAAAGATGTCACGTAACGGAAAAATGTCACGCGTAACGAAAAAATGTTACACTATATTTTTTTCCAACCCCGATAAAGAAGTTTCACTTCAAAAATGTGTGTGTGAAAGTACAAAACTAAGTACCTGATCAATAGTTGAGCAAGATTAGAATTCGATTAAAAGTAAATTGGTTCAATGCTATAAATTGACCACCAAGAAAATTAAAGTAACCGTCATACACAACGATCTATATGAAGATAAAACGTATGATTTAGAACGCAGTTCTCTCTAAAAGCACATAACACAAACTACGTTCAAAATCCGTTCCAGGTTCACATAATTACAAAATAGTTTACCGTTTACAACACCCGTAAAGCAAGCCATATGCGACACCAATAATTACGAAGCGAAACAAAAAGCAACAGTCACCCACGGTTTTCATAAGCGTGGCTAGTTCATTGTTCGCGCGTTGTAAATCAAAGAATGTGTCACACGGGCTAAAAATCATTGGAATGAGTAATGGCGGGGGAGACGAGGTAAGTTTGAATGTAACGGCTGTATTCCGGTCATGGTGCGCTTTGTTTGATACTCGGGAATGTAATGATGGTGCAACTTTATCCCAGCGTTTGTTAGATTTTTTTGTAAGTGTATTTTATGTGATAACATTAGGCTTTTACCTAGAACTTTATTGTGCATTTCCACTGAACTTATTTTTCATGATAAATTGTTTTATTTTTTTCTGTCTCGTCTAAATTACGTATGTTGTTCAAATATACCTCCTTCACATCATTTAGGTGGACAGACAATTACTAATTTAATTCAATTTTGCCTAGATGATAATATTTTTAAGTATTGACCCCTTCACAACTGACATTTTTCGATCACTCTTTCTATATTTATTATCCGACGACATCAGAACTTTCGGTATTATAGTTCTTTATGCATTATACCAACTTCTTAAAGCCTCCATTGCCCCTAACAAGATTAGTCCATTACCTTTACAATATCAAACAGATTAAGATTATAATTCAATACCACATCCATTAGCAAGGTCACGTGGCACAGATAAAAACAGCATTGTATTGTCCCTCATAATATATAACTCTTTCATTTATTTTTCATCTACATCGCAGGTTAGGGCGACAATCTAATAAAGTGTCCAATGTCCCGCTGAGACCATCCCATTACGTGCTGGAAATCTTGTTACCCTACACTGATGATTACTAAGGATACATATCAGTTTTATAGAATTGAAAAGTAATTCAATTATGTCCCTTGTTCGTGTATGTTTTGTAAATTCAGGCAGCATTTTGATGATTAATATACCAAAGTGAAACATCCTGAAATATAATAATATCACAGAAACGAAAAAAAAAACTTTGTTAGATTTAAAATTTAATAAAGGTTACCTGGTTCATTTCTAAATACATACTTATACATATAACATATAACTAACTTACTTTGAAAACCATACCAAAGTATTTCATTGAACTAAATATAACTATACTCACGAAAGGTGATATAATCTTCTTCTTATACCACTGGTATAAGAAGAAATCAAATACAATAATTATTATACTTGCTGAAGTATAATAATTATTTTAATTGATTCCTATTCTTTACGAATTAAATTGAGATTAATTATAACTTTGTAATGTAACTCTTGTATTTTTATTTTTGCCTAACGGATCTTAGTCGTCCATTAATGTACATAATAATTATTCAATAAAGGATATTTTATTTTATTTTTATTTATTTAACACCATTGACCATGCACAACTTTAATCATAATTCCAAGCATACTCATCTTCTTACAAACGACTAAATAAGATCTACCTTTACCATCATCATACTTCTAAAAGCGTCTTTGTTAGAAACTAAACCGTAGATGACATCATTTACTTATATGACGTCATTAAGGGGACAACAAGTACAATAAAAAATCAATAACTTGCAAGTTCACTTTACGAGCCGGTCGTAAAAACAGTTATAAAATTCATATGTATCACCTCTGAGTTTAACTAGTACATTGTATTCTTTATCTATTTGAAATTGAAGTTTAGTAACTTGCAGTTTAAAATCCTCCAAGTTACACGTGTAGCACAATTTTCACTGTTAGAAAATTAATATTTTGACTGTATCAAAGTATCACAAACAATAAAGTATCATCATCATAGTAGAAAAATACTACGCCTATAGAAGAAATACTTTATGAGGTAGTTTCATATTTGATAATGATTGTCTTCCTTTTTCTTTCCTAAGAAATTCATTTGACAAGCTTTTTTTTGGGTAACACAAACTAAGACAAACAGAACTGCATTTTGTGATTTTTCATACCAACCGTGACGCTGAATATTAGTTAGTGTTATATAAAATTACGGAAAATAAACATTAAGTAAATTGTAGCTAGAATTTAAAATGATACAAACTATTATCACTGCTCTATTGAATTTTCACATAATAAACACCATGTCCAAAATACAAGAAACAGGCAAGTAGGCCAGTATGAAACCCATTAACAAGATGATAATGATGACTAGCATGTTCTCGTCATTTAAATAACAATAACAGAATGCTCAAGGGAGATGCGAGCATCGAACTTTAATATATCAAGGTAATAGCTACATCTTATGTCAATATACTTCTATTAATCTGCGCAAGACAATGAAAATACTGAACATGGGAATTTCAGTCTTGACGTAAAGGTACAGGGTATGTTTTAGATTGCATCGGAGTTCGTCTGAGGGGTTCATAATAATTTGAATGTATTGTTTGAAGTGTAAACACTTTAGATACATCGCTTGGCCCCTCAGGTGAAACTAATAACTTTAGCCCTGGTCTACCAAGGCTTCTAATGCTTTGGACCGAAATTATATGACTAATGTATTATGTATAATGTCTTTAATTTAGACATGTGTTAATGTTCAATATTACAGATCCTTAAATAATAAATAATTATGTGTGTTATAATATTATGATAGTATGGCTTTTAATTTAATAGTTTGAATTGAGCAGAGTTTGAGTTTTGCTGTCTCAAAAAAATCTTCATTAGTTCCTTATTTCAGATAACACAGTTTTATTGATTTAATATAAATTTTCTGTAAAAAAATTGTCATAAAATTTAAACTTTCCATCAGGTGACGCGTCTGCTCGGTTGCCTCCTACGCAAAAAAAAAAACAAGATAATATCATTTTGATTTACTTATCTACAGCAAAAAGTGGAAACGTCAGGTACTTTTAATCTGCTTTAAATCAAATAGCATCCACAATTACACTTAAACCACCCCAAAAAATGGCAAATCGTAGGTCAAAATTTTAAAATCTCCCAAAAACGGAGCGGTCTTCAATATCTATTAGCAGCGTTAAACAGGAAATCCCTTAACCCTTTAAAAGCGGATCACGTACGAATTTAACCCAAAATTACCTACAACGACGTGTGCAAACAATTTTGAGGATGGCAAGTTATTAAAACATCCACATGATGTTAATTACTTAAGCCCGGCTGTTTACGAGGTACCTACACGGGGCAGATTAATAAATTTTCAATTGTTTGAGTTGCTGAGTTATGGGTTCAGATTTACGGTATATTTGCGGTTTTTCACTGAGTAAGGAATTTTAAGCGATCTTTGATAATTGTATTTTGTTTTTTCATGCTACAATTATTAGACCTACATTTTTACAAGCATATAAGGTTGATAAATATATCGAAAATCTAAGAGACATTTATTCAACTCTTTCTTCTTAAATCTATAGGTACTCGTAAAAAAATATGTTTAAACCTTATTGTGCATCTATTATTATAATATTGTTGTAGGTATGTATGGTCTTTATTTCATAGTGTTTATTTATTAAAATTCTTATCAATCACCGTTCATCTAGTACATAGGTACTGGGTTAATTTAGTATTCTTTATTTGTTTTTTCGTTTCACTCAAACACTATTTACTCTTAATATTGCTTTTTATACAATGATTTCACCTATATCACCGTGCTAACACTAACTTCAACTGTTCAACAGCAAAGCAAGTAACTTGAGTTAACCCGTATGCACTCAACGTGTAACATTATCCCCACAGCACACAAAGCGCTCCAGGTGTCCCGAACTTAACCCGTCAATGGACTTTTTGCACCGTTATACTTGCTTGTGATTTTATCGAGATTGTCACAAAAAATGTAAGGTATATTATACGCTCAGAGTAAAGAGTGTACGTGTGTCAATAAAAAAAAATCTTGTGATGACAGGATGTTTTTGCTTGTCTTACTAATATTATAAATGCGAAAGTTTGTGAGGATGTGTGTATGTGTGTGTGTGTACTTGTTACTCTTTCTTTTAATTTAGCATACATATAGAGGGTAACTTGGATTAACACATACGTTTTATCCCGGAAATCCCACGGGAACGGGAACTATGCGGGTTTTTCTTTGAAAACGCGGGCGAAGCCGCGGGCGGAAAGCTAGTCTGATATAAGTGACTAAGATATTTTCTAAATGCAAATTCTAGTTAGATTCAAACCATTATTCGTTATTTAGAAAAAATATAGAGCTAATGTCATAACTATATTTTGCGTAAATTATTTCCTTTTTTAAATCCTTTTTACCCGACTTTCGCAATTCACAATCTTTCCAATCTTCCTCGAAGGACCAGAAATTGGAATGTCGCATATTCTCATACTCACAAACTAAACCGCTTGATTACTTAGCGTGTTTATTAGTTTCAATTGTCCGTCCGTCTGTATGCGGGCTTTGGGGAACCGGTGGCTATACTGTGATGTACTGATAAAAATTGGGACGGTCTGGCCGGCTAATTACAGGATTGAATGTCTAAAGGAGTACGTGTAATAGCTTTTACCGTTTTTTAAACAATATGTAGGTAAGGTAAGGTAACTTCAGTTTTTAATCTAGGTAAGGTTAGAGTTTCTAACTTCAGTTTTTGTGGGTCTAAATTAGGTGTCAAATTGATTTTCTTGAGTTCATTTTTATAACTTCTTACTGAATTACATGATGAAATATTGGAATATCACTAGATACTTAAATATCTTTAGAATTTAAAAACTATAAATGAAAACCGTACGATCAACGCTCTATCTGATGTTAATTCTAATATAGACTTTGATTCCTACAAATAAATACCTATAGATACTTATTTAGCTTACATCATTGAAAAAATAAATTTGTCATAAAGCAGTTCATTGAAACATAAAAATGTTATCATAGTCCGTTTTCTTATGGGAAAAGGTATACATTTTTGAGTAAAGCAATGCCATTTGGTACGAATGTTGTACTCGTCGACCTAAGCCCAAATCGCCCGGTAGCCAGTCATTACTCCCCGGAAGGAGGGAGGGAGGGGGGGTTAAAGAACAGAGCGCCCGGCACTCGGAAAAAAAATTCTAGCGGATTAATTTGGACCTTTGAGTCGAGTTTGGTGTCGTTATCAGGTAACTAGATGATGCCCGATTCATTCCCTATACCAGGTTTTTAGGGTTCCGTAGCAAAATATGTCACAATCCTTAAAATAATAAACTTATAGTAGTGAAAAAATCCAAACAAACCTGTATAGTTTTATATTTTTATATCAAACTTGGTTTATAAAAAAATACTGTCTGAAAGGCCATTTAATGCAGATTATAAAAACACGAACATGTAAAATATATTTTATCATTTTAAATGAGAAAAAAATTATACAAAGTACAGAAACGTTCGACAGCGCAGCGTAGGGGACGGCTAATAGACCCGAAAAACTAGCAATACTAACAAAAAACAAACAGCCAAGTGCGAGTCTGACTCACTCATCGAGTGTTTCGTACTTATTTGTCCCATACCATGTTAACTGGTCTGGTAGGACCTGGATATCTGATACTCACAAACTTTCGTCTTTATAATATTAGTGTGATTTTTCATCATCTTTAAATTATAAATGAGGATAGGTAACATTGTTAAAAATAAAGATATATAATAATAGGACGTTATAGTAGTAATAATAATGACAACCACCTCCACAATTGCATAATTCGGTACATTTGAGCTGGCGTTTAAAACACTTTAATCTGGAACTGCAAGATTTCACGCACCTATATCTTATTAATTCAAAGCTTTTCTTTTCCTTTTATTTCAGATGGGGAAGGAATATTCAGATTTTTTTGTAGGTCCCCAAATATACACAGCCTGTAAAACTGCCCTTAAGGTGTGTTGTTTAAGGGCAGCTTCTGTGGGAGGCAAATTTTCTATTTGCATGGCCTTTTATGTTTAAAATTGTTTGCGACCCTCATTTACTGATCTGAAAAACAAACATGTACTTATAATTCTTATAAAAATATAAGTTCTGGTTAAGAGTATCTTTATAATATCGTGACCGTCCTTACCTATCATGCATTGTAATCACAAACTTTTCAATTTCACTGTCTGCATATTTGTCACTGTAAAGTGCTTCATACCCTCGTGTGGCTTTAGGATATGCCTTCCATGCCTCAAATGCAGTTTATTTGCGTCTTGCATTAAATAGATTAAATATGAGTTTGTGTAACATCTGGGAAAAGAATGGAATAAGGGCAAAACGTGTGTTCTTTGTGGACCTGATACAAGAAAACCATTTCTTGAGTATTATTTGTCAAGAAATTAATTTGGGTACTAATCTGAAACTCTAACATTTATTTATTTAATTAGACTTCTTATAAAAGCAATTTTGAATCGTCATAACATTTTTTTAACATTTATCACCGATTCGGAAAGCAGTATGTATGGAGAAGAACCGGAAAAAAGAAACTCCTTATTTACTCTTTTAAAATCGTGTCAATATTAAGGTACAATTTAATTTTACATAGTAATATGTAACTACTAATAAGACCAATATTTAAACATGAAGCATTGTTACATGCCAGGTATTGATGATTTCGTCCTGTGCCGATGTGTACCCTTAGTTCTTTTAGACCTTAGCTTTGGAACACTCGATATAGTAATAGTAGATAAAATATTGTTAAGAACAGTCGACATATATAGCTAGTACAGAATATCATGTGTTCCAAAGCTAGAAGGTCTAAAATAACTATGGGTATACAATATACATGCATTTGAGGCATAGAAGGCATATACGAATGTCAGACGAAATATGCAGACAGTGAAATTGAAAAGTTTGTGATTATAGGTAAGGACGGTCACGATATTTTAAAAATGTTCTTATCCAGAACTTATATTTTTATAAGTATTATAAGTACATGTTTGTTTTTCAGATCATACCCCGCTGTGACAGTAAATGAGGGTCGCAAACATTTTTATAAACATAAAAGGACATGCAAATAGAAAATTTCTCCTACAGAAGCTGCCCTTAAACAACACACCTTAAGGGCAGTTTTACAGGCTGTGTATATTTGGGGGCCTACAAAAAAATCTGAATATTCCTTCCCCATCTGAAATAAAAAGAAAAGAGAAGCTTTGAATTAAGAGCGCATATTCAATTTAACGCAAGTCAAAATCTCCGCGATCTATTACGATAGATCGCGGCTTGCGCTATCCTTTTACTATGAACAGCATAGGTCCACAGGAGAGCGCCGAGCAACATGTCCTCTCTCTGGAAAGGCTCGCTGCCGACTGATTTTAATCGGGTCGCGCGCAGTGTTTTATAGTACTTTAAAAAAATTTGTAGAAAAATACTAGAGGTACCTTAGTTGATTTTTTAAATTTTATCTTATAAGTAAGACATTCTTTTATTGCAATATGTATAAATTATATTCAATAAAGTCAAATATCTTGGTGAAAATAATCATTTTGTCGACTATAATTTCTAAAAAAATTCACATTGTTCGGATTTTAATTTCGTAAGTTAGGAGTCCAAAATAAAAAAATCTTTTAACTAACTATTTTAATAAGGATTTTTGCAGTTAGTTAAAAATAATTGTGTGTTAGATCTGTCAGCGATTTCAGATATTTTTAGCTTCGAAATTGACACTAAAAGTGAAATCAAGTAATCATCGGCTCAGTTATCTTGATGGTATTCACAAATACTGTATTAATTGAAAAAAACTCTTAACTAACTACATAGACAATAAAATTTCCTAAAATTATTAGTAATTCATATGTTTGTAAGATAAGTGGTTGATGGACAATCTGGTTTGAAAAATCACATATTTGAGCCAAACAGCGCACGGACCGCGTACACGGCCTTAAGATATCGGTGCATGAAATCTTGCAGTTCCAGATTGAAGTGTTTTAAACGCCAGCTCAAATGTACCGAATTATGCAATTGTGGAGGTGGTTGTCATTATTATTACTACTATAACGTCCTATTATTATATATCTTTATTTTTAACAATGTTACCTATCTTCATTTATAATTTAAAGATGATTAAAAATCACACTAATATTATAAAGACGAAAGTTTGTGAGTATCAGATATCCAGGTCCTTCCAGACCAATTAACATGGTATGGGAAAAAGAAGTACGAAACACTCGATGAGCGAGTCAGAATCGCACTTGGCTGTTTTTTTTTGTTAGTATTGCTTGTTTTTCGGGTCTCTTAGCCGTCCCCTACGCTGCGCTGTCGAACGTTTCTGTACTTTGTATAATTTTTTTTACATTTAAAATAGTAAAATATATGTTACATGTTCATGTTTTTATAATCTGCATTAAATGGCCTTTCAGACAGTATTTTTTATAAACCAAGTTTGATACAAAAATATAAAACTATACAGGTTTGTTTGGATTTTTTCACTACTAAAAGTTTATTATTTTAAGGATTGTGACATATTTTGCTATGGAACCCTAAAAACCTGGTATGGGGAATGAATTGGGCATCATCTAGTTACCTGATAACGACACCAAACTCGACACAAAGGTCCAAATTAATCCGCCAGAATTTTTTTTCTGAGCGTCGGGCGCTCTGTTCTTTAATCCCCCCTCCCTCCCTCCTGCGGGGGAGTAATGACTGGCTACCGGGCGATTTGGGCTTAGGTGGACGAGTACAACATTCGTACCAAATGGCATTGCTTTACTCAAAAATGTATACCTTTCCATACAAGCATGCCCATAAGAAAACGGACTATCAACCGTGAGATCCTAAGGGAAAAACGGATAAATTACCTTCATGACCATCCTGCTCAGTATGTCGACTCCATTCCATCAATTGAGAAGAGGTGATCGCCCGCCAGGTGGTCGCTTACTCAACCGACAATTTAGTTAATAAACGACCGAGAATAAGAAACTATGGAGCTGCCTGCTCCTCTTGTAAATGAAGACGTACGTCGTAGGTACACTATATTCGTTTAATTAAACCAGTTATTTAAAATTAAGAAAATAGTATTAATATGAAAACAGAAAATAAGAAAAACCTGATGGATGTATAGGTATTATTTAACTAACGTATACAGTATATCGTCACATTATAATAGCTTATACCTTTGTGAAGATCACAATATAGACACATGTTTGCAAAAAAAAACAGTAAAATGTCACTACAAAGAATGACATTTACATTATTATCTGATTAATGAGCAAAAATACATAAAATTTAAACGTATTAATAAAATCACTCGTTATATTAAAATTGAACGCTAACAGAGTCTCCATGGTCGTCTCTGTGCGGATGACCCACATGGAATAATTGAGTAGTTTAGGTGATAGACGCAGGTACGACGCCAATTGAAGTAACTACCTTTAATTTGAACACATCTGTTTTAACTGGTGGAGGCTATTTAAACACGAATTTGTTGTGTCTTATCAAATATTAGAAAGAATAATTTTTGATGCTTTATTAAAATGTATTTATTCTGTAGGTATCATATTCAAACATATAAATAAAAATACGATCATTCATATTGTAGCTTTTACTATTCATTAGGTTACAGTGATAGAATACTAATAGTAAATACTTACAATTTTCAATACAAATTTTTATATGAGGTCTGAAAAACGACTGAACTTTGTCTAAATTTAACAGAAAATCATTTATCGATAAACAGGCAAATTTTCCGGTTTAACCGGGAAAATCTTGCTTTTAATAATCAATGGAAATAAAAGCTCCAACCCATATTCTAAACCAATTAAACGGTCGTTTAAAATTTAACCTTTAGTTTATCTAAACTATAGTTATAGTGACAAACACAAAAGATAAGAACAAAGGCTGCTAGGTACAAAGGGTTGGAAATTAAATAGTCTCTTTGAAAGGTAACAATTACTACCCGCATGTTGTGTCGACAAAACTTGGATAAAATCTCACATAATATATTAGCTTAGTAATTACCCGCGGCTTCGTCCTCTTTAATTAGTGAAATGACCACAATGAAGTGGACTAAAATACTTATACGATATTTTTATACACGGACTTTTTATAAGCTGTTAAGGTCTTTTAGAATAGAATTAACAGATTATTCGTAAGCTTTTATAGAGTTTGCGAAAGTACCTAATAAATTTTTGTTTGTATGAATGGCCCAGTATCTGAAACTATTTGAACTCGTTTTCGTGTCTCGTTTACATTCACTGACAACCATGCGCTATTAATTTTATAGGTTTTTAATTACTGATATTAAAAATCTAATTTCTACATTTTTTCCAACACCAATTTCTCTAGAACATCCTGATCCATAATTATTGATTAAAACAATACTTCATAATTATATAGAAAATAGTATAGCCTACCTTTATACGAATCGGTGTAACATTATACAACATCAAGTTATTCATGTGCCCCGGCTCCGCTCGCATAATGTTATTGTTATTACGCGTATTATACGGGAACACGCAGCGGACATGTTCATATTGATGAGCGGAGCGATAAAGTAAGAAAAGAATCGCAAAAAGTAGTACTTATTGCAAAATTGTTTATAGAGACATGCATGAATGAGTCTAATAAAAAAAATGTTGTGTGGTTTTATGAAACCACGGTAAAAGTGAAACTTAGGCACAAAATTATCGTATTTGTAAGATAATTATCGTACGGTTCCGAACACTGCTTTATACCTACTCGGCAGCCGACCGTCACGCGACATGCGCTACACAGACCAAAAAGTTTGAGACGATGTAATAAAAGTTTCACTTTAAAAAATATGGTCTCAAAAAGTATATTATACCTAATTCAATTATAAAAAATACATTGATTTTGTTCGTACACTTTACACAGTAGATAATTAATATTATTAAACTGGAATGTAAAAAGAACAACGGTGCATTTACTTCAAACCAACATAGAGCTAGAGCTAGAGCAAGAGCATTCTTTCGTGATCTTTCTGTGTAAACGAAAACTCGAATTCACACAGGTACGCTACGCCTGTTTACACTAAGAATTTGATATTAGAATGAGCATTCGCTCGTTTGATATAAATAAAAATAAAAATAGATTTTACTTATAGACGAAATAAAACAAGAACGGACTGAAAGAATAGAAATTTTGTATACAATCACAATTTGTATAAAAATATCTGTTATTTCCTACAACTATTTTAACTTTAAATAATTAATAATAATTATTTAAAAATTTAATTTGGCAAAAACTTTGTGACAGCATACAGTTCTCGTATTAGCGTTTACAAAATCCGCTTCTCTCATGTTACAAACAGCATCCTAAACAAGCCAGCAATTCACTTGTATTAGCTATTTGTTGAAACAAACACGCAGAGTTTGCTCACACGTATGACTTTTATATGGTCAATAAAATATGTAACCGCGATGTCAAATAACAACATATTATAAGATATTATACGATACAAATGAAGGCGGTTTATGTCTTGTATTTATAGACAGACTAGTCGCTTCTCCCGGCTTCACCTGGCTGGCCTATATAATAGGGAAAAATATAATTTTCTAATGGTATGTTCACATAGTTCGAGTAATTTTTGAGTTAGATCAATACAAAACAAATCAGCAATATTTTTCGTCTTCTAAATACGAGTAAATAGTATGTATAGATTTTAATAAAGTCATTTATAGTACTCACGTTCCGTTTATTTCGAATATGTTAAGAATGTGTAACAGATAAAACCATTTTAAAATCAAAATGTCTCATTTTTAGGGTTCCGTACCTCAAAAGGAAAAAACGGAACCCTTATAGGATCACTTTGTTGTCCGTCTGTCCGTCCGTCCGTCTGTCAAGACCCTTTTTCTCAGGAACGCGTGGAGGTATGAAGCTGAAATTTATATCAATTACTCAGGTCTACTGTCCCTTGAAGCTGTGAAAAAATCAAACTTCTAAACCAACGCAATCAAAAGATACAGCCGTTTATGCCGCAAATTTTCGACACTTGCAAGGGAATCAAAACCTACAGGGTGCTTCCCGTGAACTCAGAATCTTGAAATTTGGTACGAAGCAACGTCTTATAGCATAGATAAAGGAAAAATTACGAAAACCATAAATTTTTAGTTACATCACATAATATATTTTTTATAATAATTTTAAACTTATTTGTACGGAACCCTCGGTCCGACTCGCACTTGGCCGGTTTTTTTTGTAGAAATTTACAAAAAATCGATCACGAATTTAAAATAAAATATAATATACCTACCTACTATTAAAATATAACGTGTCATCCTTCTATCAATTTTACAACCTTTTTATCATTATTCCCATGGAAATATTTCACACAAATAATTAGTTTTCACGAAGCCACATAACTATTGTAACCGCGGTAAGATTTTTCCTCTCGCCTGTCAATTGAATGTGCAGTCAAAGGGTTGTGCCCTTGGTACATTTATGGGATGCTTATTCTGGTATATTCGTTAAAAAGCCGTTTTTTTTAATAATGTAGATATTAAAAGCTTTTTAAGGTGTGTTGAAGCATGAAATCCGTTTTAGAATGTAGAAAAACTACCTGTTAGTATCTAAATAATGCAGTTATGGTTTATAAATAAAGTACCTAATCGTTGCAAGTTACATTTAAAATTATCGTACACGTGAGAAATATATTGTTTAATAATATTAGTTAATGTGTACTTATAATTTAAAAAAAGTGTCATGTTTAGGTACCAGCAGGTAATTATTAGGATAGTAATAGGACCTACTATCCTAATAATGTACAAAAACCGCATGACTTTTCCTAATAAACTCTATAGTTTGACTTTCAATACCACTTCAATCTCGGTTCATTATCCAACAATATTCAGAATACGGCTTCTTGTCTACACGTGCAAGATATTGTTCGAGCTCAATCAATTGAGAGCAGACAAAGCCGCGGGTTAATATTATATCGCACAGAATGTAACTTTGATAGAAAATTTATCGTTCAACGTAGGTGACTACAATATTATGAATACCTGAGAGATTTGAAATAATTTGAGTTAGTTTATAATGGGCCGATTTTTAAATCGTTGGTTAAAATTTATCCGTCCAATAAAGTATTACACGAACATTTTTAAATGTCACCTGTATACTGTCAAATACGGACAAATATAATATATTTTTGAAATGGTATTTAACCAAGGATTGAAAACTTAGCCCTAAATCTTTGTTTGTGATCTCTCTCGTTTTAAGTTTTAGCGCAATCATTATTTTTCTTACTTATTATTGGCATTTGTTTAACTATTCACATTTCTCTACAGGCTAGTAGATGATCAAGCTGTCTAAGATAATTTGCTTCTTTCGTGTAAATAATTTATGGCTATAATGATACCCATGTTGCGGTGATACAAATATCTTTGTTTTCCTATTACAATGCAGAATTGTCAAATGATTATTAAATGTTAATACCTGCTATATAAGATCGGTTAAAATTGATAGAATGAAAATTCCAAATTTCATAAAAATATACGCAATCCACTTGCATAGCTTTCCATTGGTAATTTCCATTCTTCAGCTGCTTGAATGACAAAAAACCAATATTTTATGAATGGACAGTTAAAAACAGCTACATATATTCGTTCACATTTAATCTAAACTTACAATTGGCTTGTTTAACGCGATGCCAAGCTGTATAACTCGCCAAGAACATATTCAATCTTTAAAACGTATTCTATGTCAAGGATTCTTTTCCTACGCAATTAAGAGCTTTTTAGGGTGGTGGCACATAGTGATGTAGAGATAAACTACGATAACATGGCGCGCCCCTCCAAATTACTGTTTCAATGTGTGTAGTGACATCCTTACGAAGGAGTTTGTATGTAGTTGTACGTATTCGTCTTTAGTACTTTACGTCCAGATTTGTTGGTCAACTAATCATAAGTTGCCGAGCGCCCAAGACAACGCACGTGTCGTTTTCATAGAATACGTCAGTGCAGCGCCATTACTAATAATAATGAGCGATTAGAGCGTGACTAGTCGAGCAACAAATCCGTGGATTTGTTTTTGTTTGACGGCCGTCTCATTACGCACACATGCGTTGTGAATCTTGGTGGTGCATTGTAAATACTTTCACAAATACTTTCAAACGTTTTGAATTTTGGAGGGGCGCGCCATGTTATCGTAGTTTATCTCTAATGCCTTGTAATGTTACATTACAAGAGAAGCACTGAAAGTATTGGTTATAAAAATCTTTAAAAAAACTTTTTACAAAACAAAATGTAAAGTTTGATTTTATATTTATTTATTATTGTATTAGGTAAAGATACTGCACAAATGCTCTGCACCTGCCCTACTTATTTTCTTTACGCAAAAATTTGTAAGGAACTTTAATTAGTAGCTAGAATTTGGGTATTAGCGATACCACGAGCACTTGATAGACTACAGGTGGGTTACAAAGCGAGCAGCCTCGCTAAGCATCATCATAGCTGAAATGACAGCACAGATCATTTTCCTCGGCTGCTCGCTCTGTGGGTAATCGCCTATTGACAAGGTTTTACGTCTTAATTACTTCATTTTGCCTCCTGATACATATGCACATACCCTTACCAAAGCATGTTGGTGCTTTGCAAGTACACAAAACAATATAATTATTAACTATACTTCTAATATTTTCGATCTCTTAACTTTCCCGACACTTCGGCACACACCCTTACAAAAGCATGTTGGCTCTTTGCAAGTACAAACAGAGGTATCTACGTAATGGCCGCTCTTGGCAGACGCAGCAACGCATCGACAATGAAAAGGTTTTATGGTGCTTAAAGTTTCAACTGCTTTTGTTTTTATAATGGTACGCAATAACTACTTGCGCAACCCTATTTCGGAGATAATATTGTTGCCTTTTTACTAAATAAATGGATGCTACATTGGATGATACTGAAGCTTCCTAATTCTTCTGAATTAAATGCATCTAAGATAATTCTGCAGTGGACGTCTTAAAAGGCTGGAACGGAAGATACATCTGTATAATTTGTCCATAAAAGGCCGGCAAAGCACTTGCAACACTTCTAGTGTGTGTGTTTATGGGCGGTGGTGACCACTTAACATCAGGTGGCCCACCTGCCCCTTTGCTTGCTCTGACATAAAAAGAACAAATTCTAAATAAATAAATAAATAAATTATTTACACCATAATTTCTAATAAAGATTAATTCCTGTTACTTGCAAGGTTTCATGTTTTCTGGATGCATGATGCTTATCATGCGCTTATTAATTAAATTTGAACCTATATTTGCTATGAACTTAATGATTAAATACTTTTTAACAAATTTAAAACACCGTTTAGCATGTTGTTATTCATCTCACATTTTGGACTCTACAGATAGCATGGTAAAGCATTCCAATGCTTCGAAAAATAAAATATAGAATACTAACCCTTATATTTACTACTAAAACTACTTGTAATATTAACTACATTGAAAAGTATCTCCAAATGTATCTCCCTACACAAACAAGTTCAAAGTCCAAAGGTCATCACATAATAAATTTTAATCATTACACAAAAGAATGGAGCCACGTTCGTAAGTTGGAAGCACAAAGGCATCAGGCTTCAGTAAATATCTTTGTTACATTACACCGAGCCCCCGGGATGAATACCTTGACAAAAGTTAATATTAAGAAGCCCCGTGGGGCTATGCAACAAGCTGAAATAGAGATTAATGTTTGGTTAGGAAGAAACTATACATAATATACATAGAACTATACATATAAGCAAAGTTCAGGATAAGAAGAAAATTAGGAATGCGACGCTGTTCCCTTGTCCCAGAAAAATAATAATATTGCCTAGACTAGAATGCGAGAGGTACTTTTAGTAATTCATTCGAAGAATCAAAGTTAATTTCGAATTTAAAATTTCATAATAGGCAAAAAATAAAATCCGTATTATTTTCTATAAAATATCAAACAAAATATTAAGTGTACTACATTTTATTTTTAATTCGAGTAGACTTCACATAAGTACTAGCTGAGAGTTAATTCTTCTCTGTTGTCATCTCGTCTGTATAAAACATGAAATTTAAAACCTTTATGTACAGAATCTGTATCTCTAGATGATGTGATAAAATTGCACTGTTATAAGAATAATCAATTATCTCCCATTTAGTGGCCCCATAATTCGAGCGGCTCGTTTCGCAATTCGCATAGTTCGCAAGAAGCCCAAATGTTCTATTACCCGACCTTCAGGCAAACAAATTTACGCCAACTTGCAATGGTCCATACTGATGTTCTTTAAATTGTTAGATATTAATTATGGAGATAATACTCATCTTGAGAAAATCTAGCTTAGCTTTAGAAATAAAGCTCTCATAATTATGTAGAGTTTTGTTATAGTTAATTTACCATCTACTTCATTAGATTTTATGTTGGGTATTTCTATAGCAATCTTAAAAAAATATTGATAAGTTAAGTCAAAAAATGATATTTGATATTTTGACTCAAACTATCCATAGTCGTAGGTACTTATAACAGTTCAATGGAAAAATGACACTAAATACAATTTTTTTAATCTGTTCACTTCGTAAATGAACAATAAGGTTACCATTCCCTGTAAATATTTAAACTAACAAGAATGATCATAAATAAATTACTATAATATTACAAAATACATGATCCTCCTTTTGCCGCAGTCGGATAAAACCCGACTAGTCAGAAACATGTGCAAAACAAACTAAACTATCACGTTACCAAGGCATCATGCCACGTTGACAGTTCACCTAAGACTCCACCGCAGCGAGGTGAACTTTAATGAGATGCTCAGAGTCGACATCCGCTCAGTCATGCGCGCCTGGTACCGCGGTAATAAGTTTTGTTAGTGCTTGCGAACTACAAATTAATATTTTTCGTAGTTTCCAGAATGTTTTACTAAAGGTTCTTCTTCTATCTCTGTACATTCTAAAAATGATTATTTTATAGTACTATGTGTAATAATAAATTGTGAACCTTACATTTTTAAAAGTATAGAGAATTCTTAAATTGAGCATGTCTTCACGGCGTGGGCGGCCCTGCGTACAAATTTATTGGGGAATCCATAATTTTTGTATTGGACATACTTTAAAATCACTTCAAGCATTTTACATTTTCATTTAATTATTATTAGTATCGCGATGTTATATCTAATAATATTCGTTCTATGATTCTTTCTTTTTTGACGTGACAACGTCTTATAATTCGATAGCGCCGGCTGCACGCACGAAAAAACATGACTCATGCGGCGTTACCTCGCTCTGAGGCGTTCCATGTTAGGCTTGAAGTGCAAGCGAGAGCGCGGAACGAGCGACAAAGAAGCACAATCGGACGTTGTCACGTTCAATTATCGTCAGTAAACCGACTTTACAGACAACCAATTTTTTCTTTTATAATTTTCAACTGATTGAACTATTGTTGTCGTAAATATGTAGATATATCATCAAAATACATAATCTTAGAGTTCTTCACAATGCTTATGTACTTACAAATCAGTAACCAGCACCTAGTCTTAAATTCTTATACTTCTGATAACTCCAACTTTCCACCAATCAAAGTATTCAATTTGGCTATTTACTTGCCCATTTCCCAACTATTATATTCCATTACCTATATCCATATACTCCTCTCCGTGGCACGACTGACTGACTGACTGGATGACTCGCAGTTCGCAACAATAAACACGTCACTTGCCTCGTTAATCAATGACGCACCTAAAGCGCCGGTTACATGAACCACGGTTAAACGACGGTTCAGTTATTTTATGTTTTTTGCTTTAGCAGAGTAGAAATGTGATAGTTGGTATGGTTTTATGCAAGTAGACGTATCCAGGTTGGGTATATCTGAAAGAAAGGCATAAAAATTATCAATTCCATGGTGCAACATTTCTTAGTCAATAATTTATTGTATAACAGTTCTCGAAAACTTTTTTTTTAATTTTAAAGCATATTCTACGAAATGCAAAACATAAAACATTTTCTTAAGACACATCAAATTCAAATATATTATTTAACTTCCATTAATTAAACGCTAAAATTTATCTAGAAAATTTTAACTCATATACTACAGAATACATTGTAAGAAACATCTAAACTACCCGCTTATTAATCCCTCGTTTAGCTAACGATTAACCTCCCGTTAAAACTATATACGATTAAGCACGGTGACACCGCGTTTCCCAAAACAATACGCTACCTTGACATGACACAAGGTAAGGGGGAGGCAAGGGAGGGGGGAGGGTAGGTAATAATTAATTACAGTTGGAGTGGCAGGTGCACAATGAGTGTGACGAAGCAGGTTTTTTATCCCGAAAATGTAGGGTAGATAGAAAATAATTTTCTACGAAGGTATTTTGTAAGTTTTGCCGAAGGTAATCTATAAAGATGTAATCTTCTTCTTCTTTCTTTCGGAAAAAATTACCTACAGTTCAAGCTGTTTACCTATAATTTTTTATATGCATTATTTATTACTTGCGGAGAAAATTATCGCATTGCGATAAAATACTTTAAATAAAACATTATGTACGAATAATTATATAAATATTAAGCACAAATTACCACTTAAATATTTGATCACAAAAGCTATTCACAATAACAGTATTGTATTTATCAGCTAGTAAATAGATAAGATAGCTATAGCTGTCCAATCTACGGCATTCAGACATCAGTGTGTTGGCGCGCACCTGAAAATCCGCATTAATTCGCATCCGGCCGCATGCATTCGGACACGAACAATACACAAATAAGATTAACGAAAGCATCATCTAAAATGAACCCTACACGTAGAACATAGAGTCCAGTTTCAAATGACGAAGCTTAAAAAATTAAAAACAATTCCTGTTTAATGAAATTTGACAACTGCTTGAAATTACGTCTTACTTCAACGAAATACGGTAGATATTGCAATGCAAATATGAAACTAGTAAATACTGACCAGTCAGATCATTGTTTTGTAAATGGAATATAATTCAAAATGTCACCTGGAGCGAATTGATAGGCAAAAGCTGTTTCTATTGGAACGCAATAAAGTCGTGTTTTGAACGAGTAATTAGTAGTACGGTTTAATGTGGTCTGATTGGGTCGTTATGGAAATTTGTGTTATAAGTGATTGCGATAGGTTTGGTTTTTGATTGGTATGAGTGTATAGGATAATGAGCGGATAGAGGCAACAGTGCGGAAGGCTCGACAAGCGATTCCGTACATATGGCAACTTTCCGTCACCGATTTTGCGGTTTCGACGTGTGTAAGTGATAACTGGATTTCACCGGATTTATTTAATACCTGCTGGACGGACTTAAAGATACATTTGTTTAAATGGAAAATGGTTTAATACTTTGTCATATAACGATTAGTATAAAAAGAGAGTACCTATTCTTTAAATAGCTAGACTATGTGAGTGTGAGAGAGCTTTATTGTATGGGCTTTGGCTATGGTATGGTTTTGATTAATAATAATTATCAGGTGTTGAAATTGTTAATTAAATGCTCTTATTTTTTATTGTTTAGTAATATTTTTTGTGGTAGGTACCTAAATTGTTTTAATTCATACTTTTTATGCAGCTAGTGACTTTTTTCTAATTTTTATGATATCGAGGTTTTGCGTCATAGTGCAGTGCCTGGGGGTCTTCACCTCGGATTAGAGTTATAGTGAATGAATTAATATGATCGATGTGGGATATTGTTTTTTAAACTATTATAAATTGCAATGTTTACCCAATTTTTTTTTGTGCACTCCATTGTTTCATTGTTTAAACAAATTATTGTGAAAAATTCATGTTTGACCATAGAGGGTGTCCCAAGAAGTAGTGATATACTGAAGCTGGGAGGTAGAAGACATAAAGGGCTATCCGAATCACCCCCATGTATATTATGCGATTTTTCGTATTTTCGGAGTTATGACGTTTTTTTTTAAATTTTCACCTATCGCCGAGTACGTAGAGATTTTGATTTATGGTGACGTGAATTATGGCGGTAAATGCTTGATTTTTTTTGTGTGCTAAGCTGAAAGATAGGCCAATTCAGTATAGTAACATTTACTATCGTTAGATCTTCGAATGGAATAAAAAAAAAGAATTTAATGCCAAGAAAGATAAAATTACCCAGTATGTTCATAACTTCAAGGGCCCGTAAAAAATAAATAGTTTGGAAAATCCAAAAGTGCACGCCTCATAATTTTTTTTTAATAATTATTTATTAATTATTATTTTTGTTTATTTAATAACAATTAAACCACATCGAATCAGACCCTGAAAAATGAAAGGGTTCTATTTTCCTGAGCATACTCAAGCGTAAGAGAAAAAAAAAGACTCGATTAGTAAAGTATTTCGGTCGCTATCGTGTTAACAAGAAAATCCTCCGCACATACAGACACACGGACGTCCAAGACAGAACTTTTTTAAACTGTTTTTTAACTAGTTTAAATAACAAAAATGACATCAAAAATATCATGAATGTTAAAAATAGTGTTTTTTCTTAATATGTGTGTGTATGTATTATCTTACAAGTGCAATGTATGATACATAAAGACATTTTAAGTTTGAAAAATCAGATATTTTGCGCGAAGTGACAGTAGTACCCACCTCAACGCTTCGCTTATGAGGCGTGCAAAACACATAAAAATATCCGGTTGGCTTTTTAAAAACTTACTCTATCTATGAGGTAGCTACCCTGAAAATTTCATTTTATTATTCATAAGGCTTCAATCGAAAAATTGAAATCTAAAAGTGGTAAGTGCAAAATTTTAATGCAAACAAAATAAAACCAATTACAAGGTGTTTAATTACAATAAATTTTCAAAATGACACCCTCTGTTGCTCACTGCAAGTGCAACATCACCGGAAAAAGTTGTCTTTTAAACGTCTGAATACCCTTTTATTATTTTAATGGTTTCTTCCGGGTTAATTCGTCCAAATTGCGGCATTCTCTCGAGTAGACGAGGTCTTTGTAGTATCTCCATACAAAAAAATGCTGGCGTAGTCAGATTTCATACATCAACACTTCAACTTTGAATGAATCCATCACGAATTTTATAGCCGTCCAGAAAACCGATTATTATCGAGATATCCAGAAGAGGATTTCTGGTATAACCGACTTAGAGACACTTGCAGCAAAATATCATTCGGATTATTATAATTTGCTGAAAAATTCAATTCACCTCAGTAATGTTGAAAAGAAAATTAATCTAAGTAGATGCAGCAATGGAGCAAATATACAAGTACCTACAGTAGTACATAGAAGAGAATGATGATTGCCAATTTACCATGCAAAAGTTGAAAAACGTCATCACTACAGAGCATATCCCGGTAGAAAAAACTATTAAAAAACGACTAATAGAACGCTTTCACGATGATATTATCATTTCAACTAAATATTTGATGTAGGCAACAATGTAGGTAATTGTAATATATTTAAATAAACAGATTTTGTACTAATTTTTTTTTTCTTTTCATTAGTCGTAATTAATTACCTTATTTTTTTAAATGTTCTGAATAGAGTACGTTTAATTTATAATTAAAGCGGCCGAGAAATTCCATTGTACATAGCAGTTGTGGCTCCGCTCTCCCCTCCACGTTTTTCTATCTGTTCGAGATCCCTAGTGCTATTTTTATACACAGGTATCTTTGAAAAATATTCCTATAATATGTCTACTCGAATAAAAAAAAAGAAATACTGTTTAAAGTGAAAATATATGGTCAAACATTAATTTTTCATAACATTTTTTTTAAACAACGAAATAATGGAGTGCACAAAAAAAATTTGGGTAAACATTGCAATTTATAGTTTAAAAAACAATATCCCACATCGATCATATTAATTCATTCACTATAACTCTAATCCGAGGTTATACGGTTTTGAATGCTCCAGGCACTGCACTATCATTCAAGTGAATGTTGCTAAATAACATAATATTATATAGTCGAAAAACGTAAAAAAGTATACATGCAATAAATATATTTGAAAATAAAATAAAGGAAGGCCTGGCGTGAAACCGGAAGGAAGAGAGCATAAGTCAGAGCTTGGAGTCACGTGGCTCTTCGCAAAATAGTACGAGGGAAAGAAATCTGATTATTTTATTTTTTTAATAATTTTTTGCGATATAAACATTGAATTGTATATTTAAACTTACTACTAAAACAATAAACATTGAATTATTTATTAATTCTTTATTGCTGTACAATAAAACTTTATTTAAGATTACATTAAAATAAATGGCGGTCATAACGCGATTTCTTCCAGACAACCAGACGTATGGATTAGCATTTTTTTTCATCAAGCAGTTGTTTTTTTTATTATTTAAATATAAGTATAGGTAATTATTTAATAATGTCAATATTGCATGCTTAAGAAAAGACGCTGTTGTATTATTAGTATCAAACTCTACCCTATAATAATCCCTTTGGCCTTCATATAACACAAAAACTAACTTATGTTCTGTATTAACATAATATTATGTACTTAATAAAACAAATAACTATTAATCATTCATTTAATAGGTGCGAACTATCTGGCCGCACTTACACCGTCGATTGATATATTTGACTGTTACGCTTCCGTGTGACTGGGTGCCGACGACGTGTAGTTTCTTTATATTCTACTAGCAATGCCCTGCGGTTTCACCCGCATGGATATAGCGATATCGTGACAGTGAAAAGTCTACTATAGGTCGGACTATAGGTTTAATTTTTAATCACATGAAAATCACCTTTACCCCGTCTCGCACTACGCCTGCTCATTGTATTAAACAGTATAATATGTACCTACTATTTTCTGTAGATTGACACTTTTAAAAATTCGTTATATCTTTTGAATGGAATGTCCAATTTTTTTCATTTAAAAAGTATTTTGTAGGTATTGAAACAGTCTATAATAAAACATCATTTAATGGGATAAGGATTACTATATGTGTATGGATAACATGGTTTGATTACTGTCGGCACTTCTATTTACTTTGAAAACGTAAAAAAGTTGTTGTAGTAACATAACTACTGAAGATGGACATATGGTATCGCGGACTTTCTTGTAGATATTGATCCATTCTATAATACCGTAGAACATTTTTTTGTTCTATCTTCAATAGATTCCGCAGCGCACGCGATGACAGTAGTTTTATTGAGGAATTTTTTACACCTTGGGTTACATTATTGCATTTTTGGTAAGGATCTCTATTTTTTAAAAAAATGCAATATAGCCTATGTTGCTCAGTAAAGATGCAGCTTTCTAATGGTGAAAGAATTTTTGAAATCGGTCCAGTAGTTTATGCGTGAAAACCATACATACATACATAATTACAAACCTTTCCTCTTTATAATATTAGTATAGATGAAATGATATTTTAATATGAGGAAATATAATTTATCATGTAGATGAGACACACGAAATTAAGACTAGTTATTGCAATGGAATTCGATTATGTGTGAGATAAATAAGAAAAGCGAGTGTGACGAGCTCACGTGTCAGAAGTGAAACTTTTTCGGTAAGATTCATAGATAGACCAAAATCGTCGCCTTACTCCATGACGTGACTGTATTAGGACGGACTCGACCTTGAAATTTTACTCTCAAGTCAACGCGCCTAAAGAAGTTTCACTTCAAAAATTAGGTATATCGATATTATTATTATCTATACAATATAGTTCATAGGTACTTAAGTGTATAAATAATTTACCACTTGTCTTTTTTTATTTAACATTATTTCTAATATTTAATCTAATATTTCGGTATACAAATGACATTATTTAATGACATGATACAGTGATACTTTGCCCCGTTATGACGTGAGCAGCGACTGTAAAAATCACTTACACCCCATCTCAAGCATCCCCTATTTTATTCGACAATGACATTAAGCTTCAAATATTATGCATTCGTCTATAAAGTTATGTGAATTGTGATAAATGTACGGATTTATTGGTTAAGGTATGACATCCGTTGTTACTCGTACGTTCATGTAAGGATTAATATAAAGAAGTGACTAAAAGTTGTAATGTATAGGATCCCTGTTCGATAAGTAGACACTAGAAAATGAAAAGAGCCTAATTTAAGCGGGGCAAAGACTGATGTAAAAATATAAGATAAAAAAAATTAAATAAATGAAACATTCACGAATCTAAATCACCTCCCTTAAATCAAGAAATCCGTAACTATTAAATGAAGACAAGAGTAAAAAATATGACTATACATTATGGTTCTATTATTATTATTTAACCCGCAATTAGATAACTAAAACACTGCTCCATTTCTGCAACCATAAATAGTTTTGCCCGTACTAAAACATAACTTTATTCTGGCCGACAATAATAACTAGTAAGAAATATGATAGCCATAAAAAGCATACAATTCGGTTAATTCCTTGCCCTCAGTAACATAATATCTTAACCGCATTTGGCAACTCTTGGACGACATTCATTTGTTAGCATCATTTGCGTATCAAAAAATTGTATTGTTTGATTAGCATAGCACATCCTTGGTGGTGTAGAGTTGAGAATGTTTAGATCTGGACAATATAATATAGGTAACAAGTAAAGGTATTAAAAATATTACTTGTTCTTTAACGTATTTTATCTGAGGAAGCATTTGCAATACGCTAGAAAACGCGCATTCCTGCGGGGGAACATAGATAGAGAGAGATGATGATGATGATATGGCATATCCATGACATAATAGGACTTTTAAAGGCTTCAAACAACTTAAAGCAACTCTAAACTAAACTAAAAACTCAAATACATAAGTATGTATTACCAAATACAAACGTCTTCACTGTGCAAAATAACTCTTCAACCTAGACCTATATAATATGTTCGACTATATATTTATATAATTTTATGTAGCTCCAAACAAAAAACGCCAGAAACGTGACGTGGGTACAAGTTGCTTGTGAGCATATAATCCTGATGAAATAGTTTCAATATTGTTTACTCCAATCACAATATATCTACTAATAAATATATGGGTATACCCTTTATGTATAGAGACGCAATTTATTTTTCTTTATAAATAAATAATTATCAATGTTAATATATTCCAATTCCAATTTTATTCTGAAAACATTGAGAGAAAAAAAAAATATTTTGGAATATAGACCATCAGTACAATGTTTGAACGTTTAATTTGTTAAAATTGAAATCATAAATACATATTATCCGTTCTTATCATATAAATTGATTGATATATTAAAAATTGAAACGAAAAAAGTTCTGCTTCCTTTCTGGTGTCAGGGATAGATGCTTATCACATATTTATGAATTGATTATTACAATAAATTAATAGTCTGTACTATCAAATTGACTCCGTGAATCGAACCGACTCTATCATTACTTAGTAACTTAGTCCAAAAAGATTCTAATACTTTCAATAAAAATATAAGAGACATAATATTTTTATATCAAAGTCCGAACCTAGGCATTCACTACAATCAGGTTATCTATTTACATACATAATAAAAAAACTCATAACAGAGGGGTTGTCCGTCCACTATTAACTTATGAAAATAAGCTACAATAACACTTTGTTTATTTTGTGTTATGCTTTGCTACGAGAATTTGCGATGGACGGAAGATTTCCACTGCGCTTCTCAAACTTTTATGAACCAGGTTATACATATTTTATTTTTTATAAAAATTAATGTATGTATCTATTTGTTCTTATATCTATGGCCAATTAACGTGAATTTAATAAAAAAATTAAAATTTTATTTTATATTATAAAAAATTAGAGCTGTTAACGAAAGAATAAATCTGTAAAAATCTACTCTATCTTTATGAGAGTGTCCGAGTAACCTTTTCATATTGTTCTTATTTTAACCTAAATATTTTTTTTATTATAAACAACATGAAATGTTTACATATTAGAAATACCCATTCTCATTCTAACAAGTAATTTACCACAAGAACTCGTAAATATACGAGTAGACACATAAATATAGGAAACAAACAATCAACTGCAAGATCAAAGTCATCATCAGCCTATCTGATTCTTACTACATCAATCCTACACCCAAGAAAGAAAATAACTACTTAAACCTCACACTTTGAGAACCCCTCCTTCATATTTTCAAATAAGAAATACGAGTGGACGCTGGGCGCCGCCCGCCCGCCCTGGACGATTGTTGTCAATATAAACACACTGACATTACTCTTACTTATCATACATAACATACATTTTCTGGAATGTACCTTGCTATTGATGTTTTATATACGAACGATGTTATTGTTTACAGCTACTCTCGCAGATAGAGAAGGAGTTAAGAAAATGTTAAGAAACGTTATGTGGTCATTAAATACCTAATTAAAATTTGTTTAAGATCACTATCATGTAAGTCGCAGCTATTTAAATATGCTGCATTTACTGATATAGGTATTTACAAGACTGATTGAAGACCAAATATTACAAACTTATTTAAACTGATTTATATTTAAATCGTGACACAAACTGATGACAACATTAGTAACATAACAAGTTTTAGAAACTTTTTATAGTTGTCCTTTTACTAGATCCAAACTTTCGACTCTCCTATTATCAATATAGTAAATAGATTTGCGAAAAGCCACAAACAACAAAACATCTTCATCCTGACATTACACGTACAGGTTGCAAAATTAATCAACAAAAAACATAATGAAGTAGCAATAAACAAGGCGATAAAATATGAATGCTCAGGCCTGAGTTACATACAATCGTGCACCCTAGCAAATACTCGAATGCCCCAAGTTGCCGTGAAATCCCGATTCACATCATAAAGTACGAAACAATATCTTGACGGGGAACCACCTACAATACCACGATCACAAACAACAACCTTACTCCCCCACTGATAAGGTTGCATTTCGCGTAACCAATAGCACTTGGCTGTGGTAAAAATTCGGCTTTTCCTGAACCATAAAAATATATTGAGCGTTTGTAAACGTAGGCGGCTGTTTGTCACCATTTGCATATAGATGCTTGAGATCTCCAGGAATAACAGGAATCATGGGTTTTGATTGTGAGGTAGAGCAATACATTTATATATTGGGACAAACCGTATAGTTTTCTGTACTAAATACCTATCATCTATACGCAATTTTGTACACATTAAAGACAGAATATTCCTTAACTTCCTGTTTAGTTTTATCTAGTATACTATAACAACATAGAACGTAACTTTAAAACAAAAAGCCTACAAGTTTATGCAGTCGCTGGCCCGGACGCTGTCGGCGACAGGCCGGATGTTTCGGACAAACCGACAAGTTGAGCGCGTGATGTTATTGTTTTAGTATTTGTTATGCTAGTTTGGTCAACACAACGAGTGACAGTGTGTTCAGTTGGAGAGTAAAAATGATCTATAGGGGACGGTTTTTTAAACAGACCTGCTGGCTAATGAATCCGATAATTTATGTGAAGCCATATTATGTGTCTAAACATATTATTAAGTGTCTTAAAATAATTTAATATTATCAATATCATGGTTCAGGTGCCATTCTTTTGTCAATACGTTGAAAAATGTTAGTAAAGTCAACTCTTTCTGTTAACACTTTTTAACGTACCTAGTAGATAATAATATAATATGTATTAACCTGCTTGCAATCGGGGCGCATAGCATTAGTTTTAAGTTATACAGTAGAGTATTACATTAAAACTTCCCACTCAAATCTTTAATCTTCACATATCTTAAAACTGCAACTTAACTTCCCCATCAAATTCTGAAACAAATCAGCCTTATAAAGCCTAGCTCACACGGAGCGTAGCAAAAGGTCCATATCTTAAGCTCCAGCCAACAATAAACGTAATAAAGAGATGAAGTGGAGTCATGTCGCAGCCGTATGAATACAAACGGCGAATTATTGTGACAAACGGACGGCCAGTGTATGCTCTATTTATGTATTTATAACTCATTATATGTTATGCTAAATCGTGGATGAAAAGCTTGTCTTATAAGAAAAAGATGTACGAAAATGTGTGGAAATTTTAATCTTATCATTAGTGATTATATCTTCATATTATATATTTTAAAATTTCACTGCTTTTAATTATAAAGAAAAACATTATTTTGGAACTAGAATTAATTATCCAGCATGTAAGTTTTAAGAATAAAAATAATTAGAATTAAATATTGGATCTAAGAAATGTACCTACTATTAATTTCTAATATAATTATTTATCTAAAATGATTACAAAATTATATTGAGTGGCATATCTACTCTCCAACTCCAAATCAATCACACTCGATTGAAACATTATAGTTGTTACCCATCCACCAAAGCCGCCCAAATCCAGCGAAATCGAAAAAAAGCAATTTTTTAAAGGTGCCCCGTTTTCAACGACTGCTTTAAATCAGTGCTCCGTATATTTATTTACTAACACGCGACAATTTACATACAAGAACCAATTCAATTCCATCGCACCGCGTTCCCAGGGATTAAGGCTATATTCCCCCCCTCCCCACACGCCTCACCCCTCCTCCCCCTCGAAGACCATTCTCCGCATAATCCTTATGAATCCTGTTTATATTCATCCACCTTAAAGGCCACAATAAAAGTATCTGAATACAAAATACTACGTGATCTCATTATTTGATTGGCTCAGTTAAAATATGAGTGGCTTTTGGTCATGTTTATGTTCGCTTAATGTTTTCATTATGTCTTACACCTTGAATTATTTAACACTAGCTGTGCCCCGCGGTTTCACCCACATTGCTCCGCTCCTGTTAGTCTTAGCATGATGATAATATATAGCCTTCCTCGATAAATGGGCTATCTAACACCGAAAGAATTTATCAAATCGGACCAGTTCCTGAGATTAGCGCGTTCAAACAAACAAACTATTCAGCTTTATAATAATATTAGTATAGGTAACAATTGCATTTTTCCTCAAGGTTCAGATGGAAACCGCAGAGAAAAAGCGTCTTCTTTCACACTTTAAAAACAGTCAAAGCAAATAAATCAGGAATCACATAGATAAACGAGTTAAAATCAATATGCGCACATTAAATATAATTCACACGTTCATATCACGATAATATATCGCACACGACACGACGTTTACGACGTACGGTGCGATATCGTATTTTTATCGTCAATAATTATTTTACATGTCTTCCTTCATTGCCACTTTGTTGCGATGTATGAATGTTCTGCCAATATTTCTTTTATTACCTTTTAGCTATTGAAATGGGCTATTTTGAGGGAGTTTCGATGTTTTATTTAACTCTGGAATCGTATCTCAATAGTTTATTTTGTATGGTTCTTAAGTAATATTCAAAAGCTTAACTGCATAATATCAATCGTGACGATAACGTAACTGGATTTAACGCAGGATCTTTAGGTAAGTAGGTACGTGATTTTCGAAGCTCAAAGTTACTTTTAAATAACCGACTTCAATGTGCATGAAAAAGATCTTCTTAATAAGATAAACCACTGTTTCGATATTCCAGACTCGAAGGATCAAACTAGAAGCATAGAAGCTTTCTTCTTGAACACAAAATACTATTCTAAATCGCGTTATTGAAAATTATGAATCAGATACCATTTATTATAGGTTCATAAGATTCCAAAAATCACAGCTTCAGGTCTATATATGTATCTAGTCTAAAATCTTCCCTTGATCAATTAACCAAAATTAAAACCTAAAAAGGAAACCCCCCATCTTTTAATTGAAATTAGATCCATCAAATTCAATGATAATTGCACCAATTTAATGACCTATCAGTATCCAATGATTAGGGAATTTTACGCACAATCGTAGCCATCTTAATATTCAATTAGCAGTAATTGAGATGAGGACAGACAGACAGATTAACAGTCCTACATAATTCATTGCGGTAATGTTTCTCAATGGCCGATAACTTTTTTAGAGCGAATGTAATTCTGTGGGGATTGAATTTGTGCGGTTAACGAAACGTTTTATATGGATCATATAGTATTTTATTGTGTTTACCGGTTTTATTTATTTGGAATTAGATTTGTGTTACAGCTTATGAGATGATAATATTATTTAGATTGAGTATTTGAGAAATACATGCAAATTTATTTTTAAAGTTTCTATTTCGTAAATAATGAGATTTTACATAGGGAGGATGTAGTAGTAAAATTTGGAATCATCTCCCACGTGGATGTCGTGCATAACTTCTAAATAGACCACCTCTATCTCAATATTATTTTTACTTCACATTGTTTATAAATACTGTTTATCCTTACCAGTAAGCTGAAAAGCCAGCATCGATCAAAGTTTGGTTACACTAACTTATCTCTAACTTGATCAAGGCGCAATCTATAGCACAGCCCGGGTAACTCACTTAGAGGACGAAACCTGCCTAATGCAATTATTATATGATCCTGTATCAATGCATTGATAACCAATGGTATTATCTACACTCTTGTGTTGGAAGTTTCTAGAAACTTTGTGCTTGAAGTTATAGTCTTACCTTATTGGAAGTAATTTTAAAGTACGCACTTAAATAGACTGTAAATATGGCTAATAATAATTTGATATTGTTATATATACCTACTGTAGAGTGTCGCAGAACATTTCATACCAATAAGCATTTCTCCCATTTCAAAATAAAATGCAGATGCATTCGAACCGACAAATATTTGAAAACTGTTAAAAAATAAATTTCAACATCGATACAATTCCGAAGATAGTTATGAAAGATCCATAAAATCAGAATAAAATCTGCAAACGAATACAATGCAGCCACAGTAAGATCATGAACAAACATAACGACATCTAAATACCACTCAACTCATTATGTGCCGATATCTTTCTACAACCTCGAGCACCCACTAAACATCCACGCAAAAATAACCCTTACCATGCACTCAATAGCTAAAGCTGGGTCCACATTTGTAGCATCTTGACGTATCACGATCAGTCGTATCGTATCGAGTATTTGTATCATAAATATGGACGCTCATTTGTCCATGTCGTATTATTAAGGCGTATCTTGAAAAAAAAACGCGTCCATACTTATCAAATGCTCTATCATGTCAGTGTATCGGCGGCAATGGACGCTCCAGTTTTCATCCGATCCTCATATCTTTTCCTGATACGTGTTTCTTTCAGTGTACCTTCCCCTCTCGTATGGTTCAGTAACTCTAAAACTGTCTCTTCCTCCAGCTCGTCCCAAGCATCTTTCTTAAACACTTTGTTGAAGTAATTCTTGTGCTTGGGATCCCATAACACTTCTTTTCTTTTATAGGCGTCGATTAGTTTAATAACACTTTCGTTATCCCAGCTCATCTTCAATGTTTACTCCTCTTTCACAAACCACGAAATGGCGGGAACACAGGCAATGATCGCGTATCAATTGCATTCACGTCCAAACTTGATCGATACGATGTGTATCCTCTTTGATGATTGCGGAAAAACCGACACACGATGGTTCGCGGTGTATCACGTATATCGTATCGTAATACAGTATCAAAATACGTCCATACCACCGGTCGTGATACGCGTATCAGATACGAGGTGTATCATCATACACGGTTAGTGCGGATCGGGCCGTATCAGATACGGCGTGTATCATCAACGGGTATCATCTTGCGTCCTAACTAGCGATCATGATACGCGCCGAGGCCACACAATGGAGATACGATACACCGAAATGCTACAAATGTGGACCCAGCTTTACAAATTGGCACAGATACTCTCGAAGACAAATATTTAATGAGCATAACGTTACCAGGTCCAGAAGACCGTATGAACCATCCTGTATTGGAATGCAATAAGGTTGAGAATCGCTTGCACTTCCTCAAGCTCTCTGGAATGTATTAGTACATTGTAGTGGAGATTGTACAAGGGTAATTAGTCATTAGCGATGTGGGCAGATTGATCAGAGCCGGGTGATTGTTTTATGGTAATTGCTGTTATACATGGCGCTTACAGGTGTTTGTGCTGAACGGCAGATTTACGAGCTACGATTCTGCTCGAGTTTCACCATTGACGTTTCAATGATGAAGTTTTTTCGAGATTCAGGTGGGTGGCCAATACTTATGATACATTTCTGTTGTAAGATCATTATAAATAAAAGATATTTTTACTTAGCTGAGAAAAATCCTGCAGTTTAAACAACTAGGCATAAAGTCAGATATTGTGCAGAGAGGCATAGAGGCATAGACATTGTGCAGAAGCCAATATAATTATGAAATAAATGAAACAGAATTACTCACATGTGATGTTTTGTCAAAGAGACGCTTGTGTTTTCAGATGTGAATAATAAAATATGTCAAAGCGGCAATAAAGCTAGCAATCAATAGTCTCCAGCTACCTAGATATGATTGGTCCATTCCAGTGTGATTAATGACGTCATAAAACCAATTGGCTTAACGACTGTTCGTGTTGAGGTGTGTTTTTACGAGCCTGCTAATGGCGATTGATATTGACACAGTTGACAGTTTGCCTTGAAATTTGTGGGTACCTTGTTTGGTAAGTATATTTTATATTGGTTACATCTACCAGTCTGATAAATATTAAGTTTTACAAATTGTTACATAGGTTGTCGTGAACGGTGGAGGTAGAACTAATCAATTCCAATTTTTTATAGAGCGAATGAATGATAAAATAAGGCAACTCAGGTTCGGCGATTTCCAAATTTTATGGTGAAAGTTCATACATTGAATGCAAGTTAAAATTTTACTGAAATTATAACTAATGGTTTCCATTATTTTCAGATTCGTAAAAATAAAAAATAGCCAGATTGTAGAAACTGGACATAAAAGTAACTTCATCCTTCCATCCACATTTCTGTATAATTATTTCGTTACATAGCAGATTCTGCTAAGAAATGATTTACTGATGAGCTCTAAGTTTATAAGCGAATCCAGAAATAGACAACAGTCCATCTGACGCAACATAATGTCCGATAAAGTGGGCCCAACTAATCGTTAATTACTATCCTATAACTAACATGACGGCGACAAGGAGGCGCCCGATTTAACTGTATTTTAATGGTGTTAGGCCCTCTTTTCTTAAGTATCTATAAAGTGTATAGCCCCCCCCCTTTATGCTGTAAGGGCAGACGCATTATTGTAATTGTTTTTGTTATAGGTAAGTAGTTGAATCTTGATAGGACTCTATGACGATTAGGAGTTCAACATTTAATATTTTAATATCATCAAACCGCCCATGACCACCGAACACTAGCCACCTTAGTTATTCCTCATACAAAATTTCAGCCACTAATTTGCCTTTAATTTTTTCTTAAGTAGGTAAAATCATAATAATAAATACCTTCAAAATTTCCACAGAATAAATTACCTATAATACGACATAAAATTACTCGTGTACACGCGCCGTAAATATTAAGGCTTGATCAAAATGCACCATCACGGTCAGTTTTTTGCGGAACCCTAAAACTATACAGAGGTAATCCCGGATAAGCCGTATTGATAACCATCGTGTCCGTCCGTTTGTCACGGACCAGGGGGCAAGAAAACACCTACGTTGGACTTGTTTTTTTTTGGAAAAACAACAATATACTGTGATTGCAGATTTAGGCGAACTAATGACGTTATTCCATGTTTTTCGTTTGTGTCCACTTTTTGATGAACTAATAAAATTATTTTTTCTACTTTTGTAAAATGTGATTTGTTATTATAAAATCAACTAACACAAGTCCCAAATGAAACGTTTGTAGGCGAACATCATCAATCTTAAAATACTTGCGGATTTTTGCATTAAAACTTAGCTTTATAAAAGGTTTCAAATTAAACGACATAATAAACACTATTCAAACTCTCAATACTATTCAAATCAAATTCAAATATTATGACTGTAAACTCTCATTTAATGCAATATGGCTCACAAAACTAAATAGTTCGGGGTACCAATTTAGCAGATAAATAGCCGGGTTAGACATTTGGAAACTTATATATATCCCAGGGCCATTTCAGGTGGAGAAACGCGTAATATATCAAAGTTTACAAGTTGGAGAGGTGCGCGGTATGAGTTATGTCGACCGCATAGATGATGGTCTAGATTATAAGCGAAAGCGGAATTTGAAAGCAAATAAGAACTATACTGAATGTATAGTTGCATTTCCATGTGAGAGCATTGTTCTCCACTATCCTGCCTATTAATTAATTATTATCTATATACTCATTTTAGATAATTATGCCCTGTGTTAAGTTTTATACTCGTTTTTATTTCTCGTTTCCTGTAAAACAAGAATGATCCAATTAATGATTATTTGTTGAAATTTTTTTGGCATTTGTCAAATTATAATCATACTAAGTTTTCAAAATTTCTTCAGTTTGAACTTGAAATTAAAAGAGTTACATATTTTTCGAAAACAATCTCATATTTGGAAAACAAGAGAACATAGTAATATTCAATTAGTATTTATTATACGTCGATAAATTATTGCTAGGTACTTATAATAATTATTGGTATTGGGTTCGCTATTGAATACTTCAGATTATTGGAAATGAACTTTTTATATGCCAAGCAATCTTTATCAGCCCGAAGTTGTCGTTTCGATATCACGTTACTTGTATAAAATAGTTACCCATGGCCTATTTACAGACCTACAGAGTTTGCTCCATTTTTTAATATAAAAGACGTGTGGCACTCGGGACTGCCGCGGTTAAGCTATTGCATGCTATGCCTTCAAGCCACACCTCCGTGTCCGTCGGAGTGGGGAGCGTGAGGTTTTTTCGTTACGGAATTTCTGGATTCGGTCCCCGCGCTCAAGGCCCGCGATAGAAGCTATGCAATAGCTTAATATTTATAGATGAATATAATATAATCAAGTCCCCGCTTCCGCTCATAACATAACCTCGTTCACCAAAAACGCATTTATCGCGTCGCGGACCCGTCGCCGGTAATTGAGTTAGCTAAGCAACAACGGCTCGCTGGAGACGCAAGTTCGCTTTCTTACCTTACCAACTGGATGAATACATTTATACTATTAGGGTAAGCGTACACTTGGGTGGTAAGGGCTCGTGTACACTTGCAAGTATAATGGTTAAATTCAAGGCAGGCAAGGCACATAAAAAAACAGAAAGTAATTTTTATTATAAAAAATATCAGATTCATTTTCTTCGTCAATGGTTCAACTGTTTAAAATGTTACTCTAAAATAATAATAGATTCTCACGAAGAAAAATAAAAGTATGTTTCCGCCCGGGATCGAACCGGGGGCCTTCTGCGTGTTAGGCAGATGTGATAACCGCTACACCACGGAAACGATACCTTCACTTTGATAAATTCAAGTCAGAAGGAAAAAAATCTTATAAGAAGTGAAAGGTGCCTTTCGTATGCATACAGATTTACTCAACATATGTATTTTGCACGGCTGCAATGCTGATGTAAAATATTTTTACATAATTTATACCCACTTCTAAAAAAAACACTAAAAAGTCCACTCTATCTAAAAAAATCGCATCAAAATCCGGTACGTAGTTTTAAAGATCTAAGCATACATAGAGATAGACAGACTGCAGCAACTTAATACTATGTATAGTATGTAGCGAAGATACTCGTGCAATAATAACACTTAACCCTCAACTTGGCACATAATAAAACGAGCATCAGACGCCCAGGTCGGTCGTTAAGACCAATTAACTCTGTAGGTGCTCTAAGCATGACGTATTGGGGTTATCTGAAGATTATATTAATATTGGGAGTTAATTTATTGTTCTTGGTAAATTTGTCTTTAATTATTATGATTATGTAGTTTCAAATTGTGTGGTATCGTTAATTAGTTGCATGCAAATAAGAAAAAATATTGTCAAGTGATAATTTTTTTCCGTAAATCATCAAAACAAGTTTAACATTATTTTAATGGTTATTGAATTTAAACAGATTATTATACAACTGATAAAAAGTAATTTAGCATAATATTTACGACCGTTATAAATAAATCTTGAAAGATTACTTATCGCAGATAATTTTTAAAAAATATTTTAATTAGGTTAATAAAATGTATTTTTGTCTTGCAATATTGCACGGTAAACAACAATATGTTTACCGTGGTTTTTATCAAAATATCAAAACAAGGTCACGGTTGAAAGTAAAATACCTACTAAGTATGTTTTTTATTTGATGCATGTTGCAAACGCATGTGTGATCTTTGCTCATCAATTATAAATAAGGTAAATAATATACAAGGTGAGAAAGGTCAAAATAATAAAATCAAATAGGTGACAAAAACATTATTAACAATTTTTTTTTTCTCTAGATCCTCATTTGATAAAATATGTTATTCCACCCATAAAAACAATATAAAATATTCAATTATACATATTGTATTGTTATTTTTATGGTTGCGAACACAATTCTAGACTGATCATATTGTTGGCTCAAATGAGCAAATTCAGTTTGAACTATTGACTACCTCGTTTCTTTCTTCCTCAGATAAAACATCTAACTATTGAATAAATCACCGTCGAATCATTTTAGCGTGCCACATCTGATTATAATCAAACAATACAAAAAGTGGTTCACGTGCTAATTTCATAAAAACAAAATTCGTCACGTTTACGAGTTCCCAACGTTTGCTACCAGCCCTCACTCAACGATCGGCCAAAATTAAAAATAAATGACTCAGAAAAATACACGAGTCCATGATTTGATTAAATTAAGAGGAAAATACCGTGAGAGGTGGAGGAAAAAATCTTTCCTTTTATTATAAAGCTGTTTTTAACGCCGGCTTCCTTTGTAAATAAGTCGATTTACATGAATTTACTTTGTTCGCAGACCAATGGCTTCAATAATGTTGCAATAATGTTTACACTATTCTGCCGTGAAAGAATATTGTTTAATTTAATACTCCAAATTAAAACTTGTTTGGATTTTCACACTAAAGTCTTTTACTAAACACAATTTTTACTAAACACTGTACTGTACTGTATTTATACTGTCTTTTAGCACACATAATATCAAACGTATAAAAACAAACGGTATAGTAGTGTATAGGTACGGTGTTCTAGTGGTGGAACTTAATTTCTTGACATATGATTGATTTTCACCTAGATCAATATAAATGGTATGAAATTTGGAATTTAGTGCATCTTGTTATCTTCATTATTCAACGTGATACGTCCAGCCGTTCTTGATGAGCATTCCAATAAAAACAGTAATTCAACCAAACATTACACCACGTAATCCAAAACTATGACATATGGTGGTCAATTCAAAACTTGCGATAACCCTAAATTGCGGCAGTAAAACCGACTCGTTAACGGTTAATTAGAGACGGGGTCCAATAGATCGCAATTTATAATACATTGTACGCAAAATTGGCTGTCCCGCGTGAGTAGTGGTCACTATCGGATCGGATGACTGATAAAGGAGTGGTCACCCTTGCCGCGGGCAAATATTGCCCCCAAGAGGACACTTTCTTAGACAGCGTTGGATACAGGCGATTGTGGAGTGTGCTCGGATTACGTGAGCCTCGGAGGACTAGTTGCTAATATTGAACGTAAATATCATGTAATGATGGCCATTGTGCCATTTGTTATGACCATTTTATTAGTTTTATTGCTCTTCTCATTTTACCGAATTAGATATTTTTTTTGTATTTTATAAATTATTATTACACGACAATAATTAAATAAACTAACCTAGCTCTTATTTTACTTCGTTAATGAATCGTTAAGTGCATTGTTATATCAACACAATTTGTTCCTTTAGAAAATACTTTGGTCCGGCAAAAAAATTATGTTGTATAAACACCTCACCACACCTCAACGCCTTTACCCCACCCCAACGCATTATAGTCACCTACAGTTTTCACATATTATGTACGAAGAACTTTGTCTCCATGTATCCTCTGTCCATTGATTGGAGACGGTATTACTGGCTTCTGTATAAATCACTGATGAAATCGTACACAATTTGCGTGTCGGCCTGTTCGGCCCCGCTGGCCTGTTACGGGTTGACCTAGACGTGATGTTATAGGATTTATTAGAAAATTTAATTATTGTTATTAATTTTATCTACCACGTCATCCTGGATCACCTGAAAAAAAAACAAAATTATTATGATTCAGGAATGATTTAGCTTTCTATTCGGTGAAATAATTTTTGATATCGTTCCTAGATAAAGCTTTGCAATATTTCTTTAACAAAGATTTAAAAGTATCAAAATTCAAAATCAAAAATCAAATCAAAATCATTTATTTGCAATCAAACATGGTAACAACACAACAAACAACTTACATAATATAATAACTAAGTATATTAGGTATATATGTGGTACATTTATTGTGATATTTTGAACAAGAAAAATTCAAATCTTCTTCTTTGTAATATTAATCAATATCTTTATAGCATAACAAAAAACAACTTTGTAAAAGATTTTCTAGTTCAACAGAAATTGAATGAATGAAAAACACTTTATTATACACAAGTTGAAAGACACAGGCATTCTTAAAACATTAAAAAAATTAACAAAAAGCAAACCCTTAAACAATAAGAAGCACACATAATGCATCTCGTCAACTGCGTAAAGCTAAAAATTAATTACTCTATAAAATTGCCATAAAATTGCATGCAAACAAATAACACCCCTATTGCCTTTTAGCTTAAGACCATTTTCATGTTTTAATTCCTCTCGTAAGCGCACAAAAACAAAATTTTCGAAAATTAACAGGTTGTAAAAATTGAACTGCTTTAAACTGAATTTAACTATTAAATAATTTACTGCGTGATGATGTAAAAATTCAATTCGGTTGCATTAAATTTTTTCGTGTATCCTGCAAATAATAACGACATTTTTTTCTTTTTTCGTGGCCAGACGATTAATATAGGTACCTATTAACCAGTATGAAGTAAAAATTTTCGAACGAAAAATTAGTCTATAATTAACAGCTTTATGCATAAATTGTGAAGTCTCAGTTTTTTTAATAATATACTTTGTGCATTAATTATAATTTTTAAACCTATTTCCCTTTTTTTCATCATGCATTATTCATTAATAATAATTAAAATATACTTAAAAAATAAACTTCACTTTTGCCGCGCAAAATGACACATGACAGATAAAAAATATCTATAATCTGTGCACACAGCCTGTGTCTCTTTCCATCTGACACATAACAGGCCTGGCTGATTTACACCATTTACGTTTGAAATTTTACTACGTTTTTAATGACTTCCTCCTCGATCGCTCGTTAAATGTCACCGAGTAGTTTAAGCTGAGTATGAATCAATGATCATTTTAGTTACAATGTAAACAAATCATTAAATTTTACGCAATATGAACGGACCTGTTTGTCCGGGGTTGTATAAACATGCGTGATGCAATGTATACTAGGATTCTTTGTAGATTAGAAAAAATACGACATTTTATTAAGTGATGAAATCCCTTGAAATGGTAAATTTTATTTTGTAAATAATAAAGTGCTGTCATTTAGGGTTTCTACTTTCTTGTATAAAGTAAAGTCTTCTCTTAAAACAACATTATAAACCTACGTGTGTACTATAAATAATTTCTGTATATTATTAGTATTATAATCGATTAAAAAATTAAAAAATTCGAAAAGGAATCGATTCTAATATTCTTATTAAAGTATACATCGCTGTTATAGCAAAAAAAACCCGAATTTGGATAGTAAGAATGAAATACAAAACGTAATAGATTTACAATTAACATTTTTACAAAAACCTCACTCATTCGCCTTTTTGCGATACAAATCTTACCAAAATACATTAAAACGTGCTCCCGATTCCCCAATTTTCCCGACACTTAAGCAAGTATTTACCAAAAATCTGCCCCAAAGACCCGCCATAAAGCAAGGTGAAAGTTTTTAATCTTCAAGGAAATCAAGCTCCGCTGTAAGGGCGGGATCATCTCACCACATTAAACTTAACTCCATTATTACTTACAATTCCTGTTTCTGAACTTCGTCTTTATTTATAACATAGATTTAATTCCGCTTTTTAGTACTTACTATTAAATTTTCTTTTTTGACCGCCTCCTTGGTACAGTGGTTGACGCGTGAGCGTAGCACCGAGGGGTCCTGGGTTCGATTCCCGGTGGAGACGAAGAAAAAAAAAGTCTTGGTCTGTTAGGACACAGAAGGCTGATCACCTACTTGTCCATAAAGAAACATCGATCAGTGAAACAGATGTATAATGCATCTGCCCTAAGGGGCCCAGGGTGGGGTAAGCCCCACTAGGGGACATGGGACTTCACTAAAAAATTAAATTTTAATGTTTTTATGTAGGTTTTGGTATATGTTTTCACTTTTCTAATCCATCTAGGCCCATCTATATGATCGTAACTGTACTTTGATACTGTGTTAAAATGTTTACTTGCTTCCACTAAGCAACGTTATCTTTATTTTCATTTGTTGTTCATTCTTAAATACATAGATAGTCGTTATAATATAATAACACACAACTAAGTATAAGATAAGAAACGTATATCACGTAAACAAATTAGGTAATGCATTTTATGTGATCAGACTTACCTAGGAGGTACTAACATAGTCTATGTTAGTACCAAATCCGTAACCAAACTTATTCTAAAATGTAAGTAAAATAACTTTTTAAACATTTCACGTAACACAGAAACCTCCACAGCCTTAGAATCAATTAAACATAAAATAAATTGAAATAAAACAAACGATCTGGAAGCCGGAGGATCACACTGGGTAAACATTCCGCCTCAGAAAGATAACCATAGTCAAAAACTCGTGAATTTAAGTTTAATCAAGGCACAACAATCGTGATCGGAGAACGGATTATCAAGCCGTGGTTCGCGTTAATTAAACATGAAATTCAATTAATAGAGGACGAGCGAGTTATCGCGTAAGGAATAAAGGGCTCCCTTCCTCCTAATTAAAATGTATTGCCTTATTTTACTCATTTTCTACTTACAATGACATCGCGCGACCGACTCCAACTTTTTAATCTGTCCGCCGTCTTACTTCGTCTTCAGAAGTTGGATGGCTGCAAATTAAAATGGAGTCTGCTCACTGTTATTAAGGTCGGATTTCGATTGCGTTCAAAGTGTAGTAAGAAATTTTCAAGGCAGGTTCGAGGCAAGAGTAAAGCGTTCGAAGCCACAAAGAGGTATTTGTGGGCTTAAGGCTGAACATTAGTTTTTAAGGGTCTTATTTTGTTGTGCGCTATTAAAACGGAACTCTCTTTGATAGAATTAGCCGAGGCAATAAAATTAATCGGTTCACCGCAGCTCTAATGCGGCTGGTTATTGCGTAGGTCGTTCAAACTAACTTCGATAAAATGGTGGATTCATCGGGCTTCAAATTACGCTTTATTTAGCTGAACTCTTATTAATATTGCTTAGATCGATTTGGTACATTGTGTTTGTATATTGATTATAGTATTAGTCTATTATAATAATAGAGAGCTATTGAAGAGTATGGAAAGTTGGAAGGCTGCGTTTATAATTTATATTACTAGTGAAGATTGTTTCTACATTACACTACTTACTTAGCGTGGCAGAAACATCCTTCTGTACAAAATATTTATTAATAAGATTAAATCGAATAAAAAGAAGATAATTTAGTACACAGAAGCTGTCTGTGCAATAAAGAGAAATATTGTTAACCGATTTTTGAAGTGAAAACTTCTTTAGCGGCGTTGAGCACTTTTTCTGTAATGGGTATAAAATCTTAAACTCGCGTCAGGACACGTGACCTGATCGAAAAAGCGTAAGACGGATGGATATCAAACATGCTCAACGTTAATAATCAAGTTTTCACTTCTGCCGGCACTCCCGGAGTGCAACCCATCTTTTTTTTTTATTATTTCTCTGGAAAATGGTTTTGTTTTTCCTATTGAAATGAATTAAGAATATTCTAATATTGCAACAATATAGGCTTCTCTTTACGATTATAATAATTATATAACTTTTGCTTCATTATCCATATCTTATTGTTATAATATTGTAATATCCTTATAATAATAACTATAATATTATAAATGCGAAAGTAACTCTGTCTGTCTGTCTGTTACGCTTTACCGCTTAAGCCTCTCAACGATTTTGATTAAATTTGGCACAGACAGTCTTTAGACCCTGAGAAAGAACATAGGCTACCTTTTATCAAAACACGAAGCGAAGGCGAAGCCGCGGAAGCTAGTATTAATAATTATAAACTTGAAAATTTTCGGTAACTTTAAACTTTACTCATTTTGCGTCTCCTTTATTTGACGCTACCTACTATGAATAAATTCCTAGAAAACCTTAGAATAAAGAGACACTGTGAGACAAGAAAAGCTCTGACAGACTGCGACGAATTGCATTAAGGGCAACAACCTTTTATTTAAACCTACCTTATTTTCAGTTTAATTTTAAACCTTTGAATGTCATTGTAATTTCGTCTTATTGTTACATAGGATTTAATTTAAGTGAATTCACTTCTTCAATAATGAAATATCTATTTATTAAGGTTTTTCTCTTCTTTACCCACTTATTTCTTTCCCTAATATCTACAGTGGTAAAATCGAACGTTTACAAACGAAGGAGTAAAATTTCTTGGTATTATTATATTAAAATACCTTTTTATGAGTTGCTAAATATGAAATCCACTTAAACATACAATATTTTCATGAACACAGCTTATAATTCGTGTACGATGTTAACAATAACAGCAGCATTAACAGCAACCATGGAAGAAAACTAAATTACCCGTGCCGACCTAACTGGCTTTAAGCCGCCACTATCTATTGACCTGTCACAGCCCTACAAATCTTTTTAACGAGAGCTCAAGTTACACTGGATGGCTGGGTTCAAGAATCAACCACTACAGGTTGAGCTGTCACTGTGTGTAGTGTCTAAGCTTGAGGGACCAGGTTATACTGGTCGTGTAGGGGGTAGGGAGGCTACAACAATTATAAATAAGTAGGTTGGAGCAATAACGACAGAGATGTGCATTATATCAAGCAAACTGCCTCGATGCAACCTAAGAGACACTCCATATAGATTATGTACGTGACTGAGATTTTATTTGATATTTCTTGGATTTTGTATCGCAAATTTATTTTATATGCTTTATGCATCACTTTTCGAGTTTATTTTTAGAGATGTTTTTATTATTCTTCCCTATTTTTTAACTTTCAACAGAAGTTTTTACTAAAAGTGTATAAAACATATTATACCTACTTAACTTTGATTGTTTAAAAAATCGGCTACAATATATAATCCATTACAAGTTCATAATACAAATTTAATTTTAATGAACCATAGATTGATTGTTCAATCATATCCTTTTATGTAAGATAGATTTATTTATTTAATGGGGTGATGTAGAACTAAAAAAATATCTGAGCCGCATCTGCAAAAATAATCTGTGACCAACAAAATTCATAGGCCATTCATAACACAACACTAGCAGACGTTTTTATTCGTCTACATTCTACAATAACATAAAAACAACACTGAAATCCCATATAAACATTTTAAAGCGTAGTGTAGACCGTATTAGGTAGTTAAATTTCCATTTGATATTTACAAAGTGTTGTGAATTTATGGATGTCGCAGCGCGCAGTGACGTCGCTACGTATGTGTATTTATGACTTTATGAGGTCATTTAATTTGCATTATTTTAGATCGGTATTTCAATTAAGTGTGCACTTTTTAATGTAGTGTTTAATAAAAGGGAGTGGAGAAATTAGTACAATATAATCGTGATCATTTAAAATTGTATGCAGATAGATTTATCGATAAAAAGGAATTCTTTGTACAGAATGTATTACAGAATTAACAGAAAAAAATAATTGCATAAATGATAATTTTAAACGAAAACGTAAGAAAAGTCACTTATTTAAATAGCTATTACTACTATTTAAATCTTCTTGGCATATTGTGTCGCTTCTGCCGGAGCACTGATTTTCAGTATCTTATCGTCTATAGTTAAATAAACTGTAGGGAGATCGGGGATGAAAGTCACATTTTTAACTTTTTTTATGTAACTTCCAAAATACGTTGTTTAGGAATGATATTTGTATACCAAAAGATAGTGTAATTATTCTGTTACAAAAGAAATAAACGTATTTTTGTGTAATATTATCAGTTGTAGAAATATTTTGTATTTTCACTCTTAAGAAAAATGTGACTTATAACCCCGGGTCAGGGATGGTTGTCACAATGCCTAGGGTAGGTAGTCACATACTAAATAACAGGCAATTTATAAATAGAAAGTCACACTTTGGTCTTATAATTTTACGGAATAGTTTTTAATTAAGAACTCTTAACCAAATGAAACCGTGTCTACGGTCTTTATTTCAGTCTGAATATTAATCAATCACAATTTTAGCAAACAATAATAATCGTGAGTCAATATAGAGTCATCAAGGACAGATGGACTTCCAGCAGGTTTGTTAGGGTGATTTTCCGGTGTTGATTGAAAATTTACGGCTAAAACAAACAACCTCAAAACGCAAATAAAGTCATCTCGCATACAGGGGGCTGGTTGATATGTGACAACCAGCCCCCGAAAATTTGTGACAACGAGCCCCATAACACGTTTTAGGAAAATAAAATTGAAAATAAATTCCGATCAATGAATATCTAAAAAACTATACTACGATATTATAAAACACATTTCATCATCATCAAATGCACTGAAAGATTATTACTGTAAAACAAGAACGTATAATTACGAGGTCCGACACAGCAGCACAAAAATTTACTTTTGCTGTGCGAAAACAATAAACACGTGTGAGGCCCTCACGGCAGATCGGAGCGGTCTGACGCGAAGTTGGGACAGCGTTTTCACTGTATCGCTCTTGCCACGCTGTTCAACAGACTTATTCGATAGTTCAGCTGTGACAACCAACCCGTGAGACAACCAAACCCGGTCTCCCCCTATAAGTAAATATAAAATTTGTTACAACAATGTCTTGAAATTTTACATCGTAAAAAATTCCTAGTTCAATTACTCCGTAAAATTAAAACCAACACCAAGTACACAAAAACAAAACTACAAACCCCCAAATCATCCTGCTTATCGCTGACGAATTACACTTTCAATCTATCAAAAAAACAATGAATTGTCGCCACGCTAAAGCTTTTTTTGCGCAAAAACTTTTGACGATTACAATGGTGTCAACGATTAGCCGCGGAGATTGGTGAGTCGCGACGCGTCTTGTAAACAAAACATTACTAATTACTTCTTTTATTGCAACCGCTTGAAATATTGCCTCTGGAAGTGTTGTACACACGTTGAGCATATCTGGGATGTCCCATGACTTAATATTGTGAAGAATTCCAGCCAAAAAGATTAATTTAAATGGTTATGTGCATTGTATTATTATTATTTTTGTACTTTCCTTAAATTGCTCGGATGTAATATAGTAAAAAAATTGGTATGTGGTTAATTTATTTTATTTATTTGTAAATTATACAAGTTTACATACCTATAACTATTACAAACTTGTTTAAAACTTTAAAGGTATATTTAAAAGCATGAAGGTTTTTTAAAATCGATTTATTTTAAAGTCGTGACACGTATTGTATTTAAAATTGCACCCATAAAAAGACACAATAGTCAAGATTTTTTTTTATACGTATAACTTCTAAATAAAAAATTTATTACACTCCCAAAAATTATCCTACAAAATACGAAACCCATAGTCACCCTACTCATTGTTCCCGATATCGTTCCTTGAAAAATGCCAGAGAAAACACCTCCCTCGTCTTAATCCCTCGGATAAGCAAAGGATTAGGGATGAATAATTCGCCGCAAACAAGAAACAAATAAAAACAAAAAATCCCCTCTTATTACTTAATTGTATAGATCATTAACTTAATCATTAGGGATTTGTATTCGTTAGGCTCTGTTGTTGTGTCTGTATTTTAGATAAATAGAGAAAATTGGGTGATAATTTATTTTGAGGTGAAAATCATTTACATATAGATAATATATGTAATGACGTTTGCTGTCTCGAGTCGTAAACATCACTTTATTGTCAGTCCGCATTTAATCTTGTTTAAAAATAGTTCAAGTAATCCACTAAATACAATTTGCCGCGAATAATAACGGTGCAGTTGTGAAGTGCAAACTACATCAACAATTTGTGGCATATTTATAAATTTGCACTGGAAATAAGTTGAAACTATCCGCAAAAGAGTGAGGTTAGTAAACCGGCACATACCTGTCAAATGTCATTACAAAACACGAGTCATGATAAGTATTACGTCAGTTTGACTTTTTGACTTTGACACATTGTCAAAACAACACCAGTGCTGCCATAGAATAAATTTAACTCTGATAAAGCGTCTCATTATACGATTACAACATGGAAGAACAATTTCAATTGTTATTTGATAAAATGAAAATTGAGATGCAAAACCAATCAGAAAAATTAACAGATACCATAACTACTACAATAATGGATAGAATAGATATTAAATTGGAACCTATTGTAGCGGAAAACAAAAGTTTGAAATTAAAAGTAGAACGACTTGAGAAAGAGATAGAGTATATGAAGAGGGAAAAAAGAAACAATAATATTGTAATTTTTGGTATAAAGGAGAGGAATAATTCCACTACAGAATTATTGCATACGGTAATAGATATGTTTCGAGATGATCTGGAAATAAACGTGAAACAATGTGACGTTAATAAAATACATCGCATTGGAAGGTTTAATAAAGAAGGTGACAAAGCGAGGCCTATTTTAATTTCCTTTTTAAATAGCCTGAAGAAAAATGAAATCATGAAAAAGAAAAAATTTCTTAAAAACAAACAAATTTATATTACTGAAGATTATCCCAGAGAAGTTTTAGAAATAAGAAAATCTTTACAACCTAAATTAATTGAAGAAAGAAACAAGGGAAATATAGCTTACATAAATTACGATAAGTTGGTTATCAAAGAAAACAAAACAAATAATGATAAGCGCAAAAGGGAAGTATCTATGTCACCCCAACCTAACAACCAACCAAAAAGACAACAAACGTTGACATCATCTAAAGTAAACCGTATAAATGCTTTTGATATAATGCGTGGTCGATCCAACTCTCTTTCTAACTACCCTTTAGGAACAAACCAATAGCAACCAACCATCGGCAAACGGAATTCCACCAATAAAAAACAAAATGAGAATCAAACTAGCGCTAACAATAACTCTCCCCCAAGCCGACTGGTCATCGTGGGGGATAATGACCACGACCCTCTAAGGATGAATTGTAACACCCAGAATAAAACGAAAAATATCTATATAGCAACCTTGAATGTTAGATCACTGAGAACCCCAGAAAAATTATTAGAACTAGATACAGCATTATCTAAAAATAAGTGGGATATATTGGGTATCAGCGAAATGAGACGTCTTGGAGAAGGTATATTGGATAATGGACAGTATATTTTACATTATAAAGGCGAGACTCCGGGTATGTATGGAGTAGGTTTTCTAATTAAAAAGCACTTGGCAGACAAAATAGAAGAAATAAAAGGGATCTCAGAAAGAATAGCTGTCCTTCATATAAACATACCGACACAAAATAACAATACACCGTGGTCTATCATTCAAGTGTATGCCCCAACCGAATCTAACAAACCTGAAGGCATCGAAAAAATCGAACTTTTCTATACAGAATTACAAGAAACTCTTAATAAGTGCAAGAAAAACATCATTATAATGGGTGATTTTAACGGACAAATTGGAGTATGCAATAAAGGGGAAGAATACGTTATTGGAAAATATGGATATGGCAGAAGAAGTAGTAATGGCACAAAATTAGTGACTTTTTCGATGGAAAATAAATTAAGTATCCTGAATAGCTTTTTTAAGAAAAAACTTGCGAGAAAATGGACTTGGGTTTCTCCCAATGGCCTAAATAGGAATGAAATTGATTTCATTTTATCTAATAATCCGAAAGCTTTTAATGATGTTACTGTAATAAAAATCTTAATTTTAACACAGACCACAGAATGGTTAGAGCCACTTTTAAAGTAGGGAATATAAATAAAAGCAGGAGATTTCATAACAAATATGCAGCTCCCGCATACAATATAAAAAACACAGACACTTTTTTAGATAACCTTAAAATTTCTCTAACTAAAAATGTAAAAGAAAATATACCAACACAAGAAAAATACGACAAGTTATTAAATACACTCAAAACCGAAACTAGGAAAATAAACAAGTCAAAGAACATACTATCGATAGAAACCAAAAATTTGCTTTGCGAAAGGAAAGAATTGATAAGAGAGAATAAATCAAATACTAACAGACAAAAAATATCAGAAATCAGTAAACAAATCAATGAACAGATAAGGAAAGATCGAAAACTAAGAAGAACGAATACAATGAGAAAGTATATTGAAAGAACGGGAGGTATTAAAAAAGCCCTGAAGCAACTAGATCAAATCAAATCATGGATGCCAAATGTTACGACTAAAGACGGGATTTGCACTGCAAAAAGACCAGAAATAATCAAAATTGCTTCCGATTATTATAGAAACTTGTACCAAAACCCTAATCCTAGTTCGCAAGTATTCAGGATAAAACGGGATAGAGCTAATCAAGACGATACACCAGATATAATGAAGGAAGAGACAGCCAGGGCTATAAATTCATTAAAGCTCGAGAAAGCTACCGGCCCCGACCACATTACAAACGAAATTCTCAAAAGTTCTAGCACAGTCATCATCCCACATCTAACAGAGCTATTTAATGAAATCGTAAGAACCGAGTACATCCCACACGACTGGACCAAATCAACAATAATTCTCTTGCATAAAAAAGGGGACAAGGGGAATATCGGAAATTATAGACCGATAAGCCTTATTTCAAACATCTATAAAGTATTTTCAAAAATTATACTCTCTAGAATTACTATGACACTCGATGAGAACCAACCGAAGGAGCAGGCAGGTTTCCGAAGAAACTACTCGACGATGGATCACATTCATGTATTGAGACAAGTTATTCAAAAATATCAGGAATACAATAAAAAATATTATTTGGGATTCGTCGATTTCAACAAGGCTTTCGATTGTTTGCAACATGAATACATTTGGGAAGCTTTGGACATGCAGGGAGTACCTTCGAAATATATAAGACTGTTGGAAAATATTTACACAAAAAGTACTGCGCAAGTGAGACTGGAAACAACAGGAGAAGAGTTCCCAATAGAAAGAGGTGTTCGTCAAGGCGACCCGATTTCTCCAAAACTATTCTCGGCTGTCCTAGAGATGATTTTTAGGGGTCTGCAGTGGACAGAATTCGGTTTGAATATAAACGGCGAAAAATTAATTCACCTACGTTTTGCAGACGATCTGATCTTGTTCTCCGAGTGCCCAAGAGTTCTAGAACAAATGCTGCAGCAATTAAGTGTCGCTAGTGCTAAAGCCGGACTGTCAATGAACACACTTAAAACCAAAATTATGACAAATTCAACACAAACATATATAATAAGAATAGACAATAATGAAATAGAGTATGTAAACGAATATGTGTATCTAGGGCAACTAATATCGCCATCAAATACCATGCAAAAAGAAATAGATAGAAGAGTAGCAAATACCTGGAGAAAGTACTGGTCCCTAAGTGAAGTCATGAAAAACAATCAAATGCCTATGGAATGTAAGAGAAGAGTATACAACACATGCATTTTACCATGTTTAACATATGGTTGCCAAACATGGGCACTGACTGATCGACAACTAAATAAATTAAATGTATGTCAAAACAAAATAGAAAGAAGCGTTATTGGTGTTCGGAGAATAGAAAGAATAAAATTGAATATAATTAAAAGTAAAACTAAATTTAAAAATGTACAAACTATATCTAAAATACTCAAATGGAGATGGACTGGACATATGTTGAGAGATAAGGAAGAAAAATGGACAAGGACTATAACGGAATGGTACCCCCGCGATGGTATACGGAAAAGGGGAAGACAGTTCAAGCGGTGGGAAGACGAAATTAAAAAGATAGCTGGCCCGGAATGGATCAGAATAGCTAAAAATAGAGCAAAATGGAAATCCTTAGAGGAGGCCTTTGTCGGAAGACAAGCTGCCATAGAAGAAACAAGTTTGCCGATTATATAGATTAACAGCTAATGAAATAATATAATAGAGAAAATAGTTTAAAAACGTTTAAAATAATATACAATATAATATAGGAATAAATAAGGAATATTGTCAACGGCATTTAGTAGGTAGTATAAGATTTTTGTAGTAGTTTGTAATGTTTTTGCAGTAACAAAGGCTTATTTTATAATATATGTAATTTAAGTGTCTAATTTTAACCAAATTCATGGAAACACTAAATTAATGAACTTGTAAAAGCTTTTTGAGGAATATTCGGATCGCGCAATTACAATTTTTATTCACCAATTTTTTTTTTATATAATAATATATTAATGAATGCTGTACATTTCTGATAGTTCACATTTTTTAAATGTTTATTTAAAAGTACCATAATACACATTCTTAATAATAATATTTAGTTATTATTATCAAAACAAACTACCCTCCAGGTTGTAAAATATATGAGAGTAGACAATAAATCAAAGTACAGTAGGTAAGATACGTTTATGAGCGCGTTCTGAGAACCCTACATCTTAATATTCAATTCGTATCTGTTACTGTTTGTTACCTTACGCGGTATAGTCCATAGTCGACTTCAATTTTAATTAAGAAATTGTGTCAATATATTTTTAGTAAAATTTGTTATTAAGAACTTTAAAGATAATTAATGAATCCTTACATCCCTCAAGCTCTGCAAGTATTAGAATTCTAAGACCTGTCCTTACAGTGCGTGGTATAAGATATAAGCATACAAGATAAAGAAAACAGTGTCTCCATTTACGAAATATTGCAATTTACACATGATCTACGTATGTACGTTTCATGAGCCTATTCATTAACAGCACTGCATTTATTATATTTATCAGACGTACCTACAACGACGCAGGTTTTCAACGATTAACATATTTTTATTTCATTTATAAACGATTAAGATATAAAAAAAAATATTATTAATGTGAAGATAACATGACTATTATAGTATACACAATACACATCCATATTATAAACTTAACAGAAAATACCCGGTTGAGCATGCACAAACCCACACATCCGGGTGGGCCGGGCTAATCTCCCGGTTATAGTGTAAGTTGCGATACCCGCCCGGTAACGTTCCAACTTCGTCTTACGCCATTATCTTGTGTTAATTACTCATACCACTGTTGCTTTTATTGTGTGCTAGTAAATAGATGTTGACCTAAATAGTAAATACGTAGACCTCGGTAAATATCTATCGACTGGACTATTTTCCATGTTCAACTTTTTTTTTATAATCTTAATATTCAGAGTAAGCGAAAAGGGACAATCAAATCTTATTATGTATATGCCAGAAAATTCTAAACGATAAAATGTATTAGGAGAAGTTTATATGACATTATTTTTCCAGTAGTAAAATGACTTATTGTGTAACGTCCGAATTGTTATTTTCTTATTTTTTTAAAGAGGGTGTTTTATCCCTTATAAATGCATAAGCTTTTAAATAACTTGTATTATTTAAAACCCGAAAAAATCATACATACGAACTTTCACCTCCAAAATTAGTTACCTTCTACTGTCAACCACAACCTTACCAAAACTTGGAATACAATAAGACCCCTTAGTATCAAAGTTGGTATCATTTGCAAGTACATTAAAATCATTGTCTCCCTTATTGAAAGTTCGCTAATAAATTCATGAATCACTTGAAGGGCGAAGGTACTCATTAAAATACTTCCTGTGATAGAAACTGCATGTAATTGGGGACTTTTGTTTCGAATTTCCATTGTAAGAAAATACAAAGTGATAAATGATCAAGATATTCCAAATTTATATGTTGTAGTTGTAAGGTTAATAATAATTATACACGAATTTATCGACTTTTTAGTACATTAGGTACCTACGTGAATATAAAGTTCAAATTAATATCTAGATATATGTGTAATACCTAGATATTAATTTAAGTAACAAAGGCGATTGTAAATGAAAATTTTACCTAATTACTCATCCAGTCCATTATTTCTATTCATTTCTAAATGCATTAGTAGTTTATTGATTACTGAGTAATATAGTTACATACCAACAAACATGTCGCATTTAGAATACCATAAGTTCTCCTACTATTTATATTAAATCTATATATTTTTATAACTTGTTTTCAGAACCTACATTATCTCCGCCTATGGCTTGAAAGCACTGGACAGTCTGAACAATCTTACACACATATGCACTTAGCGCCACAGTACACACACGTTACGTACAAAACATTGGAGGAACTTCGAAATGGGTCAGCGTTTATATGCATCTTATTCTGTCTGTGGTCATTATAATGTTTAGAACAAATCAGAATATACTCTATGCTATAGATTACCTTCATCATTTATCATACCATCATTTTAACATCGTATTGTATCATAAAGGTTTAAATTGATTGTTGGTTGATTAATCATTGATTAACAGATAAAATGTAAATTAAACATAGTAGATAATATGTACCTATATACTTGGGACTTTGCCTCATATTTTATCGCGGAGTAATAAATGCTTATCTCTGAAGCATATTATGTATCTGCCTTATTCTTTGAAAATATATTATTGACTCATCTTTGTAATAATTTATTTTATTTCTTCATTAATCTTCTTACCTAGGTATTTACCTATACATACAAGTTATTTACTCAAGTGTTAAGTGTCGTAGTGTGCTCTTAATCAGTTCTTGAGTTGAGACAGTTTTAGTTGAGTACTGTGTATGCCTGAAGCGATGCCTTGTATACAAGTATTTAGTTTTTAAGTAGTTCAACTTGGTCATTTGCTTCGTGTTTTTGGAAGGACGTAATATCTTTGTGTTAATTAGTTCATTAGATTTGGTATGTTGGTGCTCAGGTTATCTATGTGCTGATTATATCTATACTATTATTATACCTAAAGCTGAAGAGTTTGTTTGTTTGAACGCGCTAATCTCAGGATCTACTGGTCCGACTTGAAAAATTATTTCGGTGCTAGATAGCCCATTTACCTAGGAAGGCTTTAATTATAATCATTACACTAAAGAGCGGAGCCACGCAGATGAAACGCGAAGCGCAGCTAGTATTTAATAAAATAAGCAGCGAGTCGTCTTCTCATATATATTTTTACCATCATGTATTTAAATTTAACAAAATATTATGCTGAGAATTTTACAGTGATTGATTCTATTCAAATTGCATTCAATTCATTGCTTCATTAAAATATAATAGCTTTTATAAATTAAAATTTGAAAGAGAGACTGAGTTAGACATACCAGAGCTTTTTGAGACAAGTTTTATAATAAAAATAATAAAATTGAAAAGACTGACAGTTAGGAACTATAAAATCTACAGACTTGCCTTGAATCGCATTTTATCTAACAAAACTCCAATAGCTAATAGACAAAAAACAGCCGATATAGAATTAAATGGAACCCCACATAGCTTACCAGCAACACACTGAGTTGGACACTTAAAAAGCTCGGAACTTGTACCGAAACCGCTGCAAGTACGAGCTTTTTGTTTTAGCAGACGCATTTAGCTCGCTTGTGGTTGCATGGCTGGTAAAACTATTGTATTTGTAAATAATTATGCTATAAGTTACTTATAAATTGTTTTGGAATCGAATTGTCTTGTTTTAACGAGGTGCTGGTGTCTAAGCAAAATCAAAGTAATAGTTTTGTTCCATGAGTTTAATATCATAATTCTTATAAAAAAATTAATCCTGATTCACTTTATTTAGCATCCACAAGATGTGAACCCAAACATTTGTTGTCAATTTCAACTACTGTGCCCCTAAAAAAATAGCAAGGTTGCAAAAGCTTTTGATAAAAGAAAGAAAATAATTTGGAATTAATGTCAGTTTCGTGTCTAATAATATGTCTAGTAAGTAGTAGTATCTTACATGGGTTGAGTATCCATGTAAGGTATATAATAGCTCTAACAATTTAAAAATATAATAACATACAATAACACAATCTACCTACTAAATACCTACTTCGAATAATAACCAAATAATGAACAAAAACTTGTTCTTCAATTTTCCATCAAACTCTTAAACATTGTATAATGAACACGAAACAATTCGCATTGAGCTACGAATAGCCACACATACTTCGCATTACTTACCTGAGGGGAGATGAATCAATATCTTAACTAACTTTATCCCGAGATCCCGAGATCCCATCGTATCCGGCGCACAGCGGGCGGTTTTGTGTTGTATTCAGACATAAAGATTAATTAAATATTGTATGAATGATCTGTATAAACTATAAAGTAGTAGTTTAGAGTTCAATTAAACATTGAAGATGTAACGATCTCAGTTTATTGTGCATTCCTTGTTATTTAGAAAACGAATCCATTAACTTCTATAAAAAATACAGATCGAATATGGTACTTTAGTTTCTATAAAAAAAGACTTGCTATCTTTCAAATAGTCCTTTTCAATGTGTAAAATGCATTTTCTAGTTTATGGACAAAATATAAACAATGTAATATGATCGCAAAAGCTATAAATGTACTGAATTCAGCTTTCATAAACCACAGATTTAATAACTTCTATTTCAACTTAACTGGCTAATTTATAATTTTCAATACCAAACTCCATATTATTATTTCCAATAATTGCTTCTTTAAAAAAATATTTCATCACCATAAATAATATTCCTAAAACAATCTCTTGTGAAATTCGCCCACTGTGCAGTTGAAATAGATCCCCCTGGCGCCCGGGGCAGTATCGGCGATACATAATTTGTATTGATTAAAAATATTCTGCATTCTTGCACGAGATTTAGACGAGATGTGATTTTCTTAGAACACTTTATTAGTTTTCCTAGTTTTGTTATAACATGAGTTTTATTGGAGATTTTATTAGGGATTTAAATCTATTTAGGTATTAGAAAACTGAAAAGTTGACTCTCTAGTTCCTGTGGGTAATTTAATTTATTTTCGTATGAATAAACATATTTTTGTATTCTGTAGAAGTAAGTAGGTAGGTAGGTAAAGCTTTGTGGGTTGCAAAAAACTACAATATTTTACAAATCAACCCTTCAACAGACCTGACCCAAGAACCCAGAAATTTGTTTATTTTCAAAACCCATATGGTTACAAGTATTTTACGAAAAAGGCAAAGTTGAACAAATACGCTTCATAAATATTTACAGGAGTGCCCGCAATCTTTCCGCTACACTCGAATGGCAATGAAAAAGCGATTTTATTACCATTACAAAAGGTACATTCAATGATGCCGAAGTCATAAAAACACCACCTCTGTTTATTTGAGTCATTAAGAAATGTCGAACTGAGACGTTTTGGATGTCGAAAATGTTTTAAGATGAAGACTGTTTTTTATTATTTATTTATTTAAATTCCCGTAAGTATTACAATGTTCGGGGACTGAAAATCAACACGGAATTAGTCACCTTTCAAGGTCACACAACATTTGAATATAATTTGAATGTAATGTTGTGGTTTTGTGTAAATAAATTCCTGAAAATAAAAAATACATGGGTACCTTTTTTGGTGTAAAACGAATACATATTTAATAGATAGAGCCCTCTCCAGTCATCAAGAATTAGGTATTAGCGAGTTAACTCAAATTCAAACTACAATCTTATTTGACCTATGTTATCTTTTACTTCCAAAAATTAATTGAAATTCCTACTTACGCGACTTTCACCAAATTATATCCATAATAATATATTTTCCTTTCATCTCTTGTATAGAAAAAACTATACGAAAACATCTAACATCCGAAAAGCCTGTCATATCGTGAAAAACGCGTGTCGCGTAAACACGGCATTTCGTATTATTTATGTAACGACTGTTGTTGCAGGTGGCGAAACAAAAACTTATAAATGTAATGCTCTGAGAGGCTTAATGCTGATATTGTATGGAAAAGTTACTTGTTTATCTGATTGTTAAGTGCTTCTTGGGTTGTGTATAACGTAGGTAGGAGATAGTCTAGTCATCTATGTGGTTTATTATAATAGATTTATAGTGTGTAATTTTTGCATTTAATCAATTATTTTCACATTATTTTTGCACAGATGCAATGAACTATTACCTAGTAGATAATATTAATTAAATGATGATATAATGTCTATATAAAACTTAAATTAAATACCGTGTTCGCTATCTATTAAAAGAGCGCATCAAAATCAAATGAACAGAATTGAGTTACTTTGTTGTTTAATATAATATTATGATAGTTATATAAATACGAACAACGTTAAATATAGGTTGCAACTTCACCTCTATACCAAGTATATTAACTACTACAAACTATTCTGAACTTAGACAATAATCCATTTATGAATAATACCGAAGTAATAAACATTCGCAAAATAATCATTAAATGTTATGGTTCGTCTTGTGATGTGGCCAGGTGCGGCCAGCTGGCAGGCGGGACCGGGTGTGCGCACGAGTTTTATGACGGACTAACATAGCACCTTGTGATTGAGGATGTTTTTAAATTATTAATTTTATGACCTTCCTTCACTGATGCGACAGGTTTTTAGTGTTATTTTGAACTTTTAATATATCAACTTTGCTGTGCAACTACTATTTTTGGAAAAAAGTAGGTACTTAGTCATAACAACACTATCTACCTACTTATAACAAAATGAATTATCCGAATTTGATAGAGTTTGGCATTCAGATACTTAATGATCATTTGTTTGAAAGCCCTTTTTCAGAGACAAATTCAACAACATAATATGTAATTATATCTTATCTCAATCGTGTTAAAATATTTTGAACTTTAATATGGTGGTAGTAAACTCAATACAATCTCATCTGTCTACAGACTATACCACCAGCTTCCCTTTCAACAAAAACACCACCATACTACCCAAGTCCACATTAACAAGATCATAAGTTTGTAAATATGATCTCGTTTAAACTCAGCCAAGGTAGATTTGTGGGGGTATAAATCCAGGCTGAAGTGGAAAGTTGGAAATGCGCATTAGCGATTCGTCTCACACGAAACATAACTGGTATTTATGGGACGAACGCTCCGCGGGACAGGCCAAGCCTGTCTGGATGTTTTGTATGTTTGAATATCTTTACTCGGGTAAGTAGGACGTGGAAAGAAAAATTGGTAAATAGTTCATTGATTTTTAGTAGTAAGGTAGAGATTGAGTAAAATAAGTTCTTGATCGGGATGAATTGCAAATTGAATCATATTAGGACCATATTTTAAAGGTCGCACGTTTATGAGTTACTTGTTGTCGATATTTTTACAAAAAATACAACAAAATATTGCAACTTGGTAATGAAACCGTATAAAATGGAAAATAATGCAAAAATAGCTTTATCGTTTGTCTAACACTAGATTCTTAGCTTAGAATTACAAATGAACATGCATAAAATCTCTGATTACCAATAAAAATAAACAACAGACGAACTTATTCACATCTCTCAAAAATCCTAAAAATAGTCTCAACATCAAGACCGCGTCACCGCTAAAACCATTACAAAAATGGCAAAATCGATGTCTAACAGCCACAGTCAATCGACTACACTTAACGTCGCCATAAATCCGAAATGCGCAAATGAGTTACCTTGCATTACGAAACGTTCGCGCCTCATTAGGGAGGCCTGAAAAATGCTCGCGCCACTAAAATAGACATTATGTAAAGTGCCACAATTACCGCGGTGACTTGAGAAAAAGTTGGCATTTAGGGTTGATGCAGTGGATTCGCTTGTGAGGATAATCCGTGTGTAGTACAATAATTTGGTCTTAAGGTAAGCCACCTAGATGACTTAAAACCTAGTGAATTATAGCAGGATATAAGATTGCGAATTCATTATTATAAATGCGAATAAAGTTTTTCGTATAATATAATACGTAATTTACGTACTTGTTTTACATTTCACTTACTTTTTAAAATTACTTTATCCGAATCAACATCCCGCAAATCCATCGATACCATTCCTACTCCATTTTTAGAGCCAATCAAATATAAAGAAACTATTCCAATGTTTTCGAATTTTCTACTCATAACTTACCTCCAGACCTACGCATACCATCAGGAAACCATAATCTCATTTTTCCATTACACCCCCAACCATTACAAACATTAATAGTCGCTTATTGCATGCTACCCTAACGTGGCAACCCTTAAAGGTAAGACGTCACTTAGCGTTAGAATTAACATAAATAATAACCTCATTTCTCAGCCGACACCCGCTTTGCTGGAGTATTGCGTCATTTGCTTGCCCCTTATAGCTGCTCAACACTTAACTCCAAATAAAAAAGTATATTATAAATTCCTGTGTTATAGTTCGAGAGGTGGCTGGAGTAATCGTTATTGAGCTTAAATCTCTCTAATAGTAGGTATATTGTAAAGCAATCGGCGCAGGCGATACTATATTACATTGGTGGATCATCATAAAACATAATATTGTAAATATTTATTAGGTTTAATTTGTAAATGTACATAAATAAACAATTGGAACATGAGATCAATATTGTTATTTTACTCGAAGAAAAGCATTAACATAAAAAATAATATTATTTATTCAGGTTATTTTGCAATTTAAATAATTATCAATCTCAGTGTTTATACGCAGCTATTTTCACCTATTTTCTAATACATAAATACACTTACATTTATTTATATTTTTAATTTACAATTATCAGATGTTATAGAAGAATCTGCAGCCAGCTCTCGGCATATGCCAATTCTTTGCACTCCCTTTCTGGAAGGTGATTTGCATCACAATTGTCTGCCCTCGACGCGTTTCATGTTTTTAATTTTAACAAATAATGTTTCAGGAGGCACATTTGCATTTTGGCGGTCGTCTATTTATAAAAAAAGTCAAAACTGCATAAATTTTATTGCCTTGAAGGTTTTAATGGCGTAGTTGCGCTCGATGTGAATTACTTGTGGATTTAATGAAGCAATCATGAAATGAAGCTTGTAATCCCGCCCTGGCTGTATTTCTAAATATATTTTTTGTAAGTAATAAAGGTTATTATTTATGTTATCGTAGTCTTTGCCGTTTATTATGTATTCGAACTCATTAAGCAGATCATCAGATTACAAAACAACGCAATTTTCTTTATACTAGCTAATTTATAATTTGCCGCCACTTTTGGCATTTGAATTCACATCAGATTTTATTATCAACCCGTGTGAAAAGGTAATTTTACTCTGAGTAACCACTATTTTAAAACCGTCACAAATACTAATTCCCAACTATATTTTTGACACTCCGCCATTTTAGAACGATCTCCTTAATTCCAAGATTTATCCCGTGCATTGGCTTCCCGCCCGCTTTTTTAATTCTTTAATACGTAGTTTATTCAACTTTATTGCGTATTAAATAATGTATATTTGACAACTATTACGGTTTTATGGTTTGTACGCGTTTTTGTACGCCTTTACACGGTCCAATTGCAACTTGTATATAGTGCCCGCTGAATTGCCTTCTTTCAAATTTATACGACTTTATCAGGTATGTTATATCACATAAATATTAACTTTGAAATAAAGATAAACATTTTCATTAAATATACGACCGAAATACATGACAGATTACTTGCTAGGTATTAAAACTGCACTAAAGTCGTTTGCGAAATTTGTTGTTTGAAAATGAACTATATCCCTACCTACCTAGTTTATTTATGATGTCATTTAAGATAATTGTAAGTAATTTATTATAGGAGTAGGTATGACTTTTATTTGTTTCTTACGATGTAGGTACTTTAAATTTTCTGATTTGATTTATAAAAAATATCCTTCGAAAACAACATCTCTATCCAGTACCTATTAGCCTGTATCTATAGATAAAAACATATCAAAAATAATATGTTTATCCGTATATAGGTTATATTATTTTCACATTACAAGTGCATAATTTCCCTGTTCATTCCTTGTCATCACCAGACGCGACCCATAAATATAAGGTGGAGTTGTCACGCCTTAAGACAATCAGTGAGGGAAGGGCTGGAAAAGGTCTCGGGTTCACTTTTTATAATGTTTTTGGGGTTTTTTGTGAAGAATAGCGATTAGTATCTAATGCACTATTTATTTATATATTTTGTAAAGTAATTTAAAATACACAGATACATAAATAAGGTCAAGGTTTCAGATTTATGAAGTAAGTTTGTTAATTTGTTAAATTAATGTACCAACGTCAATGTTTTCATGACAATATGAACAATATGAAAATCTGTACGAAATGTCTGTATATTATTCTTAAAAATATTTATACATTCCATTGTATTCTACAAAATATTTTGGTTTTGGTAAAAAGTGTCACCAAAGATCACATTTTATAGTGCCTACTAGCTATAAATTTGCAAAAAATCCCAATTCGTATTATCTAAACTTACTTGCTAACCAAAACACATAAAACATAAAAGGTTCCTAACAAATCCGTGAAAACAAGAGACTATACATGATCCCGCGAGTTCGCTCGTTATTAGTTTGAAGCCTGTTCTGCAGATAAATCAAATGGGACAGTGGTACAAAAACATAAGCGAATGATGTTTTCAACAAAACTTCACTACATAGTATAAAACAAAGTCGCTTTCCCTGTCCCTGTGTCCCTATGTCCCTATGTCCCTTTGTACGCTTAAATCTTTGAAACTACGCAACGGATTTTGATGCGGTTTTTTTTAATAGATAGAGTGATTCAAGAGGAAGGTTTATATGTATAATAACATCCATTAAATAGTGGAGAAGTACTGTTATTTTTGAGGTTTCTAATGTGATGTCGTAAAAAATTACATTTTTTCCGCTTACATTGCAAACGCAGGCTGAAACCTACGAGTTTTATCAAAATAATGTACTAAGTATTATACACATTGAAAAGGTCTATAGAAAAGTCCGCGATGGTATATGTCTATCTCTTATGGATAACCCACAATAACTTTTTTTTGTCATTTACTTTTTACGACAAATAATGGCTAATTTTCGATGCGATTTTAACAAATACAGCATTAATCCTTAACCAATTAAATACCTTAAATACATTGTTCATTTAATATAGATCTATATGGCCCTTTACACCGTATGATTTAAGAGAATATTTTCGAAGATATTACAGATTTAAAAATTGCGGGACGTAGCGTTTGCGGCGGTACCGGCCGGCCGCCCGGCTATCTATTTTATACCCGTGCAACGTTCACAGTTTTTCTGTAGTGTATTTAGTATCAGCATTGCAACCGTGCGAAGCCGGGGCGGGTCGCTAGTGTTTAATAAAGTAATGCATATTTTGTGTAATGTAATATCTTCCCTTATGTAGATTTTTAAGTAAACTTTAAATTAAGATTTCAGCAATATGAAGCTAAATAAACAACACAATATCATAAATATGACAATGCTATATTATATCACTACATAGTATAAAACAAAGTCGCTTTCTCTGTCCCTATGTCCCTATGTCTCTATGTCCCTATGTCCCTTTGTATGCTTAAATCTTTGAAACTAAGCAACGGATTTTGATGGGGTTTTTTTTAATAGATAGAGTGATTCAAGAGGAAGGTTTATATGTACAGTGGAATCCGTTTATAATGACATCGAAGGGAATCGACAAACACGTCATAATAAGCGGACGTCATACAAAGCGCTCAAAAGCTTTCCCCGCTATTACGCCATTAGACACTTCCACCCCCGAGCATATAGCTCTTGCGGCTCCACTCTGGACGGCCAACAAAGGCAAGCCAGAGGTGGGGGATCCTGAACCTCGTCATTGTTCACTCCGAACTGCCACAGAGACAGTCCGAAGGTGAGGACAGGGACCTCCCCCGGGAGCGCTCGGTTCCCGCGGGGTCGCTACTCCCCGACACCTCGCCACAAGGTGCCCTGCGGGGTGACTGACTGCACGGCTGGGATATCTATTGAAGATATGCCATCCGGGGGCGATGGGGTCGTCACATCCCTACGCCTTATTATTATTATTATTCTCGGTTCCATAATACTCGGGTACCACCAGAAGGACGGTACCCGGACCTTTGGAAGGCTTACGTGGGGACACGGATCCAACACGCAGAGGCCCTTTCGAGAATTTTACTGTGTTGTGGGACACCAGCCGCAGCCTGCCCATGACTGCACTATAGAGATACAGCCCTGGGCAGTCCACGGCCGATGTAGGACTATTGTGAGAAATGGAAGCAAAATAAACCGGGCTATGGAATGGGATGCTACATGGACTGGAATTGGGGACTATGGAAACTATGGCACCTGCCTTTCTACTTAAGGGAAGTAAAAATTTGTTGGCAGGTGGTGACTCGCCCTCTCACTGTATGGGCCCCCGAAATAAGTCGCTGCAATAGTGCGACAAGGGGGCAACATATTGTGAGCAGCTAAGGGTGGAGAGGCGTCCCTGGACTTTAAACTACGATCACGCGCTCCCTGAGGGTCCATCATCACGTGCCCACTCGCCACTTACGCTTCGCATCCACCCTTCGAGCTAAAAGCTCTCGCGACTCCACTCTGGCCGGCCGGTTAAGGCAAGCCAGAGATGACGACAGGGGCCTCCCCCGGGAGCACTCGGTTCCCGCGGGGTCGCTACTCCCCGACACCCCGCCACAAGGTGTCCTGCGGGTTGACTGATTGCACGGGTGGAATATCTATTGTCACATAGACAATAGATATTCCAACCGTGGGCGATGGGGTTGTCACATCCCTACGCCCTTATTATTATTATTATTAAACATATATTGTAAAAACAGTCTCTAATACTATTGTGTAAAGAAGACAAAGCTATGGTCAAATTATCATTTTCAATATTGCTGTGAACAAATCGAGATAATAATTCTGCAGCTTTTAATGCCTCTTCTGCGGTAGGTAATACTCACTGAGATTCAAAACAAAAACGAGCCACGTGCCGAACGTCGTCGAGAATCAACGAACATTATCGAAGGTGTAAAGAATCATACCGGTCATTATAACCAGACATAATTTATTAAAAATGGGTCATAATAAGCGGCATGTCACTGTAAGGGAAGTCAATATATCCGACTTTTTTATAAAGAATTTTATATGAAAACCAAACTTCGTAGTGCAATTACGTCATAGTAACCGGTTGGTCAATATAAGCGGAGTCATAATAAACGGATTCTACTGTATAATAACATCCATTAAATAGTAGATAAGTACTGTTATTTTTGAGGTTTCTAATGTGATGTCGTAAATAATTACATTTTTTCCGCTTACATTGCAAACGCAGGCTGAACCCTACCATTTTTATCAAAATAATGTACTAAGTATTGTACACATTGAAAAGGTCTACAGAAAAGTCCGTGATGGTATAATATGTCTATCTCTTATGGATAACCCACAATAACTTTTTTTTTGTCATTTACTTTTTACGACAAATAATGGCTAATTTTCGAAGCGATTTTAACCAATACAGCATTAATCCTTAACCAATTAAATACCTTGAATACATTGTTCATTTAATATAGATCTATATGGCCCTTTACACCGTATGATTTAAGTGAATATTTTCGAAGATATTACAGATTTAAAAATTGCGGGACGTAGCGTTTGCAGCGGTACCGGCCGGCCGCCCGGTGCGGGTCGCTATGTTTTTATATACAACGTTCACAGTTTTTCTGTAGTGTATTTAGTATCAGCATTGCACCCGTGCGAAGCCGGGGCGGATCGCTAGTAGAACTATAAATTAGAACCTGTCAATCCTAGTAATATACAGGGTGTAATCGTTAAGTGTGCACAGGCGATTTTTCCGTAAGTATTACAGATAACAATAAACTTTAAACTGATATCGAAAGTACTTAACCTAATGAGTAAAATGACCGTAATAAATTTTTAAAAATAAATCGAGAAATATCAAAAAAATTATCTTTAAACCCTCCCATATATTAAGTATGAAATATGAATATCCCATATACATTTAATATGAAAGATTTTAGCTTTCTTTTTCTTTTTTGGTTTTCTGCTTTAATTACTTCGCAAATTTGAAGTGGCATTTTCCACGCTCTTTCCGGACATTTTCAATTTTTCACGCATTTTCCGGATATTTTCCGGGGATTTTCCGGGCATTTTCCCACGCTTTTTTCGGACATTTTCACGCATTTTCCGGATATTTTCCAGGCATTACCCAGGCATATTCCAGGGATTTTCCAGGCATTTTCTCGCCTTTTCCGGACATTTCCACGCATTTTCCGGATATTTTCCAGACATTTCCCTGGCATTTTCCGGTTATTTTCCGGGATTTTCCCAAGCATTTTCCGGGAATTTCCCAGGCATTTTCCGGGGATTTTCTGAGCATTTCCCTGGGATTTTCCGAATGTTCCAGACATTTTCCGGACATTTCCCTGGCATTTTCCGGAGATTTTCCAGGCATTTTCCACGCATTTCCCAGACATTTTCCGGACATTTCTCAGGCATTTTCCGGGGATCTTCCAGGCATTTTCCGGATATTTTCCGGACATTTTTCGGATATTTGGACATTTTTCGGATATTTTCCAGGGATTTTCCACGGTTTTTCCGGAAGTTTCCACGCATTTTCCGGATATTTTCCAGACATTTTCCGAGCATTTTCCAGGCATTTTCCGGTTATTTTCCGGGAATTTCCCAGGCATTGTCCGGGGATTTTCCGAGCATTTCCCGGGGATTTTCCGAATGTTTTCAAGACATTTCCGGACATTTCCCTGGCATTTATCGGGGATTTTCCAGGCATTTTCCACGCTCCTCCCGGACATTTTCACGCATTTTCCGGATATTTTCCGGATATTTTCCGGATATTTTCCGGACATTTTCACGCATTTTCCGGATATTTTCCGGACCTTCCGCGTACGGTGAATCTGTGGAACGATTTGCCACCTGCGGTGTTCCCGAACAACTACGACATTGGGGCCTTCAAGAAAAGAGCTTATTTGTCCATAAAAGGCCGGCAAAGCACCTGTAACACTCCTAGTGTTACAAGTGTTTATGGGCGGTGGTGACCACTTAACATCAGGTGGCCCATCTGCTCCTTTGCTTGCTCTGACATAAAAAAAATAACCTTTTCACGCATTTCCCGGATATTTTCCAGGGATTTTCCAGGCATTTTCCACGGTTTTTCCGGAAATTTCCACGCATTTTCCGGACATTTTCACATTTTCCGGATATTTGGACATTTTCCGGATATTTTCCAGGGATTTTCCACGGTTTTTCCGGAAGTTTCCACGCATTTTCCGGATATTTTCCAGACATTTTCCGAGCATTTCCCAGGCATTTTCCGGTTATTTTCCAGGCATTGTCCGGGGGTTTTCCGAGCATTTCCCGGGGATTTTCCGGATGTTTTCAAGACATTTCCGGACATTTCCCTGGCATTTTTCGGGGATTTTCCAGGCATTTTCCGGGGATTTTCCAGACTTTTCCGAGCATTTCCGAGGCATTTTCCGGTTATTTTCCGGGAATTTCCCAGGCATTGTCCGGGGATTTTCCGAGCATTTCCCGGGGATTTTCCGGATGTTTTCCAGACATTTTCCGGACATTTCCCTGGCATTTTTCGGGGATTTTCCAGGCATTTTCCACGCTCCTCCCGGACATTTTCACGCAATTTCCGGATATTTTCCGGACATTTTCACGCATTTTTCGGATATTTTCCAGGGGTTTTCCGGAAATTTCCACGCATTTTCCGGACATTTTCACATTTTCCGGATATTTGGACATTTTCCGGATATTTTCCAGGGATTTTCCACGGTTTTTCCGGAAGTTTCCACGCATTTTCCGGATATTTTCCAGACATTTTCCGAGCATTTCCCAGGCATTTTCCGGTTATTTTCCAGGTATTGTCCGGGGGTTTTCCGAGCATTTCCCGGGGATTTTCCGGATGTTTTCAAGACATTTCCGGACATTTCCCTGGCATTTTTCGGGGATTTTCCAGGCATTTTCCGGGGATTTTCCAGACTTTTCCGAGCATTTCCGAGGCATTTTCCGGTTATTTTCCGGGAATTTCCCAGGCATTGTCCGGGGATTTTCCGAGCATTTCCCGGGGATTTTCCGGATGTTTTCCAGACATTTTCCGGACATTTCCCTGGCATTTTTCGGGGATTTTCCAGGCATTTTCCACGCTCCTCCCGGACATTTTCACGCAATTTCCGGATATTTTCCGGACATTTTCACGCATTTTTCGGATATTTTCCAGGGGTTTTCCGGAAATTTCCACGCATTTTCCGGATATTTTCCTGACATTCCCAGGCATTTTCCGGTTATTTTCCGGGAATTTCCCAGGCATTTTCCGGGGATTTTCCTAGCATTTCCCGGGGATTTTCCGGTCATTTTCCAGACATTTACAGGCTATGTCAGGGAAATGTCCGGAAAATGCCTGGAAAATATCTGGAAAATACCCGGGAAATGCGTGAAAATGTCCGGAAAATGCGTGGAAATGCCTGGAAAATGCCTGGAAAATGCCTGAGAAATGACCGGAAAATGTCCGGAAATTTCCCGGAAAATATCCGGAAAATGCGTGAAAATGTCCGGAAAAACGTGGAAAATGTCACTTCAAATTTGCGAAGTAATTAAAGCAGAAAACCAAAAAAAGAAAAAGAAAGCTAAAATCTTTCATATTAAATGTATATGGGATATTCATATTTCATACTTAATGTATGGGAGGGTTTAAAGATAATTTTTTTGATATTTCTCGATTTGTTTTTAAAAATTTATTACGGCCATTTTACTCATTAGGTTAAGTACAACTTTCGATATCAGTTTAAAGTTTTTTGTTATCTGTAATACTTACGGAAAAATCGCCTGTGCACACTTAACGATTACACCCTGTATAGGCACAGAATACTTAATAGTAGCTAATATAGGTAACAAACTTATTTTCAGTTGTATATATTAAGGTCATTTATTTTTTAGCAAACCTTTGTTTTCATTTTGTTACTTAATATTATTACGGTTTTTTCAACTTCTAGTTAATGTAGTATTTTGTAGTGAAACTTCTTTAGGCGCATAAGGTCGCGTCATAGCAATACAATCACGTTATGGAGTAAGACGACGATTTCAGTATCTTTGAATCTAGCCAAAGAAGTTTCACTTCTGACACGTATGCTCAGCACACACGCTTTTTTATGAGTATTCCATTTTATCGCTTTCGCTTGTAACATGTAGTATAATAAACGCGTATTAGACGGTATCCCACAGATCGTTATAAATCAAGGCACGTTGCTCCTTATAAACATATTTCGTGTGTCTCTTTAAATTCCCTGACATCGCGTATTTTTCCAAAAATATCTCTCAATTTTTAGGCACATGTGGAGACATTATCTAATGGAAAATAATAAAAATTGCTCTGTTTAACTTATAATGTTACAAATTGTGACATTTAATTTCAGTGATTACTAGCTGCGCTTCGTGGTTTCACCCGTGTGGCTCCGCTCCTGTTGGTCTTAGCGCAATGATATAATATAGCCTTCCTCGATACGAACGAAAATTAAATTTAGGTCTTAAGATCTCCTCAACATAACCTACTTTCATTACAACGACCGAATGTTGTCTACGAATCCGAATAATTTTATAAGCATTACCGAGAACGTCTTGGCGACAGGTTCAGCCGGCTCTGGCTTGACCTCAAGGGTCCGTTGAATTATTCCCCTTAATTATACAAACTTAACACGTGGCTTTGTGCTGTTCATACTGGGGGACTGCTGAAATAAAATATTTAATATATGTGTTTTGATAGGCAGTTCAGTAGCACTATAGTTGTAATGGTTATCCAATAGACGTTAGTTTTTAAAATTTTTTTATAGTATTAGCTATGCTATTTTTTTAGTTGTCTTTTATGTCAGTCGCCTGATGGTAAAACATTACAACCACCCATGAACACTTACAGAGGTAGAGCCTCTGAATTTGCTAAAATCTAATCAAATTCGGTTTACTTATATAAAAATTGATGTTTACTAGCAGCGATGAGTCTCTGAAATAAACGAAATTATTTTTAGGCGATAACATTCCAAAACATCCTTTAGATAAATTTATTCGTCTCCAACACGAATGTACCCAAATACAAACAGCGAAGAACAACACAAGACGTAAAGTCACAACTTTTAGGTTTGGTCCTTCGAGCCGGATTAAATTAACATTAGGTGGAGCCCGGCCCATTGTCCAACTGTTGACCGTTGCGGAATCCTAATTAAAATTACAACATGTAAATTGTCTCAACGTCTTGGTTCTGTTTGTTTAGTTAACACATTGTATCGTGACCTTTGTTGGACGTCCTCCTTTATCCACGTGCTGTGGAAACATTTTTGACACGTGTATACCCCTTGGTCATGTAGTAAAACTAGGCCTTATATCTCAAGAGGGTAATACATAGTTTAAGTATACTTGTGGTGGTGTTAAATAACACATTATAGTTTTAACTTACAAAAAATAAAGCTGTTAGTGCAGCTTTATTTTTTTGTCGTTATAATTATTATTAACTATCGGTCCGCCCCGGCTTCGCCCGTGGTACATATTTACGTTTTCTCTACATAAAAACCATCCTCGTACTTCAAGAAATATAATAAAAAAAGAATTATCGAAATCGGTTCAGCCGTTCTCGAGTTATGCGCTTACCAACACATTTTGCGATTCATTTTTATATATAAGATTACATAATATTATTTTATTCCTATACTGTCACAATATAGCTATGTTTTGATTATCAACGATTTGGCTCTATTTTATTATTTACAATTCCTGTCGCTGTCGTCTTCATTGCTCAAAAGCTCATGAGAATCCTACAGTTTCCATAGTACATAATCTAAAGAGGATCCTTCAATAATTTTCAATTTAAATTATTTAAAAAACACGAATAAAAAATTCTGATATATTATACATATTCGGATATAACAAACAACTATTTACCAAAGCCCAGAGCACTTACAAGCCATAAGAGTACCCCTTAATTCAATAATTTCCACCCATTTAGTAAGCGGCTGCCATATTTGTCTTTATTAAAATCCGACCTAAGATTAATTCGGACCACCCTTGTCCCTTGACCATTGGAAACTTTGCGTCCAGTCGTAGCTATAGGAATAGCTTAGCTAGCTTAATACTTTGCTACCTTTCAAATATAGCAATTTTTGTTAAGGAATAGAATAAGTTCGGTTTCACATCTATTTTTTATTCAGAAAATTTAAATAAAGACATAATTTGTGTGGTGTAATATTAAGATAATGTTTTTTTTTAAGTCATGGCGTCTGACTCAATTGATACATTTATTTAGTTTGAATAAACATAGGTAGAACCTTATGGAAGGACATAGAACCACTAGGTATTTGTAATAATAAAATACACGAAGGCAGCAAAAATTCAAATTCAAATTGTAATATGAAAAATGTATCTTAGCTTTCAAAGTGGTTTACAGTCCTACTCGCATGGTCAGTGTTAAGGAAGGCAAGCGCCGTGACACCACTTAGCTACGGAGCCGGGTTCGCTTGTGACTATCCGTGGAACTAATATACTAACAGCTTCCGATTAAATATTTACTTGGAAAAGCGATCACCTTTCAGCATTATGTTTTGGTGTATGACTTGTACTCGCATGTTAACCGAACCATGCAGTTTTATCTGCAATCGAAAGGATGTTTTCTTCTTTTTGGTAGCTTTCACTGATGCTCCTCTTGTATTACTCGTAGCATTATGTCGAAGTTTATATAGCATAAGTAAATAGACTGTTCAATACAAGCTAATTTTTCAATTCGAACCAACAATTGTTTGAGATTAGCTCGTTCAAAAAAATAATCACACAAATAAACTCCTATATTATATCTAATAAATTTCAAATTTACTCTAACAAAATTCATAAACGCAACAAAATTCAGTATTATTTTGAACCTGGAGTTTTCGAAAAAGTCGCGAATCGCTAAATTTTATCTTTCCCCGCGTGGTTTTAAAAACTTTTGATCTCATAGCGAAGTCTCACTCAAAGTCCGCTTGCCCACCGACAGACGCTCAACAACTTTTTACTTTAGCAAATACTAATTTTAATAAAAATACGTATTAATTTGCTAGCGCTAAAATGCTGCATTAGCATTTTAAATTAGTATAAACAGAAACTAGATTTATGTTAAGAAGCCTCTGTAAATTTTGATTTTTGTAATAAACTAAATAAAATGCATTAGGTACCATTTACAATAGATAAACAATGTTTAACTTGTATTTACGAAATTTTATATTGATGTAATATCCGTAAGCTTCAAGTTTGAATACTGTTAGAAAGTCTCAGTTGGTTGGTATATTATATAAAAGTGCACTATCTATAAGTATCAAGGAAAGTACAATATGCGAACATGATATGCAATACCACAAACTACACAGTCCATAAACTAATTAAAATTCCCCAACGTCAAATCAAATCATCAATTTTTCTTAATAACAAGGTGTAGCGCCAAACTAGCGCCCAGCAGCACGGTCAAGCCAATTAGGCCGGTAATTGAAGCATTCCTTTGATGTCTTGCTCAGTGGTGCGTGGGCCCTCACCTGAAGCACTCCTTTATTTTAATATTATTTTATTAGCCTCAAAGGTACCGCTTCCATGGAAGAGCTTTAAGGGTTCTCAGAAGTGTTTTAAAATCCTGACTTGTTACGTCCGAAATGTTTGGTTTGTAGATCTTATGGAGAGGTAGATAGGACGAAAAGGATATCTATTTTTATTTGTTGTTTAAATAATAAAACCTTTGTTTAAAGCTATAATTTAATACTACTGATTTTTGAAATTAACTATCAGGTTCTTTACAAGTTTTTCACTGATACATAGTGAATAGTCGTCTCTAGAGTTAGTATATAAGAAAGACTGAAATAAAATATTTATCAATCATGTGTAATGAATTAACATACGACTTATGCGATGAAGACCAAATACAAATTTTCACATATCTAACTTAAATTCCGTTTACATGCACAAAAGTGACATAACAACCCCAAACCAAAGCTACAGCTCTACAAATATAAGCAAATACCAAAAGACAAAGTCAAAAACAGGCTGTAAAGGTCCGAGTGACAAGACGCTCGCACTGGCGAAGGAAGTGCGCCCGCCGCGCGGTCAGCTTCCGTCCCTTTGACCTGATCTCCCCGGACTAATTACTGTGTTAGGCTGCTTGTTTGGGGCGTGTGAACGCGCGGATTGGAATATAAACTGTTAAGGAAGGAGACAGTAGTATACGTTTGTAAAAGGTATTTTAATAGCAGACTAAAGTTTGAGTTCAATCCGTTCGATGCTTTAGTTGACTTTAAACTTAATAGTTTAGTTAAAATAATAGTAAATTACATTACCTTAAATTAAGAATTGACATGTTCGTATACCTGTCGTATAATAAGTGTTATATGTAGTGAATTTTACGTTTTATTGAATCTACATTTACAATACCAAACTTATTTAATAAATACCTATGTAATACCTTACTTTTTTATTATTTTCTCTTTAATTTTGTCATTATTACCTATAGCCACTAATATTTAAGAACATGTTGCAATTTTGAATTCACTCGTCTACAAACCACCTAAACAAACCCCTGCCTTACACATAAACGTACCTTAAAACCACAGCATAAAGTCCACAATCCCTTGTTCCAGTCGCGAGCTCCTTCAGCCTACGTTCTCTAGTAAAGGAAATGATCTAAGAGCAGTTTTCGGGACAGCAATTAAGGATAGCCAGAGGACATCTTCGTGTGTGCATTTGTTAGTCAAATTCACACTTGAGCGCGGATTAAAGGCTGCTATTTTGGTATGTGAAATTAATTTAGCTGGAAAGTCAGTTGGGAAGTATTGTAATTTAACTGGCGCTTTCTAGTTTTAAGTGAGACACTTTTGGGATAGGAATTTAGTGTTTTAATTATAATTTAGAAACAAATATAATTTTATAACAGAATATTGATAAAAATATTAATCTTAAAGGAACAAGAATCAATTGACTAACCACCTTGCTACATGGATATGGGTTCGATCCTTGTAATTAAAGAGAAAAATTTACATTCCTTGGTGAACGTTATTATTTTTCTGCTCTATGTGTTCTTATAATTTTTATAAAATAAATACGTTTTCACCATTATAAACAACGAGGTATTTTAATACCAGAAGAAATTTGAGCATTTATGCTCAACTTTCTTCTGATGAATTAGTTAATAAGTTTTAGTTCTACCATTACCTACAATAAAAATATGTCTCTTACAATATTATTCGATAACCTTGCATAAAATCCTTATAACTTCATATATTATAATTTTTATGAGATTTGTTAGTCTTAATTTATAAAATAACTTTATCGAATTCGATTATAATGTACCTATATATAATAATAATATTGTAATAATAGTAAATTCTATGTGATGTGAATAAATAAACATTGTACACAAAACAAAACATTTCATTCCAGGCTACCTGTCGTGACCGGCCATCGTATGCCGACTTCCGACCAAGGGTGACCCGAGATGACGTCACTAGGCTCTTAGGGGATGTTTAATTCATCGTATTCTTATGATAAATTGATTGTGATGTCGCTAATAGCTGTATGTATTAGTAGCACAATATGTTTGAAATAAAATGATTAGTATTGTTCTTCTGTCTTGAATAGTTACTATTGAAGCGTGATAATCGTTAAGTGTAATATTATATAATTTATGTTACATAGTTATTTTTGCATTATAAAATATTATACAGTGTTTTACATTAACTAGTGAAAAAAAAATGGTATTTTAATTGTATGTGGGTACACTACTACTAACTAATACTTCGCAGTAGTTTATTTATATTTAAATGTGTAATATTATATAAAGTTTAAAAGATTATACTTGTACGATCACATAATAATAATTTTTCAGAATTACAACATTGATGCTGTAATAATTATGTTTAATGTCAATTGAAATTAAGTCATTTAATCTTAAAACTGAGTGTTTAAGTTGAAGCTAACCAAGTGATTGTAATGCCTAAAACTATCGTTAAACTATGGGAAATAAAATATTGTTCTCAAATTCCATTGTTTTATTGCCACAAATCCTACTATGTACAAGATATTCATTTATATCAAAATACTTTTATCGTAACCATTCAGCATAATCTTAAGTATCAAAACATCTAACACATATACAGTATGTTTGTATCATCCAACACTTACACTTATATACAGTATGTTTGTAAGTGTACATAAAGCGTTAAGTCGACATTAGTGCCAGCACGTACGCCTGGTTATGGGCTATTAAGAAATTGTTGTCGCTCGGACCTCGGGGGGACGGTTATTTGCTTAAACTTTCAAGTAACCCCCTTTCTTGATTGTTGGATTGTGTACAGGGTGATATTTTTGGTTCAATGTTTTGTTTTATTAAAATATTTTACGATTCGATGACTTTTAAAATACGTTTAAGTATAATTGTAGAGTTATTTTGATCATCTATTTATAGTTTAAAGTTCTTGTTTGTAAGCTTCGGAGTTAATTTGGAACTTAATATTGTGTAGAGTGATTTTAAAATGAACATTATAAATTCCCTGTTACATAGTTTACATGTGCCATCTATCCCGTGCCAGTAAATTCTGTTAAGTAATCAATTTAAATTTAAATAATATTAGGATACAGACACAATAATTTGCAAAAAAAATATTTAATTTAAACAAAAAAATGTATTCAATACGAAATATTTAAAGAGCAGCCTGTATACAAATTATAGAAAGTAAAACCAACGATACAGGGGGGTGCTGCGGGCGAATACTACGAGGTGTTTAAACCTTGGGATTTTCCTAAACTTGACCCCCGACCCTTCAACTAGAAGACATAACAACCAAGTGTTTTACCTACATCTTATATAAGAGAGTAAAATCTTGTTTGTTAGTTTACAAATTAGACATTATAAAAATAAAATATTATTTTGCTTTATTTGAAGAGATTTAAGAGTTTATAATAAGATCTTGAACAGTTTTCTTCTGAAGAAGAGCCTTCACATGTTTTTTTATGTGAAAATGAATATTGGAGGTGATACGGGCTCCATATTTGGGGATAAAATTGTTACAAGAATAATATTCCACATCAACTTCATTGGCATAAACATGCAAAAGTTATATTATCACATAAAAACACACAATAAAGATTATGTGCATTCTGGCGTTTTAGCTCTACCAATCAATCATTTAACTCTTTCTAGTAACAAAATAACAAAATCCAAGGTAAATGTCGCAACGCCAGGCTAATAAAGAATGCAGAGCTTGTCACTATATCGGCACAGATCGGATTAGCTGTTCGGAACGCAAATAGATCTCAAGTGGAAGTTGGAGCTCGGCTGCGGCGGACCAACTATCCTGTGTTTGATCTAACTTCGCTGACGATGCTGTATTTGGATTAGTTTTATGCTATTTGGAAGACCAGTGCCTGTATATTGTAATTATATTTACGTATAAATATTCAATCTCTTTATAATTGATTTTATATTGGTCTGCGTTGTAATGAACATCAAAACATCCTGTTATTTTTATTAAATACTGGAAAGAAACAATCATGTGACTATAGGAGATATCAAAATAACAGCTGTTTATTATATACTAAGAGCAGTAAGGCTGTGTGAACTACCAAATGATAGTAATTAAATTTCTATGTATCTATAAGTAATAAAGTTATTTTATCATCTCTCTTTACGCCAATACATTAAAACTGAAAAAAGTGTAAATTCCTCTTCCGCATCTGTAATATGCAACGCTTTTAAAACTTCTAACTAACATATTCCGAAACTATTGCTTACACATTCAATAAGCGGAGCAATCAGCTTAATCAAACGCAAACTATCTAAGACCCGAGTAATTCCTGTAAGTAATTCTCGGGCAGGTTAAGTTAACGTAACGGTTCAAGTTGAGAGCTCAGAATTTAATTAATCTGGTGAATAGTTGGCGTTAGCCACGGCCGAGCGGTCTCAGACGGCACCTTGCGCTGCACTGGGGGCCCGTGTGGGGGTGTAATGAAACTGGACCTTTGTTCGTTTATCATCAAATGATTGATATATTGAATGTATTATATAGAGGCATATTATGTGTTATGAGGTAATTAATTTATTTTAATAAAGTATTTGTGAAGCAAATAACCTTATAATATTACAGCATTATATTAGGTATGTATGACGAAAATTTTAAACAGAGCAAAATTTATTGAAAAAAAAGTTATATTAGAAAAGTTATAATTTCAATTCCCTTGTCTTGTTAAACTGAACCTTCAAATCTCAACACCAACTTAAATTATGACTTTTTTTTGTAAAATGTATCTTTTAACTATTATGATATTAGATACTTACACCTAATAAGCACTTTAACAACAAAATTTATTTTCTAAATTATAAGTCCACTATACCAGCATAGGTGGATTTACCCTACATCTGCTTGGCTTGCAAGACGCCGTAATTGATTAAGGAGAAAGATCCGAAACTTTGATTGGTCGCTCCAGAAACGTTCGGAGCTTAATTCGAACACACACATGCCAAACTTGCTCTAACTCATTGGAACGGCCAATGGCCTTTGCATACATTAGAAACTGTATAAATAGTAAAAATTATCCGATATCTGATAAACAAACTTCTATTCAGAGAATAATAAAGCTTTTTAGTACAAAAGAACATGCATAATTAGTAGGTAGTATCTCTCTTGACAGATTAATAAGAATCGAAATCATGTCAGACTAAAATATTATGTTTATCCTTCTAGGTACAGTAGTTCTATTGTCGAACAATTTTTATTTTCACTTGTTATCATCAAGAATGGAAACCATGAGTCTGAATTACTCATGAATGTACCAATGATGAATATATTTAAATAGGCAATGATTTTTTCAATAAGAATTTTATAAGACGATGAAATATATCAACAAGCAATCTACTGGTTCCACAACATTTCAGTATGTTATCTTCTGCTTATCTGTTATACGAATAGCTAGAAAAATCCTCTCTTAATTCATAAAGGTGTCCAATACGTTATCAGGGACATTACAGTAATAAATAAACACCTTACACTAAATAACATTTAATGCCAGCACCCACCGGCCGGCAAGCGTTGGCGGACGCATCCTATGCGATACTTTACTGTTAAATTGCTGTTACAATAGAATGCTATAAATCTTGTATTCAAAAAGGACGATATTATTCTAGAAAACATCATATCAACAGCATAAAAAAACAATATTAAAAATATCAATTTATTAACGCCAAGAATGTGCTTTATTTCGCAATGTACCTAATTATTATTTTTTTGCAATTTTTGATTCTTTTTTTAATTTATAGGTCGCTGCATCTAAACATAATTCATTTTCCTTAACTTAGTTATAGGTATGGTGAACACACACTCAAAATTAAGATGAATAATACATGCTTCCAAAGCTAAAATCAATCTGCATTACTAAAGAAAGTAATGTTCGCATACACTAGACTATTAGAGTAATCGGTTAAAAATCTAGTGGGAGTAATATTATGGTGTTGACGCAGAAATACTCTTTCCACCTGCATAAGTACTCATTTCTATATTATGAGTAAGCATTTACGAGAATACTCATAGATTTGTATTTGAACACCGTGAGTCATGGTTCAAAGAATTCTTTACCTTGTGTTTAACTTTTGAATTTATTAGTAACGTTATTAATAAAATGTTCAATTACATTAGTTATTTGTTTAAATCATAAATAAATTTGGAAAATCCAAAAGTGCACGCCTCATAATTTTTTTTTAATAATTATTTATTAATTATTATTTTTGTTTATTTAATAACAATTAAACCACATCGAATCAGACCCTGAAAAATGAAAGGGTTCTATTCCTGAGCATACTCAAGCGTAAGAGAAAAAAAAAGACTCGATTAGTAAAGTATTTCGGTCGCTATCGTGTTAACAAGAAAATCCTCCGCACATACAGACACACGGACGTCCAAGACAGAACTTTTTTAAACTGTTTTTTAACTAGTTTAAATAACAAAAATGACATCAAAAATATCATGAATGTTAAAAATAGTGTTTTTTCTTAATATGTGTGTGTATGTATTATCTTACAAGTGCAATGTATGATACATAAAGACATTTTAAGTTTGAAAAATCAGATGTTTTGCGCGAAGTGACAGTAGTACCCACCTCAACGCTTCGCTTATGAGGCGTGCAATAGAGGATTATTCATAGGTCCATCTTGTGGTTTAGAGAAATATAGGTACGTTTTCGTTTCAATGTAGGTATTCAAAGTATTTACTAATCGCAATGAATAACAGTTTAGTAGAGCCATTTTTATTGTCAATATAAATTAGCTTTTCTTCTACTTCATTACGTTTTGTGTTATTATTTATAGAAATAAGTTTTTTTTTTTTATAATTGACAACATTTCATTTTTTATAAGGCCATGAAAGAAATAAACCGTTTCTTTATTTTGCTCTTGCGATTACAGAAAAAAATTATTTCATTTTTTAATCGCATATTTTAAGAGAAATTAAATAAAAACGATAAATCATAAATGTGATGATGACGTCATATATACGGAGGAATAAAAATGCGCCTTAGCCTAATTTAAAAAAAGTTAAAAAAAAACTATCACTGACATTTACAGGGTATGGCATGTGTCAAATTTCATATTAATGTCATTTTTGTGAATTATTCATGTCAACAAACTTTTAAATCGTGTTATTGTGTTTTGGTTTTCTAATTTAATCTCATTAGCGTGATGTTTGTTTGATTGGAGTTGGACCAATTCATTTATATTATACAAATAGTGCCTATAGTGTTCATAATTTTCTTGAAATAAAAGACTTTGTTTACTTACTAAAAGTTGTATTTATTTAACACTTTCCAACGTTTTTGGGATAGTACTTATATTTGTTTCCCAGAAATTTTCAGCACCCCTTAACAAATCCTGCATAAAGTCATCATCATCAGTACCTACTTGTGAATAAGTTTCTTTTGTTTAAAATTTGGATCAGCAGATAACAAATAACAATATTTACAAAGCTTGACGAATCAAAGTGACAAATGTGCCAAAATGTCAACTGTCAAGATTTTTTTTAATTTAAACTAGGTATGTGGCAAAGGAAAAAATGTATTCCTCCGTATGTATGACGTCATTTGGCGCCTACGACATTTTAGAATGAGATGATTTTAAAACTCAAAAAGATGAATGAAAACTTCGATATTTAGAAAAAGCAAAAAATACATGTATCATAATTTTCGATCTAGTTTTCATTAAAATAAAAAAAATAAGTAGCTTAAAATTTTGAAATGTTGTCAATTATAGATATTATAAAAAAAACTGAAATTCTGCAATGCGATAGATGTGGAAACGGGATGGAAAAAGGTATCTTTTTGCTTTACAGCATAATGTAATGGCCCATCAAATGCGTTGTGTACTTTTGGCTTCATGCAACTTTAGGCCAACTTCGAATTACATGTAGCGTTACTACAATGGCACCTACAAGTAGGTACCTGTGGTGGCCTGGTGCATGGCCTCTCCAAATCCAACCAGATCGAGCTGCTTATCACAGCAGTTGCTTGCGAGGCTGCTTACTCTTAGTGGACCTATTCAAAATATACGATTCCTTATTTAATACAAAACTCTGTTCCCGAAATGACTAATTAAAATCGCACAGGCATGTCACGCCGGCGCCGGCACACAGAGCTGCCTTGTTCGTGATGTCACCCACCACGGCGCTGGCTAAAAATAGTATACGGTGTTCAGATTAACGTTAATACCAAATAAAACAATGTGTTCAAGGTCCCAAGAAGGTCTGATTTGCATGTATGGATGAATTATCTAAGTTATATGATCGTAATGGACTAGTATAAATTCTTCAATTTACAGTTACAACTGCGTCGTTTGTTTTTAAGAAGTTTTATCATCGGTAATCAAAAAATATAATGATTCTTGTTATGTAAACAGGTAGGTACTACTAACGTAAGTGGTCACTATATTTTAAAAAATCCTGCTGGAATTTTCATTTATTTTAAGTAATCATTATCTGGGTGAAAAACAAAAAACACAGTGATACGCCATGTGAAAGTATAATTGCCAGAAAAGTGTTTATTTCAAGTCATACAATAATACTGTACATGTTTAGTAAAACTGACATGTATCAATGAAAGAAGCAGATGTGCTATAAGATTAGTTTCCAACACCTCGCGGGGCTGAGCGGTGTGTGATTCAAAGCACAGATGCGACCTCGATACACCGTGATCGTGGCAAAGAGTAGGCAGATGTACTTATGTGTATTTCCTTACTAAAACTGTAATTAAATATTATTAAGTACTATATTGTTAACGTAGTCGTCAGGTAGTCCGAGAAAATTCCATTATCGCTCCAGCCTCTACTATATTATTGAGATATTATTGAGACACAAAAAGCGTAGTATAAAATCGCTCCGTTGCAACGTGAAAGAAAGATAAAATACATAAGCACTGTAATTGAGTATTTACTTGTTACATAATATGAAAATGTACAAGGAAAATGTAATGATCAATCAATGTAATAAATATTGTCCATCGCATTAATAGTCAACAACTGTATAACAGTTTTTCAAGCATTCTTTAGAGAACATGATAGCGCACACAGTGATAGAATCATTGTCTTATTCCAGTAAGTTAAGTTAAGAGTTAAAAAAGTAGAAAGTAGAAGAAAATTTAAGAGTTATTACTACATAGTATAAAACAAAGTCGCTTTATCTGTCCCTATGTATGCTTAAATCTTTAAAACTACGCAACGGATTTTAATGTGGTATTTTTTAATATATAGAGTGTGTAGTATATAATTTACTAGCTGTGTTCCGCGGTTTTACCCGCAGTGCTCTGCTCCTATTCGCTTAGCGTGATTATATAGCCTATAGCCTTCCTCGATATCCATCACCGAAATAATTTTTTTTTAAACAAACTCTTCAGCTTTATAATATTATATTTATAGTATAGATTACAGAATATTTTTCTTCCTCCAGTAATCGATACTTATAATGTTGACAGTTCTGTTGTATAATCTGTGGCAATGACCGCTAGGTACATCGTGTGAACGGGCCGCATGTGTCGCGCACACACTCTTATTGGCGTAACGCATACTTTTTAATTACGTTACATGCACTGAAGGAATGCTTTGAGCCTCCTGTGAAATTGTGAAAGGGATATTGCTTGTGTGAATTATTTTATGGACTACTGTATGGTATTTTTTGAGGAAATGCCATTTTAGAGTTATGTTTAACAATTCGAACTGACAAGAAGCTATTTAAATGTAGAAATTTTATGAAATTTTTATAACTTGTAAATACAATGTGTAGATGAACTTTGTTTTCAATCTAAATTGTAAAATTAAAAAAAGAATATCTTATAAATTTTCCGCCTGGAAAATGATAATAAACGACTAGGTACTAGGTACATATTATGTCAAGATACATACTATAATAACAGCATACAACAGTGCAAATAAAAAAATAAGTTCAAATAAAACTGGGACACATTACACATCTGTAAATCTCTCGTGTCACAGTGTTTGTAACCAAACTCCTCTGAAACGGCTGAATCGATTTTTATTATTTTTGTTTTAATGCATATTCGGTAGGTCATCAACTTATTTTGTTCTTTCATGACTTATAACTGAGGGGCGTTCTGGCAGAAAAATGTTTACCAGTTCAGTTAGTACCTAAATAAATAAATATTCTATTTCCAGTATCTGTTCAGGCAAGGCTAATAGCAAACTAATTTGTTTCTTACTAATATTGTTAAACGAGCCCATACACATAACTCCTTTTTCTGTACCAGGAGTGCTTTGCGAAGAGACCACCTCAAAAAAAAAATCAACAGCTATAAGGACTACTAAAGAATACTCTATACAAAGTAGCCAGCTATTCCTTAGCTGCTTACTCTGACTCCAATAATCATTAACATCGTGTGAAAGCTCATAAAACACCAGTGAGAAGAAGGCAAGTAGAATTGAGTACACGTTAAATGAATTCGAGAGATAGACCTCATGACAGGCACTTGAAGCGTACTCTAACTAATTGACGGAGTGAATGACCGACGCACGCGCAACTAGGAGCACTATATGATGTTGTGGATTATGGGATACTTGGGAATAGAGAATTTCGCTAACTAGAAGCAACCAGCTACTTTACGAGGTGACAAAATGAAAGATATTTGTACCATTAACATTGACAATACAATAAATATGGGTAATAAGTGTCAATATGATATGCAATAAAAATCCAGACAAACAAAATATTTAGCTGGTGATCCAGGATTGTATATTTTAGTGCATTTTTTAATCGCATTTTAGTCTCTCCATATTGAAATACTTCTTTATGAATTCACTATTCATGAATTAAATATTTCAAATTAAAGGTGAATAAAAATCAAATTTTAACTGTAACTTCTTAACAAGTATCTTCTTCTCCTAAATATTTATGTGTGAAGTTCTGGTATATACTATATTGTATAATTGTGTATACCACACAAAAAAATTATAACAAAATTTTTCAACTTTTTATCAATTTAAAGCGTCCCAAAATCTCCACAAGTATAGTCTCCCTACACTCACCTCGTTGTCGATCCGCATACGACACAAACAGCGATAAACGCATTAATTGGACATGAATTAAAACATGATTTCAACAGGATCGCTCTCACTGCACTCGCAGCTTAAGTGTTTCGAAATATCTCCAAGATGGCATAATGTATGGACATAGTGTTTCTTCATACATAGAACTTGTGAAAATTGTACTAGTGTTTAGTTTTAAAGTAATAGGTGTGTCAATTAAAATGTTTATATTATCCTGTTAATTAAGCCTTAGGTAAGTTGTAAAAAATTGTGGATATTGCACTCTGAATACATGCTAAATCATGTAGTCACGTATCGTATAAATTCCTTTTCGATATAATATCGTATCTAAAGTTAGGTACCTACAAAATATGTATTTTCTTGGTTAATAAAAATGTTTATATCTACTGAAATATATACGATACTATAACAGTAACTAGTTTACTTATTTAAATCATTAATTAAATTAACTCGTTTAAGCCTTTCTGAATGACACACAAAGCAATCATGACTGACAAAAAAGAGACAGAATTTACAAAAAACCTATTAACTACTAGCTGCGATTCGCGGTTTCACCCGCGTGGCTCCGCTCCTGTTGGTATTAGCGTAATGATGTTTAGCCTCAATAAATGGGCTAATCTAAAAGAATTTTTCAAATCGGACCAGTAGTTCCTGAGATTAGCGCGTTCAAACAAACAAACAAACAAACTCTTCAGCTTAATAATATTAGTATAGATGTATAATCTCATGCTCTATCCAAATTTTCGTAGTAAATACAACAAATATAGTGTGTTACCTATAAACACATGTGCGTGGCGTGTACAGTAAACATAAAGTCGCTGCTAATGATACAGCGTCTCCTTGATTAGAGTGAGTCAGGCATTGAGACTGTCCACTTACACGCAGAACTGGGAAACTGTGGAGTCGATGTTCGTCTTTATATTATAGGGGATAAATAAGGAAGTGGAATCAGTATGGAAATAGTATGTAGATAAATTAAAATTCTTAAAATCATTTCAAGGGCCCAGAAAGATTATTTACAAAAATCTAAATTGATATATTATTAGGAAATATACTCGTAATGCATAAAGACAACACGTCAGCCACGTGGCATCATTTAATACTTATGTAGTTAATTACAATAAAAATTTCCCTGGCATTGTATTATATAAATTTAATGTGTTGTTGCAAGTTTACAGGGAGATGTTAATAATAAACTCGTTTATAAATTATCAGTTTAAAATATTTAAAACGTGATTTCCAGTTTTCTAATCTCTCCCATTTCGCATTTTGTCCACTTTTCAGTTCTCTAATTCACAGACAATTATTTTTCCAATAAATCGTCGACTCCACACCTCCCCTGTTCCATTAGGTGGGCACAATTAACAGTGGTAGAGGTCAATACGGCGTCGCGAGCGTCCAATTCGGACAATTGCCCGACGTGGGAACAGAACCCACTGACTCACCTCCGACATCTGTAATCGACGGTAACTATGTTGTTGTTATGTACTGTGGCGTTTTGATTAAGATGCTTTTATACGCGCTGAGTCAAGATTGTGAATCGTATAAGACCTGTAGATAATATAGTTAAGTAATTGTTATATTAAATGTCGATGTATTAAATAAATGTTCACTTAAAAAAAATCATAACATAAACATATTAATTATTGATAAGTTCAACAAGAAATGAAACTTATTTTCATGCCATTTAACTTTACATTTCGAACAGACTGATTGGTTACATGTTTAAACATATTCAAAATACCCAATAAGAACGAACGTGTGCATAGAATGATAGGTTTATATCAACAATGTTTTAAATCGCCAATAAAAGCAAATTTCAAACGTATAAAATTCGGCTAAAATCGTCCCAACAAAAAAGCAGTTCTCAAACATCAATCAAGATCATGAAGACTTAAGCCAATTTAATCTCAGGAAAAATTCAAACGAATCGCATCTCGCAGGGTCTGGCAATCAGGTATTCTCAACAAATTGGCTCTAATAAAATACTCCTCCAATTAACGAGGCTGCGAGGGAAAAATAATAAGAATCACCTTCTGAGATGGCAAGCGATCTGCTCGTAATTGCGTGGGGACCAGCTTTAAATGGCTCTTTGTTTTGATTGGTTGGACTTTTGGTTTTATTTTCTACAGTTTGGAGCAGATGTTGAAAAGTATAACCTGTACATAATGATTTAATGAATTTGGATTGGTTGGTTTTTACTCGATTATGCAAAAATTACCATACGGTTTTTGATAAAATTTGACATTGATGTTAATGCTTATGATATAAGTTTAGTTCGCTGGTGCATCAGATAAAACAACATATTAATACAAGTTATCTGCTACGGTAAAACAACTTCAAATAACTATGCAGATAAATACGTTAGTAAAACTCTACCAATATTTCATTCTCGACTAAAACGAAAGTTCTTCGGAAAACATTCTTCCAGAATATTCATAGCTGAAAAAAATAAACAATAAACACATATCTCACGATATCCCTTCAATCACGAAGTTGGTAACAGGTTCAATATCGGAGATTGTTATCAGCTACGTACCTCTGATTTATGCGAGCAGTTAAGCCGGCTATTTACTAGTTTTAGTGGAAGGTAAGATGGTCCTTTTTGTTGGACCCTCGGCCGGTTGGGGCTAAAGGGATATGAGAACAGCGAAATAATTTAATTTTAACCTTTGTTGCGACCTAATCATCTACAGAGACTAATATTTGTATACGTAGTATATTATTATTAGTCTGTGCTAATATTAATACCAATCGTTCTTTTCCTGTAGTAAAAAGTTTCACTTAAGACATGGTTACTATAAAATAATATATTTTAGATAAAAGTAACTGTACTTCTATATTCGCTATTAAACATAACGCAAAGCTTATATCAATATTGAACTGTCTGTAAATTACAGATGAAGAGGAGTTGATACCAGATAAAAAATCGTATTCAGTGAAGTCTATGTACGATTACAGCGGAAGCTTCTTGACTCTACCTCTATTCAGATTTTTGGTTTAAAAAAATACACTAGTTTTAGCTAAATGACACTATTGGTTACTTGATCTTTGGCTTAGATTTTTGACAAAAGGTTTTACTTCCAGATAAATATAATTTCCTCAATAGGCCGAATCGCCTGTCCTTTAGACCGCTGAATAGTTAAAGACAGTTATCAGTCAAGGCGATATATCGCAGGCCACTGTCCGCCGATAATTATCAAAATTACTTTTATTAACCAGAGGTGGGGAAGTTTGAGATACTCCAGATAAGTATGTGTTTTGTTATGATAATAATGTCTTTAGTATGAAAAAATCATCTCGAAGACTAAAATGTCTAGAACTTCTATTCTTAAAGTAATTAATTTATAGGACTGTTGCAGGCTATGATATCTAATTCGAACATGACATGGTATTAAAATCTAAAAAATCAGGATACCTTCAAAATTTTAAAATTGCACTTTAATATGATTTAAATAAATTACCAAATACATAAACAATTCCACAACGTCTAGTACAAATCAATGGAAATCCGTATATACTTTTACTTTCCTCATAAATAGAAACGAGCGGGTCTCAAAACTATGTTTCCCAATCCCGCCCACGATAAACAAATACTTGGCACTTTTTACACTTTACAACGGCTCGTAAACGGACAAGACGAGACCAGTCAGCGTTTTTTTAAACTAGTGATGGTCCCTTGCGATGGAAATTGATAAATATATCGGTGAAAATCAATTTTTTAAAGAAAACTATCTTTAAACTTTTAAAAAAATAAGTTTTATTATCGCACTAACTATGTTAGATATTATCGCGAATATAGTACAGTTTCATATCCTTTTAGGCCATATTATTACCATAGCTATTTAATATACAAATATACCAATCTATACGTATTCCTTAGCCGAAACTCAACAAAAAATAGATCAATTAATATAAAACCAAATAAAAAGCATTCCAATGATTAAAATATAACTCTTTAAATTAAAAATGCACTCGGAAAAGTCTATTTCCACAACCAGTTGCATGCTCTAAATTCTAAAATAATACACTATTAATTGATCAAAATTAATATCTAGATTCTAGACGTTCCGAACTCGCTCATATCTAAAATGGAGACCATCTCTACTTTCCTCTATTTGCATTTCGCTTTGGACTTTATATCTTTCAGGTAATAACCTCTTTGATGGACACAACCAACTTACTTGACAAATTGCTGAGGGAAAATCAACTCTATCTCCTTGTAATAAAGCCTGGGATAGGTGCTGGATATCTTGGTTTTGAAACAAGCCTTGGAGATAAAAGTAAACGGATTATTGCAGTATCGTCTTGAACGCTGTGTATGGTGGTGTGTGTTTTATGTTCTGACCAATAAGGATTCGTCGTTTTTTATAATTTTCTTGGTTAAGGTTATGTTTTCTGTATCGTCTCCTAAATAGGTACTAACTTATTATTGTACAGCAAGAACAGTGGTGATGGTAGTTGAATTAATTTCATAATATATTTCTGCAATAGGAACAAAATAATGATGTTAAGAATGATGATAAAATTCAACCAAGTATAGTCATTTCATAATTTTAGAACTTTAAGCGCAAAATATTTTCTCTGAATATATATTTTTTTTTTTAAATTGATCAGTCATTTTCCAAATTAACATAATAATATTTCAATCGTTTATTTACCACGATTCTTCAATTATTTCGACAATACTTTGCTTTTACTTTATAAATAATTATCATACAAACAATTTTTACATTCATGTACCTACACAACAAAAATTTTCCCTGAATTTCCCTGCAAAACTCCACAATGCGTATGTTTGTCAAGCCCGGAACGGCTCGACTCGCCCGATGTACCGTGACGTCACACAGCTCTGACAACAATCCACGTCAATTTGACATATCCGCGCCACTCGCCACGCAGTACGCACCAGAATACGGAAACCATGGAGCTACATAGAAAATGTATTTATAAAATTATTATTTTGAGGGTTTTTTTTTCAAACAGGAAACAGGTAAAGGGCTTATAACGAGCCTATTGCGTGACCGAAAGCTAGGCTTTCTGAAAATGTATCTAATTTTAAGAAATTTTTTATTATATGATCACTTACTAACAACAACCTCAAAAACTTTATTAATAATATTATAATAAATAACCTTAAACGCATCATAGATCCCAAATCTCATAGGAGGCATAATTATATTCCAGCAGTGGGCTGTGGGAAAATATATGGGCTGACGATGACGATGATGAAATCACAGCCAACTTTGAAAATATTGAAAATAAATTGGTATTAAAAATCCTGATAGTCTCCACAGTTTTCTGTCCCATATCAGTAGTTTTGCGAAGCTCTCCATACCAACTCCGCTTCTAAACCCAGCCCATTCCGCCCCTCCGCAAAACTGATTGATTTATTGCTAAACGCTGACAGAAACAGACTATTCACCTGAGAATCTAGCTTACATGACCTCGGTATGGTAGATAGCTAGATAACAGCTATATTTCAAATTAAAATTCAAAAAAGGTTTATTTCATATACGATACATTTTTTTTTTGGCAAAATAAATTTTATTTTTAATAAATTATATTTTTAAGTATCTCAGTGGTAGTTTAAGAAATTTATAGGACTAAACATAAATACTTGTAAAAATGTACATGAAAGTTTGAATTTGAGATGATCAGATTTGATGCGGTTTTTGTAATCGAAAAGTCTTATTAGTGCAGAAATGGTTCTATGTTTAATAAAAACTAAGAATGAATTATTCAACTTACATTGGAGTTTCGTGATAATTTATTATAATCGATTTTATGATAATTTATTGCCTAATAAAATGTGGTATTCGTAGATCGAATCATCCATGATAAATAAATGGTAAAATGAAATATACCTTAATTTCAAGTAGTGTTCCATCGGCCCATTAGCTCAGTTGGTTAGAGCGTCGTGCTAATAACGCGAAGGTCGCGGGTTCGATCCCCTCATGGGCCATAAATTGTTTTTTTTTTATTTATGTACTGCATTTTTTTACTTCTACTTGTCATAATATTAAGTAGCTATTGTAGGATAAAATTAGTTTAATAATCATTTATTTTTCTGCAACTGATTATATTGAACAAAAAATGTGATTCATTATCTTATAATTTTAATATCTAATAAATAATAACCACCTAATCTCAGACAATAAAACAATTAGGTGAACTTGTAACAATTAACGTTAATCCACACCACAAACAATCTTCAGCTCTAATATCTAATATTATAATCTGTATTTATTATTTGTGGATTTGTTATTATCTGTGGAAAAGCGCGCGAATCACGTATTTCCCGATCGCAACAAACACTAATGAGTTAGTAGTTGGTAATTACCTATTGTTTAGACGTTCTTTTATTTTTATATTTCGTAGATTCAGGAAAAATATTTCTTTTTGTTGGTTTTCACAAATTATAAAATGATTGTATATAGCTATATTTTCTCTCATTGACTTAGTTAATTAAGCATTCTGTTCTTATTTAATTTCATCATATTGTGTATGCCTTGTGAAAATTAATATGAATAAGAAGTTTATTTGCACACTTTATTTTATTGTGCATTACCTAATTAATGTTTTCTATTAGTAGGGGAGCCCAGGATGCTAAATGTGGATTTACTCGAGCGTCACGGGAACCTATTAGAATTGGTAGATTAGACCATAGCGAGAAAAAAAGGTCCTATAATGTTTTCACTTTTAGCGGTGGGGAAGGGTTTTTTGATTTTTTTTAATTTAAAAAAGAAAAAAATTGGCTTGGAAATACTCAAGCGCGTTAGATATTGATATTTTGCATGCTCCAGGACGTCACTGAAAAAAAGTATACGTTAATCTGACGATTTAAGTGGCGATTTAATCGCTATGAAGAAAGGGTAAAAAATTAAAGTAATATTATTCGAGCGCGTCAGATTAATATATGGGGGGGTTAATTACAATATAAGAAGTCCCCATTTCGCTAATCTGACGATTCGAGCTCAACCTTAGGGAATTATGGATTATTCAAATTTTCCAGCGGGGCCCCTGAGCGCACCCACCAACCATAACTGCTCATATTGACTAGAGGTACCAATGAATAGCTAAGGTACCGTCCCTTATAGTAATCTGACGCGCTCGAGTAAATCCCAAAATCCCCTCTTGGGCTCCCCTACTATATTGATAAGCATAATATTATGTTGCAGAGGTTTTTCCGCTCTTCTCTATATAATCGGCTTTCCGAAATATAGAATATATTTCAGATATATAATTTATATCTGTATTTTGATAATGCAAATCTAGTATAATAACTGTTTCAGTATGATATTGAAAATAAAACCCGCTTTCACCATTTTTAAACGTACTAAGTTCGTACAATATTTGACTAACCTGTAATTTAAAAGACCTCCTGCTCTACCTAAACAGCTGCAATAATTGTCCAGCAATTCGTTGTCAATTCATAAACGTAACAAAACGACAGACAATAATTGCGTAAAACACTCTGCTCGTAAAAATATAATTCACTTTTGGCCCCGCGTAATTACGCGCGCAATCAACGCTCGCAAAAATGACGCGTCGTAACCTTTCTATAGTAATATAACTACTTGACTGCTAGCGGATTTGAGAGTATAAACGCATTTAATACTGGTTATTTAAATTATTGTATTTACTGGTAGGTAATTTTGGGAAATATTATATGATGTACACCTGCAAAACGTAAGAAACCTTCACAGAAATTTTTACTTTCTACGCTCAGTCCTTTCGGCTTTGCGTTACTCAGAAACGGAAGAGTTTTATGCGTATTGATAGGACAATGAACATGCACCCTTTACTATGCCTATAATGACTTCATAATCTCTTATATATAAAATTCTCGTGTCACAATGTTAGTCTGCATACTCCTCCGAAACGGGTGGACCGATTCTCATGAAATTTTCTGTGCATATCGGGTAAGTCTGAGAATCGGCCAACATCTATTTTTCATATGTACCACGGGCGAAGCCGGGGCGGGCCGCTAGTAATTCATAATACAGAGACCACATCATAAGACGGTTACTTCACTACTTTCCTCGTCATAAAAATGGTCTCTCTTTTTCTTCTTATAAAAATATCACATCCATTATTTTGTAAAAGTTAACTCCGTTGCCAATAATGGATTAAAAACTATTAAATACTACTACTAGAACATATAATATTTAATACTACTAGAAATTAAATAATTTTTGTTTTTTTTTTCATGTTACACATAAAACGCCCGCTCCAACTGCGGGCACGTTTCTCCGCGGTTTACTTTCGAAGCTTAAGTGTCATTAGAATATTGCCCGATTACTCCCTGAAGCGTATTTTTAAAGCTCTGTACTGAGAGTTAATGCGAAAAGTTTAAATTGAAATTTGATCTGCCGCTATCCGACCATAGCCTTAATTAAAATAGGAAAAACTTGTACTGATGTAATCCCATGTGTAACTTTGGCGCGACGTTAATTGCGTTCGCATGTGACTTTATTTTAAAAGGAAGATTGTTTTATGAATCCTGAGATCTATCTTTCATATTTTATCAAATATAATAGTGAATAGGCAAATTGTTAAGGAAATAGAATATTACATTATCTAATACTTGTTGAAGAAATGAAATTCTCAATCGATTGTTGAGTAATAAAATAAAACACACATTAAACGGAATCTGAAGGGTAAACAAAAAAGAGAAACAAAGCGAATCAAACAAAATACATTTGTAATGCTTGTTTAAATAGAATAGAAAGAGATGCGTCAAAATCCAACCGTTACAATTGAAACGGGCGACATAATCCGAACTCATTGTGCACGCGACTGAACAAAAATGGCGGACAATCGCCCACATGGCTCAAACGTGCGCATTAACATAATTGAATATTCTATTGTACGTGTCTAATGCAGTTACCTGACAAGCGCTTACATCGCTTTCATTTAAATCTCCTCTCCGAACCCTAATTTCGGCAGCGCTTTTTGGTGCTGGGGTCGTTCTGTAGCTCGTGGGTATAACGTTACCTGTAGCGGGGGGTGCACGCCATCTGTCGTCGGGACAATGCAGAGATTTATTGTCGCGAAATGCGCTCACGGGGGCTTGCGGGGATTCAGTTTTTTGTCGGCTATCAAGTTTCCATTAGCTAATTTCATATCGATTTCGCTCTGACGGTGAAACTTTCACCGGGATTCGGAATTGATGGATCGTTTTTATTCGATTCCAACTGCGAAGTTGCCAGTTCCATTTTTTATGGACGCACCGGTTTGCGGACCGCGTAATTCCATCTTGCGATTGTAAAAACAATATTCATTTCTTGTCTTGCAAAGTGCTATAAAATATACATCGAAATTCTGGAATACTCACATTTGTTTTTACATTTAGTATATAAAATGGAATAGAATCAATTTGGTTGTTTAGAAACTTGTAAAAAAATTACCAAAGGATATAAAAAGTGACTTGACGAAAGTACGAAATTATAATTTTCAATTCATGAATTCCTCTGAACATTTTTGCATAAAATCATCAATCAACCATTTTCTTCTGAAGAAAACTATATGATAAATAAAGTGAATTTCGTAACAAAAGCTCTTAGCAAACTTAAACAGAGTTATTCCAGTACCTAAACACTAAAACCATTCTTATAATCCAGTAATAGGATCTGGCGAGCATTTATATTAATTGAAAACGTTAAGCGAAATTGTTGCCGTCATCAATATCTCTCGGAGGGTGGCTACCTTCCCTCCGAAACATCTGCATTATCTTACCTCTGCGTCCCTCACAATCAGTTGCACAGGCATGCGAAGTGCATTTGCCATTTCGCCCTCGTCCAGCCTCTTAAGAACAATCTTAAGCCTCTGCACTTAGGGGCTATAATTCAAGCTCGCCAATATGATCTTCTGTATTCGAAGTGCCACTATCTCTTCTACACGATGCATTATCGACTCTATTGTATCTGCTTGCGGTTGAGTTTCGTTTGTCCCCAGTTTCTCGGTCACAGAGTGCTCACCGTTTAAGCCAAGAGGGTAGTTCACATGTTGGCGGTGCAATATATCAAATTTTATACCAAGGGCAACGACATGTGCGCCCGGCGCGGACAATTGCTATACTTTCGAGGGTGCAAGGTTGGAATTAAATATGGGACGAGGTAATGGATTAGCAGATGAGGCACCTCGCAATCAGATCCAGCAGATGTGCCTGTGGTAAATGGAAATGTGATGTAGTTATGCGTAATCGGATATGTGCACATTGCATCTCGCCGCTACCGTGTTTATACTGTTATTTCACTGGAAATACGTATAGGTAGCCTTAAGAGCTTTGATATAGAGAGATGAGAGATTCAACCATCATTATTAATGAATAATCGAAATAGTGAATATTTATTTGAAATAGAAATAGAAATAGAAAAAATCTTTATTGAAAAAGTTTTAAAATAATACAGTTAAAATTTGGGGAAATTAATATTATACCTTAAATATAAAAGGTTTTGTTTTACCGATTAATCTAACACTAAACAACGTCAGGCATTATTAATTGATCACAATCTTAGTACCTACATAGACACATACCTACTCCTTACCTCAGATTTCAACGTTCAATTTTATTACCATTTTCCAACATCACCAGCATTTATCCTGAAAATATGAACTACTGTCATCACATATCATTCAAAACAAACACTAGAGACGGCTTCATAAACCAATATTTATAGCAATTAGGTAGCATTATTATTCACAGGCTATTACAGCTTCATTCATTACACCAATCGAAAGCAAGCAAAGGTATTAGTAATGATCGATCAGAAGCGACTCGGCGGCGTCATTACACGTAACACGTGCGCCCACACTCAAATTGCACGACGCTCGTCGTAGCGTCAGCAAACATTGATGACATGTCAAATGTTTTTGGCAAAAAAAGTACCTAATATTTGTATGAAATTATCATGACATTAATAATCTATTTACGATTTCTAGATGCGTTTTTTTAGTGACATTTCATAAAACAAACATGTGAACTAAAATGGCTTTAAATTTATCCAGATCATTATTTATTAGAAGAATTAGAGAACAACACTATATAATAGAATTTTCTATTATAAAGGGTTGAAACAATCATTGCATGAACCGAATTGCACAATATTATACCTACCCACGCAGATTTTCGAGGAAATAATAACGACAAAACAATGAATTAGTATCACATAAATAATGAGCACTTCCCCGTCACATATAAAATAAACATAATACCTTTCCATCTATTAAACATAATTAAACCACAGCCTTACCATACCCTACAAGTTTTTTTTTTCAAAATCAACAAGATTTTTTTTTCAACATCAACAAAAAAAATCATATGTTTTCGCTATTTTGCTGACGCTACCGTCTCACCTATTCACGTGGGTGATGGATTGCGGCGTCGATTAGGGCCGGCGCTGACCTGTTCCTTCATATCGCACTAATGGCACATCACGTCCAACTTGCTGGATGAGATACAGATGCTTATTACACGGATTGGACGCATTTTTCATAATGTTGATGTGACAACCGTAATAATCGTAGGTATTATTAATTAAAATATTTTAAACTCTACATATATTTCGTATTTATATCTGAATAAAGAAATGTAGAAAATGGCATCTATTGAAACTTTCCTACACTGATACTTAAGTGATCATTGAGTTAGTATCCAAGCTTCTGTAACCGAGGAACGGAAAGTCGTCCCGATTGCACCTTTTTGCTTCCCTGCTTAACTCCAAATCGAAAAGAACAAAATACTTCACTAAACTAAACAATCCTAACCACACAAAAAATCAAAATAAAGGTAGATTCATCCAGTATTAACATCGTATCAGGTGTCAAGGGCTGTCAAACGAACAAGGGTCATTACTTACAGCAATTAATGCCCACGTGGCGGCCCGTGGGAGCGCGGGGAAAATCAATTTTTAACGCAACCCTGGGAGAGCTGAAAAGCCTCTGTTTTGGTTTATTTTATGGAGATATTTTACATGGTACTGAAAAAAGGCTGGGAGAATTTTTATAATTTTTCAAGCACGGGATTTTTATTAATTTTCAGGTTTTCATTTTGAAACGTTAACAATAACTTACTTTTTTATTTGTAACTTAACCTGTGAATAGATTAGAAAGATATATAACTCTTAAAAACAATTTAAAAAATCAGTATAATATCTTCTTAAAATTGACTTGAAACTAACACTTCGCTGAAACAAAGACTAAACTATTGAATTTTTTACTTTAACACAAATAAATTAATAAATACAAACAATCTGATTACGATTACATTGCATTGAAACATTCTCTCACTAGACCACATAGTTCTTAATGAGGCTTTATACTTTTTCCAGTTTACAAGCTAATCAAAAAATATTTCCCTCCACACATCCATTACAGCTAGAATGACTACAACTACATTAGCTGCCAGTCAGTAAATCAGTCCGGTACCTGGGGTGCACTTGTCGGATCAAACAGCAATTAATCTCTGCCACTCCCCCCACGTCTCCCCCACCGGCGCCCACCTGACCACGACCTACTGTCAGCGTCAGGTTACATGGATAGAAGATTATAGTTACGTTGGATTTTAATGAAACATACATACATATAGAAAACGCATACATACGCGAATGAACTTATAGTGAACTTATAGTAGAATTGCACGTATAGTGTGCAATATGCTACTGAATTACTTTCAATTCATAATTATTGGCGCATGAAAACTAGATAATATTATTTCTAATTAATAAAATAGTTTTCATCAGATACTACTATAACTGCTAAAAACGTTTTTGTGAAAAAATCAATTTAAACAATGCTCAAAGCACTTCTAAATAACTACAGATATAACAACAAATAACTATTAGATTTTGCATTGTGAGAACTTTTATGTACGTGCTACAGCTACGGCGTAGAGCTTTAATGTAGAGCAAATATTGTAGTATTGCCTACATATCTTACTCATTTGAACTTTAACACAACAGTTAATACTTTTATATAATACAAAAAGCTATAACAATATAAATAACAGTCATGTCTATTTCGATACATAGAGCAGACATGTCCTAGCTAGATACTGTCAGCTTTCCGATTGTACAGTAATTAATCTCCCCCCCCCCTCCCCCCTCTAACCGCAGCCTTCGCACCTCATGCCTTAGATACAAACTCACTTGAGATTATATTACATTTTGTGTATGAAAGCTATTAAAATTATTTAATTAAATATGTTTAAATTCACGTAAGCTGCTAAAAGCTCGTTTACTCGAACTCCTATATTGTCAAATTGTAACATAAATATACATTGCAGTCCAATCTACTAAAAATTGCAAAAATTGAATGAATTGCTCAAGCATTCTAAATAATATTAGAAATAGTTTTATTTGTAAAATGACAACTTGCTAGTGCTTAAAATTGATTCAAAATTTACATCCGATGATGATCATAGTAAGTATAAAGAAGTTGGGCCTTTCGAGTATATTATAATATAATTAAAACTACAAACTAATATTGTAAATTGTAGTATTGTAAAGTTCATCACGTGCTCTCGTTAACATTCAATAGTGTCGTCTCTCGTCGCAATGACTGAGCTTATGAGGTAATAAACCTTCCTTTTATTGCTTTTCATAATTATGAGGGTTACAGAATTCATATTTATTTAAATGAAATAATTATTTTTAGATGTAAATATAGTGGTAACATTTAGCTTATTCGACTGAATGTAGAAGTCACGACGATTGAATAATGTATGTATTATAGTTATTCAAAAAGGGTTTGATCCTACTAATATTATAAATGCGAAAGTTTGTGAGGATGGATGTGTATTGTGTATGTGTGTGTTTGTTACTCTTTCACGCAAATAGTACTGAACCGATTACTACGAAATTTAGCACACATATAGATGGTAACTTAGATTAACACATAGGATAGGTTTTATCCCGAAAATCCCACAGGAACGGGAAACTAGCGGGTTTTTCTTTGAAAACGCGGGCGGAAAGCTAGTATGTTATATCGTTCAAGTACCACTCTTAAATATACATACAACCCAAAAACATCTGACACCAAATCACTATTATTCGTTAGTTGGGTCCATAAACAGAGCTGCTTCGCACAGCAATTGCTTCGCGATGCTGCTCGTTCTGTGTATATTTTTTCTAATAATTTCGTTTCATTATTTTAAAAAATGTGTGCGTGTACTAGTATACAACACGTAAGAAGTGAAACTTCCTTATGACCTTATTTTTCAAAAAATAATTTACTATATGCAACTTTACAGAAATACGTCGAATCGGGGTAATGGCGTAAACATCAGAAAAGCGTTCATCTCCCAAAAAAAATGTATACGCGCGATTTGTGGCGTAGGTCCGTACGAATCGTGTAAACCGCTATTTATTAAACTCAAGTTGTTAACTTTGCCGTGCTTATATATTTACGAAATTTGTATTTTTGTAAAAAGACATAAGTATCTTTTTAGCACGGCCCAAGACATATACAGCCACGACCACCGTCATCCAAATCGACTTGTCTATAATAAAACACCCAGGACCACTTTATATACCAAAAATTGTCATGCTATGTGTATTCGTATATTTAATAAACTTCCGGAATCTATAAAAATGTTAAATATCGGTCCTTTTAAGACAAAACTGTATGAGTGGCTAAATAATAAAAATTTTTATAATGTATCGGATTATTTAAATTTGTGACATTGAATTTTTTATCTTGACTAATGAATATAATATATAATGTGTACCTTTTATGTAAGACAATGAAATAATGTACTTTTTATATAAAATAATGTTGCGGAGCTGATAATATAATTTGCACGCCATTCATGGCTAATGTGTTGATTCGACCTATAATGTAATTTGTTATCTTTGTACACACATTATGCAAATAAAGAGATTTATTTATTTATTATTTATTTATCACGCGTGGTAGGGATAAGAAAACGATGGCGCGTAACGGAAAAATGTCACGCGTAACGAAAAAATGTTACACTAAATTTTTTTCCAACCCCGATAAAGAAGTTTCCCTTCAAAAAAATTACACAAGCAAACTAAGTACTTTAAATACAATAAGCTGTTTAATTTTAATCTCAATATAGAACAAAATTAAAGTTCTCAATATCAGCTGAAGCCAATAGACTCGTCTCAGCAGCACATGGCTGGCTGGTCAGCGGATAAATCAGCACACGATATCGAGATATGAAAACTGTTTCATGTGGTGGTAAGGTTTGGGGTACAGTGAGATTTCTTAGGTTTATGACACATATTTAAAAAGAGTTTTCGATGTGGCATTTGTAGAGAGTATTTTAGAATTTGTGGTGGCGTGAAATTATTATTTTTTTTTTATTTCAAAGACTTTTAAACTACACGGATAGTTACGCTTTTTTTATTTAAATCTCTTTCCCGACGTTTCAACTCTTGTGCTTTATTTTTCTGAGACTATTGTAACGAAATTAGGATGTAAACACAACGGGCAAAAATACTACACTAGAGAAAAATAAACCTGTATGCTTTTCACCGACGCCATTTGGGTAAGAACATAAAAATTATTGGAAGGTTGTATGTGCTGAACTAACTTAAGTACCTAACATTAATTGTACGATATGAGAACTGGTGACTAAAAGCTGCAACAATTCTCCCAGTGTACCGCCACCCTACACCAAGTTCTTCTTTACTGCGAAACGATGACAAGCCATCTTGCTAACTTCACTCCGCACTAAACTGCACTCGCGGGCGGGTGCGAGCAAATTGAAATCTTTATTGGTACATGTATCATTTATATGTTTCGGTGTTAATGTATGTGCAGTTAAAACCTTAGTACCGTGATGTCTTATGGGCCCTCTTCGCAATGGGCAGTGTTGGCCCAACAAATAATCGTCGATGTTTGCAGCCTGTACGGCGATTATCGTGATTGCCTCTACTCGCCCAACGCTGCCCATTGTGAAGAGGGCCCATGAAAGCAGTATAATTTCCAGTGTGGAAAAATGACAGCTTTACCTATACATAATTCCTTAGATCATTAAGGTAATGGATGGAGTACGCTGGCAAATGTTCTAACTAAACTTTCTGCTGATTTTGGTGCGGGGAGGGTAACTCACACTATTGAAACACAATCACACATTCACAAAAATAATTTGTAAAAATTTAAGTCGTAAAAATTTACGACCTTTTAAGCGACGAGTTTTTAAATTCAACTCTATCCCTTAGTTCATAAAGATTAAATTTGTATTTCATTCCAAGTTGTCTCGTGGGGAGTGCGGTTCAATATCGCGTTCTAAATTCAACTTTATAACTTAGATCATAAAGATTAAATTTGTATTTCTTTAAAAGATAGTCTCGTAAGGAATGCGGTTCATTATCGCGTTTTAAATTCAACTTTATCTCTTAGTTCATAAAGATTAAATTTGTATATTTTCTTTCCATGATAGTCTCGTGGGGCCGCATCAATGATCGAGTAAACATGACTCGATTATTTGTCTTGATCATATCGCTAAACGATACATCGACGATTATAAGAAATTGCATTTAATTAGAAATGTACGTTAAAAAAATAAAAAAATATACACAAATGAAAGGTTATTCCATCTTTTTTAATATTCGACATGTTTGAATTGCTTCTGCAAGACTTGACAGTGCAAAACGGCATTTTTAGCGGAGCACTCGCAGACGTCCTTTCGATGTTTTACGAATACGCAGAGTGTTTGTAATCGATTACGCAAGTAGTTTTTATGAAAGCATAAGATTTTTCGATTCGAATAATCTTATACCTCGGCAAAAGGGGAAACGCCTGCGAGTGTTATCCATTACTTAATGATCTAAGCATAATTCATATAGGTCGCCAAAATACTTAATAAATAAAATTCGAGTAAATAAATATGTCGTCGTCGTATCGTTCTTCGATTATCTAGTTCGTATATAAGTTTAGGTTCCCATATTATATTACATAAACATTTCCTTCACTAAATAATATGTATCTCACGTAGTCCTTTCAATGACTTGTAAACATTATATTGGATAGTTATAGGGCAGATAAATTGAAGATTGCAGGCTCGGCCGCAAGATGTCCGCGCCTGATTTATAGAAATAAACAACACGTATACACTACTTGAGAAAACATTTAAGATATATGAACATTTAGAATGGAATTAATATATTAGTAAAAAATATTGATAGCTTAATAAGTGCGTGTAGGCTAAATACCTACTTGAGACTGTGGTTAGATTTATTAGAATTTTGTAATCAAAAAAAGTTTAAGGTAATCCTTACTGTATTCATTAAACTTGTTAACTAATTCGAATCTTAATAAACAATCTTTTGACGTGTAATAATCAAGAAACAGCCCAATTTATGAAAGAATCAATTTTGAATTTAAAACTTTGCTCAAAGTTTGCTTTTAGTACTGTACCATTAAATATAACACAATTTTACAGAGAATACATTTATTTTATTTTATTATAATAATAATAGACTTCGTTCGTGTCTAAAATTAGTAAGATCTGCGCCAAGACAGGGGTAGCTAATTAAGCTTGTATCGGATATGTCCGCGTCGCGATACCGCGGTGAGGCCGATAGACACAGACCTACGAAATTATAGACAATACAAAAATAATCAGACTAGCCAAATTCTAAATTACCTCTATAAACTTTAGAATTGAAAACTTTATTATGTTAGCCCTATTTAGAAGTATAGACCGTACGATATATTTTAACGTAAAAAAGAAAAATGTTTAAACTGCTTCAACTGATGACTGATGATGAATAATCAAAAGTGTAGACTCGACTCCCTCTAATATACCTACAAAATGTTGTGATTTAGATCTTATATTTCAAGTGGTTTCAGTCAGTTGTCCATAGTTAGAGCATTTTTATCGAATATAAAATACACAAGAACATAAAAATTAAAATAAGGAAGGATATAAATGCCATATCCAAAAACCATACATCGTTGTGTATCGCTAACTCAGCTCACATAAATATCTTATAGGGCGATCGGATCTGGCGTGATTTGTTGTCCTATTTACTTATGTTTACTTATTTAGTTGCTTAATCAAGCTTAGGCATTTCTACATAAGTTAATTAGAAAAATGTTTCTTTGAAAACTTTTTCTTACTTGCTTTTTCTGGGTTACTCGAATATTTCTATGTAGCAAAAGTGTTACAACTTCGTACACAAATAAAACTTGTTAAATAACTGAATGTAAATTATAAATTTATTCAAAAAATTTAAATACATAGGTAGTTTCTTAATAAATGATATTTTACATATTCCATAAACTTATATAATATTGTTTTAATTAATTTTCCATTTGAGGCGTGAAGACACAAAAAATGATAATTTTAATTTATATCATTTTTTTAAGTAGATAACAACTTTGAATATAACCTAGCAAAATTGATCACAATTTTGAATAGCAAATGTAGAGAAATTGTTAATATTTCGTAATACATAAATAATTCTTACATATAAATTAAATTTTAAGATCAGGCAAATAGATTGAAGTTATGAATCTTTGCGGCGCTCACTTTAAATATAAAGCTTTAAGTTTAATTTATAACCGTCTCAAATTATTCTACACTACCTATATATTCAACAAAATCTCAAATCACCTCCAAAATATTTCGCGCACGCACACGAACTAAACCCGAAGCCCAAGGTAATAACATTTAACAGCAACCGAACGGCCCAATAAATCCTCTATCTATAATACAATAAAATTTATAACCGCTATGCAGACTTATTAACAATTCCCTATCATCACGTTCTCTTCTTATGTTTTTTGTTAAGTACTTACAAAGAATACGCAAAACTACCCTTTATGTTACAGAATGTAAGGAGAAGAATCGCGTGAAGTCTGCATCTGGAGAAAGTAAATAGTAATGCTCAATAACCATCGGCATAAATAGAATTAAGAACAATTGATTTACATACAAATTGCTTTAGACAGTATTGCTGACGGAATGGCGCGTGACGGAGGCCTCCATGTATGTGTGGCTATGAAACATACGGGATACAATTTAAATTTCAAATGTGAAAAGAAAGAGGCAAAAGCATTTGAGTAAAATTAAATTTAAGCTACACCAATTAATTAAGGTTAACAAATCAATAAACCAATTAATAGAGAATATCGGCAAAAATTACAATTTTAGATAAAGAATAATAAAATCATATAAGTATTAAGACTTATATATTGCACACTGGCTTATATTATTTACATAATATTATGATGAGGTTACATTTCATAAGAAAATATTAGATGGAAATTTAAATGGAGTTATAGCTCTACAATTTAACTGTAAGTCGTAGAACCTAATTAACTAAATAGACACAACACATTTTAGTAAAACCAAGTCCCTAAATACTACACTACTAGAATTTACTAACATTTTCCGCGTATTTCGTAGCCTCTACAAGCGTAGCACAGCGCAAGGGTGTCGCATGACATGCTTATAATAAAAGAGCACCTGATTGCGAGCGATGCTAGTGAACCTTCATTTGATTTCACTCATTGAATCCAATATGCAGTCTTATCCGATTTGCATACGTAATTTTTACTTATTACTGTGTAGTACATATATGACTATAATATATTGAACTATCTCATATATTCTGTATTTTATTTGGAGGATTATCTAATTGAATCTGCATGTCATTTCGTATTCATAAAGATACAAGTGACTCGTAAAGTAAGTTCTTATTTGCAAAAATTACTCTACACTATGATTGTTAGGACTTATATTATTAATTTATAGGAAAAATTGTAATGGGAAATTTTTTATAGCTTTAATAATAACAATACATATTTTAAATACAATAATCTCCCAAATGTACTGTCTACTTAATTATGCGTGAGAATAAAAAAGCATAAAGATCCCACTCTTTTCCTTCCTTTACACAGCGTTCTAAGTATTTAACCAAATAATAAAAATTACAATTTTTGTGATTATTTTTCATCATATTATACTAGACAAAAAGTATATAATATACATGGATTACGTCGAGAAAAAACTCCTACAAAATTTAATCAACTAAAAAAATATGCCAGACTAGAACTAAATCTTCTTCAATTAAGCGAAACATACACTTTACTAAATAAAAATAGAGAAGAGCATTTCCACAGTTCATATCTAAATACGAACTAGTATATTAAGAGGACTTAACTGGTGGTTACATATCTCATGCATATCAAGTACGTCTAAGGGTGTTTACATACGAGGCGGTTGAACAGTGGCGTTATTGAAAATTAGTTTTTATTGTAGAGGCAATAATCGTAAGTAAAAAGTACCTTTAGCTATTGCTAAAGACTTCAATCGAATTGAAACATCGTTATTATAAGCAGAAATTATGTAGGTAGAAGTGTGTACATTTGATTTAAATATTATATCAAAGTTGAATGATTGATTATTTAAAACAATCTACTTTCTTGTATTTATTTCAGACAATTTATTTTAAGCGACAAAAACTTCATCGTAATTATTTGGTAGCTGTTCTTATTTAGGTAGGTAATAGTTGTTCTGTCGAATAATATTCAATGCTATTTTCCATGCTAGAATATCAAATAAAACTAAATCCATCGCTTCGTATCCAGCCACCCTTAGCGCAATGTTTGTTAGCGTCCAGCAAAACAACTATAAAAAATCTCATACGCTCATATCTCATGTTATTTCTATGTTATATTCTTGTGAATAATATTATCATTAACATTCGCGAAGAGGCTCTCGGATTGGGCTCAGAGTGACCCAGCTTGAAGGACTATTTCTATATTTTTTTCTATGTATAATTTTGCAATAGTCATAAAGTTTTAGACAAGAATTAGTTCAGTAGAGATATGATCGTGATTCTTTTTCGTAGGATCTGTTTTGTTAGGCTTTCATAAACAGAAGTCTTATTCGACTTATTACGAGTATAATCTTATACAATAATCATTCTAAACATAATAATATTCTAAAATGTTTAGTGTGTAATATTAAAGAGAATTAGGTGGAAATATGAGAAAGTGATAAAAATTTCTAAAGTATTTATTGATAACGTACTGCGTCTTCGTCAGTTTTAAGATATGTATATAAAATAAAAATTCATCATAATTATACTTGGTAGTTGTAAATGCTTTTCTCAAAAAACGTCATTTCATTATCTTTACAATTACGTCTTTAATCGTAAATAAATTAATGAGTTAACGAGCACATCTCATAAAGTATTCATTAACGAATGGCACATACAATTCCGTCTAGCGTCAATTTGACTAATTGGCGACCTCTCGACTTAAGTTGTCAACTTGGACACAAGTTGTGCAAGCAAGGACAAACTTGCGGACCGGCGTGACTACTTGCTTCGTAACTTAGATAGTGTACACTTATATTTACATGTTGAGTGTCTTATACTAGTAGTGGCCCAGGGCTCGATTCACGATTAAATGTTGTAAGATACGAATATTGCCTTAAAAAAAAGCATTTGTAGTATAAGTAATCGCTTACTGTTTTCTCATTTAAATGTTTTCACTTACGGCATCATTATTAATCAAAGTTATTCAAAAATTGCTGTCAAATTAGTTCCAAACATTACATCAACTAATCCACCTTCAGTTACAATAATGATTCCATACATCTAGATACTTATCATACATTATGTGCTTTCTACTCGCTCCGGCTATTGTTAGAATGAACGCCAATAACATGAATTTTTAGAGGGATAGATAGTCAATTTTGCATTTCACTATAGATAACACATCACTAACAATGTATCAATGAACACAAATATTTTTGAATCTATTAACTATCTTACACGTTCCACTTCAAACACGTGTCACAACAAGTACATAGTATTAGTTAGCTATCTAGTAATTAAGCTATTTATTCACACGTGTAGTTATCTTCGTTTCGCGGTACTGTTATCAGTGTTAAAGGTTAACTGAGGCGCCAAAGTATACCTCTGTGATAAGACCTGGGAAGTTACGTCGCAATAGTTCATAGTTAATGACCATACAATTATTTTTAATGAGGAGATATGGGTATGCTTTCTCTACAATATCGGACATAAGCTGTCTTACTACAAAATTTTTTAGATACGGTTTAACTTTAAGCGCGGGTTCTTTTTAATCTGGTTTTGTCGTATTTCACATAGACAACTATTAAAGTGACAGATCCCTGGTTTAGAGTAATTAGACTGTGTTTAAATTGTTTTGTGGTAAAACCGTAGAAGATTTAGTGACTATCTTTTAATAATTTGGGTGGTCAGAATTTAGGAGGTAATAAATTATTAATGGTATGATATTGTGATGATTAAATTATCAGACACTATTACACTATATATTATTTGGATCATGGAAATAGGGCAAGAAAATACCCAAAAAATGACTATAACAATTATTTAAACATATTTCTACAATAGTTCAGTATTTTTAAGCAAACTATGATAATGTTCCTCGTTAAATACAACCAGAATCTGGCTAATTTAAATTTGATGTCCAGCAATACATATGAATGAGGAAACTTTGATTGCACTTACTCCGCGAGCTACGTATTAACATGCAGAATGTACCTACACAAGGGTTTATACTGTATACCTACACATATAGATATACTAGCGGTCCGCCCCGGCTTCGCCCGTGGTACCTACATGTTTAAACTATCCTATCTCTCAAGTTGGATCGAACTGCACATGGTGTTCGAATTTTATTATAATCGGTTAAGTGGTTTAGGAGTCCATTGAGGACAAACATTGTGACACGAGATTAATTATAAATACATATTAAGATATTATGTAGAGCTAACGACTCTACTATTCACTACTCATATTATAATCTATACTAATATTATAAAGCTGAAGAGTTTGTTTGTTTGTTTGTTTGAACGCGCTAATCTCAGGAACTACTGGTCCGATTTGAAAAATTCTTTCGGTGTTAGATAGCCCATTTATCGAGAGGTTATATATCAAACGCTAAGACCAACGGGAGCGGAGCAATGCGGGTGAAACCGCGCGGCACAGCTAGTTTTGTATATTAATGAAACTTACTACTTCATCCGCGTTTGGTTCGATTTCTTCACTGACTTTTTAACTCGCTTTAATTAGATTAACCTAAGAATGTAATTAACAGTGTAACAAAATATAAGGAAACTTTATTTACCCGAATTTTAATTATATTATCATCGCTATCCTCGGTAATTATACGAAGAATAGGTGTCCTCGAAGGTGGTATGATAGCTTTTAGTCAATTCATCAAAATAGGGGTCTTTATATAGGGGTTTTTACAATATTATTATTGACCTATTCCATTCCATACATAATTTAATTCAAATAAATGTAGTTTTGTTAACACTTAAAACTATTGAATAATTGTTTTCAAGCTATGTAGCTATTGTTCGATGTAACGTTAGTGATTACATTAGAGACCTCCCTTTGGTATAATTTCATTTAAAGTTTTCACCGATCTCGCGTTACAGACATTCAAACAAAACATTTTTACAACAAGCAAGTGATTCGTGAACCCCATATCAAAGTTTTGGCGTCTTTATCACTTTACAACACGATGTTTATAATTTCTCCCCTTCAAAAACAACATAATATTTTTGAAACTTTTGTTTCGCGTGTAAAACTATTAACAATCTTGATACTTGTGGGTTTATTTTTGTTTTTTTTGGGAAATTTGTCAATGAATACAAACAATATACCACGATTCTATGTAGTTAAAATGATGTTTAAAAACATTGAATCGTACTTATACTTACGTTATTTTTTTGTATGCCATCTGTAACAAGCAATGTTATAATTTTCTATATACAGATTGCCTTTATTTTTATCTTTATGCATACGCTGCACAATTATTCAATAGCTTTTACTTACGTTTTAAAATTTAAATGAACTTAAAGCAAATTCTCGAACTCAGACTATCCATGTTACTGAAGATACAATAATTTTTAAGTTTTGTTGCATAATTCAGAAATTATCTTACGTAGGGTTACAATACATATTTTGTAGTAATAAAATTAATCCATCACTCCACAACTACATAAACATAACACACCACTCTAACAAAAGCAGCAATGTACTACAAATCGTCACAGAGGAGGCATTAAAGTGAAGTATGAAGTTGTTGAACGCTGGATTAAAAACGTGAATGACCACGCCCGCCGTGCCTTCCTGCAACCACGTAGTACGAGACCATTGGTAAATTATTATTGATTTAAATTTACTTCTACTTATTGGATTTTGGTGCAAATAATTATTGATTTAAGTTTACTTTGGACGATTTTAGTGGAGGAATTTGCTTAGAAGAATTGTGTAGTCATATTGTTTATTAATTTAAGGTCGTAACTAATATTTCTGCAAGATCTGTATTAGTTCATGAAGAACCATTCATATTCAACCTACTCGTAGCGTATTTCAAGTAAATATTAATAAGATAGAAACCGATTACACTTATCTGAAAAGCTGTGTAAAAAATACGACTCTTACTATATTTTCAACTATGTAAATGAATTGAATAGACTAATCCCTATTCTAAATACATGTTTATTTAAAAAAAGAAACAGATAAATCATACAAATTAACATCAACTACACAGAATATCATCATGTACACAAAGAAACTGTTATTTTTATTGATCGTATTTTCCAAATATATTAAAAACAACATTTAAATTGATATGCAGCTGCTAGCCTACAGGTTCTGTACACACGGAACGAATTAAAAAGTTGAACGTCACAGGGGGTGACCAGGAGGCGAGGATTAAACTCTGATTGTCGAGTCGCCTGCGAAATACTCACACTAACTTGAGAGACAATCACTTGTAATCATATATTTTACAGCTACAGGATATAATTATTAGAAGGAACCTAACATTTTTTGTAAACTTGGTATAATATTATTAGCCTTATCATACGTTAGAATTTTTTTATCATACACACAGCGGATGAAATCGGTAAAAAATCAAAGGCTCAATTTTTACCACCAACAGTCGAAAATACAAGCTATTAATCCATGTGCGTTTTATTGAAAGGTCTCACTTTTCATAACAAGAACATGCTCGCTTTCTTGTACACGAAAATAAAGCGTAGAACCATTCATCACAATCAACGTGTCGAACCTGCGGCAATCAAATTTATGTTTGTGATTCCAAGACGCTCCCTCGAAAATTACTCCATTTACACTTCAATCCAGGTCGCTTGCCTGCCGGCCATTTTTGCCGACAATAAGACGCGTTTGATTGAAATTTGCACGTCGGCAAACAGCTTCTTTGAGAATCAAATTATTTCGCGTGGATGTGTTGAGGAATGGCATCGCTATTAGACTGTCTGCGCGCTATACCCACCGCCTTTGTGCCTGCTAAGTTATTTGTTGATTTGTTATTTTTAGAATGTAAAGGAGGCGAGTGTGAGGAAATTTCTCGGCGTTTCCTTAGAACATGATGAAATGGGGACGAAATAGATAGGTATACATATCGTCGATGAGGCCACGTAAAGAAATGATGTAATTTAAACCATAAATTACAGATTGTAAGTGCTTATAGATACGTATTTTGTATATATGCTATTCTTTCGCAAAAAATAGCTTCACTGATCTGGATGAACTGAGTGTAGTTTCGAGTAACAAGCGAAAACAGTAATACCAACCTTTAATCATGGTTATAGTAACTAATCACCAGAAAATTTATGCTCTATGTATCTTATTAAAATCACAATTTTTAATGTGTTAGTACACCTTGAAAGCAACAATCTAAATATTATTATGTTATAACCAATCAAATCAAACTCGCTCGATAATTTACTGACTTATATAAACTTGATACAAAGTAATCAATAATTTATAATATCAAAATCTCGTTCAAACAAGACAATAAATTAATTAAAACAAGTACACCCGCGGGCGACAGCTAGTATGCTGTCAGGTACTCGTGCATGATTTTATTACTCATCCCCAAATATTTGATCTCAACCCCTACTTTTGCGTTTATGTTCATTTCGCAATATTACGATACGATGTTTTGATTTCACGTTATTTAATTTGTGTATCTTCCTTGTGAGATACAGGTATTTATACATATTATAAAACTGAAGAGTTTGTTTGTTTGTTTGTTTGAACGCGCTAATCGCGGGAGCTAGGTACTGGTACGATTTAAAAAAATATTTCGGTGTTAGATAGCCCATTTATTGAGGAAGGCTATAGGCTATAAATCATCACGCTAAGAGCAACAGCAGCGGATCCACGCGGGTGAAACCGCGGAGCGCAGCTAGTGAGGGATAAACCTGTTTACTGATAAAATTTTCTCTATAGGTAGTTTCGTAGGTCACCTTTCAAAGGCTCTATCGTCGATGGTCGATGGCTCTATCAGACCAAACATAAAGTGCAGTTGTAGTTTTCACTGTAGATGTGTTTTAATTAAATTGAAACGTCTTGAAATATCGATTTGTTTAATTTAAAATTATGAAGAAGAAGAGAAACTCATACTGAAACATGAAAATCATACAACATCGTCGAACATCGAAAAAAGAAACTATAAATTTTCCAAAAATCGATTTTTTGGTATCTACTAGCATAGTTCCCTATATTTTATATACTTGTAAATCAGACAATAAATATTATTTTTTTTACTTTTTGTTACTTTGAATTTGGTATATTGTTAACTAAACACTAATCAAAATGACTCTACTACAGTTCCAATTTAGTTTATTTGTCCGCCTGCACACTCTTACCTAGCGCACCTGTTCAATTAAAATTTCAATTACGAGGGAGAGACGGTAAACACATTTCCTCGTGTTTGTGCTTTGCGGAAGATGTTACAAATACGACTTTATTTCGTAAATGTAGGAAAATACTTAAAACCTGGATAGTTATTTTGTTGAGTTTTAGTAGGATTATTTAATTGCTATCAAAATTGTTTATACATTGTACACATTACTTCAATTACAGTATTGTATGCTTTGTCATAAAATATTCGAACGAAAATTATTAAATAAGGCTTGAAAGTGACCTAGTTGTCTATGGCATCGCTAACTTGAAGCAAAAAGCTTTTTAATAGAATATATATATATATAGGCAATTCCCGAGTAGGTATACTCGGGAATTGTTGAAATAAAAATATTACATTTTGGCTCCATATAGTAAAAATAGATTAAGGAAAATACAATTATCTAGTGAAAATCACATCATGTTACAGCATAATGTTTTGTTTATATCATGAAAAGCAATCCTCCATCACCCACCTGACTACACAACTACCCTATCATTACGACCATTACTCTGACACAAATGCTATAAACAACACTCATTCAAAACACTATGTATAACATACATTGAACCACGACTTCGATTCACAATAATCACAAAGCTAACAAGACCAGCAATGTACGCTTAACAGTTTGAAATACTCGGTCAAATTATAAGGGTATGTTTCCATGATACGAGTTGATATCACAGTATAAGTTACTGGCGCCAGTGAGTCGATGTATTGTAAGGTATAATTAATGAGTTTGAGGTAAATACAAGTTGTTTTCTTAATTAATGGCGGGTGATGTTTATTTTGGTTACAGTTTATACCCCATTTGTTTATAGTCGATATAAATTATATCAGCTGATATAGAGTGGGGAAACAGGAAGACTGTAAGGATTAATAAATAAGACAAAGAGTAGTTTAAATTAAGTTTATTTAAATAAATAAAAATTGAGGGTAGATACATCAATACATATACTATATCAATACATTAATTTCAAAACAAATTTTTAATTGATTACTTACGAAGATATGGTACTTGTATTATTATAAAAATATCTTACGTAATACAATGCCAAAAGACACTTATAATAGGCTTTCATAGTTAAACCTGTAGTTGCCTAAATAATATATTGATCTATGAATTTAGGTAAACCTATAAAAAACAATACAAACGCTGATCAAAATTATGCCTAAACATGCCAGAAGAATCTAGCGCGCATCTGAATAAGGTTTTTTCCCGATATATATTTGCAAATGATATTGGTTGAGGTCCGAAGGTCGGATATAAAAACGTATCGCATTGAATAAAGGCGTCGGCGAAACCGCACGCGGTACAAAACATACGGCTACACGGCTGTGTACATGCTCGACTTTATTTTTATACACCCACTAGCTGTTCCCCGCGGTTTCACCCGCATTGCTCCGCTCCTGTTGGTCTTAGCGTGATGATATATAGCCTATAGCCTTCCTCGATAATTGGGCTATCTAACACCGAAATAATTTTTCAAATCGGACCAGTAGTTCCTGAGATTAGCGCGTTCAAACAAACAAACAAACTCTTCAGCTTTATAATATTAGTATAGATTTGCCTGTAAGAAAAAAAACATTAATTTCAACAAACGGTAAATATTACGGTTAGGTATTAACAAAAAATAAATAAAAAATAGAGACCAACACAGTGTTCTAATGCTGTGTCTGTTACCCTGTTGCATTATAGATAATTTACAGATGCATGTTAATAATTACGATTATCAATTATGTAGTACGTCCCTATTGTAGGTTTCTGATCTAGAACAAAATGTTTGATATCTATTTACGTGATAAAAGAGAGACTAATCTTGTCTTGAATTTTCCATTTGCCAATCATTGAGGTATTATTACTACGTATAGAGAGGACACCACGAACAAAATCTGTGCGACAAGCGCGGCGGCGCGGAGCGGCTACTGAGTCATACACTTTGAACAACAAATAAATATTTTTTATCTTATTAAAAAAATATGAATAAACTTATCAATTAAAACCAATCAATATAACAAAAAACAATGGTTTGAGACTAACTCGTGTTACAAATAGTGTAGTAGCGATGTCCTCTCTAGTACGTAGTACATGTTGCCATTACCAATTTATAATAATATTCTAGTTAACAAATAGGTTGTCCTGTTGCTTATAAGATAAATGATAAGGCGAATAATGATCTATTGACGTCACAGTTGATTTAATATTACTTACTTGTAGTTTTGAGTAAATAAAAGTAAAATGAAATGTTTTTTACCTACCTTTAATAAAATAGATTCGTTCGTGTTTAAAAAATAAAAATATTTTTATTTTTACTTCCAAGTGGAATACGGAAAAGCCCAATCTCGTAAAGGTCAGTTTTAAAGAGGTAAACCCTCGGCCGCAGAGACGGCGCCTCCCCTTCCGTGTCGGGTTAACTGCGCAAAAAATATTCCCTCTTAAATGTTAGAGGGTAGTAGGCGTAGACCCACTAGGATTTAGTGCGTGAACCTACACACAAGCTTCTGCTTAGACAACAAGACTACAAAATGTCAAATTTAAATATAAAGTAAACACGGTTACTTTACCCTGTGGATCTAACCACATGTATTCAACTTCAACAGCTACTTATATTCTTACATTCAATCGTTACTGATGTTATTGAATGAACTTTTATCAACTTCATTCAATTTATTAAAACTTCATTCAAGTATTTACTATTTATTAAAACTAACACGTTATATGCACAAATAAAGGCTGATTAGAAATCGTTAGCTACAATGTTTATCTCTCATTATACCACGAAATGGAAGTAAACCTTTGGAATAAATGTTTTACCGGGACATTTGTGACATTTCTAAGCTCTATTAATTGCGTTAAATACCTATTAATAAACTGACATGACATTTCAGCATGACTTACCCCTCCGACGTGCATTCTCCTCATTCTTACTCATGGAAAAAAAGTAAAAAACTAAAAACATACCTTCCACAATCAAACAAGTTAAATACATAACAAGTTAACTACACCAAGTTAAATACATAATCCTACCTCCCGATCAAATCTTATCCATTCTTACAAACATTTAAAAAAAAAACATAATATATATACAAGGCTTTCCCGATCACTCATTCAACAAAATACTAAAGAAGAAACGATTAAACACACAAAAAACACCTTTTAATACATAATCCCACCTCACCAAACATAATTATTTCCATTAACGCTTTTCGAAAAAAACAACGTACATAGAGCCTTCAACAAGTTACACCAATGAGCAAACAACACAATACATTGGTAGCGCAATAAAAAAGCCAGCTAGAGTCTCATAAAGCAGGTAGTGTCATAGTATATAGAGTCACATACAGCACGTACAGTCACATAGCGCAGGTCGAGCCTCTCTTTTTACTACGGTAGTAGTCTTTTTAGTACGGTAGAGCCTCTCTTTTTACTACATAGAGCAGGTAGATTCATAGTATATAGAGTCACATAGAGCATAGTTATATAGCGCAGGTAGAGCCTCTCTTTTTGCATAAGTTACATAGAGCAGGTAAAGTCATATTATAGCGCCAGTAAAGCCACAGCGCAGGTAGAGCCAATTGCAGGTGCGACCCCGCCCGCGGGCGGCGCTACCTGCCGCGCACACCTGCGAACACGCCCACCTACGAAGCCTTCACCTTACAACGTTGGATTTATATTGTATAATGACAGTAAATAACAAAGGGTATAGCTAATTAAGTCCGTTTGTTTTTTATAAAGTACCAATACGTTGGTTAATAGATTGATTTTATTTTTATTTAATGTGCCTCCCTAATCATGCACGAATTTTTAATACGAAATAATTATTGTCTACGTGTACGTTTTAAGTTCGTGAAGTGTATTAATATCTACAACAAAACATAAATTAGGTTTAGGTAGGAACCTACTGAGTGTTTGTTAACAGAATATTGACGGAAAATAATGGTTTCATAGTTCAACTACTTACGTAAAGCTAACGTACAGAACCTGAGATATTTTTAAATACCAACAGACGATAGATACCCAATAAAATACGCTGATGTAGTTTTTATTTATCGCGATAACCTTTACGTTGAGAATTCCTAGCTTCATACTACATTGGTAACTAAGTAGCTACTACATAATTACCCTGATGAGTCGACATGTGTAGGTACCATGTACACAAGAAACAAACGCACAAGAATCAGGGCAGCTAATCACGATAATGACGTCACAGCACATTACCACAGATTGTAATCATGCTATTGATGTTTTCATTTATCGAACTGAACGAAAATTCTCAGTCACAAGTAGACGGTAGAGTTTTAAATCACGTTCCTAAATTATTCATTGTAGATGCTTCTATTATTAATATCCCATACAATTTAAAATAACAGTAGTATACATATAATATTAAGTACATATATTCGGTTATTAGTATTTAACAGCGCTTGAACCGTTACATTTTTTTATATACCTGCGTATAATTTTTACTGAAAAAGAAATAAAAAAATACATGCTATTCCAATCACCTAATCATTCGTGAATACTAAGGTTCATATCATTTTGAAGAAGATACAGAAAATCTCAGTATTTAATGTAATAAAAATACTACGAAATAAAAAGGAAAAACGTTTAAAAAACCATGTACCTACCTTCCGTTGGTCTGGCAACACCGCTCAATTTAATTACAACCGAGCATCTGGCAAGCACCTCAACCCTTCCAAAAATTATATAATAATAAAAGACTAATTACTCGAGAAATTCCGCCAATAAAGCCAAGACGGCGCTCGAAAAATAATAAAATTAATTTATTAAAAACAACTCGCCGAGTTTTATAAGTGAACCCTTCGGAGGGATGCATCTGATTTCCGTGGTGCGGGATCACTTGTCAACTTTCTTGCGATAATTTAAAATGATGAATTTACTTTTCTAAAATTAGTAGAAATTGTGGTCCATTAGTAGACTAGTAGTTAGACTAATGGTTAGTTAATAATAGCATAACTACAAAAAAATATTATGTATTCAAAAACCTACGTATTTAAATGATTATATCCATATTGTATTAATTTAAGTTTAATAATATTATTTTACAAAAAATAGAATATAGGACAGATTTTTGCATCAAATTTATCAGGTCTTTCCAATATTTTTAAATGTAACTAGTTTCAAAGGACAATAAACGATAAGTAAGTATTATAATATAACACACGTGGTGTCGATCAAATGTTAACAAATGAACACGCGCCCTAAGATGATGGATAACGAGGAAACTTTTCCAATTTTCACACAATACTGTGATTTCGCTTGAACTTCAATCAAATACAATCAACGGCTTGTTAGAATTTATTCTGATTACTTATGATTTAATAAAAACTAGGTACCTAATAATCATTGAAAAAAAAATCAATATTATTACTAATCCATACTAATATACTAATACTAATACTAATACCGGTGTAGGGATGTGACGACCCCATCGCCCACGGTTGGAATATCTATTGTCTATGTGACAATAGATATTCCACCCGTGCAATCAGTCAACCCGCAGGACACCTTGTGGCGGGGTGTCGGGGAGTAGCGACCCCGCGGGAACCGAGTGCTCCCGGGGGAGGCCCCTGTCTTCATCTCCGGCTTGCCTTCACCGGCCGGTCGGAGTGAAGCCTGACGAGGACAGGACCCCCGCCTCTGGCTTGCCTTAACCGGCCGGCCAGAGTGGAGTCGCGAGAGCTTTTAGCTCGAAGGGTGGATGCGAAGCGTAAGTGGCGAGTGGGCACGTGATGCTGGACCCTCAGGGAGCGCGTGATCGTAGTTTAAAGTCCAGGGACGCCTCTCCACCCTTAGCTGCTCACAATATGTTGCCCCCTTGTCGCACTATTGCAGCGACTTATTTCGGGGGCCCATACAGTGAGAGGGCGAGTCACCACCTGCTAACAATTTTTTGCTATATCTTAGTAGAAAGGCAGGTGCCATAGTCTTCCATAGTCCTTAATTCCGGTCCATTAACATCCCATTCCATAGCCCAGTTTATTTTATTCCCTTATCTTGCAATAGTCCTACATCGGCCGCGGACTGCCCAGGGCTGTATCTCTATAGTGCAGTCATGGGCAGGCTGCGGCTGGTGTCCCACAACACAGTAAAGTTCTCGAAAGGGCCTCTGCGTGTTGGATCCGTGTCCCCACGTAAGCCTTCCAAAGGACCGGGTACCTTCCTTATGATGGTACCCGAGTATTATGGAATTGAGATACTAATACTAATACTAATATACTAATATACTAATAAACTAATATACTAATACTAATTACTAATTACTAATATACTAATATACTAATAATATTATAAATGCGAAAGTAACTCTGTCTGTCTGTCTGTCTGTTACTCAATCACGCCTAAACTACTGAACCAATTTGCATGAAATTTGGTATGGAGATATTTTGATACCCGAGAAAGTACATAGGATAGGTTTTATCCCGGAAATCCTACGGGAACGGGTTTTTCTTTGAAAACGCGGGCGAAGTCGCGGGCGGAAACCTAGTATTACCTATGTTAAAAGACAAGAGACAACCATTTTAAGTTCCTTTTATTTTTAAATCATATTATCAGAATATTGTATCTAAGAGGTTAATTAATAAAAATATGGTTTTATTTTAATTTAAAAAATAAAATATAATTAAATTTAAATATATAAAGGAATCTCCTCAAATCAGCGAGAGGGTTACATTAATTTATTCAACAAAAACTGAAACAAAAAGTGGATTATAGATTAGCATTCCAATGAGAGAAATCGTAAAGAAGTTGATTATTGTATTAAACAAATAACGTTACAGACAATTGTATTATTCATATTTTTAATTTTATTAGGCTAAATATAAAGTTCTTCATCACAGGGAAATCGAAAAAATATATCATAGTTTCCATACTGTAACGAAAATTTATTGAATATACCCTACGGTTTAAGACATTTATTTCTCAAAAAGATTACATTTTAATCCCTTACAGAGAAATATTATTTTATTACAAACATGTTTACTCGCTTAGCGTTTTAGGTACGTAGTAAGTACTTTGTTAGCACAAAATAATCAAACAAAATAAAAAAAATGGGCGGTAATATTTTTTGCATATGCAGCAGTGAAACGTAGTTAGTTGATAGTCATTTAGAAGGAGGAGGAGGTAGACTACCAAATAACTAAATCTAATATATTTTTATTCACCGTTTTTACTCACACTATAAATTTTATAATATTTAAAATTCAGTCCTATTAAACAAATACTATACAATCACAAAGAAATCTAAGCAAGGTCCAAGACAATGGCTAAAATAAATACAGTATTTAAAATGGCACAACTTTATCCCGCGGTTCCTCTCGCTTTGTTTCGTGAACAATGGCAACTTTTCCGACTTTTATTCTTATTCACCAACCTGAAGCGAGATACATACTGTTATTATATTATATGTACATATTATTTTGTATGTTTAGCGACCGCCTTCGAGGCGGAATAATTACTGTCTTAATGTATAATCGCTTTGAGAATAATATAAAGAAATATACTGTCTTAACAGTTAATATACCTACCTATCCTTTTCCTTACTAAACTAGCAGCACGCGTCAGACTTCATAAACCTTAAATGACTATCATTCCTGAATTTAATACTCTGATTAACTTTGTTAAATATTAGCTCTCTCAAAGTAAAACTGATCATATTCAGTCCGAAAAGAACAGCTAGAGGTGGAAATTTCAATATTAAAAAAACCCTTCAACTCTTTTGTTCAATTACCTTAGCTGATATACCTATTATACTATGTACCTACTGGTATACATTTACATCCCACTAAAAGCAAGTTACCAAAACATTTCCTCTAAGTGAAACTTTTAAGATCAATAGCAAGTGAACCTGCCGGCCAATTAACGGGTTTATCTCTAGAAATAACGCGATCAAACGCCGCCCGGGGGGGTGAGAGGGGGGAGGTCAGGAAGAACTGTGGAAGAGAAATCAATCTCGTACCGAACCTGCGGGACGTTTAAGATACACGACACGATATATCGTACGTCTTAAGCGACGCTAAAACCGTGTCGTGTGTTATTATGAAAACTACTCTAGGTACTATCAATATTTCGTAAATTTAATCTAACCGTTCTAAATAATATTATCTGTTTCAATTCCATTAATTGTAATGAATGGAAGGAACATTATGAAAAACCTACGAATGCACAGCATCCCAATTTGTGGAAATAAGTTTTTCCAAGAATTGTTTTAGTAGAGCGACTAGCCTTTATTATATTTCACTTAATTACCTATATAACAAATAACAAATTTGTTATGGTACGGGAGCTATTAACGTTAAAAAAAAAGTCATTTTAGTATAGTTGGTTTTTTGATATACTGTTCCTCTTGCTATTTCGGTTAGAGTCCGGGCTGTCTGGCTGGTCGCAGTGGTTGCGTTTTTTAGTGCGCATCTCATCTGCACAGGATAATTTCCTTAATTTAAAGTCATTTTTTAACGCGTAATTTTTAATATTTTGCTTTTAGATAGATCCATCAGACATATTTTTTTTATTGCAAGACGTTTTTTTCGTTGTTAAATAGGTGCCAGACGCAATTTTTTATTTCGTTTTTATAAAAAATTCAAATTATTTTAGAATGTCTGTAAATTTCATATTATGTTCTTCAAACATAATATAATCTAAAATTAATTAGCCAGACGCTAATTCGATTGTTAAGTATAAAATATGTACAAATAAAAACGTAGTGAAAGTAGGTTAGTATAACAATTTGATGATTGTGTATATGGAGAGATAGTTTAAAGTGCAAGAGAGATAGAAAGGGTCGGCCGCGAAAATTAAATAACAATAAAAAATAATTTTTTTTTTTCGAAAATATAAGATGCATAGAAATTGAATTGTTCCTACTCTAGGATTCCCTGTGTTGTGGGAACAAGTACCTTCCATTGGTACATTTTATTCCTTAGGCTAAAAAATAAACTATTAGGGTACATCAACAATCTTCTATACAAAACAATTTTTTTATTACTTAACTATTAAGTTATGGGTTTAAATGAAAACAGCGATTACATAAACTTATTTATATTGTTTCCAATAGCAAATTGCCTAATACCACACATTACACACCGCGTACAAGAAGAAAAAGAACCACAGACAAAATACAGTGTTGCCAATACAAGTTAAATTTTCTAATATAATATATCTAATATTAACTAGCGACCCGCCCGGCCCTGGCTTCGCACGGGTGCAATGCTGATACTAAATACACTACAGAAAAACTGTGAACGTTGAATATAAAAACATAGCGGCCCGCTCCGGCTTCGCACGGGTATAAAATATATAGCCGGGCGGCCGGCTGGTACCGCCGCAAACGCTACGTCCCGCAATTTTTAAATCTGTAATATCTTCGAAAATATTCACTTAAATCATACGGTGTAAAGGGCCATATAGATCTATATTAAATGAACAATGTATTCAAGGTCTTTAATTGGTTAAGGATTAATGCTGTATTGGTTAAAATCGCTTCGAAAATTAGCCATTATTTGTCGTAAAAAGTAAATGACAAAAAAAGTTATTGTGGGTTATCCATAAGAGATAGACATATACCATCACGGACTTTTCTGTAGACCTTTTCAATGTGTACTATAGTTAGTACATTATTTTGATAAAACTCGTAGGGTGCCTGCGTTTGCACTGTAAGTGGAAAAAATGTAATTATTTACGAAATCACATTAGAAACCTCAAAAATAACAGTACTTCTCCACTATTTAATGGATGTTATTATACATATAAACCTCCCACTTGAATCACTCTATCTATTTAAAAAAACCACATCAAAATCCGTTGCGTAGTTTCAAAGATTTAAAGAGACATAGGGACAGAGAAAGCGACTTTGTTTTATACTATGTAGTGATGATGATAACAATATTAATTCATTAATCTTAATTCTTAATATAGGTATATACATAAATCTCGTGTCATAATGTTTGTCCTCAATGGACTCCTAAACCACTTAACCGATTATAATAAAATTCGCACACCATGTGCAGTTTGATCCAACTTGAGAGATAGGATAGTTTATACATGTAGGTACCATACGGGCGAAGCCGGGGCGGACCGCTAGTATACCTATATAAATTCATGCTAACTACTTTAGTTAAATTCAATACAAACTTAAACATGCGAGTGTGTGTGTGTTCACGTGTGTGTGTCGTGTGTGGTGTGGTGTGTGTGTGTTGTGTGTGTGTATGTGTGTACATCAATATTGAAACAAACTTTCTAGTTGTTTACAGATGATGGAATATTGGAAAACAATAACAATTCCTTAGACGATAACATAAATAATTCTGACAGTGTGAGGAAAGATGATGATGATGATGATTATGAAGATGGCTTTTTAAATTTAACAATGTAATTGTTTAACCTTCATTGATATAGTTTTTATTCCATTCTTTTCAATGTATGGTAACTTTAATTTATTTTTCACTTTTATGTTTTTTTTTTTCATTTTAGCTTTTATTTATAAGAACAAGTGTAAATAATATTGTATTCTTGCAATTATTTCCTGTCGCATAGTTAAAATACACGAGCTGATGAGCTGCATGCTTCATTACTTTTTTTTATTTATATACACATTATTTAATACTTAACAATCGAATTAGCGTCTGGCTAATTAATTTTAGATTATATTATGTTTGAAGAACATAATATGAAATTTACAGACATTCTAAAATAATTTGAATTTTTTATAAAAACGAAATAAAAAATTGCGTCTGGCACCTATTTAACAACGAAAAAAACGTCTTGCAATAAAAAAATTATGTCTGATGGATCTATCTAAAGGTAAAATATTAAAAATTACGCGTTAAAAAATGACTTTAAATTAAGGAAATTATCCTGTGCAGATGAGATGCGCACTAAAAAACGCAACCACTGCGACCAGCCAGACAGCCCGGACTCTAACCGAAATAGCAAGAGGAACAGTATATCAAAGAACCAACTATACTAAAATGCTCTCTTGTCAACGTTGGTAGCTCCTATACGATTAAGGGCTGATTTTTCAATCCTTGGTTAAAACTTATTCGTCGAATAATGTATAAAACTACCATTTTAAAAACGTATTCTAATTGCCCGTATTTGACAGTTTACGTGACATTTTAATATTATCGTGTAATACTTTATACAAACAAATATCGTATCCTATAAAATATTGTAAGTAAAGGCCAAGAGCGGCAGGAGCGGGAAGGAGCGGGAATTTAAATATGAAAACTAATTTGTGAAATGGCGCTGTTTGATTGTGGGCGGTAATACGTGACGTCACACCAGCGTGGTAGGGTGACGGAAAATTTCCTATAATTATGACACAATGATAAGATAAACATAATAACAGTTTATTTATTTTTTTGATGTTAAAATGGAGGAAGTCTCTTTGTCAGGACAGTCCACTCCTCTACAATATTATATTATGTAGATATCTAATTATTAGTAATTGGTATGAAATTCAATAAATAATTGTAATTATTGTTATTGGAATATTTGTGTGTGTGGCAGCACGCAGCATTACCATACCTTTTTCAGTCGTGTAGTTTTATTAATATAACTTCGTTGAATAAACTTCTAAGACAATAAAATGCTCAGAGTAAAGTTTGCTAATGTGATTTGTAGATATTATTTAGAAAAAAAACACCAACCAAATCTCTAAAGCAATATAAAAAATCGTCAAATAATCAAGGTGTAACATTTAAATGGAGCAAAATAAATTGTTCGAAGGGGTTGGTGATTGCTCGGCTTGATTACCATGAATCGCGACAATTCTTAGGGACCTTCTAATTCGAAGGAACAATTACATCAAACTTAAGGTCCCTTTGGGGCCTTGCGTTTATTACTCGGTTTAATATTTTTGCGCAATAAAATTATAGAGTTTATAATCAACTAGCTGCAAATTCGTCTGCTCTCATTTATTTAATTTCGCAGGGCTCATACAAGAAGATTAAAGAACTTGAAATAGCAACGTTATTTTTAAACTTAGATTTCTTACTTTTTTTCATACCTTTGACGACATGTCAACAATTTTTCAATTAGAAGCAACGATTCTTGCTTTTTTGCTTGCTTTGCTTATAATTTAAGGATATAGATTTGTACCGTCCTCGCATAACCTAATAATGGGATATTTTTTTTAAACATTAAGGGGGATAATGTCATCAAATAATTATGATCACCGATTTGGAAAACGCAGCATCATTAACGTTCGCGTATACGTCACCTAAAAGTTAATTTGTTTGGCTCCAAATGACCGGCCCTTAATGAGAATTAAGGTGTTTATGAAAGAACGATAATGGAGGGAAGTTGATTTCGTTTATTAATGAATTAATGGCGGAATTTATTTACAACTTGCCGTGCCGTTGCAAAGTAACTTCTAAATTACGAAAATATTGTTTTCTATTTCCAATAAATATATTCCTTATAGCAAACAATAAGGTATTGAATGTAAACGATACTATTTTATACAATAGATATTTTTATTTCAGATTTCTAAGATAGGATAAAACCCTTTAGTTTCTGTGATCTGTGGATAAAACCAACCAAAACATATATTTTCTAATCGAATATCCACACAATATGATTTTAATAGGTAAGGTACAATAGTAATATTTTTTATAGTTTATTTATTAATTATAAACATTTTTGTATACAATATATTATTATGTAGTATGCAACAATAAAATATCGGCAACAGTAGATAGGTATACCTACCTACTATACTCGCACCCACTATTTCCTCATTTTCCCACCCAATCTATAGAAATCTAGATCAATTAGAGCCTCAACAAAATCTATATACCTGAACTCCATTAAATCGAAAAGGATATTTTTCGCGCCATTACTCAGATCGTAAAAAACAAAGACCCCTAATGACTGAAGCGATTACCAATCACAGAAAAAACTGGGAGATTGTCACATTCCTGCTTGCCCAGTAAACCGCTGTTTTTGTTATGATTTTTATATATTCCTACTAGGTATATTGTTATATTGAAAATATATAACAGTGTATGTATCTTGTTATTTTATTAGAATATGTCAGAAAACATAAAATGGGACACAAGACGTAATATTTTTTATGTTAAGAAGTTGAATTTAAACTATCGAATAATAATGGAAGTATTATAAAAGAGCCTTAAAAATCTACAAATAACATTAACCGGAATATTAACGTTGTGAGCAACATTACAAAGGGTTTTTTTGCGTACGAGGCAAATTTATAGAGGTGTGGAACATTAAAAAAAAGACGTGTGGCATTCGGGGACTGCCGCGGTAAAGCTATTGCATAGCATGCCTTCAAGCCACACCTCCGTGCCCGTCGGAGTGGGGAGCGTGAGGTTTTTTCGTTACGGAATTTCTGGATTCGGTCCCCGCGCTCAAGGCCTAATAAGTAAGGGATAGAAGCTATGCAATAGCTTAAAATAATAATATAATCAAATTTAAATAAAATATTAAATTTAAAACTCATAATTAATAATCAGTTATACAACACTCAGTCTCAAGGGTCAAAACTTATGAAATTAGTCGCCACTCGAAGGGTTCAATGCTGCCAATAAAGCAGGCCTGCGCACTGGAAGCCATTATTTCATTACTGGGCCCAATAAAACGAATTAAAACCTAATTAGAGGCCGCGATTTTTGAACATTAAAAGCGGGAGAATTAATTAGCGGAGGGCCACGGTTCCAGTCCGCCGAGTAATTGCCCCGTCTCAGATAGAAGTCTTGAGCTGGAGCAAGGGAAAAGCGCACACGGATTGCAGGAGTCATTGAATTTGTAACCGTAACTTAGATAAGCTGCAGACCGTTCAATAGTGAAATAATTCTAACTTCATGTGTAAACATTTAATGATTTTCTAAATATATTCCCGGGAATATTTTTTTACAAAAAGACCTGTACACCTGAATCTGTACTTAATCTGCATTATCAAAATTATTAATTAGCAAAAATATTCACATCCCCTGAAGCCTTTTTACCTCCTTTACAAATGGAAACATATATCCAATAATTTCATTGTCTCTTGCAAAATAATTACTTCAAGCAATAATCTCACTCGCTCGTCACTCGAACCACAGCCAAGTGAGCGGAAAAACTCGCTAGTAGTTCTTTGAGGCTGTAGAAGCTGCAGATGAATTATTCTGTTTGTCCGACATTCCTGCCGTTTGCTAAGCTCCGTAATTGTTTGCACAGCTGAGTAGATCTTTAATTATCTATTACCTGGTTTTGGGATCTTGAGCAGCCAAATGTTGCGCGTCTTTGAGATCTAGATATATAGTTAATTTTAAAAACGTCATGTTAAATTTGAAAGTTTAAGATTTAGGTAACTGGTCAATAATAAATATTAAGTATCATAATATTATAGAAAACTTGTAAACAAATTTATTGATATTATTCACAGAGTCCCAAAAGTACCTACGGTTCTTTTAGTTGTATTTTTTGACATCAACTTGTTGCAATAAAAATTTATATTTTTTAAATGTAAGAATTTTAAGCTCTACACTAACAAAATCCCATTTCTATAAATATATGATTGATTTTTTTACGGTATTGATTTCATACAAAACTTTAATTTAATCAATTCTACCTAATCACGCTCCTCATCCAGACATCACATAAAACAAACTCGCTCTAACATTCATCTTTATAAATTCTACCATTTTCTCGTACATCATGGAACATTCTAGCACATACAATATTCATGGCAGCAACTTTATCCGCTCTAAAAACACGGACGGACCATAATTACATTGAAAGAGACACGAGTTTGCAAATTAAATATTATTTTTTCCGGAGAAACTTGTGTTTAAAGCTAACTATGGACCCTTTAATATTCGCTCACAATTAACGCTCCAACAATTTTATAACTCCGTCTTTGAGAGCTGGCTTTAAAAAAACAAAGTCGATACAAAGACGGCTGTAATGAGATTAGCTTGTTGAGATTGTTTGTGCCTTTGATAATAATCATTGATTGGCCTTTGAGTATTCTGTAATCGTAGAGATGTCATGCAGTTGTTTACTTTGTTATACTGTTTGTGCCGGAACAGAGAAAGTTTTGTGGTTATTATTTTGGATTAAGACTTATTTCTGTACAACAAGAACTTAAATATGTATTACCTTTGCTTTTTATTACCGAAAAATTTAGTATGCGAATTAAATATGAGTCATTATATTTGATTTTAAAAGATGGCAAAATGGCCTTTAAACTAAATTGGTTTTACACACAGACATGTATCAAGATAGACTAAGCGAGTGTATGTACTTCCCGCACACACATATTTTAATTTTGTTCCTACCTTAAAAATACACTATTTACAAACCCCTCTAAAAAACGTCTTCACATATTGCACCATTCAACCAAAACCGTTTACTCGAATATCAGCAGATAATATCGTGATACCACAAAATGCAAGGAATAGCCGAATGCTCGATCCCGGAGGACACCTATCTCGCCATTTGTCGGAATCGACGACGCTTCGCCCGCGGCGACCGCTCCGAATTGATGCATAAGGTACGATAAAAGTGTACTCAGTTTTTGAAAGCTTTTAAGACTAGAGATTTGGCCTGGGTTCACCCGCTGTAGTGTAACATAAGAATTAAGATAAAGGATGTATCTGGCACTAAGTACATTTTTACAGGTGGATGAATATGCAAATTGATCGAGTAATTTTTGAGCTTTTCCAAAATTCAAAAATGTTTCTTTAAAGAACCTTAACTTGGTGACGCCCGCCACTTCGGTTTAATTGAGAATTTTTTTATTAATTGTTTCCGTTATAACTTTAGCACATGTATTTTTAAATGGTCCAAAAAAAGTTATCACATACCTAATCTATCCTGTTTGAATAAGTTTTTAAAAAATCCCTTCCAGTATGTATGTACGCTTATTGACTTTATTAGATATATTATTAAAACATTATCTTTAACTAGATCACTCTCATAGGTTATAAACCGTCAGGTATAGCCTATAAAATCTACGATATGTTATCAACCTAAGTAGCGCCCAAGGCTCCATCTTTGTTTCCCAGGGGCCACCGTCACCGAATGTCGTCCCTAAAACGTCTTATAAAAACTTATTTTATAACCTTTTAGGGACTTAATAAGAGAACTGAATATTCGATATTTTCTTTATTACGAATCAGCATTCAAGAACATCATTCGGTATATAAAAGATATTTAATTTCGTATACTATCTATTTTTCTTCATCAATAATGGGGAAAAGCAAATAATAAGATTTGAGAACTGCATTATGGTATTTTACATTTATTTTCATTCTTTTGTAGTTTTAAAAATTATAAATAAGTAAGTGTATCACAACTGCTGTTTAACATCATCACTTACTATTAAATCATTATGTTTTTTTCATATTATCAATTTATAATTCAAAATTTAACTCTATCTAGAGCCTTCTCTATCAGTATCTATATAAAGTATAAAATATAAAGCAGTATAAAAGCTCCAGAGCCTCGGTCACCGCCGCAGAGTGGCCAGCTTATCGGTCTTCTATCGGATACACTTTGGAGAGTGCGCTGCGGAACTGCACGATCTCGTTCCGCCATCCCCGTTCTTCCATCGATCGTCGAGGCGCACAGATTCTAGGCATCGCCATATGGTGGACGTTCCATGTACCCGGACTAAGCGGTTCGGTTCCACATTCTTTATCCGAACCGCGAGGGACTGGAACATGCTTCCTGAGTCTGTGTTCCCCGACGAGTACAATATGGGGGTCTTCAAGCGTAGAGTGAACAGGTACCTTCTAGGGAAGCGCGTTCCATCTTAGACCACATCTCAGCTTAACATCAGGCGAGATTGTGGTCAAGCGCTTCCCTATTACCAATAAAAAAAAAAAAAAAAAAAAAAATCTAAATAATTATACTTCTAATAATCATCTTGTATTTTTGTAGCATAAATCAAACTTATGTAGAAGATATTATTCAATTCATCCAGCCAAATTCGAATACAATTCCAAAGGAGATTACCAAAATTAAAATTGAAAAGTCATTGTTCTATATACCATTTATTACACGATTAATATTTAATTATAAACTACATAAAAACGAACACAAAACAAGCGTACGTTACATAAATAATGAATGATTAGTGATTATGTTTTTATAAGCTAATTAGTAATTATGTATGTTTTGAATAAGTAGTGCATCAGTAAACATGTTTTTAGACCCCTGATCCCACCGTGAGATTATCAACCATTCATAGCACTACGTATGGATTTAAGTGTTTAATCGATTTGTAATTATCATTGATTTATCGAAATATACTACGTATATAATTATTATATATAAATATACATAATCCGTGGTTATATAAGAAATTATAATCTGTTCGTATGTTTGTTAATATATTTTAATGCAATACACCTAGATCAATATTGATGAATTTTATCAAAAGTTCTTTAAAACCAAAATAAATTGATGGAGATATGCTTGCTATACAGTAAAGTATTAGCGAGTGCTGCCGTGGGTAAAAGTCTGGTTCAAACAAAAAAGTTACTTGTACTTTTGGAAAATGTTTCCAAATCATTATTTTTATCTGTTCCTACCATTTATAGCAATATTTATTTTTTATGTTTTACTAAGTTTAACAAGGCACACACCATACACACTTACCTATACATAACAATATTTTTAAACTAATACAAAGAAAGTTACAAAGAAACGCACATAACCATACCTAGCTCCATCACAGTGAACACTGATACGCCTTACAATAAAACGTATCAGCAGCTTACCTTAGTTCCCAACTAGACCATAAAAGGACCTTAATAAAACGACACTCAGATAAACGACACTGATATCTTGAAAGTATGACGACCAAGAAACTACTTCTTACCCAACATACCTACGAAGGAAGGTTAAAATATATGTACAATTCTGTTTAGTGACATCAAAAAGGGAATTATTTGGCATATAATTAGGTTATGTAATTGGAAATTTCAAACGAATACAAAAAGTACAGGTACCTAGGCACGCTTTTTGACCATAAAACCTAGCTAAAATTTACATACACTAGGGGTACACAAACTTAATTTTAGTCTAAATTTTGAGCAAGACTGAAAATTAAACTACTAAAATATTATAATACACCAATATCAGATATGATATCTAACGAATATTGTATATATAACAGCAAAATATTCGTAACCCACTCCATACAACTCTAACCAAAACAGATTCTTCATACCCTGATATAAGAAGGGACAAAATAAACTCGAACACTTAACACAGTATAAATCATAGCTGGGTTGACCGGGGCAAGACCGGGCGCAGGTGCGGGCTCGTAACCACGAATACATAACAGGTATGCTATTTATATGTAGGGATAATATTAGTATGCTTATATATTAAATGCGTGTATTTTATATAACTGAGACGTTAAACATGTTGGACGACTTATTTGAGTATGTTAAAGATTAGAAGAAAATAGGAAATAATGCAAAAGCAATTTTTTTTTAATTTGCTTAACCTCGTTTGATGTACATAATGAGGTAGTAGGAATATTACGCCGTATTTTATTTCAATATCAGAAATTAAATTTCACCAGTAGATACCTATATTATAGTCTTAGTTTTATTATGAAATATTTTTTATCATAAATTTCACTTCATCATAATACTTTGATCATTTATTGTGATCCTTGATGTTTTCTACGCATGCTTTTAAATGCATACAATATGTTTGAGAAAAATCATTTTTATCTAACATATTTGAAAACTTCAGCACGTAAACGGACAAAAGGAGCGCAAAAACAAAAAGCAATCAGCGCAAACTATGAAAAGTGAGAGATAAGTGAGCTCTGTGAGATAAAACTGGCCCCACGTTGGCCAAAATTACGGCAACGCGAGAATTACACAAAGGGAAGATATAAGAAAAATCCCTCGAAATGAAGCCTTCCGGATCACGTATCGTGCCGTATCACGATATATTCGTCTCGGCGATAGGGTCCGGCATATTAAACGGTGATTAACCCACCGGCTCCTGATTTATGTGAACTATTAAAATCTCCGAAGGCACTGAATTAATTGCACTACTTCAGGCTTATTAATTGGGGCCGGTCGCCGCTTGTTTATGGACCCCGTGTGCCCTATCTTGACCCGCTCCGATTTCTGTGCGTAATTCTAATTTCCGATTAAAATTGCGGCCTCTGAAAATTATTATGTAGGTAGTGATCAAAAGTAAAAGTTTTCCCATTTACATTTAAATGTGGGACGGTGAAATATCACCTTGACAAGTTGTAAACAACAAATAGGAGCGAGATAAGGTGACGCCATGACGCTTGTGCGACGGATACGCGAGTTTCACAATTTTATGTGTGTTTTCATAAATGACGTTTACACGTAAATGAGCCTTTCTACTTCTATTAATAAAGATGAAAATTGAGAGAATGACTAACAAAACATTTAATTATCACGTGGAGTATTCAAAACAGTTTGGAAGTTTTGTAAAATGTAGAGATTAGGGTCGCCTTTTGATTATTATAATATAACGTGATTTCATTGAGTGCTGTAAAATCGTCTCATGAAAGTGATACGCTATGCATTACTAAAACGCAAACTTTACGCATATGTACTTGTAACGTTTTACTATCGTGAACTGTCGCAGAATGTAATATACGTATTATATCCAAAAATAAATAAAAAATACTCAATCATTCATTATCAGCCAAAGTATGCATCTTCTTCCTCCATCTAAATATAATAGTATTAGTTGCATATGATTATAAAAACTTCGTGAGCTTAAACAACTTCAGACCAAAATTAAATAATAATCACCCATCATTCACACATTATTCCTACACCATTTAAAAGTGCAATGCATTCTCTATCTAAATACACAGACTATCCAATTATTATTTAGAGGCGACAGGAGGTACACAAATTGAATTGAACATAGGACTTGCCGTTAAGTGGTTATATCCCCTTTTGAGGGGTAGAATGGACACTAAACACAAGGTGTGGCCCCCCCTGGGGGTGGGGACACCTCGGGATATTGAATTTGCGGCGAGCGACTCTCAATTGTTATCTGTCGCTGCAAGGTCGAATGGCCCAGGTACTAGACTGCCCTTTCTTTTAACGTAGGGTTGCCACTTGATGGAAATAAGAAAATATTGTATTTTTTATATAAGGATTTCAAAGCAAAACAAAATATAAGTTTTTATCTAGATGAAATTGTCCACAATTGTGTACCTACTTAAAGTCATCCATTGTTATGTTCTATACTGTAAATATTCATCATCATCATCATCATTACCAGCCTTTGTTGGTCCACTGCTGGACGAAGGCCTCTTCCAATGCACGCCACTGAGCCCGGTCGATGGCCCTCTGCCGCCAATTGTGGCCAGCAACCCTGCGGAAGTCGTCACTCCACCGTGTAGCAGGGCGTCCTACGCTACGTTTGCCGAGCCGCGGTCTCCACTCTAAGACATGTGTGCCCCAGCGGTTGTCCGATCTGCGGCACATATGACCGGCCCACTGCCACTTCAGCTGTAAATATTACTGTTGTTTTACTTTATCGTTTAACACAAATTTAGTTTTTATAATAGCCCATGTTTCAGTTATGAAAAGCCATGAAATTATTTCCTCAATAGCAACGTAAATATTTGAAACATAATAAGAAGCTCAAATATTGAATGTTGTGAGTAAGAATTGACAAAATGACAAACAATTAAATATTTATTACTTGTTAAAGTAGTCAACATTTTATCATTGATAAATCACAGCAAACCTTCCTTTTTCTTAATTAAAATCTTGATGCATACTTTTTCACTTCAAAACATTGTAGAAACTAATTTTGCACAGCCCTGAACACGGGCCAGGGCGGTCATTGGTCAATTTATTTCTTGCGCCGGCCGGGATCGCAGTTATCATGATTGAATTAAGTAAGGGCTGCACCTAAATCACGGCCTTTGTGTTCGCCGTGAAAACCCTAAAAACGGTCGCAATTTAGGAATTTTAATCGTGGGAATCGAGAACTGTTCGGGTTTATTTAAGGTTAATTTTGGTTACCGGTCAATTGATTCGATCGCTCTCCAAAATATCAATGTTGGATCAACTTTGAATTAATTTCGGATTTGTTATTAATTTTACTCGATGGTAGAATAGAATACAGTATATTTTAAATGTTATGTGATGATAACCGTCTGCAATTATTATCGTCTTAAAGTTTCGCTTTATAACATAAGTTTATTTTTAATAAAACTAACCATAACCTACTCAAATAAAAATATAGTATAATTAAACCATATATCTATACTAAAATCCATATATGTATACAAAAAAGATAATTTTTAATAAAACCCGTAGCACTTTGTAGCATCTGCAGCGTAGGCGAGCTACGACACGTGCTACGAAGGTTGTTAATTGCGTTAGCACGTCCGATGAAAGGTGCTTAACTTCTCGGTAACTTCCCACTTAGATAACTTCGATACAACTTGACCCTCCGTATTTCCATTACACAAATTGTTCATCTGTATTAATTTAATATTTTTGTTAATTACTTTGTCTTCGAAGCTTTTAGTATTTGGGATTTGATGGCAATTCGAACTTTCATTTGCCTTATTAATTTTAACAGCTTAATAGATAATTGAAAAGGTTCTTTGAGGACAAGGTGAAAAGACAACTTAAATTTAACTATTAAAAAGGATATTACAATTCTGTCAGTTTTTGAGGATTAACAAATGTATCACAAAATCAGCAATCAGCCAATCATCATTGATTTTCAGTTCTGTTTAATTTTAATAGATTATATGATAGCATGGTTTAATAGATATAATCATTGATAGACACATATTTATATGATATTTATTATAATATTAAAAAAAATATCGTAACCTGAAGCAAGCACGAGATTTGAAAGATACAAATCTTTTGACTTTGTAGTCATTTACATAGTTTGAACAAATGGATCAAAATTTATGTAAGAAACATACCGGCTACGTCTTACAATCAAATATAGAACTGAACACTACTTACCATAAAAATACCTACCACAGTCAGTCGTAATAGATTCAATATCTATTCCTAATGATTAGGGTTGTAACATTAATCTTTCATGTTAAATATTGATGTATTTACGCCACACTGCCACAAGAGGGAAGCACCGGGGGGAGGGGGGAGGAGGGGATACATCAATAATCCTCCTTGTTATTCTTATGCAAATGCTGCCGTACGATAATAAGTGGAACGCGAATCACCAGACATTACGCAGATTGGAAGAATACGCCGCTTTTGTTGTGTTGTCACACGGGGTGGTTTTGTGAAGCTTTAATTTAATATGTGGGTCATATTTTGATGGTTTTGTAATCTTTACTATAAGGTAATTAGTATGCTAGTTCAGAAAGGCAAATAAAATAATCCAAATTGTTTAAATTTTTAGTATCATTCGAACTTTAATAGTAACAGTCTGACATGAGTGTGACTACTATTTTGATATTTCGTCTTAACACCAGACGACATCTACCATACTTTAAGTTCTAAGTACATATATTATATTTTCAGTAAACTTAAAATCCTAAATTTTAATGATACAATTCAACAAATACATCATTATCAAATCTTTTAAATTATTTATTTTGAACATAATATTACTTCCGACATATTTTTATACACACACACTTTTTATACATACACAAATAAAATAACCAACAACAAATCCCCCCGTGTGGTCCGTGCACAGGCAGCGAGCGATAGTGATTGAGTGCAATCAGCTCAACATCATTACTGTGCGCCCATTGACAACGGAACCGATACGTCATTCTTTTACATTTTACTTACAACTTACTACTTGTGCCGTTTTTACTTTTTGCTTGTTGTTTGATTTTATGTTCAGATTTTAAGGAAGTTTTAAGGGATAATCTGTTAGTAACAATATTAGCTTTAAACAATAATATTTCAATAGTAATATAATGAACGCATGATCAATTGTATTTTACTTTTGATTCATTGTAGAGTACCTATCATATTATAATTACGATCTTATGTTTAGCTTAGCTCAATTCATATATTACACTGGTTCATAAAACAATTCTATTTATTTCAATGTTTTTATCCGCTGGAAATTTGCGGATTTTTTATTGAATAGAAGCATCAAGGAAAAACATTTACCCACGAATTATTTCCCTCTAAATCTCACAATTATTATAATAAGCAATAACGTCGTATTAGTATTTCACAAATACATACAAGGTAGGTAAACAGCGAGTTATTGTAACCTCTGAACCTGTGATATCGGCCGCTTAACTAGAACGCACGTATACGTAACATACGGAAATAACATCTTTTACGTCATATTTAAGTACAAGTACGTGTTACTTTTTAACCGACTTTGAAAGAAGATTATTATCCCATAAACGGTAATAAGTATAACAAAGATTAAAAAGTTAAGTAACATCGTCAAACTAATAACTATTTTACATTTGACAATCATTGATGAGAACCATCCAGCATCCTTAGAATTTATAAAAAGTTGCAAAATTTTTTCGACCTTCAAAATTTTTTTTGTAGTCACATAAGCGGCATTTACAAGTCTCCTTATGTGACTACGATAATAATATCTATTATATTAGATAAAGTACGAAATTAGGGAAAATCATTAACGTCTTTAAAATTGAAGTAAAGGAACGTGGCTTCTTGTCACTGATATTTTCCTGAATTATTAGTATGGTGATTGGTGATCAATTTCTTGTTGTCTACAGACAATTAACCATTATTTTAGAACAGAAAAACTGAGAGCATAAAACTTATTTAGGAAGTGTCCTGCATATTGATGCACACATAGATGTAAACACAGGCGAAACTTCTAGAAAAAGCCATTTATAATTTTTCCTCCAATACCTGCACAAAGAACTAATAATGATCGTTTTATAATGCGAGGTGAAACGTGTACAGATAAGCTATCACACGAGGCTAAGGTACTCCTTGACCCTTGGCTCGCTCAGTGCGTTTGTACCTTATCTGTCTTTGCTATACGTCATTCTCTTCACTGCTTTGAGGACATTTGCCGCCAGGGCTGTTAATTAGAACTAGCAGCTTATATTATTACAAAACCGATGTAATTTTTTTTTTAATCCTACGTTATGTATGTTAAATAATATATCTTCATTAGAAGAGAGAGAATTTATATGCAAAATAACATATTCTTTCGGATTGGTTACTTTTTTTTAACTTTTTTTTACTAAGTACGTTATGATCAGTCAACATTTTAAATTATGTTAAAAGAAATAGTTATTCTTTTACATTTTACAGACAAAGCATGTCATACCTACCATTGAATATTTTATTTCACATTCTGATAAATACACAATTTAAAAACGTGATCTCTTGTAAAACAAAAACCAACAATAGATCACAGGTAGTGATCGAGGTAGATAGAGTTTCTATATTATAATGTGTGTAGAGAATATAGTTTGTGATCGAGCTAATCAAATAATTTCATCATGCAATGAAAATAATTTATGTATTTCACCATAAATAAGCAAAAATACATGTATTATGTACAATGTGAACAATTTGAAAATTATCCTCACAAAAAGGTGACTGTTGGAAAGTCCACGTTACGTCCACGAAAGCTACGTCTCTTATTAATACATTTGTAGCTAATAAGTATGTATAATACAGTACATGTATGGTATTATGCTAATAAAAACTAGTCCATAGACTTTATTCCAAAATAGAGTAGGTAATAATCAGCTTTATTTGAAGTAAATATTTTATGTTGTGGCTAACCAATAATTAAAAAGCACAAAATATTAAATTACCTATCAGATGATAAAAAAGATGCAAATTAAGAAACCCTGAGTTAAAAAACATACATTTAAATATTTATTATCAACACTGGAATAATTTCCGTAGTGATGTTATTACAAGGTAAGTGTTATCTCACGCACACACACACACTTTATCGCCATTCACCGCCGTGGCCGCCATCTTTAAATGGAGTCAATGTAACTGTTTTTAATTCGTCGCGCTGAGTTCAATAATTTAGCATTTTTATAGTAAGTACTATTTATTTATAAACTGATATTCAACGCGCATTTGTCTGTGCTATACGTTCTTTACTGAGATTGCAGGAGATGGTAAAAAATTACTTTTATATAAAATCTAGTCGAAAAGTGAGATATGCTGTAACAAAACAAAATTAATCTTGCAACTGTAACAAATCAAATCATTTTCTTTTTAAAACATGACATAGTTTAACTTAATCAATAATCAACTCATCATTATTTAGCCTAAAATAAAACTGATAAAAAATTACGCATGAACAACGGTGAAATTAATGCTGTTAATCTTTCAACTTTAATTAGCTTTTGATTCATAGGAAAGTACCTAAACAAATATTCTTCTTGGCTCTCCTTAACTATTGCCTCAATACAATTTCGGTAATATGTAAATTACGATTTTAGTTAATTTATATTTTTAAACGAAATTATTAACAGTCTTTATATTTCTATATTATCTATACAAAATTCTATATTATTTTTCGAAGACAATCCTTAACTAACTTTAAACTAATGATAATATTTTACAAACGTAAAAATTATTTCATTTTTGTCAGTAAAAACTTTTAAATTCACTCGTTATCAACATCCGAGCGTAGGTGGGACGTAGGTACAATGCTCTACATAATTTAATGATTAGAATTACTCAGACAACTAGCAAACTAACAAAAAACTTTTAAATATTATACGACTATAACATTTATGAACGTTGAAATTAGGGATGCATCGATACGCCTTTTCGCCGATACGATACCGATACCGATACTCTTATAAAAATATCGGCGATACCGATACCGATACCGATACGCTTACTGTGAATTCAAAAATAAAAATAACTACGTTAAAAACAACCGATTTCAAACCTATTTAATAAATAGCACATCTAAATAATATGTAGTAATTAATAATATCAAATCTTTTTTATTATTTACTTTTTCGTTTTTGAAGTCGGTTGTTTTTAACGTAGTTATTTTTATTTAATACTTTTTAGTGTATTTTTCAACACGAATCAAACGAGCCCAAAGTCGATAAAGTTGAGTCAATATATTACTGAGTTCCTATGGCCACCTTCCGATTCCATCATCAAATCAGTTCTATGTCATGATAATGTTTCATCGCTATCCAATTTACATACGTATACAAAATTTCAGCTCAATCGGTTACCGGGAAGTGAATCAAATTTACTTGTTACATTTCAAATAAGTCATCAAGTACAGACAAAAATGCTCATAAAATAAAAACTACTGGGCCTATCCGAATAAAACTTTTACGGGACCAATTTGACACCATCCCGCATCGAACAAAGAAAGAATCACGTGAATCGGTTCAGAAACCTCAAAAAATTATACCGGCCGAATTGATAACTTCCTCCTTTTTTTGAAGTCGGTTAAAAATGAAGGTATAATAAATAAATCACAAGTCAGATTTTTCTTTTATTAATATAAAAAGTAGAGACATAATTAGGCAATTAAAAATTTTAGTAATTAAAATTAACATTGATAAGATTTTTGTTTAAAAAACAAAGTACATAATCTTAAGTTTTGCGGAGAAAGCGATTTCGCAAGTCTGTTTGAATAAGACCTACGTTGGAAAATAGTCTCTCAGATGCAACAGAACTCATTTGGAAACTAAAGTACTTCTGTGCAATTTTTTTCAAGTTTGGGTATAAAACGTCATTGCGCCAGAAAACGAATGGATCTGCATCTCTCGATATATTGGGACAACTCAACAACACCCTCACAAGCGCAGGGTTTCCCCGAGCATTGTTCATGCCTCATTTGCAACGGAATAGACGAGACAACACGCTCGTTTACACTACATTTTTAAATTAAAAAGTATCGTGTATCGGTCATAAAAATATCGTCGATACCGATATATCGGCTAACCCGAAGTATCGCCGATATATCGGTATCGGTATCGGTATCGGATGCACCCCTAGTTGAAATCTATACTTAATATTATAAAGCTGAAGAGTATGTCTGTTTGTTTGTTTGTTTGAACGCGCTAATCTCAAGAACTACTGGTCCGATTTGAAAATTTCTTTCGGTGTTGGATAGCCCATTTATCGAGGAAGGCTATAAATCATCACCCTAAGACCAAAAGGAGCGGAGCAATGCGGGTGAAACCGCGGGGCACAGCTAGTAAATAATATGATACAAAGCTATAAAAAACGCTTATTCTCATGAAATTATTACCGATCGATGATAAGTGTACAACTTTTAGTAAAATCTGTCCGTTTAAATTGGGTCAAAATCCAGTCTACAGGAGTCGGTACAAACACAGGTAAAGCTAATAAAAGCGGGTTAAAAAGATTAAACGGACCCCACTTAGATTGAGCAAAACTCTGTACTAGACTACCCAGACACATTCAATTCAGTTTTTTTTAATACAATAACATATAAAAAACGTCCAGATGTCGGTGAACTCATGCTAATTACGCTAATGAATTATATTAATAACATACAATAATCAAGCTTTTTATATTTGTTTTCTAAATGCTAATAATTGCACAAAAACTATAGAGTTATAGACCCATATTTGAACTAATATATAACTACCTTCAGCTTCAGTAAAATAGACTAAACTAAATAACTAACTCTATTATGAAAGCTTTTAATATTATTTTCTAACTTACAGTTTAAAAAATCTTTAAAAACGTGTGATAACAATCATAGATGTAACCTAAAGATAAACAAATGTACCCCATGCCTTACTTCACACAAATCGCATTATATCTAATAACTCATTGTGCCATTTAAAAAGCTATTATATAAAAGATAAAAATCTAAATGTCCTGTAGCTCGAACATTTAGTTACTAGCTGATACTGGGTTAGCAGAGCTGAGTATTTCATTTCAATGTATGGGAATAGGCCGAGAGGTGGAAGTTACCTTTGCTTCTTTATCTAATGAACTGTTTTTCGGCATTTATGTTAATAAATTAAAATCATTGCGTTTCTGTGGGGCTAGACAAGTGGCTTTCTATTAGCGTAAAGTTTAATAGAATAGATTATGAATGTATGAGATTGACGTAATCAATCGTCGTCGTCGTCGTAATCAAACGTCAAACTCATACATTCATAATATATTCTATTAAACTTTACGCTAATAGAAAGCCACTTGTCTAGGGGGGCTGTTATATTTAACATAGTATACTTATTATTTATATGAACCGAAAAGTAATCTCGCTAATCTCGGGAACTACTGGTCCAACCATTGCCCGAGGAAGGCTATAGGCTACTTATATATTATCATCACGCTAAGACCAACAAACAGGAGCGGAGCCACGCGGGTGAAACCGCGGAGCGCAGCTAGTTTATTTATATTAGAACATTTCTTTATTTTTACCTGTTCACATTACTTAAATACATTTCTCGTCATCTCCCTGCCTATCCCTATTATTAGACCAGATCAATTTGGCAAGACGCAGGCGGCGCCGGCGCACATGCGCTAATTACTCGCGTCTTTACACTCAACACTATTCAACCATTATATTATGTATACGTTTATTTTCAGACGTCTTATATCTACATTTAATTTACTAGTGATCCGTCTTGACTTCAAATTAGTTGCACCTACAGAGGTAATTTTTCAAACAAACATAGATACGATTAGGTTTTTACTACACCAAGCATAAACATATTTATGGTTTTCTAAACTAAAGATCATTGACCTCGGGCGAGTTATTTTTTATTTGCGATTTTTTTTTTACCATTTAAAAGCCTGAATCTACCAAACCAAAACATCAGGCAAATCATCAACAAACAACATCAGCATTCACAACTAGGTAAGATATATATCTAACGAATAGCTTGGTAGTATATACAGGGTGTAATCGTTAAGTGTGCACAGGCGATTTTTCCGTAAGTATTACAGATAACAAAAAACTTTAAACTGATATCGAAAGTACTTAACCTAATGAGTAAAATTGCGGTAATAAATTTTTAAAAATAAATCGAGAAATATCAAAAAAATTATCTTTAAACCCTCCCATACATTAAGTATGAAATATGAATATCCCATATACCTCTACATTTAATATGAAAGATTTTAGCTTTCTTTTTCTTTTTTTGGTTTTCTGCTTTAATTACTTCGCAAATTTGAAGTGACATTTTCCACGTTTTTCCGGACATTTTCACGCATTTTCCGGGTATTTTCCAGATATTTTCCAGGCATTTTCAGGACATTTCCCGGACATAGCCTTCTTCTATGTATCCATAATAAACATATTTCATTTCATTTCATTTCATTCATTTCATTTCATTTAAATGTCTGGAAAATGTCTGGAAAATCCCCGGGACATACTCGGAAAATCCCCGGAAAATGTCTGGAAAATATCCGGAAAATGCGTGGAAATTTCCGGAAAAACCTTGGAAAATGCTTGGAAAATCCCTGGAAAATATCCGGAAAATGCGTGAAAATGTCCGGAAAATGCGTGAAAATATCCGGGAGAAGCGTGGAAAATGCCTGGAAAATCCCCGAAAAATGCCTGAGAAATGTCCGGAAAATGTTGGGACATGCGTGGCAAATGCCTGGAAAATCCCCGGAAAATGCCTGGGAAAATCCCGGAAAATGCCTGGGAAATGCTCGGAAAATGCGTGGAAATTTCCGGAAAAACCGTGGAAAATCCCTGGAAAATGCCTGGAAAATATCCGGAAAATGCGTGAAAATGTCCAGAAAATATCTGGGAAATGCGTGGAAAATCCCCGGAAAATGCCAGGGAAATGTCCGGAAAATGCCTGGGAAACATCCGGAAAATCCCCGGGTAATGATCGGAAAATCCCCGGAAAATGCCTGGGAAATTCCCGGAAAATGCTCGGAAAATATCCGGAAAATGCCTGGGAAATTCCCGGAAAATAACCGGAAAATGCCTGGGAAATGCTCGGAAAATGCGTGGAAATTTCCGGAAAAACCGTGGAAAATCCCTGGAAAATGCCTGGAAAATATCCGGAAAATGCGTGAAAATGTCCGGAAAGTATCTGGGAAATCCGTGGAAAATCCCCGGAAAATGCCAGGGAAATGTCCGGAAAATGCCTGGGAAACATCCGGAAAATCCCCGGGAAATTATCGGAAAATCCCCGGAAAATGCTCGGAAAATCCCCGGAAAATGCCTGGGAAAATCCCGGAAAATGCCTGGGAAAATCCCGGAAAATATCCGGAAAATGCCTGGGAAATTCCCGGAAAATAACCGGAAAATGCCTGGGAAATGCTCGGAAAATGCGTGGAAATTTCCGGAAACACCGTGGAAAATGCCTGGAAAATATCCGGAAAATGCGTGAAAATGTCTGGAAAAAGCGTGGAAAATGCCACTTCAAATTTGCGAAGTAATTAAAGCAGAAAACCAAAAAAGAAAAAGAAAGCTAAAATCTTTCATATTAAATGTATATGGGATATTCATATTTCATACTTAATGTATGGGAGGGTTTAAAGATAATTTTTTTGATATTTCTCGATTTATTTTTAAAAATTTATTACGGCCATTTTACTCATTAGGTTAAGTACTTTTGATATCAGTTTAAAGTTTTTTGTTATCTGTAATACTTACGGAAAAATCGCCTGTGCACACTTAACGATTACACCCTGTATACTATCAAGCTATTCGTTATATAGAAATGAATACTACAAAACAAGTACTGATAACATACTTGCCCTTTTCGTCAAAAATATGCGTATTGCTTCATGTCCCAGTGATATACATAACAGCGAAAGGCTAATACTTGTGACGTCATCGTGACTTCACAGTTACCTAGTTTATCAAACTGTTGGTCGCAAATGCTTACCACTTGGGGGTAAACACGACAGCATTAACGAACACGTTGTCTTTACACATTGAATAGTGAATACATAACAAGCATATCACAAATCTATATACTTAATATTATACCTAAAGCTGTAGAGTTTGTTTGTTTGTTTGAACGCGCTAATCTCAGGAACTAGGTACTAGTCCGATTTGAAAAATTCTTTCGGTGTTAGATAGCCCATTCATGGAGGAAGGCTAAAGGCTATATTATGTCATCACGCTAAGACCAACAGGAGTGAGCCACGCGGGTGAAACCTCGGAGCGCGTCTTATAGATGCAGAAGCAATGGCTCTTAGCTATTGCTGTCGTGTCCGTTCTGAGATAAGCCTGTCTAATAATACCAAATAATCCTAACCTCGAAGAGATTGTACACCATAATATTATGAAGTTCCAATAAGAAGCCGATAATTAAGCGCCAAACTCCTCCCACGGCCTTTGGACTCCCACTCGCTGATGCGTCAATGAATTTCGCGTAAGTGACCTTTGATATTGATAAAAGCTATTAGGTTATTGTCTTCAGAACTGCGTCGGTCCGGAATGGGGCCGGGGCTGAGCGCACCTAGCCTTATCAGACAAGGGAATTGGAGTTTATAGGCACAGAATACATGAGCGGTTGTCACGAGGCTTCAAGTGTCCTAGAATACCTAGTGGTTAATGCGTTAGCAATATTATATTGTGAAAGGTTCTATGAAAATCTTTGTAGGAAAGCAAAGTATATAGGGTGTACATAAACAACAGGTGAATGTTTCGTCGCTAGCTTGAATAGAATATTAAATCCGAAATACAAACTACATCAAGCATAGATCAAGGAAGCATACATCGCAGCAAATTTAAAGCTTTACTTGTTTTTTTACTGAGAGAAATGAGTTCTTTCTCATCATTATAGGTGATAAAACTTCCTTCTGTTCCATCTGTGTCTATCTTCAAAATAAATAACCTATGATAGTTAATTTGAAATTTGGAAGCTGTGACATTTATTTTAAGTAATTAAGTAAGTGCCAAATAAAGTAAGTTCACATACAAATCGATAGGTATACTATCTATTATACTATACTTATTAACTATAGCATAAATAATTGTTTAAGAAATATTTTTAAACAGTAGTAGAAGTATTAAGGAAATAATTTTTCAAACAAATTATTTCATGCAGACCACAAAAGAAGAAGCTAGGAAAATAATTGATCCGACCCTTAACCTTTATTCCACAATCAACTTTTTGGCAAACATTCTCTGAACAAAGACTTCTAATAATAGTAATTTCTTGCGTTCCTACAATAATAATACCTTATAATATTACAAGGCTAGTCCGTAGGTTTCTCACAATTTCGCTTGGGTCCCGATTTTATGACGATGATATCCATACTAAGCTGCACAATGTGAAATGAGGTTGAACATTAGTTATTAAGCTATTGCATAGCTTTTATCTCAGACTTTGAGCGTAAATCGGAGATGTAAAAATTCCGTAACGAAAAAACCTAACACCCCCCCACTCCAACCGGCACAGCAATGCGATGCCTATGCAATAGCTTTACCGCGGCAGTCCTCGAGAGCCACACATATTTTTTTAATGTATTAGGAAGCAACATAATATGACTACATAATATTATACTAAAACTCCTGCAAGAAATCCGACAACAAAGAAGCGTTGCCTGAATTCGATCCTATTTTTATCATCTATAATTATATTCATTGTCACCAAATTCATATTGCAATCTACAAAAAAATGTTTATTTTTATATTTTCCTAATAAAACTGTCCCTTCCACAGCAGCCTACACTTCTGACGTCAATAGCTATTTGCGCACTATCTCGGGCCATAGGTGAAGGATCGTCTCACGTGTCTTCTGGGAAGTCTGATTGATAGCTCTTTGTTGATTACTACCTGCGAATTATTAGTTAATAACATAAACTAATTGGAAAGAAAGTGATGAGAGAGTGAGTGTGAGTTGGTAGAGAGATGATAATATGTTTTAAGGGATAGAATGCTTAATAATAGCTGTGTTTGTAAGAACGGTTTATGAAAAAAAAATAGCTTTTGTTACGTCATGCTGCTTGCATGAGCGCAAGCATGTAAGCTGCACAAGCGATAATGTCAATATGTATATTTATAGGTATCATTATGATTCGTTTTTATATTAGCGATAAGTTTCTTCGTAGATAAAACTTTAATAATGAATGAAAAACTTGTATCATAAACAATAACTTAGTGTCAAATAAACATTGTATCTTAACCAAATAGTTAAATAATCTTATCTCCATGTTTTTAGCCACAATCTACAAAGGACCTACGTCACTTTGGTCACATCGACACAAGTGTGAACCTTAAAACAGTCACGTTTGGACGCATGTGGTCAAAACACGCTTTTACGTATAATGATGATAAGGAAAACATCAATTGATTATAGAATAAACAACATTCAACACAAGAACATGTCGGGGAAAATGAAACGATATGTTGCATACATTTTATTAATTATTTAAACCATTTTATGGAAAAAAAATTGCATTCTCATGCAGACAGTAAAAAATATACTTACTTGCAAAAACTTAAAGTTTAAAATATCGCTATTTCATAATTGCTAACACCCAAAAAAACATAAATTGGAAACCAAGAAAAAATTGGATTTGAATGTCAAAAGAGGCTATTTAGCGTCATAACTAAGTTGAAGGTTGTTGGCGCGACGCAACTTCCGGTTCACATTAAAATTTTAAAAATGCGTCGCGAACCTCCACAGCCTGACTTCCGCTAAGATGTTAATGACGCCCGACACTTGCCAGCGATGACAACTTTACATAACTGCAAAATAAGATTATTTTCCTTTTTATTTCCTGGGTAAATCTGTTGGGAAGTATGTATGACGTGGTTGGTCAACAACAAAACTGTTACCTAGTTAGTCATATTATTATTTCTTTAACAACTAAAAATGTAGGTACAATCCGTATCCAATAGTAATAGTAGTACATACAAACAACAAACGTAACGTTCTTATATAAAGCTTTTTACTACTACTTACTAGCTTAATAATATGAAGATTTATTAGATGAAACATTGGGAAGGAATATAGGAAATACGTACCTAGTTATTTGAAAAAACACGTTGAAAAAACGAAACTACAGTAAAATGTTAGATGTAATTTTGTACGAACGGGTGATGTTCAAAAATATCACACGCGTGCAAAGCCACGGGATAAAGTTAGTTCTTTTAATTACGCTTGTCAAATTCATCTTAAAATCAGGATTGTCAATGACCTCGTGTAGATTTAGATAATTAATTACTTCAAGGTCACTTCGCAGATAGCATGTCTGCTATCTAGGACAAGGCCTGTGTCCGAAATTTTAATCTGCTTTTGCATGTAGTTAACGTTATTTTCAAACAAACTGATATATTCCACACATAACAATGACGTTTTACACACAGATTTCATATGAGTGACCCGATATTGCTCGCGAAATAATATTAGGTAACTTTTCTTATAACTTAAATTTTAATAAGCAGATGATGACAAAGATTTCATAAAACTTACTTGTTATAATGATAATGAGCGTAAGACTTCTACGACTAATAAATCGCCGTCTAATATCCCAAGGTATGACTTCTGCCACTGAGAACTGATTCGAATCAATGGTAACGCCCGAGTAAAACATTAACACTGCCAAGAACCTATAATAAGCCATTGTTCATTAAACAACTTATTAAACAGCTCAATATATATCTTATTCCAAATAACATGAAGTTTATTTTTCCCATTAAAACAACAACATTATGTTATTCTTAACAGTGCTGTCGCCATCTTAGCTGCAGTGGAACCTTGCATATTTCTTGAACTCTGCTTCTTCCGGTCCCTGACAATGAATGTTGGACAATTTGGCTCAAGTCCTCAAGATTAAGAGTATTCCCTCGTCGCTACATTAAAAATAAACAAATGGTTAACGCACTTATTCTATTCATTGTTTGCATCTTTTATTTCATAGAAATCGTAGTAATTATTGAGGAAAACTTCAAAGTTCAAACGCTTTTGAAGAGATAAGAATACGGCGGTAGGTTTTACCTTAAGATAACATAACTGTCTATGAAATATTTAACTTTGATTTGACAAATGTATTCATTAGAATATTCTCAACACGTAACCATTAAGATGTTTGTTTTATTATTAAATTTAATATACACGTTCCGTATTTATATTGCTAAATAACAGCATTTTAGCATTAAATTAATAAATTAGAACATTGTGTTAAGAATGGAAGACGAAAGTTTAAAAGCATCTTAAATTACCCATATTGCCAAATGTTACAAGTTTCATAGTTGGTTTATTGGATAAAAAATGGCAACAAAAGAAGTATCGATATGGGTTAGAAGATCGGTTGGAACACAGCCAAGTGTGCAACCAGGTGAACGGTTAGGTATGTCATAGAATCTAACTTCTCTTTTAGTGTTATAACTTTTATTGATGTATCTATCATCTTTTGAAATTGTGTAATCCATACTAATATTATAAATGCGAAAGTAACTCTGTCTGTCTGTCTGTTACTCAATCACGCCTTAACTACTGAACCAATTTGCATGAAATTTGGTATAGAGAAAGGACATAGGCTACTTTTTACCCCGGGACATAGGATAGGTTTTATCCCGGAAATCCCACGGGGACGGGAAATATATGCGGTTTTTTCTTTGACTGCGCGGGCGAAGCCGAGGGCAGAAAGCTAGTAGAGTATAAAATAAATAATTAATATGTAACTATTTGAAGTCGCATCATGATGACTTAATATGATACTAAATATAAAACTAATAGTTTAACTATAAAAGTATTCCCTCATTCAAGAACTTAATATTAAGGTAAATAAATGTCATGTCTTTCCCCGAATCTTCGTATTCACAGCAAATTATTATCCGAAATGGCAACAAAACAAGCAGCAACTATCACACATTACCTACAAAAGGCAGTTAATTAGCAAGTAAATAATACGAGTGTTAAAATAACTGCAACCGCAAACCGCGACCTCACTCCTACCTGCCGTGCTCCGGGAAAATATTGTCAACAACAGGACGCAAGCTCTAATATACTATATTTCACAATAAATATAACCGCTTAAAAATAAGGATTCATATTCAATGTTTTATAAAATAGTGTTATTTTTGTTATTTTCAGTGAAATTTTTAGTAGGTATACTAAGCTCAGGCACCGTTTTTTGCCATAAGCTTGATAATAGGTATTTCTATGTAAACAAATACCTACGCTATACTTCTTTATAAATGAAAAAAAAAAACGGTTCACTAACAATGAAATATTGAAAATCGATCTAGAGTTACAAACAATTTAAAAGGCGAACGCATGAAATTCAGGATTAAAACAAGATTCATTCGGACTGCTTATATTAATTCTACTATTTCAACTCTCATCATGACTAATTTGCCTATCCTACTAAAATAACATGTAATGAAATTTAAATTTTTGCGTTAATTCATGGCATTTGAAACTTTGTATTGTTTCAGGCAATAAAAACACCCCACTATTGTTATTATTTGCTATTAATTATACTTGAGTGGCGTCCCTTGGATGACGTGACGAATTTCACTGTATTTGTGCATTATGCTAAGTTACGAACACCTTCATAGCTAGAAGTTTGTTTATGAAAATCATCCTTATGTGAGAGGACGATGATGATTTAAGTACATAAACGGGTCAAACGGGTTATATGGTAGATATTATTTATATGTGTAAATTTTTTTAAATGGCAATTATAGTATAGGTGTATGGTACACACGAGGAAACGCACGAAGAAGTAAGTTTTTCGTAAGAATGCTTTTTGCATTCACAATTACATACATGTAATGCTCTAGAGTCTGCCATGTTACATTGTTTTTAATAGAATAAAATTTTATAAAAAGAATGTTTTAATTTAAACATAATTTAGAACCACATCAATAAAATTATAAAAAAAAACTCACTAGAGTTAGAATCACATTATCTATTGTAAACACCTAATCTGTTGACAAACCAATTCCCAGTACACTAACGAAGGTATACCTATTGATTCGTACATTGACATCTGAACAAAATATCAAAATCTCATCGCCACAAGTGTCTTTGTTTCCGCCATGTGGCGGCCAGCCGTGGTACAAATGCTAATTGTCTTAAACATTATATCTACCTGTACCTTATTGCTTGGTAATAGAGTTGGTTATCACCTGGCTGTCCTGGTGCCATCTGGTCTGCATGAGATGTCAAAGCGACAATCCCTTGTTCGCTAACAATGGCTAGGTGTTACATGTGCAGGAAGTCACGGCTTTTAAATAATTAAGTTGTTTTTCACAAACACTATCGTGGTTATCTTTGAGCATTACAGATGTAATTGCATTATCTCTTTTGTGCAGCATTTTTTGGTGTGAATTTGCAAGGTTCATCTGTCGTTTAAATTAAAATTAAAATAACTGTAGAAGCTAACATGCCATATATTACATCTTCACTTCTTCTACTGTTGTAGTACCTAAGTATGTAGTTATAACTACATAATAATTATTGACATTATACCTACGAGATAAATCGTACTACTACCACAGTATTACAATATTATTGTAATACTGTTCTACTACGTACTAGTAGGAGATCCATATCTGACTAGGTAGAGTCATATGGAAATAATAAAAAAAATACTATGCCTAGGGATAATGAACATTATGACTAATTTGGCGATTACACAAATAAACAAACACATCATCAGTAGGTAATGCTTATTATTAGATATTATAATCCTTATTTATTTGCCACTGATAAGTATGCTACCTACAACCAAAAACTATCACAACAATATTCACATGTAAATCCATCTATTATTAACTACAATACAAAGTTCAACCACAACGATATATATCCATTTTCGTGTGACTTTTTGACAGGCGATAGTTTTAACCGTGTTAGATATTCGTTATCAGCGGTGATGCTGAGTCCCGCTGATAACCCGAAGGGCTGATTGCTGTGTTTTTACTCCGCCCTTATCAGCTTCCCTTGCTGATAACTTTTTATTTCGTCACTATCTGCGTTTTACGTTTCACGGTAGTTTGTTTATTTCATAATCGTTGTGTTTAAATATAAATTCGGGGTATTTAGGTGGTTATGTAGTTTTAACTCTCGCGAGTTTAAAGTCACTATGTCAATAATCACTTATAATACCACAAGAGCTTCAAAATTATCGGGTATTTTCCGATAGGTTCGTTGCAAACAAATGAAGGAGTCAAGTTTTTAGTCAAGGTTAAAAAATCACGAGCGCGAAGCGCGAGTGATTTTTCCTGAAAAACTTGACGAGTTTATTTGTTTGCAGGGAATCTTGAGGGAAATGCCAGATAATTTTGAAGCTCGTGTGGTATTCGGGGGATTATTTTTCCGTCCCAAATGTCGGCCAATAATTTCACAATTGAATTCAACCTGTCAGTTTGACGTCAACGACCAGAGAAAATTTTCAAAAAATTATCAGTATAATACCATGTAGGTTGTACCACGTGACGTCGAATGGTGCAATTCTATTGGTCGATATTTGGGTCGGAAAAATAATCAGTATAATACCATGTAGGTTGTACCACGTGACGTCGAATGGTGCAATTCTATTGGTCGATATTTGGGTCGGAAAAATAATCAATATAATTATATTTTCAAACTCAAACTCAAACATTTATTTATTCAATTAGACTACTATTTAGTAGCACTTTCGAATCGTCATTACATAAGTATTTTTAACATTTACCACCGATTCGGAAAGCAGTATCTATGGAGAAGAATCGGCAAGAAACTCCATTCGCAATAAATACCCTATTCTTAGTTAATAATAAACGATATAGAGTTGTTTGATACTAAATACATAGTTAAATAGTACTTCTGAAATGGACCTTGATTGAGGAAAGTATATAATAGGTATGGTATTGAAAAAAGGTACCTATGCCATAAGCTATCAGCTAAAGGTAATCGCTTTTCAATTATTCATGTTAAAAACTTTAACTATAGTAAATTATTTAGATAAATTCAAGGTTTAAATTCATTTTTAGTGTTTCCTTACCCTCCATACCTTATTAGTTATTACCTTAATACTATAGAAACCTAGGTTCCCCAGAGCCTGGGCCCGGGCGGTCCGCGCGTCAATTACGATCTATAGGTACCCGTATACCTTGATATTGAAAGGATCAATCAATTTTTTCTCATTATTACCGGATTCCTAAAGAAGTGCATATGCGGGTAAGTATCGATCGATATCAATTTACAAGGGGACACAATTAGTATGGATTTTTAATTGTAAAACATGCAGGTAATCTTGAAAAGAGAGTAATAATACAATAACTTTCATGTGTATTTTGTATTATTTGCAATTTGAAATGAATTAAACGTCTCTTTATTATATAGTATAGTAACCAAAGGGCTTGGCTTCAGACATGTAATGTATCTACCAAGAATATACCTACAATTTCGCTATTTAAGGTTACACATTGAAATGGCTTCGAACAAAATTTGACAATCATAAAGTTCCATTAAAATCTATAAAATATTGTTTTTAATTTGAAACAACCGTGTTATTTAATTTAAAAAATACTTTATTTTCTAATTATAGATATTTATTAGTTGATGATTTACTTTATAATATAAAAATGGTAGTAGGTAGATAATTCAAATAATCCTTGAAATAATACCTTTAAAATTGTCTCCATAATAACTTGTAGCTGGTATTAATATTCATTTTGTTTATGTTTTGTTTCCAGCGAGTTTCTCACGAACACATCTGGTAGAGTCCACCATTAAAACAAAAAGCAGGTAACATTTACTGTCTACCAATAAATTGTACCTTTATTGTTTTATTCTTATTAAAAATATTAATAAATAACTTATAATGTGTAGATATAAAAAAATGTAGGTTTAAAATTAAGATTGGGTTACTTACAAGATTAAATAGGTAAATCTCTTTTGATGTAGTTAGGTAGGTACCTAATAATTTACGATTTAAGAACATTAATTGTTCTTTTATCTAACACTTTACAGAAAATTATAAATAACAGACGTATCTTTTAATCGTATCATTTAGGTACTTTGTAATAGTGATATTTCTATTTAACTAAAACGAAAGTTCAAATATTTTGTCCAAAACAGTATACGAAATCAGCAAAAATAATTGCATACATTTTGTAATTCTTTCAATAGAATCATCACAAATGCTGACGTCATTACCTTAAAAGCTCTACATTAAACCTCTAAAGAGGTATTATTATTAAAATATACGAAATAACACATGCTCTGCGTGTGGCATCCCTTGTTTTTACAATCTACCCCCAAATGTTGTTTTAACCCGCCAATGATCATGCCAAGTTAAATTCTGATTTATTCCAGATCTGAAGGAATGTTGAAATGTTACATTTAAATTATGTGGGGCATGGAATAATTAGGTCGTTGAATACTACCTACTTTTGGAGATTATTTCATACAGTATTTGAAAAAGCTTGAAATTCATTAAAGTCTGAAATTATTATCATTACATATTCATCATATAGAACTAAACGAAACCAGCGGCTTCACTCTATAATATTCACTACACTAATGATATATTTATTTATACTTATACAAAAGTAAGACATAATATTCCCATAAGAATCGTCTCAATCTTCCGATGAAATATCACTTTTTTTTCTTAAATATTTTGCACTAAAAACACGTAAAAAGTTTTGAAATACATTACGTATGTACATACATAACATTACCACTCACAAGTCACAAGTATCACAACCTTAACAGGCAATGTATGCAAAACGCATCACTTCATAACCCAATATTGTAATTATATCTGCTGCAAGCGCTTACACTTCAGCTTTAAAGCACTTGAAGCGCTGCAGTGTACCTATAGCTGAAGGTAATTTATGATCTAATTGTTTTACTTGTCCCCGTGAAATCTATACAATTTTAATACTTTTGTTATAGGTATAAGGTAACATGTGTTACGTTAGTGAAAAAGCCTCAGGACATTAAAAAGAAGTGATTTAGTACTTCCCGTGATATAGCGGTCTCTCGGTTGGAAATGACCTTTTTTTTTCTTATTATGAAGAAGTAAGTGCCAGAAACTTATTAAAACTATGTACATTCATTTTACATGAACAGGTAAATAAAGAAGCTCATTTCCAAATATGTAGGTATATCAATAATTCTCATTAATTACAAAAATAGGTCCCCTTAATGTAAAATTTTAAAATAATTATACCAACTACAGTTTATGCTTCTTATTTGAATATGCATCGCTTCAAACAATATAATATCCACATAAATAATTAAAAATTACAATAATTAATATGCAGTGTTACAATTTAGGTATAACACTATTGTGAAATTACCTATAATGTCGTCCAAATCGATATCTAAAACTGAATACAAGATTTACAATTATTTAAAGCAATGTACCTATTTGATACAGGATCTCTTAAACGCCTAAACAATAACTTCTCAACACGTGCCTTACACGTGCAAACTAACCATCTTTACAATATTTGCGGTATTGTCTTTACTTTAACCGACGTCCCAAAAAAGGTATGAATTTCAAGCCAGATGTTAGGTTACCGCTGTCTGCGTCTGTTTTATTTATGGTGTTACAGGTGCTTTGAAGGCTTTTAAAGACATCTTATTACCTATAAGCTATTTAAAACGATTAAAGACATAATTTTTTATCAGTTTGCCTCCTTGAAAGAGAGATACAACTCATTCATTTCGATGTACGATGATAAACTTAGGTATAGGTAGATAATTAAGTAGTAAAAGAAAGAATTTCAAAAAATTTTAACAATCTAGGTATTTATAATTATGTACTATGCTATTCATATGTTTTCATTGTAGTATTTCAATAAACAATGTAAATGATTAACAATTCTAAATGAGGCAGTCCGATACTAAATAAATAGGTACGATATCAATTTAAAATACAATAACTACTTACCTATTAGATTATCATTTTTATCTATCTCTCAATCTATATGACAATACTCACACAAAATAATAGTACTCATAGTATTTTTTTGTTAAAACATAAACAAATAACATTTCATCAAATAAACTGAATTAAATAGGTACGTAAAGCATTCCGATAAGAAAGCTCTCAGTAGGTAGGTACAGCTAGCGCCATCCAATGGCAGAAAGCGGAACTAAACATCTACGCGCCACCTCCCTACTGCGACGCAATTGCAACACACGGCTATAAAAAGCTCTTATCGGAATACATGTAAATATTATTCAGAAATTTACATAGCTACGCAAAACACATGTTTTTGTTAATGTTAAAAATATTAACCTTTAAAATTCTAAACTCTATGTAGAGTCTCTTAATGCCATAAAACGCAATAACATTTTATTAGAAAATAAATAATGCATGCATATCAAGTTATAAAAACACTTGTAATCGCAGTCAACGCGTTAGAAAAAGACAGGTAGAATAAGGTGGAGCGTCGTAAAGTAACACCTTGATAAAACAGCTTTTGTCAGTGTGTGGGAGATTCTTACGTTCGCGAATATTTGAACGGGAATTTAGTTCAACGCGATGAAAAATCGAAAAAGTAAGCAAAATCAAAACTTATTTATAAATACATCGAACACTACGAATCGATTTAAATTTCCTTTAAATAATAGGTGAGACAAACACAGCAAAACCTCATTAGGTATCATTGTATTTTCCTTAACCGTGGCTAAAAAGTGTAAAAACCGCGATAGTACGTGTCGAGAGGAGGTGACGGTGGAGCGGTCATCACGGGCACTAATTAAGTGGGGGTGGGGGTCGCGGGGCGGCGGGCAGGGCGGGCCGGAGGCGGGCCGGCTCATTCCGCCGCGCGCCGCGACGCCGGCCACACGTGTAGCGCGCGGGGCCATGGTCGCGAGAACCGATGAGATGTTCGGCTGCTATGGTGACAGCTACTCGTATCGCCTGTGGAGCCTGGCCAACGTTTGGGGCTGCCGCTGTGAGTAATTAGCCCGCGAGTGTGGTGAAACGTGCTAGATGAAAGTGCATAGCCCGTATATGGGAGTTGGCGGTTGGTACGAATGCTTTGCGGCCGGTTGGCTTGCGGACATGAGGAGTAAGCAGGTCCCGACTTCCACTACATCGGCCAGGCGGCTTGCTGCCTTAAGTAAGCTTCTTTTCCTTTTATTTTTGTTTGCAACTTTTTTATTATTATTTTTTGTTATCGTTGGAATTTTGTTCATTTTCATCCCAATTTTATTATTTTACTTGATTTCTATTTATTTTATCATTACCCCGGCAAATAGTAAATAATATCAATTTTTTTTAAATCTCTACATTTCTTTGAAAATGTTCAACTCTTTAATTTTTGCGAGAGCGCTAGAGTCCATTACAATTATTTAACTGAAACTGACTAAACCATAAATCCCAAAATACACATAAAGTTTCGTCTAAAACAATGAGAGCGAAACAGGTGAAAATGATATCACCTCAGTGGCATTAAAAATAAAACTTGAAACGTGTTCATTAGAAATAACCGTGTTCCCTCGCTCCCTTGGGATATAATTTATCCACTTGAGAATCGGGAACAGGTATACACAGACTTAAAAGAAAGTTTCGTTTGCCGAGGGGAACCCCGCTCTCTTTCAACGTCTTAAATCGTAAATGATTATGTTGTTTTAATTCATTTGCTTTTTTCTTTTACTTTCACTGTATTCTTCCGCCGCCTGTCTGAGTGGATGAAATAGGGACGTTTGATATGTTTTACCAAACTTCTATGAGAATAAATTAGTGATCGTCGTCTGAACATAATTTAATGGTTGTGTTCTGAAAATATCTTTGCTATTGTTCTTTTTGTGAATAGTGTCGATACGATTACAATTGTTTGATCTAATGTAATATTATGAATTTATGAAAATTTCATTCGTAGCTTCCTAAAAATTATGTTTGCCTGAAAAACTAATCTCTATTTTTTATCTGCTCGTATTACTGAGTAACAGAGTGCACATTTCGTTAAATTAATGAGGATGTTACATATTTGTTATGTTTTCCTTTTATAAAATAAGGAGATAAATATGACTGTAATAATTCAAAGACGAATTAAGAAATTGTGAATAAAAAGAAAACATAGAGTCGTGCCGTGAATAGTGAAACAGATTATAATTTTTGTTTTTTCATATTTTTCAGTGTAAATGTAAATATTAAGCTCTTGTGCGCTTTAAAAGCTCGCAAGACATAGATAGAGGCATCTCATTATTTATGTAGATTAGGTTTGAGACTAACATAAAACATTATTTTGTACGTGACAAACTAAACACTAACGATGTTTAATTGGTGTTGATTTCGGCATACTTTATTCAATTAGGTACATTGTGTGTCGCAGATAGATAATTACACATATAAATACCATTGACCCAAACACATATCAAAGTCGCATTACCAGACTCAAGTTTAAACACAGATAAACACGTCATTTACCTGAATATATTAGTATTATTGACATCCCTGTATCTAGTGCAAATAACAGATTCCTATGTCTAATCACTTGTTTGAAGAGACACAAATGAACAGGCTCATTAACGAGTGATTATCGCGTGTAAACAATCTTTGGGATAACTGCCGATCTCAATCGTGTGACTCACTTTCATATTTCCTCCCTTCAGTTCGTGATTCACGGATTTTGTTGTGTAACTTGTATACCTATCACGTAGCGTGTATTTATTTTGTCTAAATTTTAAAATCAATTTCTATTATGAAAATATTTATCTACGTTTATAGTATTGGTGTATTGACTTTTGTAGTCCTTGTTTTAATTATTGTTAACATTTAACTTTTATCATGAAATAGGAGGAAATTTAAAATATTATTTTAAACAATTGCAATATGTTTGTACTTATTATTAATATTAGGTACATACCTATATCTATAGATTAGGAACACCGAAAGTAGGTAAATATCATTACATGTAGTTATCTATTCTTTGTATGAGATGATTATAATATATTTAATAATAAATATAATTAATTTCGTATAAAATGTATGTTAATGAGTGCATAAGTTATGCGACTGATACCTTTGCGTCTAAGGGTTGCTAACACTTAATTTTTCTATGATTGAAAAACTTCATGAATTTTCTTTAAATTGAACATGCAATAAGTGATGTAGAGATTTGAATCCTTTAGAAAGCTTTTTCTTCTTACATCCAAACATATTCTGTCATTATTAATTGATACGATGATATTGATATTATTTTATTATACACGTAGGTACAATAATAGGTAATAAATAAAGTTCCTACTGATATTGATGCGAAATAAAATATAGGAGTAAGTCGTAAGATCGTAGTTTCATGAAAACATGAAAATAAGTTTTAGCAATTAATTACTTAAATTTAGCAATCTCCAAATTTGACAGAATTATATGTGATTTTTTTATTATTTTCCAACTAAAATTTGACTTCAGGAACATTTAATAATAATAATTTCGTTTGGATAAATTATATCCAAGATAAATCTAATGCGAGATATTGACAGAACAACAAATTACAAGCCAGACCACCTTGACGATTTCCTTTAAATAATAACGAATATAACTTCGCCGCGCAATGCAATAATATACATTTAGTTTAATGGTTTTATTACCTACATAAACATGTGAATCACGTATAAAAATACACTTGACCGCACAAGGTATGCGAAACAAGGAAAATAAGTTAAACGAAAGTGGATAGACAACGATTCGACCGCATTTCAATTGAACGAATCAATTTAGGAATAATTCTTTCAACGCGTAGTTACATTTGAGACGGCGCAGGAGTTTCGTGTGCCCTCCCGTAGCGCACAGGTGCGACCAATCAACGCGCGGTATTCCGACTTCGGTTACAACTCGTTATCTACACCGGTATTGTGTGCTGTGCATTGTTTTTGTAGTTCAATAGGAAGCATGTGTCGCTTGTGTGTGTTATCAACGGTTATACAGCAGATTAGAGGCTCGTGCTCGTTTCCACCTACAGATAGGTAGCTGATAACAAGTATGTTGGTCTGACTGTGGAGGCGTTGTATGAATAATGCGTTTCGTTCAAGAACCATCTGTACAATCAGTTTGTATTTATTATTTAGCATTTTTAACGGTATATGTACTTAACCCACACTATACGAATTAATAACACTTTATTACACGTCCTACTATAATATGAAGTTCAAAATTCATTTACCGAACAACCTATAATCAATATTTTGTACAACACACGTACCAACAATGTATCGTGTAACGATTTAATTACACAAGAATGAATGACTCCAGTGTTCATTTTAACAAACAGCGCAATATCTCCGCGTCTCGGTGTTTAACTCGCGCCGCACCGCTAGCGCCATCTGTTGGCAAGTAGTGGAACTAAATAATGTATTTAACGGTACCTTTTAATAATATTGTGTTTTGAAATATTTTTTGGATTAACTAATTAAAAATGTTTAGTAAAATAAAAAAAATATAATTTTGGTATAATATTAAAAAAATATAATATTTTGTTGATTATATTGCCGAATGGGTGGTGTTAAATAAATTTTAGGAAATAATATTAGGTATTCAGTTTTAGTTACTTTCGTTGACTTTGCTATGAAATCTAGATTTTCCGTAAAAATATCCGTCATTATTTATAAAAAATAATCAGTCAAATAAAACTCCAAAACGGCACACACACACAGCATCATACAACGCTTGAACCGAGTGTCGATAATACAATCGTTTTGAGGTAATAACGAGCAGACAAACACGCCGGGATAATTATTATAGCAGTAAATTGGTCGGTATTGGATAACAAGGGCTTAGTTACCGGCAGAATGGCCGGTGCACGGTTTACGAGGCCGTAATTTCTAAAATTCAATACCGTTTGGTGTTACTACAAAACCTGCTGTAAGGGACGCTGCACATTGCGTGTGTTACTATTTTAGTTTTAGTAAAAACTGTGAAATGGTAATAAAAAATACCATTTTAATAGAGTTACAACGCATTTTAAATATTATGTGGTTGAAGTTGAAACTTTGGTTTTCTCGTTATTTTATCACCTTGTAACCAGGTTTTACATTATACTATTTTCTCTACATTAGATTGATTCGCTTTCATTCTAAATTCACCATTACGCGTAACCAGGATAATACCTATTTACAAACCAATATTTTAGGAATTAAATAGATATACCTAAGTATAGCTATGTAGGTAGGTAGAGAATATGTTGTGAGTTGATAGATTACTATGTCAGTCAGTACCTTCGAGTTATATACTTACATATATTTAGATTAGGACTTATTTCTATATTACGTATATTATAAACAATTTACCTAGTGTGGTTAATTAGCGCCATAAACACCTATACATGTGCCACGCTAATTAGCACATCGTTATTACATTTATACCTACTGTATGTACGAATAATAATTAATATAAAATATGTTTTATGCTCTCGATACCGAATAACCGCCAACGTACCTATGCAACTTTGTACCATTTATGTAACTAATAAGGAAAAATACTGTTGTATAAATAAACATGTTTTTTGTGTGTAACCTGTTGTTTTTAAGTTTTAACCTTTAGGGATTAGAACTTGTGTGTAAATTTTACAACTCTACCACCTTAAATTTTTTGAAGAATAACGAATTAAACCCGAGCTGACAGAAAACTTGGGTTTAATTTCAAGAAGTTCTATAAAGCTTATAACTTATAAGTTATAAGCTATAAGTTATTAGCAAAGACAAGATATCATTTTCACCTAACTAAATACTGGACTAGTAGAAGTACATTCATGATAAGTTTCACAAAAAAATATACAAGTGATGGTAAGCACAGACGTCCATGAAGAAATTATAGCCAATTTTGGAGAGACCAGATCTTTACAAATAATCCTTATCCAAAATGGGTAGTGCAACAATATTTGACACTGATCTGCCGACTGCCTCCTAATAGTTATTTAGGTGCACACAATTCAATTCTACAGCAGCTCCCTTTATTCCAGTCCGTCCACTGGCGAGTGGGGGTTCGGACGGCAAGCCGGAGGAGGAAGACGACCGGGGCTCCTCCCCGCTTGGCCCCGGCGGCCCGTTCAGCTGCAGCCAGTGCCGCGGCGCCTACCCCACGCGGGAGCAGCTCGAGAAGCATGAGACGCTGCACTCCCCGAGCACTCAGGTGGATACCGTCCAATATGTCAGTGTACATTGTTTCACTAAGAATGTAAAGCGATAGGTTCTTAGACAATTTTGTGTTGAGTTAAATAATTCAAGGGCCAATTTATAACTGTATTGTCTAGTTTTTTAATATGAGGCTAAATTGAAATTGGGAACCCATAAGCCGTGGTTATTGTGTTGTGTTGGCTTACCTTATACTAATATAAGTATACTAATATGTACAAAGCTGTAACTTTAATTAATTGTCAATAGTTTAACTATTCATTTAAGAGTTAGGTATTAAATGAATTCTTTTTGTAATTATATTTTAAATATAATCAGGTTATATATCTAACTATTTTTTTTCTTGTTTGCAGACTTGCAAGATATGCCACAAGAGCTTTGCGAATGTGTACCGACTGCAGAGGCATATGATAAGTCACGACGAGAGCGCCAGCTTACGGAAATACAAGTGCAACGACTGCGATAAAGCATTTAAATTTAAACATCACCTTAAAGAGCATTTAAGGATACACAGCGGAGAAAAACCCTTCGAATGTGCGAACTGCGGAAAGAAGTTCTCCCACTCAGGGTCTTATTCTTCGCATATGACCTCTAAGAAGTGTCTCGTAATGAATCTCAAGATGGGCAGAATTAAACCGACGAATCCTGCCCTCAACCCCGACCGAAGTCCTTCGAGAAAGCGAGCGAATGCGATGGTCGCTTCTCAACTAAATAATAACCTTACACCGAACGGTAATTCATTTTTACCGATATTACCAAAATACAATGAGGCCGCTGCATTCTTTGCGTCGATGTCCTCACAAGAGGCGAACTATCATCGCCCACCTTTAGGACAACCGGGACTTAATCCTTTCTATATGCCTCCTGGAATGCCCATGAGCCCAGAGAGTGGCATAGCTCCATATAGTTTCCCCGCTTCCTTAAGTCAGTTATTTCAACAACTAGCTTCACAACAATATCAACAAAGGAAGATAGAGAGTCCTAATCTTAAACAAATGAATCAATCCCACGGTGATCCTGAGGATTTAATCGAAGAAGTAACCGAAGAAGATGATAAAAGATCAGAAGGTAGTGCAGAACTCGTTATGGATATAGAAGATGAAGAATCTGTATCCGTTAAAAAAGAACAAACTTTAGATAATGATTTAAGACCACCTTCCCATGATTACGAATCCGTCCCATTAAATAACAACGGCCCTGATGTCGACAATAATCATGCAGGTTTTAATTCTATATTAGAATCAGTGAGTGCTTCTGTTAGCAAACATTTTTTCAGAGCTAATATGGAAAAATTATCACCCGTTTCCGGGAATACCTGTCCAAGTATAGAATCACCGCCAACACCTCATGTGATCATAAAGAATGAACCTGAAGATACTCACAGGTGTATGAAATGCAATTTGACATTTAATACCAAAAATGACTTATTGGAACACGAAAAATTACTGTGTGGAAGTGTGTTCCGCAAACATGAGAGCTTAGCCGCACAAGTTGCAGAGACAGTAGCGTTGAATAGGCTAGAAGCTGAAATGCGAGCGTCCATACAGAGCGGTGTTAGTGCTAGCGAAGATGAAGACTTTGGAAAAGAAGATCGCGACGATAAATCTCTACACGATAACGATAGAAAAATCAGAGTGCGAACTGCTTTGACTGAAGAACAACAGGCTGTGTTGAAGAAACACTATGCTTACAACCCCCGGCCAAACAGGGAAGAGTTTAAGAAAATCGCTCAGCAAATTGGTCTCGATAACAGAGTTGTTCAAGTTTGGTTTCAAAACAACCGTGCGCGAGTACGGCGTATGTCAAATGCGATAACCGTGTCGGACCAACCGCTCGACTTGTCTACAAAAAAGTCAAACGTCTCAGTGACATCTAGTCCGTCGCCTTCGCCTTGCAGCATTTCAGTGACACATTCCGATTCCGAAGAAGCGGTGAATTTAAGTCAAAAATCTTCGCGAAGTACGACACCGTACCGCAAGAATTACGTGAACACTTATCCACATTCCAATTGCTCTTCTTCTTCCCTCACCGACTTTCGACTATCGCCATCTCCCGGTGAGACTCAGAAACGGACGCTTGCTAAGATGGCAGTTAATCCGTTAATACCTATGGATAAGCTACTGCAATACAATGACTTAGCCAATGGGTTACTGAATATGCACACCCCAGATAGCAGGCAAGCATCTAGCCCTCTGTACGATCGCTCTGTTTGGAGCGATGAAGTTAAACACCAACCCGAATACGACGACGACGCAACTGTACTTAAGAAGAGCAAATTGAAAGGAAACGATATTAAGGAAGGCGAGGGACAGTTTGTATGCGACCAATGTGACAAGACTTTTGTGAAACAAAGCTCCCTAGCGAGGCATAAATATGAACATTCAGGTAAATATTATAACTATTGTGTTTTATATCAAGTTTCATAGATAAATAAATAAATACATTTGAATAAAATTGCTACAGTGATTAATTATCAGCATCATTCATTAGATCATCAGAATTACTTTCTTTAGTCGCAATAGTTTCGTTCATTTTGATGTAAATATTATAATTTTAATAATCACCACACGCCCCTCTAAATGTAAACGATAAACAAGAAAATTATTTTGTCCACCAGGTCAACGTCCCTACAAATGCTTGGAGTGCCCCAAGGCGTTCAAGCACAAGCACCATCTGACGGAACACAAGCGACTCCACACCGGAGAGAAGCCCTTCCAATGCTGCAAGTGTCTCAAGAAGTTCTCACACTCCGGATCCTACAGCCAACACATGAACCACAGATTTGCTATCTGCAAGCCTTACAGGGACTAAACACCCGACTTTCACTGCTAGTATAGCCTTGGGATGTTATAAAACAATTGCTACGAACAAAAATGTTAAATAGTCATTATCTTAGCTAGTTATTCACTCTTGACAATATAAATGTTTATTAATTAAATCCCATTTTAGTGACACATTCCGATGATTGTTAGCTAAAAGTTGACTACGTAGTCGCTACCAAAGATGTCGATCGCAAACCAAAGAGAAAAGAAGTGCCATAGACAATCGATGTAGTTTTTTAAGATTTAAGTTACTGGTGTAGATAATAAAAAGATAATGAAGTATTTGTCGCTCGGTATTTATATATTCGGATGTAATTTTACACATTGCTCAACGTCATAATATTTTTTTAATGTGTATTTTATTTGTAATGTGCCAAATGTACCAAAGATGTGCCATGTTTACCAAAAATTATATTTTAAGTAGTTGTACTGATTCAAAAACAGTACCTGTAGCATAATACTCATTTTTTAAACCAAGCCATAATACGTATTTAGTTAGCAATAGTCGTAGTTAGATATACTCATAAATAATCTATCTTTTTTTCCATTATTCTTCAAAGATTTACGAACACTAATTATAATTTATAATAATTAATCAACCCCTATTCTTTCAATAGCTAGAAATAACCAAATTCATAATAACATGCACTTTTCAATAAATTCATGTAATAACGTATAATTTTCACGTTCATCAGTATTGTCATCATCAGCGTGGTAAAATCTCTAAATTTCTATATTCTGTTAACGTCTAATGATATAAAATATTTAGCTAGTTTCTATCTTAATTAAGTTAAAAGCATTCCATAATACTCCTATGGGATCTCTACTGTGTTTAAAAAACTCCTTCTTAGTCCAAAATTTAGCGTATGTTTAATGTAAATAGATATAAAATTATTGTAAATAATATAGGGTTATATGTACATAATGATGGTTTACATCTAGTAGGCTAAGCTACGCGTGATGCGACTACCGCTACGATACAATGAATATGAGGACAATAATCAACATCTGTTTATTGAATGCAATAGGATATTATAAAATATATTTAAATTTAAAATTAATATAGACCTTGTTAATATTTAACGGAAGCTTAACATGAGTTGTAGTGTGAAGGAAAATTGTATCGTTCAACGGGAAGCGATGAGAAATTTGGCATAGGTAGGTACCTAAAGCTTAAATTTTCAATTAAAATTTAAATTCAAGCATGTTTTTACCTTCGCAATTATAATTTGTTATTCTTACTGTAAATTTTAAAATGAAAACGCACTTTATAGATAAATTTTAAAACTCATCGCTTCTCGTGAACACAAATCCATTTCATATTAAAAATTGCCAAATCATCGTTCACGAACCGATGTACTTACATTGTACATACTTTACTTAGTAAATATTATATAAAGCACTTACGTAGGTATGAAGTATTTCAAGGCTCAATCCGTTTATAATTTCAGCAGTATATTAGAACAGAAAGTTCCTAAAACGGTAGGTAAGTTGTTTTCTTGAAAGGTTTCTATGCAACGAATTATGTAAAAATTCCAGCAATATGATAATATTGTGTACAATTATATTTTAGAAGTAATAAACTGCTTTCGATAATCCACCATTAATATGTCAAAATACGTTTTTTTTTTCTTACGTTTTTTTCTTATTAAAAATTTTTCATGCTCTATATTGATGACATTTAGATACCCACATAAAATTTTATCGAAGCTTTATCATTTTAAATAATCAGTTGTAGACATGACGTCATAAATAATAATGGTTCAATTCTGTTAATTTTGGATTATCTAAAGTAGTGATAATAGTGTACATACAAAAATACAGTATTGAAAGCACATCCACAGCGGAATGTAAATACATCAAAACGTCGCGGTTACATTTTGTAAAAAAAAAACAAAGTACCTACGTTTAAAAATGAGTTTTATATTTTTATTTTTTTACAAACACGGATTAATTATTGTTATTTAATATTTTGAGTTTTTAGCTTCGGAACTGTGATCTTTAGTGCTTAATTGTGACGTTTTGATACAATCAGTATTTATTCGCTTCAGGTGAAATCAAAGCTGTATAATTTAATAATTAAGCGAACATGTTTTAAATATTTCATATTTTATTATTAATAATTAATGTAAGCGATTTCAAAATTGACCGGTGGGCTAGATAAACCAAAGAATAATTAAATAAACGATACGGAAACTTGTATATAATACCGTCATCGTTAGTTTTAGTTTAGTTTCTAGGATGGAATAAATTTTATATAATAAATATTTTATTTTTCTGAGGCATTATGTACTATGGCAAAGATTAGTTATATTCTTGTGCAATATAATATTGCAGAGAAGTATTTCTTTTGTATAGTTTAAGCGCTACAGTTAAAATGTGAATTCCTATTGCCATAATGTGTTTGTGTGCGTGCGGACGTGCGTGTGTGCGTGTGCCGACGTTTGTTGTAAGCTAAGAACTAGATTGTTAAACTTACCCATAGATTAACATGTGTTAAAATATTGCCTATATAAATTATAGTAATTCATTTTACTTGATATTATAATGTATATTGAATTTATGAATATTAAAAATATATATATATTGACAATTCAATGCGAAACGTATTTTTATTTGCTAAATCCAGAAAATTTCATCGTTTTCCCAAAATATTATCTGAACAAGAGCAAAACACAAAGATATCTAGTCTTGTGTAACAAGAATGGGTACTTTAATTGTATATTTAGTGTTTTATGGCATTAAATTGCTTGATAAATAGATACATAGGTATAAATTATTTATATAAACAAAAAACTTGATCACGATTCGGGATTCGAACCCGCTTCTCCCGCCACCTCTCGGCCACCCATGAGCAATCGAATTTATTCAAATTTTCTTTTCTAATTGGACGTATTTATGCAAAAAGGGACCAACCCACATCTTTTGCGAAATTTAGTTAAGTACACAGATAGTGTTAAAAAAACGTTTTCTACCTTCTCAAAAAATTTGGTAGAGCTTTGATAACTGTAAGTACAGTTTTTTACATGTCAGTTGCGGAACCAACCCAATTTCGCCAACTTTCATTATGCAAGATGGAACCAAAATTGGTTGGTTCTATTTTATCACAAAAAGCTTCATTAGTTTTCAAGGTAACCCGAACCAACTGACTTTGGTTCTTGTTTGCATAATGGAATTTCTCGGCCTTTAAGTATGCAAGGGGCTTGGTTCTATGTTGAATTTGGTTAATATGTTCTATTTTTTTAACTTTAATCATGTTTTTATTATAAAAAGCACTAAATAAGAATTTACAAAATGATTTACTACAATTTTACAAAAAAAATGTATCTACTTAAAAGTAAACATCTATTACCTACTTCAAAATCGGGAGTCGCGGAAAAGCCATTGATATCATCTTCTACAATATCCTTGGTCTTTATTTTTATTTAATTTTTTTGTAAAAAATTTGAGCGTTGTTCGGAATGAGATGCAAAAAAACTTTTTAAATCCGGTAATTTCTCCTCGGAAGTACGTATGGTTTTGGGCCAGAGCAAGCAGAGCCCCGCAGGAGTTATTTCAGAATATTAAACGCTCAACACCATTTTTTAATCTTTCCGTGATCCAAATCAAACTAACGAGGATGCTTAAAGCATTCATGATTGACCATCCAACAGTAAAACAAATCAGTCATAATTTTTTTTGTGTCTGGTCACAGTTTTTTATCCAAAGCTACCGATTTTGGCCGATTGAGTACTGAGTACTGAGCTCAATAAAACAAAGACTGTTTATATCCTGGAAAACTACATATAAATCATTAAATATGTAAAAAGACTTAAACAAAAGACTCTGTCTTCACAAATCTCTTCTAAATAAAAAAAAACATAATGAATCATCACTATCATGAAGACAGATGAAAGCAGAAGATGGGTCTACTGTATCTTAGTTAGATACAAAAGTAGTGTCATTAAAGTGAAACAAATATATGTATTTTGATATTATTACAAAATTATCGTGACCTTCGTGTCCTTAATCCATGTTATTTGGAGTCGGTTTAACACGGTTTATTTTTCTATTCTCCTGACAAACATCAGGGCATATTTTACTCATTATTATTTTTTAATATAACTTTGCACACTTACACCTCTTTCCCTTGGCCTTCCTCTTGTTCTGCATCCATCAACATTCATATCCATCACTTTCTAAGTCATATGCGTGTCATCTATCCTCACCACATGTCCATACCAAGACAGACAATTCCCTTTCAATCTTTCTGTAATAAAACCAGTTTAAATATTCTTTTTATATATTCATTCCTTACTTCATCCATTCCTGTCAACCCACACATCCATATCAACATTCTCATCTGCGCTAAATGTAATCGTTTTTCTTCCATCTTTTTCACTGCCCAGCTTTCTAATCCATACAGTACGACAAGTCTAATCAAGGATTTTTATATATTTCCTGTTAACTTTAAGGGCATACGTAAGTTGCAATTAGTTCCAGCGAACTGTCGCTGCTTTATTTAGCCTGTTTTGATCGGATGCTTAACTTTTTTCTTTAATTATGGCAACAATAAAAACCAAAATAATTTTGCTATAAAGAACCAACCCACAAAAGTGTTTTTTTGCAAGACGGAACCGGGCAGTTTTTCAAGGATTATTTTGTTAAAATTTAATAAATATCCATGTATCTGGTATCCCTAGATAGGATTCGATATGATACACACGCCTAACAACTTTTTTTCCCCAAATTTTACAACATATAGTTTTTGCAAACGATTTTCACAAAAACCTCATTTTCTCGAAATTGATTCGGTATGGGTTGGTCCCTTTTTGCATAAATACGTCCAATTTTAAAGTTCAGTTATTTTTTTTTTCTACATATTTTTTTTGTTTACCCTACGTGGCCTACGTGGCTACAAAAAAGAACACTTTACCAAAGAGAATACAAATTGCACTTTACACAATGTATTAGTAAGGCCCTGCGCAGACGACAGACTATCCGTGACGCACTTTTTAGTCTGTGAAAATAGAACCTATGAAATTATATGCAGTAACGCACACGACGCGCAAAAAGTCCGGCGCACAAAAAATCCGTGTAATTTGGGCAGATCGCACCGCGCCGCGGCGCGCCGCTCCGCACAAAATGTGTGTGAAAAGAATGGAACGTTTGCTTCAACGCGCGCTAACGCAGACGGCGCACACTTTAGTCGGCAATCTGCATTTGCTAGGGGTGGACGTAATTATCTATTTCTTTTTCTTTTACTGTACTTCATGTACAAAATAATACTTCGCGATCTCTGCACGATTTCCATAGCGTCTACGTCCCTACAGCTCTGCCGACAAAATGATCGAAGATGTGCGTCGTGTGCGTTGAGTCTGTGAAAAATCCGCGACCGACTTTTTGCGCGCCATGCAGACTTTTTGTGCGCCGCAGACTCGATCGCACAAAAAGTGTGCCGTCTGCGCAGGGCCTATCGGAAATTAATGGCCCAGCTTTTTATAAATTATAAATAATAATAATTTCAAACAAGATGCGTGACAAGTTTATGGCAGTTCAGTTTCTATACCTAAAAAATTTTACTTACCAGAAATGATATCTTATTAGATATGTAATGATAAGGAAACAGTACGTACCTAACATAATTTTAAACACATTAGTAACTATAAATATTTACTAGTCTGTGTTAACACCTCTAATTACTCGAAACCTGTGTTCGAAACACTAATTAATAGAATTACTCTCCATGCAAGTAACTAGTAGTTTTTACCTTAGGCGTATTCAGAAAGAAAGCTGGAAACTTATAAGCGCTAATAGGCGCTTGTCAGCGCTGGTAAGCCGCGCAGGAAAATATATGAACACGCGCCGATAAGCGCTGAACGGCGCCGACAAGCTTCAACCCGCGCTGGTCAGCGCTCGGCGCTGCTATATAAAATTTGTCTTGATCTGCTTCAACCTGCTTCCTTATAAGTTTCCAGCTTTTTTTCTGAATACGGCCTATGGTTTTTACAATTACTTCTTACGTCATCTACTTTCTACAAATACCTACATTTTGACAAACTATCTCTTTACAAAGCTTTGAGAAACAAATGGACGCAACAAATATTCTTTAATTATTTATATCTCTTTATTTACGAAAAAAAATTAAAACATTACATTATTACTGATAACAGCAGAACCAAACTAGGCAAAATTATATTGCCCAAATACCTTGTATCCTTAACGTCACTTACAAAGGTAACTTTTTATGGGTGTCTTCCGATATGCACTGCAACCACTGCACAGTGCTATCACTGTAGAAAAATTCGTTCCGTTATGGACTGCCAGTATACTGCCGCAGTACCCTAGGGAAATTTATGACGTCATTAATCGCCGCCATATTCTACTGTGAGCACTGGCGTTTTCGAGGTAAGGTACTCGCAGTACTTTGATCACGTGATCAGTCCACAGACCTATTATACATTATACTCTTTGCCACAGAGCAAGTAATATGATCAGTCAAAACCACTCGAGTGCCTAACGTCTTATAAACAAAGCTACAGTATAATCAGAAAATTTTAAAGTTCTGTAATTAGTTTGGATTAATAAATAAAACAATGGAAGAATTGCAAAAATTAACTTTATTAGACTGTGTTGAAAATGTTCAATACGAGCTGAAAGTTCTTTTTTATTCTTTTTTATGAAAAAGTACTTACTTTTATTATATTTTAAATTCAATTTACAATTAATATTAATTAAAATATTTTTAATTGGACAGTACTCCAAAACAGTTTATTTTTATGTTCTAGAAAACTCTAATACACTCATTTTAATGCTGCGTCAAAAAATGCGGCTGACAGTATACTGGATTGCGTTCCGTTTTAAATCGTAACCAGTATAACTGGCTATAAACGAACGGCTTCACAGTATACTGAATTGACGTCACACCTTACAGTGGTCGCAGTGCATAACGGAAGACACCCTATGTCATAACTCATATGACTCGTCATATGACATAATTTTGACATTTGACATTGACACGATTCATTATAGTGCAATCTGCAATGTGTTGTTTTGCTTAATAATTTACTTATAATTACTACAAAATACTTCATTAAAAGCCGAATACTTCCATGTTAAATTAAGAGTGTATAAATTAATTGTCATAATCTCATTTTTATAAAATGGGAGGGAAAGCAAAGCAAAGCCAAAGAACCAAAAATAATGTTAGAGTGAGTATTTTACTGCAATTATTACTATTTTTAAATGGTTAATCAAATTTAAATTTGTTAATAATATTAACTTCATTTATCATTCATCAATGGTTTATGTAGAGAATTTTGAATTTTTGTTTCTCACTACAGTTTTTTACCATTCCATATTTACAACAACATTATTCTATATATTCTTTATAAATTTATATTTATAAAGCATTTGAATGCCATAAAACAAAAAATATCAATTTCAACATTATTCTCTTTACATACTAGGTATGTAAATTCTTTAATCATTTTGTTCTTCCATTTACTACTTCCAAATCAAATTTCAACGTTAATTGCTGGCTAATTACAAAAAACTGTGTAAAAAAACACAAATACAATGTCAAATATACATTATGAATGGTAAAACAAAAAATTATTTAAAAATATTTCCTTCAGCCTTCAAGTAGTGGCCGCAGTGCAGAATTGCTGAACAATGTGATAAAAACTGACAATGTGTTTGGAAGCCTCAGCCCCGGGAAAGGCCTTACTGGCCTGTTCCCCACTATGGCTGCCGGACCTCTCGATCAGCTTGTGTCTAATGAATATACATTAGCTTTCAAGAAATTGAACAAAAAGGACCCTATAACACGGACCAAGGTATTTATCCTGTAGAAATAAAGATTCAATATATTGTAAAGTAAAATAGTTTTAGTTTAATTCATAAGTCTTTGTTTTAGAAAATGGAAAATTTATTATTTTATTAATGAAAGCAAATTATTTTTACATTCTTTCATATTCAAAGTTCTTATTTGTATCAAAACAACAGGAAAAAATTGCTACAATATTTTTTTATGCAACTATTTATTGTTTATTAAAAAAAAATTGCATTTACTGGACAATTATTGTTTTATTATGCCCATGATATATGAATGTAAACAAATATTATTCTTAATATAAATTGCAGGCATTACACGAACTACTAGAGTTGGTAAAAAACAGTGACATAGAGGATGTGGTGGCCGCGCTGCCCAACTGGGCGCACTTCTACTTAATGCTCACCATCGACAGCGAGAGGAAGGTTCGGGAGGCTACACAAGTAAGTATGCAGTTTTTCTAAACTAGTTTATTAATGAATAAATATTTCAGGATATTTCTCACACACAGTACGAATCACTATCTGATCCCATACTACGCTTTTCGCTAATAGGAATTAACTTAAAAACTACTTAACTTATTTTATCATCTCAGTCAGTGTGAAGTTAGAATTTTGATGTAAAAAAACTTTACTCTTTCACTTTCACTTATTTTGTGACAACTGACAAATTTTAGAATGCCATGTTATCATAGCTTATATTTTGTTTTGTTTTTTTTTATTAGGACATTTTCCACACACAACACAATCGCTCGCTTTTGCTTGTGTTATGGAAACCAGATAGCTGATAGAAATACATATATAATTTTAAATAAATACTTATATAGATAACTAGCAAACTGGGCGAACTCCGTTTCGCCACCAGAGACACCTTTTCTTTGCTATAAACCTCACGGAGCCCGAGACCTTTCCAACGAATGCAAAACCGTGGAAATCGGTTCGTGCATTCTGGAGTTATAGCGTCAGGAAGGAAAACCCGACTTATTTTTATATAGTAGATTAACACCTAGACACAGCAAACATCAATGTTCATCACACAAATATTTGACCCGGGTGGGAATCGAACCCACAACCACTCACCAACTAAGCCATCCGGTCAGTCAAAAATAAACATATACAACAAAAATAACTTAAAGACGTGGAAAGATTATAAATTTATAAAACATCTTCATAATCGGCTTAACGAAAAATGACGTGTGGCACTCGGGGACTGCCGCGGTAAAGCTATTGCATGCTATGCCTTCAAGCCACACCTCCGCGCCCGTCGGAGTGGAGAGCGTGAGGTTTTTCGTTACTAAATTTCTGGATTCGGTCTCCGCGCTCAAGGCCCGCGATAGAAGCTATGCAATAGCTTAAAAAACTTCTATAAGTACCATAATGGAGTTCATGGAAAGTTCAACCTGAACGGACCATATTTATTGCAATTATTTTGCTTGCTTTATTGTATTGGCTGAACATGCTAGTACTTTATTAATATTATTGTATGACCATATTTTAATACCATGTTGAAATCAAAATGAAGGATTTATTTGATTAAACGTATCGTGTACAGGCGTGTCACGGGTTGATAGTGTCGCGGTGCGGTCGCCGCGCGGGCCCGCACGTGCGGCGCCTGCTGCCCGCGTGGCTGCTCGCTCAGCACGACGAGTATGCGCCCGCACAGGCCCTCGCCAATCAGCACTTGCACGTGAGTATCGGTGTACTTGTTAATATGAGGTTTTTGTCAGTTATAGTATTTTTAACCACAATCTAAAAAAAAATTAAAAATTTGCTTCGAAATATGTGCGTAGATTTAAACATCTAAATATACATAAGAACAGACAGACAGCGGCTTTGCTTTATACAATGTTAATATAGTCGTCGACAATTGACATAAAATAAACAAGACTAACTAGGGCGGCCGTACACAGACCGCTTCAAGCAGTTGAGACCGACGGCTTGAAGCCGTGACCGCGCAGTGAACTATAGGCATTAATTCACTGCCGTACACGGACTGCTCGAGCAGTCGCGACCGCTTCAAGCCGTCAACTGCGCGGTTTGTACCGACAGCTCGAGCAGTCAACGACCGACCGCTCGAGCAGTCCGTGTACGGCCGCTCTTAAACTCAGAATCACCTCAAAAACTGTTCGTAATAAAACTCTGCCTACACGTAGCTAGAAGAGGCAGAGATTTCTCGAAAATAAACTTCAAAGAGTATTGCCACGAAATAAAATGTTTCAATAAATGTTTCATACAACGTCGCTCAGAGTGAATGTAAATTTCAGCAAATTGAGTATTATAATTATGGGTGAAAGAACAAAATTTTTTTCATATGTATAATTTATTAATTTCTACATAAATAATTGTTGGTAATTTGGCATAATGAGGTAATCTCAGAAAATTCACATATTCCATCTGTTTTCTATTTCAGGCTACATTTCCGGATCATAAATTAGGCGATGCGATAACATTTTGCAAATCAGAAATAATGGCTCTTATCACTGACAACCTCACAGGGAATGCTGAAGCTATATTGAATAAAAAGTAAGTAAAAAAGTTATTTTTTTCTCTGAATAAAAACATTAACATTTCAAAAATAGCTATAAACTTAACACTGAAGAATCTTCTCATATTATAAAAAGACAGTAAATACTGACAGAGAAGATTCAGCAAGACACTTTCAAAGAACAAGGCAAGACAATACAAGATTTCATTAAATTGAAAATTTTAATTCATTTTATTAATTTTCACATTAAAATATAATGTTTACAGTTCGTAATTTATACGCAATAATTTTCAGAATAGACGACCCTGAAGAGCGAAAGTTACAAGTATCACGTGTGATATCGAGTAGTCTACGCGCTTTAGACATGTTCGTATCCCGCCTGGCCCCAGAACATGACGAGTGGCTGCTGGAACACCTGCAAGCGTTGTTTAGTAACAGCTTCTGGAAGATCGCTAACCATGAGTCCCAACATGTGAGGTAAGGTATTTTAAACTAGATATTTATTAGAATAACTTGTTTTTTTGAACTAGATATTTATTAGAATTAGTTGGTGTGAGTTTAATAAATAATTACTTTTAGTACAAGTCATTGTTTAAAAGTTTGGTAGAAAAAATGGTGTATTGAATGTGTGTATATGATTTATTTTTACGACTCATTACAAGATTGTATTAAAATAATGTAAGCGAATTTATTGTGTTGAAATTAATGAAATGATTGAAGCGAGGCGTTTGATTTATTGCACCATCAAATATGGTTTAAAAAGATCTCTGAAATAGTTATCCACGTTCCATTATATAGAAAATACGTATCTTACATTGAATATATTACTCGCTTTGTTAATATTTATTACATTATTAGAAAAAATTTAATTTGATTCTAATTAGTGTTCCTCAGGGGTTTCAGGGGTCAATTGGTGTTCATTCGGTTCCATGGTTTTTTCATTTTGTTTCATTTATCTAACTTGAATGCGATTAGGTTAAGGATCGATACCAATACGATACGATCAGATTCAACATAAGGTTACTTGAATAAATTACTCGAGTCTAGTAATATAAATACACGTGTGTAGAGCGGCATGGTTCACGGCGATGGGTCGTCTAGTGGGCCGGCTGGGCAGTGCGCTGGGCCCCGCGCTGGGCCCGCTGGCTCGCGCGCTGCTCGCCGCTCCGGACGCTAGGGCTCGAGCTGCGGCCCCGCGCTGGGCCGCGCTGCTGCTGCTGCTGTACAAAGTGCCCGTGAGTATGCACATACATACATACATAAACATTACACGTGTATAGAGCGGCATGGTTCACGGCGATGGGTCGTCTAGTGGGCCGGCTGGGCAGTGCGCTGGGCCCCGCGCTGGGCCCGCTGGCTCGCGCGCTGCTCGCCGCTCCGGACGCTAGGGCTCGAGCTGCGGCCCCGCGCTGGGCCGCGCTGCTGCTGCTGCTGTACAAAGTGCCCGTGAGTATGCACATACATACATACATAAACATTACACGTGTATAGAGCGGCATGGTTCACGGCGATGGGTCGTCTAGTGGGCCGGCTGGGCAGTGCGCTGGGCCCCGCGCTGGGCCCGCTGGCTCGCGCGCTGCTCGCCGCTCCGGACGCTAGGGCTCGAGCTGCGGCCCCGCGCTGGGCCGCGCTGCTGCTGCTGCTGTACAAAGTGCCCGTGAGTATGCACATACATACATACATAAACATTACACGTGTATAGAGCGGCATGGTTCACGGCGATGGGTCGTCTAGTGGGCCGGCTGGGCAGTGCGCTGGGCCCCGCGCTGGGCCCGCTGGCTCGCGCGCTGCTCGCCGCTCCGGACGCTAGGGCTCGAGCTGCGGCCCCGCGCTGGGCCGCGCTGCTGCTGCTGCTGTACAAAGTGCCCGTGAGTATGCACATACATACATACATAAACATTACACGTGTATAGAGCGGCATGGTTCACGGCGATGGGTCGTCTAGTGGGCCGGCTGGGCAGTGCGCTGGGCCCCGCGCTGGGCCCGCTGGCTCGCGCGCTGCTCGCCGCTCCGGACGCTAGGGCTCGAGCTGCGGCCCCGCGCTGGGCCGCGCTGCTGCTGCTGCTGTACAAAGTGCCCGTGAGTATGCACATACATACATACATAAACATTACACGTGTATAGAGCGGCATGGTTCACGGCGATGGGTCGTCTAGTGGGCCGGCTGGGCAGTGCGCTGGGCCCCGCGCTGGGCCCGCTGGCTCGCGCGCTGCTCGCCGCTCCGGACGCTAGGGCTCGAGCTGCGGCCCCGCGCTGGGCCGCGCTGCTGCTGCTGCTGTACAAAGTGCCCGTGAGTATGCACATACATACATACATAAACATTACACGTGTATAGAGCGGCATGGTTCACGGCGATGGGTCGTCTAGTGGGCCGGCTGGGCAGTGCGCTGGGCCCCGCGCTGGGCCCGCTGGCTCGCGCGCTGCTCGCCGCTCCGGACGCTAGGGCTCGAGCTGCGGCCCCGCGCTGGGCCGCGCTGCTGCTGCTGCTGTACAAAGTGCCCGTGAGTATGCACATACATACATACATAAACATTACACGTGTATAGAGCGGCATGGTTCACGGCGATGGGTCGTCTAGTGGGCCGGCTGGGCAGTGCGCTGGGCCCCGCGCTGGGCCCGCTGGCTCGCGCGCTGCTCGCCGCTCCGGACGCTAGGGCTCGAGCTGCGGCCCCGCGCTGGGCCGCGCTGCTGCTGCTGCTGTACAAAGTGCCCGTGAGTATGCACATACATACATACATAAACATTACACGTGTATAGAGCGGCATGGTTCACGGCGATGGGTCGTCTAGTGGGCCGGCTGGGCAGTGCGCTGGGCCCCGCGCTGGGCCCGCTGGCTCGCGCGCTGCTCGCCGCTCCGGACGCTAGGGCTCGAGCTGCGGCCCCGCGCTGGGCCGCGCTGCTGCTGCTGCTGTACAAAGTGCCCGTGAGTATGCACATACATACATACATAAACATTACACGTGTATAGAGCGGCATGGTTCACGGCGATGGGTCGTCTAGTGGGCCGGCTGGGCAGTGCGCTGGGCCCCGCGCTGGGCCCGCTGGCTCGCGCGCTGCTCGCCGCTCCGGACGCTAGGGCTCGAGCTGCGGCCCCGCGCTGGGCCGCGCTGCTGCTGCTGCTGTACAAAGTGCCCGTGAGTATGCACATACATACATACATAAACATTACACGTGTATAGAGCGGCATGGTTCACGGCGATGGGTCGTCTAGTGGGCCGGCTGGGCAGTGCGCTGGGCCCCGCGCTGGGCCCGCTGGCTCGCGCGCTGCTCGCCGCTCCGGACGCTAGGGCTCGAGCTGCGGCCCCGCGCTGGGCCGCGCTGCTGCTGCTGCTGTACAAAGTGCCCGTGAGTATGCACATACATACATACATAAACATTACACGTGTATAGAGCGGCATGGTTCACGGCGATGGGTCGTCTAGTGGGCCGGCTGGGCAGTGCGCTGGGCCCCGCGCTGGGCCCGCTGGCTCGCGCGCTGCTCGCCGCTCCGGACGCTAGGGCTCGAGCTGCGGCCCCGCGCTGGGCCGCGCTGCTGCTGCTGCTGTACAAAGTGCCCGTGAGTATGCACATACATACATACATAAACATTACACGTGTATAGAGCGGCATGGTTCACGGCGATGGGTCGTCTAGTGGGCCGGCTGGGCAGTGCGCTGGGCCCCGCGCTGGGCCCGCTGGCTCGCGCGCTGCTCGCCGCTCCGGACGCTAGGGCTCGAGCTGCGGCCCCGCGCTGGGCCGCGCTGCTGCTGCTGCTGTACAAAGTGCCCGTGAGTATGCACATACATACATACATAAACATTACACGTGTATAGAGCGGCATGGTTCACGGCGATGGGTCGTCTAGTGGGCCGGCTGGGCAGTGCGCTGGGCCCCGCGCTGGGCCCGCTGGCTCGCGCGCTGCTCGCCGCTCCGGACGCTAGGGCTCGAGCTGCGGCCCCGCGCTGGGCCGCGCTGCTGCTGCTGCTGTACAAAGTGCCCGTGAGTATGCACATACATACATACATAAACATTACACGTGTATAGAGCGGCATGGTTCACGGCGATGGGTCGTCTAGTGGGCCGGCTGGGCAGTGCGCTGGGCCCCGCGCTGGGCCCGCTGGCTCGCGCGCTGCTCGCCGCTCCGGACGCTAGGGCTCGAGCTGCGGCCCCGCGCTGGGCCGCGCTGCTGCTGCTGCTGTACAAAGTGCCCGTGAGTATGCACATACATACATACATAAACATTACACGTGTATAGAGCGGCATGGTTCACGGCGATGGGTCGTCTAGTGGGCCGGCTGGGCAGTGCGCTGGGCCCCGCGCTGGGCCCGCTGGCTCGCGCGCTGCTCGCCGCTCCGGACGCTAGGGCTCGAGCTGCGGCCCCGCGCTGGGCCGCGCTGCTGCTGCTGCTGTACAAAGTGCCCGTGAGTATGCACATACATACATACATAAACATTACACGTGTATAGAGCGGCATGGTTCACGGCGATGGGTCGTCTAGTGGGCCGGCTGGGCAGTGCGCTGGGCCCCGCGCTGGGCCCGCTGGCTCGCGCGCTGCTCGCCGCTCCGGACGCTAGGGCTCGAGCTGCGGCCCCGCGCTGGGCCGCGCTGCTGCTGCTGCTGTACAAAGTGCCCGTGAGTATGCACATACATACATACATAAACATTACACGTGTATAGAGCGGCATGGTTCACGGCGATGGGTCGTCTAGTGGGCCGGCTGGGCAGTGCGCTGGGCCCCGCGCTGGGCCCGCTGGCTCGCGCGCTGCTCGCCGCTCCGGACGCTAGGGCTCGAGCTGCGGCCCCGCGCTGGGCCGCGCTGCTGCTGCTGCTGTACAAAGTGCCCGTGAGTATGCACATACATACATACATAAACATTACACGTGTATAGAGCGGCATGGTTCACGGCGATGGGTCGTCTAGTGGGCCGGCTGGGCAGTGCGCTGGGCCCCGCGCTGGGCCCGCTGGCTCGCGCGCTGCTCGCCGCTCCGGACGCTAGGGCTCGAGCTGCGGCCCCGCGCTGGGCCGCGCTGCTGCTGCTGCTGTACAAAGTGCCCGTGAGTATGCACATACATACATACATAAACATTACACGTGTATAGAGCGGCATGGTTCACGGCGATGGGTCGTCTAGTGGGCCGGCTGGGCAGTGCGCTGGGCCCCGCGCTGGGCCCGCTGGCTCGCGCGCTGCTCGCCGCTCCGGACGCTAGGGCTCGAGCTGCGGCCCCGCGCTGGGCCGCGCTGCTGCTGCTGCTGTACAAAGTGCCCGTGAGTATGCACATACATACATACATAAACATTACACGTGTATAGAGCGGCATGGTTCACGGCGATGGGTCGTCTAGTGGGCCGGCTGGGCAGTGCGCTGGGCCCCGCGCTGGGCCCGCTGGCTCGCGCGCTGCTCGCCGCTCCGGACGCTAGGGCTCGAGCTGCGGCCCCGCGCTGGGCCGCGCTGCTGCTGCTGCTGTACAAAGTGCCCGTGAGTATGCACATACATACATACATAAACATTACACGTGTATAGAGCGGCATGGTTCACGGCGATGGGTCGTCTAGTGGGCCGGCTGGGCAGTGCGCTGGGCCCCGCGCTGGGCCCGCTGGCTCGCGCGCTGCTCGCCGCTCCGGACGCTAGGGCTCGAGCTGCGGCCCCGCGCTGGGCCGCGCTGCTGCTGCTGCTGTACAAAGTGCCCGTGAGTATGCACATACATACATACATAAACATTACACGTGTATAGAGCGGCATGGTTCACGGCGATGGGTCGTCTAGTGGGCCGGCTGGGCAGTGCGCTGGGCCCCGCGCTGGGCCCGCTGGCTCGCGCGCTGCTCGCCGCTCCGGACGCTAGGGCTCGAGCTGCGGCCCCGCGCTGGGCCGCGCTGCTGCTGCTGCTGTACAAAGTGCCCGTGAGTATGCACATACATACATACATAAACATTACACGTGTATAGAGCGGCATGGTTCACGGCGATGGGTCGTCTAGTGGGCCGGCTGGGCAGTGCGCTGGGCCCCGCGCTGGGCCCGCTGGCTCGCGCGCTGCTCGCCGCTCCGGACGCTAGGGCTCGAGCTGCGGCCCCGCGCTGGGCCGCGCTGCTGCTGCTGCTGTACAAAGTGCCCGTGAGTATGCACATACATACATACATAAACATTACACGTGTATAGAGCGGCATGGTTCACGGCGATGGGTCGTCTAGTGGGCCGGCTGGGCAGTGCGCTGGGCCCCGCGCTGGGCCCGCTGGCTCGCGCGCTGCTCGCCGCTCCGGACGCTAGGGCTCGAGCTGCGGCCCCGCGCTGGGCCGCGCTGCTGCTGCTGCTGTACAAAGTGCCCGTGAGTATGCACATACATACATACATAAACATTACACGTGTATAGAGCGGCATGGTTCACGGCGATGGGTCGTCTAGTGGGCCGGCTGGGCAGTGCGCTGGGCCCCGCGCTGGGCCCGCTGGCTCGCGCGCTGCTCGCCGCTCCGGACGCTAGGGCTCGAGCTGCGGCCCCGCGCTGGGCCGCGCTGCTGCTGCTGCTGTACAAAGTGCCCGTGAGTATGCACATACATACATACATAAACATTACACGTGTATAGAGCGGCATGGTTCACGGCGATGGGTCGTCTAGTGGGCCGGCTGGGCAGTGCGCTGGGCCCCGCGCTGGGCCCGCTGGCTCGCGCGCTGCTCGCCGCTCCGGACGCTAGGGCTCGAGCTGCGGCCCCGCGCTGGGCCGCGCTGCTGCTGCTGCTGTACAAAGTGCCCGTGAGTATGCACATACATACATACATAAACATTACACGTGTATAGAGCGGCATGGTTCACGGCGATGGGTCGTCTAGTGGGCCGGCTGGGCAGTGCGCTGGGCCCCGCGCTGGGCCCGCTGGCTCGCGCGCTGCTCGCCGCTCCGGACGCTAGGGCTCGAGCTGCGGCCCCGCGCTGGGCCGCGCTGCTGCTGCTGCTGTACAAAGTGCCCGTGAGTATGCACATACATACATACATAAACATTACACGTGTATAGAGCGGCATGGTTCACGGCGATGGGTCGTCTAGTGGGCCGGCTGGGCAGTGCGCTGGGCCCCGCGCTGGGCCCGCTGGCTCGCGCGCTGCTCGCCGCTCCGGACGCTAGGGCTCGAGCTGCGGCCCCGCGCTGGGCCGCGCTGCTGCTGCTGCTGTACAAAGTGCCCGTGAGTATGCACATACATACATACATAAACATTACACGTGTATAGAGCGGCATGGTTCACGGCGATGGGTCGTCTAGTGGGCCGGCTGGGCAGTGCGCTGGGCCCCGCGCTGGGCCCGCTGGCTCGCGCGCTGCTCGCCGCTCCGGACGCTAGGGCTCGAGCTGCGGCCCCGCGCTGGGCCGCGCTGCTGCTGCTGCTGTACAAAGTGCCCGTGAGTATGCACATACATACATACATAAACATTACACGTGTATAGAGCGGCATGGTTCACGGCGATGGGTCGTCTAGTGGGCCGGCTGGGCAGTGCGCTGGGCCCCGCGCTGGGCCCGCTGGCTCGCGCGCTGCTCGCCGCTCCGGACGCTAGGGCTCGAGCTGCGGCCCCGCGCTGGGCCGCGCTGCTGCTGCTGCTGTACAAAGTGCCCGTGAGTATGCACATACATACATACATAAACATTACACGTGTATAGAGCGGCATGGTTCACGGCGATGGGTCGTCTAGTGGGCCGGCTGGGCAGTGCGCTGGGCCCCGCGCTGGGCCCGCTGGCTCGCGCGCTGCTCGCCGCTCCGGACGCTAGGGCTCGAGCTGCGGCCCCGCGCTGGGCCGCGCTGCTGCTGCTGCTGTACAAAGTGCCCGTGAGTATGCACATACATACATACATAAACATTACACGTGTATAGAGCGGCATGGTTCACGGCGATGGGTCGTCTAGTGGGCCGGCTGGGCAGTGCGCTGGGCCCCGCGCTGGGCCCGCTGGCTCGCGCGCTGCTCGCCGCTCCGGACGCTAGGGCTCGAGCTGCGGCCCCGCGCTGGGCCGCGCTGCTGCTGCTGCTGTACAAAGTGCCCGTGAGTATGCACATACATACATACATAAACATTACACGTGTATAGAGCGGCATGGTTCACGGCGATGGGTCGTCTAGTGGGCCGGCTGGGCAGTGCGCTGGGCCCCGCGCTGGGCCCGCTGGCTCGCGCGCTGCTCGCCGCTCCGGACGCTAGGGCTCGAGCTGCGGCCCCGCGCTGGGCCGCGCTGCTGCTGCTGCTGTACAAAGTGCCCGTGAGTATGCACATACATACATACATAAACATTACACGTGTATAGAGCGGCATGGTTCACGGCGATGGGTCGTCTAGTGGGCCGGCTGGGCAGTGCGCTGGGCCCCGCGCTGGGCCCGCTGGCTCGCGCGCTGCTCGCCGCTCCGGACGCTAGGGCTCGAGCTGCGGCCCCGCGCTGGGCCGCGCTGCTGCTGCTGCTGTACAAAGTGCCCGTGAGTATGCACATACATACATACATAAACATTACACGTGTATAGAGCGGCATGGTTCACGGCGATGGGTCGTCTAGTGGGCCGGCTGGGCAGTGCGCTGGGCCCCGCGCTGGGCCCGCTGGCTCGCGCGCTGCTCGCCGCTCCGGACGCTAGGGCTCGAGCTGCGGCCCCGCGCTGGGCCGCGCTGCTGCTGCTGCTGTACAAAGTGCCCGTGAGTATGCACATACATACATACATAAACATTACACGTGTATAGAGCGGCATGGTTCACGGCGATGGGTCGTCTAGTGGGCCGGCTGGGCAGTGCGCTGGGCCCCGCGCTGGGCCCGCTGGCTCGCGCGCTGCTCGCCGCTCCGGACGCTAGGGCTCGAGCTGCGGCCCCGCGCTGGGCCGCGCTGCTGCTGCTGCTGTACAAAGTGCCCGTGAGTATGCACATACATACATACATAAACATTACACGTGTATAGAGCGGCATGGTTCACGGCGATGGGTCGTCTAGTGGGCCGGCTGGGCAGTGCGCTGGGCCCCGCGCTGGGCCCGCTGGCTCGCGCGCTGCTCGCCGCTCCGGACGCTAGGGCTCGAGCTGCGGCCCCGCGCTGGGCCGCGCTGCTGCTGCTGCTGTACAAAGTGCCCGTGAGTATGCACATACATACATACATAAACATTACACGTGTATAGAGCGGCATGGTTCACGGCGATGGGTCGTCTAGTGGGCCGGCTGGGCAGTGCGCTGGGCCCCGCGCTGGGCCCGCTGGCTCGCGCGCTGCTCGCCGCTCCGGACGCTAGGGCTCGAGCTGCGGCCCCGCGCTGGGCCGCGCTGCTGCTGCTGCTGTACAAAGTGCCCGTGAGTATGCACATACATACATACATAAACATTACACGTGTATAGAGCGGCATGGTTCACGGCGATGGGTCGTCTAGTGGGCCGGCTGGGCAGTGCGCTGGGCCCCGCGCTGGGCCCGCTGGCTCGCGCGCTGCTCGCCGCTCCGGACGCTAGGGCTCGAGCTGCGGCCCCGCGCTGGGCCGCGCTGCTGCTGCTGCTGTACAAAGTGCCCGTGAGTATGCACATACATACATACATAAACATTACACGTGTATAGAGCGGCATGGTTCACGGCGATGGGTCGTCTAGTGGGCCGGCTGGGCAGTGCGCTGGGCCCCGCGCTGGGCCCGCTGGCTCGCGCGCTGCTCGCCGCTCCGGACGCTAGGGCTCGAGCTGCGGCCCCGCGCTGGGCCGCGCTGCTGCTGCTGCTGTACAAAGTGCCCGTGAGTATGCACATACATACATACATAAACATTACACGTGTATAGAGCGGCATGGTTCACGGCGATGGGTCGTCTAGTGGGCCGGCTGGGCAGTGCGCTGGGCCCCGCGCTGGGCCCGCTGGCTCGCGCGCTGCTCGCCGCTCCGGACGCTAGGGCTCGAGCTGCGGCCCCGCGCTGGGCCGCGCTGCTGCTGCTGCTGTACAAAGTGCCCGTGAGTATGCACATACATACATACATAAACATTACACGTGTATAGAGCGGCATGGTTCACGGCGATGGGTCGTCTAGTGGGCCGGCTGGGCAGTGCGCTGGGCCCCGCGCTGGGCCCGCTGGCTCGCGCGCTGCTCGCCGCTCCGGACGCTAGGGCTCGAGCTGCGGCCCCGCGCTGGGCCGCGCTGCTGCTGCTGCTGTACAAAGTGCCCGTGAGTATGCACATACATACATACATAAACATTACACGTGTATAGAGCGGCATGGTTCACGGCGATGGGTCGTCTAGTGGGCCGGCTGGGCAGTGCGCTGGGCCCCGCGCTGGGCCCGCTGGCTCGCGCGCTGCTCGCCGCTCCGGACGCTAGGGCTCGAGCTGCGGCCCCGCGCTGGGCCGCGCTGCTGCTGCTGCTGTACAAAGTGCCCGTGAGTATGCACATACATACATACATAAACATTACACGTGTATAGAGCGGCATGGTTCACGGCGATGGGTCGTCTAGTGGGCCGGCTGGGCAGTGCGCTGGGCCCCGCGCTGGGCCCGCTGGCTCGCGCGCTGCTCGCCGCTCCGGACGCTAGGGCTCGAGCTGCGGCCCCGCGCTGGGCCGCGCTGCTGCTGCTGCTGTACAAAGTGCCCGTGAGTATGCACATACATACATACATAAACATTACACGTGTATAGAGCGGCATGGTTCACGGCGATGGGTCGTCTAGTGGGCCGGCTGGGCAGTGCGCTGGGCCCCGCGCTGGGCCCGCTGGCTCGCGCGCTGCTCGCCGCTCCGGACGCTAGGGCTCGAGCTGCGGCCCCGCGCTGGGCCGCGCTGCTGCTGCTGCTGTACAAAGTGCCCGTGAGTATGCACATACATACATACATAAACATTACACGTGTATAGAGCGGCATGGTTCACGGCGATGGGTCGTCTAGTGGGCCGGCTGGGCAGTGCGCTGGGCCCCGCGCTGGGCCCGCTGGCTCGCGCGCTGCTCGCCGCTCCGGACGCTAGGGCTCGAGCTGCGGCCCCGCGCTGGGCCGCGCTGCTGCTGCTGCTGTACAAAGTGCCCGTGAGTATGCACATACATACATACATAAACATTACACGTGTATAGAGCGGCATGGTTCACGGCGATGGGTCGTCTAGTGGGCCGGCTGGGCAGTGCGCTGGGCCCCGCGCTGGGCCCGCTGGCTCGCGCGCTGCTCGCCGCTCCGGACGCTAGGGCTCGAGCTGCGGCCCCGCGCTGGGCCGCGCTGCTGCTGCTGCTGTACAAAGTGCCCGTGAGTATGCACATACATACATACATAAACATTACACGTGTATAGAGCGGCATGGTTCACGGCGATGGGTCGTCTAGTGGGCCGGCTGGGCAGTGCGCTGGGCCCCGCGCTGGGCCCGCTGGCTCGCGCGCTGCTCGCCGCTCCGGACGCTAGGGCTCGAGCTGCGGCCCCGCGCTGGGCCGCGCTGCTGCTGCTGCTGTACAAAGTGCCCGTGAGTATGCACATACATACATACATAAACATTACACGTGTATAGAGCGGCATGGTTCACGGCGATGGGTCGTCTAGTGGGCCGGCTGGGCAGTGCGCTGGGCCCCGCGCTGGGCCCGCTGGCTCGCGCGCTGCTCGCCGCTCCGGACGCTAGGGCTCGAGCTGCGGCCCCGCGCTGGGCCGCGCTGCTGCTGCTGCTGTACAAAGTGCCCGTGAGTATGCACATACATACATACATAAACATTACACGTGTATAGAGCGGCATGGTTCACGGCGATGGGTCGTCTAGTGGGCCGGCTGGGCAGTGCGCTGGGCCCCGCGCTGGGCCCGCTGGCTCGCGCGCTGCTCGCCGCTCCGGACGCTAGGGCTCGAGCTGCGGCCCCGCGCTGGGCCGCGCTGCTGCTGCTGCTGTACAAAGTGCCCGTGAGTATGCACATACATACATACATAAACATTACACGTGTATAGAGCGGCATGGTTCACGGCGATGGGTCGTCTAGTGGGCCGGCTGGGCAGTGCGCTGGGCCCCGCGCTGGGCCCGCTGGCTCGCGCGCTGCTCGCCGCTCCGGACGCTAGGGCTCGAGCTGCGGCCCCGCGCTGGGCCGCGCTGCTGCTGCTGCTGTACAAAGTGCCCGTGAGTATGCACATACATACATACATAAACATTACACGTGTATAGAGCGGCATGGTTCACGGCGATGGGTCGTCTAGTGGGCCGGCTGGGCAGTGCGCTGGGCCCCGCGCTGGGCCCGCTGGCTCGCGCGCTGCTCGCCGCTCCGGACGCTAGGGCTCGAGCTGCGGCCCCGCGCTGGGCCGCGCTGCTGCTGCTGCTGTACAAAGTGCCCGTGAGTATGCACATACATACATACATAAACATTACACGTGTATAGAGCGGCATGGTTCACGGCGATGGGTCGTCTAGTGGGCCGGCTGGGCAGTGCGCTGGGCCCCGCGCTGGGCCCGCTGGCTCGCGCGCTGCTCGCCGCTCCGGACGCTAGGGCTCGAGCTGCGGCCCCGCGCTGGGCCGCGCTGCTGCTGCTGCTGTACAAAGTGCCCGTGAGTATGCACATACATACATACATAAACATTACACGTGTATAGAGCGGCATGGTTCACGGCGATGGGTCGTCTAGTGGGCCGGCTGGGCAGTGCGCTGGGCCCCGCGCTGGGCCCGCTGGCTCGCGCGCTGCTCGCCGCTCCGGACGCTAGGGCTCGAGCTGCGGCCCCGCGCTGGGCCGCGCTGCTGCTGCTGCTGTACAAAGTGCCCGTGAGTATGCACATACATACATACATAAACATTACACGTGTATAGAGCGGCATGGTTCACGGCGATGGGTCGTCTAGTGGGCCGGCTGGGCAGTGCGCTGGGCCCCGCGCTGGGCCCGCTGGCTCGCGCGCTGCTCGCCGCTCCGGACGCTAGGGCTCGAGCTGCGGCCCCCGCGCTGGGCCGCGCTGCTGCTGCTGCTGTACAAAGTGCCCGTGAGTATGCACATACATACATACATAAACATTACACGTGTATAGAGCGGCATGGTTCACGGCGATGGGTCGTCTAGTGGGCCGGCTGGGCAGTGCGCTGGGCCCCGCGCTGGGCCCGCTGGCTCGCGCGCTGCTCGCCGCTCCGGACGCTAGGGCTCGAGCTGCGGCCCCGCGCTGGGCCGCGCTGCTGCTGCTGCTGTACAAAGTGCCCGTGAGTATGCACATACATACATACATAAACATTACACGTGTATAGAGCGGCATGGTTCACGGCGATGGGTCGTCTAGTGGGCCGGCTGGGCAGTGCGCTGGGCCCCGCGCTGGGCCCGCTGGCTCGCGCGCTGCTCGCCGCTCCGGACGCTAGGGCTCGAGCTGCGGCCCCGCGCTGGGCCGCGCTGCTGCTGCTGCTGTACAAAGTGCCCGTGAGTATGCACATACATACATACATAAACATTACACGTGTATAGAGCGGCATGGTTCACGGCGATGGGTCGTCTAGTGGGCCGGCTGGGCAGTGCGCTGGGCCCCGCGCTGGGCCCGCTGGCTCGCGCGCTGCTCGCCGCTCCGGACGCTAGGGCTCGAGCTGCGGCCCCGCGCTGGGCCGCGCTGCTGCTGCTGCTGTACAAAGTGCCCGTGAGTATGCACATACATACATACATAAACATTACACGTGTATAGAGCGGCATGGTTCACGGCGATGGGTCGTCTAGTGGGCCGGCTGGGCAGTGCGCTGGGCCCCGCGCTGGGCCCGCTGGCTCGCGCGCTGCTCGCCGCTCCGGACGCTAGGGCTCGAGCTGCGGCCCCGCGCTGGGCCGCGCTGCTGCTGCTGCTGTACAAAGTGCCCGTGAGTATGCACATACATACATACATAAACATTACACGTGTATAGAGCGGCATGGTTCACGGCGATGGGTCGTCTAGTGGGCCGGCTGGGCAGTGCGCTGGGCCCCGCGCTGGGCCCGCTGGCTCGCGCGCTGCTCGCCGCTCCGGACGCTAGGGCTCGAGCTGCGGCCCCGCGCTGGGCCGCGCTGCTGCTGCTGCTGTACAAAGTGCCCGTGAGTATGCACATACATACATACATAAACATTACACGTGTATAGAGCGGCATGGTTCACGGCGATGGGTCGTCTAGTGGGCCGGCTGGGCAGTGCGCTGGGCCCCGCGCTGGGCCCGCTGGCTCGCGCGCTGCTCGCCGCTCCGGACGCTAGGGCTCGAGCTGCGGCCCCGCGCTGGGCCGCGCTGCTGCTGCTGCTGTACAAAGTGCCCGTGAGTATGCACATACATACATACATAAACATTACACGTGTATAGAGCGGCATGGTTCACGGCGATGGGTCGTCTAGTGGGCCGGCTGGGCAGTGCGCTGGGCCCCGCGCTGGGCCCGCTGGCTCGCGCGCTGCTCGCCGCTCCGGACGCTAGGGCTCGAGCTGCGGCCCCGCGCTGGGCCGCGCTGCTGCTGCTGCTGTACAAAGTGCCCGTGAGTATGCACATACATACATACATAAACATTACACGTGTATAGAGCGGCATGGTTCACGGCGATGGGTCGTCTAGTGGGCCGGCTGGGCAGTGCGCTGGGCCCCGCGCTGGGCCCGCTGGCTCGCGCGCTGCTCGCCGCTCCGGACGCTAGGGCTCGAGCTGCGGCCCCGCGCTGGGCCGCGCTGCTGCTGCTGCTGTACAAAGTGCCCGTGAGTATGCACATACATACATACATAAACATTACACGTGTATAGAGCGGCATGGTTCACGGCGATGGGTCGTCTAGTGGGCCGGCTGGGCAGTGCGCTGGGCCCCGCGCTGGGCCCGCTGGCTCGCGCGCTGCTCGCCGCTCCGGACGCTAGGGCTCGAGCTGCGGCCCCGCGCTGGGCCGCGCTGCTGCTGCTGCTGTACAAAGTGCCCGTGAGTATGCACATACATACATACATAAACATTACACGTGTATAGAGCGGCATGGTTCACGGCGATGGGTCGTCTAGTGGGCCGGCTGGGCAGTGCGCTGGGCCCCGCGCTGGGCCCGCTGGCTCGCGCGCTGCTCGCCGCTCCGGACGCTAGGGCTCGAGCTGCGGCCCCGCGCTGGGCCGCGCTGCTGCTGCTGCTGTACAAAGTGCCCGTGAGTATGCACATACATACATACATAAACATTACACGTGTATAGAGCGGCATGGTTCACGGCGATGGGTCGTCTAGTGGGCCGGCTGGGCAGTGCGCTGGGCCCCGCGCTGGGCCCGCTGGCTCGCGCGCTGCTCGCCGCTCCGGACGCTAGGGCTCGAGCTGCGGCCCCGCGCTGGGCCGCGCTGCTGCTGCTGCTGTACAAAGTGCCCGTGAGTATGCACATACATACATACATAAACATTACACGTGTATAGAGCGGCATGGTTCACGGCGATGGGTCGTCTAGTGGGCCGGCTGGGCAGTGCGCTGGGCCCCGCGCTGGGCCCGCTGGCTCGCGCGCTGCTCGCCGCTCCGGACGCTAGGGCTCGAGCTGCGGCCCCGCGCTGGGCCGCGCTGCTGCTGCTGCTGTACAAAGTGCCCGTGAGTATGCACATACATACATACATAAACATTACACGTGTATAGAGCGGCATGGTTCACGGCGATGGGTCGTCTAGTGGGCCGGCTGGGCAGTGCGCTGGGCCCCGCGCTGGGCCCGCTGGCTCGCGCGCTGCTCGCCGCTCCGGACGCTAGGGCTCGAGCTGCGGCCCCGCGCTGGGCCGCGCTGCTGCTGCTGCTGTACAAAGTGCCCGTGAGTATGCACATACATACATACATAAACATTACACGTGTAAGAGCGGGCATGGTTCACGGCGATGGGTCGTCTAGTGGGCCGGCTGGGCAGTGCGCTGGGCCCCGCGCTGGGCCCGCTGGCTCGCGCGCTGCTCGCCGCTCCGGACGCTAGGGCTCGAGCTGCGGCCCCGCGCTGGGCCGCGCTGCTGCTGCTGCTGTACAAAGTGCCCGTGAGTATGCACATACATACATACATAAACATTACACGTGTATAGAGCGGCATGGTTCACGGCGATGGGTCGTCTAGTGGGCCGGCTGGGCAGTGCGCTGGGCCCCGCGCTGGGCCCGCTGGCTCGCGCGCTGCTCGCCGCTCCGGACGCTAGGGCTCGAGCTGCGGCCCCGCGCTGGGCCGCGCTGCTGCTGCTGCTGTACAAAGTGCCCGTGAGTATGCACATACATACATACATAAACATTACACGTGTATAGAGCGGCATGGTTCACGGCGATGGGTCGTCTAGTGGGCCGGCTGGGCAGTGCGCTGGGCCCCGCGCTGGGCCCGCTGGCTCGCGCGCTGCTCGCCGCTCCGGACGCTAGGGCTCGAGCTGCGGCCCCCGCGCTGGGCCGCGCTGCTGCTGCTGCTGTACAAAGTGCCCGTGAGTATGCACATACATACATACATAAACATTACACGTGTATAGAGCGGCATGGTTCACGGCGATGGGTCGTCTAGTGGGCCGGCTGGGCAGTGCGCTGGGCCCCGCGCTGGGCCCGCTGGCTCGCGCGCTGCTCGCCGCTCCGGACGCTAGGGCTCGAGCTGCGGCCCCGCGCTGGGCCGCGCTGCTGCTGCTGCTGTACAAAGTGCCCGTGAGTATGCACATACATACATACATAAACATTACACGTGTATAGAGCGGCATGGTTCACGGCGATGGGTCGTCTAGTGGGCCGGCTGGGCAGTGCGCTGGGCCCCGCGCTGGGCCCGCTGGCTCGCGCGCTGCTCGCCGCTCCGGACGCTAGGGCTCGAGCTGCGGCCCCGCGCTGGGCCGCGCTGCTGCTGCTGCTGTACAAAGTGCCCGTGAGTATGCACATACATACATACATAAACATTACACGTGTATAGAGCGGCATGGTTCACGGCGATGGGTCGTCTAGTGGGCCGGCTGGGCAGTGCGCTGGGCCCCGCGCTGGGCCCGCTGGCTCGCGCGCTGCTCGCCGCTCCGGACGCTAGGGCTCGAGCTGCGGCCCCGCGCTGGGCCGCGCTGCTGCTGCTGCTGTACAAAGTGCCCGTGAGTATGCACATACATACATACATAAACATTACACGTGTATAGAGCGGCATGGTTCACGGCGATGGGTCGTCTAGTGGGCCGGCTGGGCAGTGCGCTGGGCCCCGCGCTGGGCCCGCTGGCTCGCGCGCTGCTCGCCGCTCCGGACGCTAGGGCTCGAGCTGCGGCCCCGCGCTGGGCCGCGCTGCTGCTGCTGCTGTACAAAGTGCCCGTGAGTATGCACATACATACATACATAAACATTACACGTGTATAGAGCGGCATGGTTCACGGCGATGGGTCGTCTAGTGGGCCGGCTGGGCAGTGCGCTGGGCCCCGCGCTGGGCCCGCTGGCTCGCGCGCTGCTCGCCGCTCCGGACGCTAGGGCTCGAGCTGCGGCCCCGCGCTGGGCCGCGCTGCTGCTGCTGCTGTACAAAGTGCCCGTGAGTATGCACATACATACATACATAAACATTACACGTGTATAGAGCGGCATGGTTCACGGCGATGGGTCGTCTAGTGGGCCGGCTGGGCAGTGCGCTGGGCCCCGCGCTGGGCCCGCTGGCTCGCGCGCTGCTCGCCGCTCCGGACGCTAGGGCTCGAGCTGCGGCCCCGCGCTGGGCCGCGCTGCTGCTGCTGCTGTACAAAGTGCCCGTGAGTATGCACATACATACATACATAAACATTACACGTGTATAGAGCGGCATGGTTCACGGCGATGGGTCGTCTAGTGGGCCGGCTGGGCAGTGCGCTGGGCCCCGCGCTGGGCCCGCTGGCTCGCGCGCTGCTCGCCGCTCCGGACGCTAGGGCTCGAGCTGCGGCCCCGCGCTGGGCCGCGCTGCTGCTGCTGCTGTACAAAGTGCCCGTGAGTATGCACATACATACATACATAAACATTACACGTGTATAGAGCGGCATGGTTCACGGCGATGGGTCGTCTAGTGGGCCGGCTGGGCAGTGCGCTGGGCCCCGCGCTGGGCCCGCTGGCTCGCGCGCTGCTCGCCGCTCCGGACGCTAGGGCTCGAGCTGCGGCCCCGCGCTGGGCCGCGCTGCTGCTGCTGCTGTACAAAGTGCCCGTGAGTATGCACATACATACATACATAAACATTACACGTGTATAGAGCGGCATGGTTCACGGCGATGGGTCGTCTAGTGGGCCGGCTGGGCAGTGCGCTGGGCCCCGCGCTGGGCCCGCTGGCTCGCGCGCTGCTCGCCGCTCCGGACGCTAGGGCTCGAGCTGCGGCCCCGCGCTGGGCCGCGCTGCTGCTGCTGCTGTACAAAGTGCCCGTGAGTATGCACATACATACATACATAAACATTACACGTGTATAGAGCGGCATGGTTCACGGCGATGGGTCGTCTAGTGGGCCGGCTGGGCAGTGCGCTGGGCCCCGCGCTGGGCCCGCTGGCTCGCGCGCTGCTCGCCGCTCCGGACGCTAGGGCTCGAGCTGCGGCCCCGCGCTGGGCCGCGCTGCTGCTGCTGCTGTACAAAGTGCCCGTGAGTATGCACATACATACATACATAAACATTACACGTGTATAGAGCGGCATGGTTCACGGCGATGGGTCGTCTAGTGGGCCGGCTGGGCAGTGCGCTGGGCCCCGCGCTGGGCCCGCTGGCTCGCGCGCTGCTCGCCGCTCCGGACGCTAGGGCTCGAGCTGCGGCCCCGCGCTGGGCCGCGCTGCTGCTGCTGCTGTACAAAGTGCCCGTGAGTATGCACATACATACATACATAAACATTACACGTGTATAGAGCGGCATGGTTCACGGCGATGGGTCGTCTAGTGGGCCGGCTGGGCAGTGCGCTGGGCCCCGCGCTGGGCCCGCTGGCTCGCGCGCTGCTCGCCGCTCCGGACGCTAGGGCTCGAGCTGCGGCCCCGCGCTGGGCCGCGCTGCTGCTGCTGCTGTACAAAGTGCCCGTGAGTATGCACATACATACATACATAAACATTACACGTGTATAGAGCGGCATGGTTCACGGCGATGGGTCGTCTAGTGGGCCGGCTGGGCAGTGCGCTGGGCCCCGCGCTGGGCCCGCTGGCTCGCGCGCTGCTCGCCGCTCCGGACGCTAGGGCTCGAGCTGCGGCCCCGCGCTGGGCCGCGCTGCTGCTGCTGCTGTACAAAGTGCCCGTGAGTATGCACATACATACATACATAAACATTACACGTGTATAGAGCGGCATGGTTCACGGCGATGGGTCGTCTAGTGGGCCGGCTGGGCAGTGCGCTGGGCCCCGCGCTGGGCCCGCTGGCTCGCGCGCTGCTCGCCGCTCCGGACGCTAGGGCTCGAGCTGCGGCCCCGCGCTGGGCCGCGCTGCTGCTGCTGCTGTACAAAGTGCCCGTGAGTATGCACATACATACATACATAAACATTACACGTGTATAGAGCGGCATGGTTCACGGCGATGGGTCGTCTAGTGGGCCGGCTGGGCAGTGCGCTGGGCCCCGCGCTGGGCCCGCTGGCTCGCGCGCTGCTCGCCGCTCCGGACGCTAGGGCTCGAGCTGCGGCCCCGCGCTGGGCCGCGCTGCTGCTGCTGCTGTACAAAGTGCCCGTGAGTATGCACATACATACATACATAAACATTACACGTGTATAGAGCGGCATGGTTCACGGCGATGGGTCGTCTAGTGGGCCGGCTGGGCAGTGCGCTGGGCCCCGCGCTGGGCCCGCTGGCTCGCGCGCTGCTCGCCGCTCCGGACGCTAGGGCTCGAGCTGCGGCCCCGCGCTGGGCCGCGCTGCTGCTGCTGCTGTACAAAGTGCCCGTGAGTATGCACATACATACATACATAAACATTACACGTGTATAGAGCGGCATGGTTCACGGCGATGGGTCGTCTAGTGGGCCGGCTGGGCAGTGCGCTGGGCCCCGCGCTGGGCCCGCTGGCTCGCGCGCTGCTCGCCGCTCCGGACGCTAGGGCTCGAGCTGCGGCCCCGCGCTGGGCCGCGCTGCTGCTGCTGCTGTACAAAGTGCCCGTGAGTATGCACATACATACATACATAAACATTACACGTGTATAGAGCGGCATGGTTCACGGCGATGGGTCGTCTAGTGGGCCGGCTGGGCAGTGCGCTGGGCCCCGCGCTGGGCCCGCTGGCTCGCGCGCTGCTCGCCGCTCCGGACGCTAGGGCTCGAGCTGCGGCCCCGCGCTGGGCCGCGCTGCTGCTGCTGCTGTACAAAGTGCCCGTGAGTATGCACATACATACATACATAAACATTACACGTGTATAGAGCGGCATGGTTCACGGCGATGGGTCGTCTAGTGGGCCGGCTGGGCAGTGCGCTGGGCCCCGCGCTGGGCCCGCTGGCTCGCGCGCTGCTCGCCGCTCCGGACGCTAGGGCTCGAGCTGCGGCCCCGCGCTGGGCCGCGCTGCTGCTGCTGCTGTACAAAGTGCCCGTGAGTATGCACATACATACATACATAAACATTACACGTGTATAGAGCGGCATGGTTCACGGCGATGGGTCGTCTAGTGGGCCGGCTGGGCAGTGCGCTGGGCCCCGCGCTGGGCCCGCTGGCTCGCGCGCTGCTCGCCGCTCCGGACGCTAGGGCTCGAGCTGCGGCCCCGCGCTGGGCCGCGCTGCTGCTGCTGCTGTACAAAGTGCCCGTGAGTATGCACATACATACATACATAAACATTACACGTGTATAGAGCGGCATGGTTCACGGCGATGGGTCGTCTAGTGGGCCGGCTGGGCAGTGCGCTGGGCCCCGCGCTGGGCCCGCTGGCTCGCGCGCTGCTCGCCGCTCCGGACGCTAGGGCTCGAGCTGCGGCCCCGCGCTGGGCCGCGCTGCTGCTGCTGCTGTACAAAGTGCCCGTGAGTATGCACATACATACATACATAAACATTACACGTGTATAGAGCGGCATGGTTCACGGCGATGGGTCGTCTAGTGGGCCGGCTGGGCAGTGCGCTGGGCCCCGCGCTGGGCCCGCTGGCTCGCGCGCTGCTCGCCGCTCCGGACGCTAGGGCTCGAGCTGCGGCCCCGCGCTGGGCCGCGCTGCTGCTGCTGCTGTACAAAGTGCCCGTGAGTATGCACATACATACATACATAAACATTACACGTGTATAGAGCGGCATGGTTCACGGCGATGGGTCGTCTAGTGGGCCGGCTGGGCAGTGCGCTGGGCCCCGCGCTGGGCCCGCTGGCTCGCGCGCTGCTCGCCGCTCCGGACGCTAGGGCTCGAGCTGCGGCCCCGCGCTGGGCCGCGCTGCTGCTGCTGCTGTACAAAGTGCCCGTGAGTATGCACATACATACATACATAAACATTACACGTGTATAGAGCGGCATGGTTCACGGCGATGGGTCGTCTAGTGGGCCGGCTGGGCAGTGCGCTGGGCCCCGCGCTGGGCCCGCTGGCTCGCGCGCTGCTCGCCGCTCCGGACGCTAGGGCTCGAGCTGCGGCCCCGCGCTGGGCCGCGCTGCTGCTGCTGCTGTACAAAGTGCCCGTGAGTATGCACATACATACATACATAAACATTACACGTGTATAGAGCGGCATGGTTCACGGCGATGGGTCGTCTAGTGGGCCGGCTGGGCAGTGCGCTGGGCCCCGCGCTGGGCCCGCTGGCTCGCGCGCTGCTCGCCGCTCCGGACGCTAGGGCTCGAGCTGCGGCCCCGCGCTGGGCCGCGCTGCTGCTGCTGCTGTACAAAGTGCCCGTGAGTATGCACATACATACATACATAAACATTACACGTGTATAGAGCGGCATGGTTCACGGCGATGGGTCGTCTAGTGGGCCGGCTGGGCAGTGCGCTGGGCCCCGCGCTGGGCCCGCTGGCTCGCGCGCTGCTCGCCGCTCCGGACGCTAGGGCTCGAGCTGCGGCCCCGCGCTGGGCCGCGCTGCTGCTGCTGCTGTACAAAGTGCCCGTGAGTATGCACATACATACATACATAAACATTACACGTGTATAGAGCGGCATGGTTCACGGCGATGGGTCGTCTAGTGGGCCGGCTGGGCAGTGCGCTGGGCCCCGCGCTGGGCCCGCTGGCTCGCGCGCTGCTCGCCGCTCCGGACGCTAGGGCTCGAGCTGCGGCCCCGCGCTGGGCCGCGGCTGCTGCTGCTGCTGTACAAAGTGCCCGTGAGTATGCACATACATACATACATAAACATTACACGTGTATAGAGCGGCATGGTTCACGGCGATGGGTCGTCTAGTGGGCCGGCTGGGCAGTGCGCTGGGCCCCGCGCTGGGCCCGCTGGCTCGCGCGCTGCTCGCCGCTCCGGACGCTAGGGCTCGAGCTGCGGCCCCGCGCTGGGGCCGCGCTGCTGCTGCTGCTGTACAAAGTGCCCGTGAGTATGCACATACATACATACATAAACATTACACGTGTATAGAGCGGCATGGTTCACG